>CM048744.1:397852491-398470199 GCA_026315105.1 Locusta migratoria | reverse complement strand
AGATATCAGAACTGAAACGGAAAGATTTAGGTGTTTCTTTTTCCCGCGCTTTATAAGAGAATTGAACGTTAGGAGAAATATCATGAAAGTGTTTCGATGAACCCGCAGCCATGCACTTTATTGTGAGTTGCAGGCTATTAATGTAGATGTAGTTTTCCCAGTTTTAAAGGCCTGATAATGCTCTAAGGGTCAACGGCCTTGCCGCAGTGAATACACCGGTTCCCGTTAGATCACTGAAGTTAAGCACTGTCGGGCTGGGATAACACTTGGATGGGTAACCGCCCTGGTCTGCCGAGCGGTGTTGGCAAGCGGGGTGCGCTCAGCCCTTGGAGGGCAAACTGAGGAGCTACTTGATTGAGAAGTAGCGGCTCCGACCACGAAAACTGATTTAACGGCCGGGAGTGAGGATCGCTGACCACGCCCCCCTCCATACAGCTTCCGTTGACGCTTTCGGGCAGAGGATGACACGGCGGACGGTCAGTACCCATTGGGCCCCCACGAGGCGTGTCGGGCGGAGTTTACAGTTTACAGATAATGCTCTAGATAATTCCCGTTAGGTACTTTCATGTACTTTATCCTGTTGATGGATTAGTAACGGCGCAATTAACGTGATGTCAGAGAGACAGAAACTCTTACCATGGATCAGTAATAATCAATTCAACTTACCTCCACAGTTTAAAAAGCTGTAACATTGACAACAGATGTTCAAAATGCCGTCCCTGAGCGTCAATGCATCTATGGCACATTACACAAAATTATTTCACTCCCATTCCACTCTGTGTCACTTGAACAGTGTGGCAGGCAACGAGAATTCTTGTCAGGACTGTATGATCACGACGGAAACTTCTGATGTTTCTTACTTCTCCTTGCCAGGACATCCTCTTTAGTCTGGACAGCCTTCACTTTCCCAAGGCTCTTTAGATGTCTGCTAAAAAAAAAAAGCAATCAATTGGGGCGAATCAGATCAAATTTTCAGGTAAAGTTTGATCGGTGTGATCACGAATCCTCAGTAAAGGTAATAAGAGGATCACTGTTGGAATCACAACCTTAAAAGCTGTGTGCGTGTTGTATGATGTTGAACCTATCGTTAAATTAGACAACAAATTGTTCATTAACACAGCAATTTGGTTTACTTATGGCCCTGATATTGATGTAAATGCTGTTAAATAAGAAACAGTGCATTAAACTGATTAGGTGCGCAACGGATCTTTTAACAAAACAGCTGTGGCAGGTCACCATATGAAACAGACACTGACTATACTCAAAATATTTGACTGCGAGAAAGATAATAAAAAACCACAAACCACTTTCTTAATGTTTGATTGCGGAAATTTTATGCAGTTCAGTACCTGATTATTGAAATTTAGTATCCTAATCAATTGACTGCAGTGTTGCATAACAATCATAAACTACGGCACAAATAACGAAATCTGTTCAACAAGATTACAAAATAAATACTGCACTTTAAATCCACAAATAACTATCAGATGAAGAAAGTAGGTTAATCTTCTAACTACGTAAATGAAACAGGAAAGAAAGGTCAACTTTGTTACTTATTATTAATAATCATCATTATATTACCTACATAATACAACTTTTTCCTAATGACATCAAATGCAATTACCTTCATTCCAGCGGTGGTACAACGTTTTGATAGTAATAAAAATACAATATATATTCCAAATACAATCAAATCAACTTGCTGGCACAGCAGCCTCTGCTCTACATCGAAGCCATACACACACAACTCAACCGCTCTCTAAGCGAGCTAAACCACAAGTGCCGTTCTCTCTCTCATCTTTGCCAAAGATGAAACCTCACAGAGTTAAGTACACATATCGATATACACAGTAGAAGCGATATTATACATTTTCTTGCAAGCAAGTTACTCGACACAAAACAGAAGGCACAATATTAGACATTTTCTTACAAAAATATTTTTATGGACACGTTTCACCTATAATCTTAGCAACGACAGTATCGATATAGATAAGAGTCCACTGTCGGCAGAATGATTTTACTTACGACTCCCGAGTAGTCGTTTTTGGAACAGGATTTATAAGTACAAATCGATACATTTATACTTCTCCAATAGCCCTGAAAGACTGTAACCTCAGCACCAAATCATGGCATACAGCACTCAATCACAATGAGGATGCTCTTGACCTTTCTGTCCGTTATCGGATTAGCGTGGTTACGTTTCAGTAAACAAATTGACAATACTGAGGAAACAAAGGAAAGCGCATCGCACTCTGAACACTTTCAGAATAATCGTTCATCTACTACCAAGTGATTCATACGTCGCCATGAAACATCCACGTAGTTATAACGTAATCGACTAATACGGTGCCGGCCGCGGTGGCCGAGGGGACTGAGGCGCTCCAGTCACGGTCTGCACGGCCACTACGATCGGGGGTTCGAATCCTCCCAGGGGCATGGATATTTGTGCCGTCTTTAGGATTAGCTAGTACATAAGTATTTTGTACGTTTAGGGACTGATGACCCCGTAGTTAAGTCCCATAACTATACAAACATTTGAACATTTGACTAATACGGTCGTTGTTTAAGCTACTACGTATTATGCGTTGCCCGAATCAAACACAGTCGACAGTTTGGCGTAAGTGTTTGTGCAGAAGTTGGAAACCTGTAAAAAAAAAGTCTACGTTATATAGAAATTCAAACAGAAAAAAACGAGCGTTACTTACAGAAAGTCATAAGAGTTTTCGTTATGTATTAAATCTGCAAATGGATCGACACCGTCTGTCAAAACACGTGCCACAATGAGAAGGCTTGGCCCTGTTTGAACCTTATATGCCGTTGCCTTCTGAACTGATTTACGTAGCCAGTTTAATGTAGATTCTTAACCACGGTGTTATTCGATAATTTTTCACATCAGCAACAATGCCAGAGTGGAAAGAAGAAAAAAGTTACAAATAAAAATCCTAGGACATGGCGAGGATCGAACCCGTGACATTTGGGTTCATAGTATGGAACTGTACCACTTTGCTACCGAGACACAGACACACAAAAAGCTGAAATATTAAACGCTTCTTGCTAGACCTATGTTACACAGGAAGATTGGTCTCTAGTCCTCTTTTAAGTGGCACATATCGATATAATTTAACATGGCATTCAAAATCAACTGAAATCTCTCACTGAATAGTCCGCTGTATCTGAAAGGACAGCAGTAAGATTAGACACAGAAGATGCAGAGTAACTTGTTCTCTTGTAGCAACATTATACCTTACATTCCTGGGAGAACAACGATTGAGAAAAGAAGTCGTATTGAAGAAAGGTCGTCGAGCGGATGCGCAAAACTATAGGCCTGCATTTAGAACGTCGGTCTGTTGTAGAATTTTATAAGATGTTTTATGTTCGCTCATTAAGAATCTTCTACGTCACGAGATTTTCTTCCCTGTAAGAATAAACATTGGTCCCGAAAACAACGATCTTGTGTAGACGAATTAAGCTAGCACACCCACCATAAAAAACCATTTATACCAGAATTTTGTTTGGAAATGTGATTTTCAGAGGTGGGGGTGCTAGCTGAATATTAAGCTAGCACCTCACTCTTAAATTTCGATTTCCGGCTAAACGGCTCGAGCACAAAATTTTTGAATAGAGCAACAAATTAGCACAATACTAGCACAAAATTCTGGTATAAATGGTTTTTAGATTTTTTATGGTGGGGATGCTAGCTTATTTCGCTATCTTGTGTACCTGTTCGTTCATGACACCCAAAAAGTAGCACACACTGGCCCAGCTTGATACCGTGTCCCTTGACTTCCGGAAAGCGCTCACTGCAATTCCGTACTGGCACCAAGTGCACAAAATAATTGAGTATTGAATATCAGATCAACTGTGTGGTTGGAATAAATTATTTGTATCAAACAGAACAGAGCATGTGATTTTCGGCGGCGCTAAATATTCAGGCGTGAAAGTAACTTCCCCCATTAACTGTACCATTCGCAACAGATGTATATGAAATGAATGCAGAAAATGAAAGGTCTGTTAGAGTGGGTCACAAGAAGAAAATTTCACACAGGAAACCAGTCGTCGTTAAACAGCGTGGCGCATAGCCGGATAGGTAGACACACAACATGCAATCACAGTCGTCAGGGTAACCGGTTTTAAGGGCAACTTTGTGTTTTTTGGACATTCCTTAATTTTTGCGAGATTTATAGGTATATATTTCATCTTAAATGTGGTTTTAATAATAATGATTCATCAGATTAAAATTTTAGAACATTCATTTTGGCGTCCTTCCAGATAACGGGCAATATTGCATGAAAAAAAAAGATCACTTACGACGTTTTTGTGCAGACATATGAAGGTAACTTATACCTTTTGAAGAAACATTACAGCCAAACATGATTCCGTCCTATCTGCGTAAGTATCTGTTTGCTATTAGTCATCAGAAGAACATGTACGTTATTGATTATCGCCTACCACGTCAGCCGAAAGGTTGACAGCGAAGAACTCTTGGTGCACATTTCCCTTGCCGTCACACATTGATTGTGGTTGTTGAACTGAGCCCTTATAAATGATGCAACATCCGTAACAAGTGCACTGGAAACGCAACTTGAATGCCATATTTTTGCATAAACTACTAGCAGAATTCAATTCTACATGGAAAGGCAAAGGGCTTGAGGTTTCTTTTAGCGATAAGGGCGTATATCATCTTCATTCCACACACGTCAAATTGTGGGATAGCTTACACCCATTTCTTGTGCAATACACTGCGAGCTTTTCCAGTTGTTCCAATGTTTTCAAACTCGGATCTTTTTAGGCATTTCGGCATTTATTTGCTGAATATGGACGTAGCGATCCTGGTGGTCCCTAAGTTGCGGATTGGTGACCGCTGTTAGTCCTCTGTCGCCGTAAACTCCCGGTATGCTTCAATAAGCACCTTATCCAGAGGCCGTGCGGCGTTCTGTGTCAGGTACTGACTGGCGTCTTGACTTGACCGACTGGATCATGAGGATGGGAGAAACCTCTACAAAACAAACTGAATCTCGAGGTGTGCTGCGCTCTGATGGAATGCATGCCTGTTAGCGGGCAACGTCTGAAGAAGCAGCCATACTTCGTGGCTTAACCAGGCAATCCCGGCTCTGTCTGAGTACGTCGTTTTCTCTCAGGTGGTCGTGGGATCACTCTAAATCGTAAATCGTCAGTTTCTGCACCTAGCGGTTTTGTTGCTACGTTAGGCATGAACAGTACTAACACACCAAAGAGACATCTACTAATATCAGCAGCGGGATCAACCACACTCTGTGGTGGATAAGGTCTTCATTGTAAAAAAAAAAAAAAAAACGTGTAGAAGGATTCTTTGGAGAAATGGTCTCCTGTTGATATCCACAGAACTCAGGAGGGAGTCTGAGGTGAACTCAAAACAACTAAGAGGCCGCGCAAATGTCTATGCAAATAAATAAGCTTTAAATGGAAAGCAACTTTGGGAATATCCTATCACAACTGAACTACACACTGGATTAAAGGAGGACACACGCAATGCAACAAAATGTGGAAACTGCTAAGGTGATTGACGTCAAGACTTTCGTAAATAGCTATATTGGTGGCGAGCTTCAGTAGACTACATATTTCATCTTGAAGTAAAACTTGCCAAAGTTGCCACGATACATTGCGACAGACTTTTTCCGCCTTCAGGTAATTTGGATACACTTGCCTGCTATGTATAACAGCTAGTCACTGTATACCATTATTGATATGTTTTTACTCGTGTTCCAGTTTTATTGCTTTTATGATAGGAAATTATGTTTCAAAAATCTCAATTGTAGAGCAATAATATGACAATAGGTCGCAACTCACAGTAAAGATGGTCCCTGACGCACAGACAATCAGCTCATGGGGTATGAGTTATGTCTGAGTGTTCTGTGAATGTACCATTTTCCGGTGAAGGCTGTGGCCGAAAATTAAAAGATCTGTGAATGTAATTGTCACTTTTGTGTGCCTTTCTACGCCGCAACGGTCATCTTTGAGTAGTGACCTCTCCTGGTATTACTTCCGTTCTATCTTGTACTTTCCATTGCTGAATATCAGAGCACTCATAAATTAAATAGAACCTTGTATGTTTTATGGCAGGTGGGGACATGTTGGAGAGGTGTGTTCCAGTACCTAAAATTTTAGTTATTTGCCACTGGTTAAAACCATTTTAGGGTTTACTAAAAATATTGCAATTTTTATCACTGTAAAGTGGAAATATTATACTTTTTCATAATTGAAATAGAAATAGAAAACAACTTCGCTTTCGATGTTGGAAGAATTAGCGTTTATTCTCATAAAGTAACGTAGTAATAGAAACTCAGAAACAAAAGTAATCGCATCGGAGCACTTCATTTGTTCACGCGGTACCTGTGTCGCTTTATCACATAAAAGCGCTTTAATTATATTAGCAAATTAAGAGTATCGATGCTGCATTCGGTCGAACATTGTAACTACTAGTCGCTACACGAGGTAAATAACTGTATCCGGAGAGGATAGCAGTCCTGGTGGAGCTTGCAGAGTCAAGACCACCAAACGCTGTCGACGCGCGCGAAATCAATGCCTGTCCGTGATATCGATTACAGCTGTGGGTATTGTCGTCGCTCGCATTGTCTCAGCCTGACAGGAATTTTATTCAGTTTCGCATTTCCGCCGTCGGGGGCGTTGTCTGCCGCCATTGTGAGTGCTTGTACAATCACGAGACCGTAGACCCATGCACCAAACGAGAACATCACATTAGTAAATTGTGTGATGTTAGTCTAGGGCGGCTTACCGGAATGAGTGTGGTGCCTGTCCGAATGAAATATCGTACGTTGTAGTGAACTCGACTGGAAACAACCCCGTAATTTAATCACTAGTCGAGATAGGGTATGACGCACATCGAGAGCAAAGTAACAGATCGATCAGTTCCAGAGCAATTGTCAGTGCTGAACAACTTCCATGACAGCGATAGGTCTCCATGTGTACATGCCGACATTCGACATGCAGAAGCATAACGCACTGTACTTACAAGTGAATCTCTAATTTCCTTTGATACTTGAAGTCTGACAAATTAAAACTGTTCATGAAAGTATCGTCAAGTAATTGCAAGTCTATTGCAGACAATAAGTAAATAAGTAAGAGTACTATCTGCTTCCTGAAGACATGATTTGTAGGTTTATTCATTTATTTGTGTTCATAATATATTATACAAATGCCGAATATTGAACATATATGCATACAGAGACTACAAAATATGCACACATGGTTATATTCCACGTGGTGCCCATAATTACCTTGTACGAACTGCCTTATCGCTGGCAACAACCAGATCGCCACTCAAGTTCCCTGCAATTAAGCTCTAGTTCCGAGACAAAAGGGGCAACGTTCCCACACATGGCTTCCTCCAGGACAGATTTTGTGCGCATGAAATAATACTGTTATCAGACCCCTATGAAAACCATAGAGCACTTATACACCGCTTTTAAAAGATTAGTACACCTGAAAAGAAGACGTCTAATTTGAACGCCACCTAGGGGTAGTTGACGTTCTGATAATGGTTTCAACGTTGTTCTCCAACAGCTGCCACGGCTCCATCTATGTACCCCTTAATAGGAAATGATTACAGGCATAAGGCTCAGTGGTATGTCAACATGTGAAGCGAGCGGGCGCCATGCCACGGATACACACTCGTGTTTCCTACAGCAACTGAGCGAAAAAATGTTCAAATGTTTGTTAAGCTTATGGGACTTAACTACGGGGTCATCAGTCCCTAAACTTACAAACTACTTATGAACTACTTACGAACTAGGACGGCACAAATATCCATGCCCAAGGGGGGATTCGAACCCCCGACCGTAGTGGCCGTGCTGACCGTGACTGGAGCGCCTCAGTCCCCTCGGCCACCGCAACTGAGCGAGTTTCAGCGGCGTCAAATTGTGGCATTCCGAGTGGCGGGATGGTCCTCCCGGGTTACTGCCACACGTGTTAAATGTGCTGTGTTATCTGTTCAACGATTCTGGCTGAAGTTGTGGTCGTCCACCGAGCACAGACGTTCGCCAAGATCGTTGTATTTTAACAGCAGTAGTTGCAGATCGTAAAGCTACGACAACACAGATAAGAGCGTTTGTGAGTTGGGTTGGGTTGTTTGTTTGGGATAGGGGGACTAAACTTCCGAGGTTATCAGTCCCCCGGTGGGGAGGGGAAGGAGAGAGGATAGGAAAGGAGGGGAGGGGGAGAGGAAATGCAGTCCGGGAAGTAAAGAAGAAAGGAAGACTGCATTAGCTCGGGACCCCGTGCTCGCCACACACGTACTCACGAAAGAACCGTGAGACCCCTGTGGGGGAGGGAGGGGGGTTGTGAGTCCAGAAGTGTCAAGACGAAGTGTTGCCAACCGTTTACTAGCAGCGGTATTAAGGGCACGAGTGCCTCTAGCCCGTCTTCCACTAACGCCACATTACGACGTGCACGGCTCGGCTGGTGCAGTCAGAGGATCACTTACAAGATGCCATGGTGTGCCGTGGTATTCAACGTTGGAAGCAAATTCTGCCTGCACGCAAGTGATAGTCCTTTGGTGCGTACGTACCAAACGTGTAGAAACTTTACTGGCCAGCACGACCTCTGGACTTGACTAAAATGGAGCACGTATGAGATACGATGGGACAACAACGTAAAGGTGCGTTTCTTCAACCCACAACTCTTGCAGATCTACGTGAACAGGTCGAGCAAGCGTGGAATGATGTACTCCAACAAGGTATTCGCCATCTGTATGAGTGAACAGATGACAAAATCAGCGCCTGCATTGCCCCCCGTGAAGGCTTCTTCACATACTGAATGGATCGACACGTACTTTAGTACCTTTAGAGCTACTGATTTCTAAATGTAATCAATTCATATTCACTGTTTCACTGTTTCAACAATTTAATCTTGAGTTAGTTTTAAAATCTAGGGTTTCGCTACACTGAATTAACCACTTTGTTGTCTTTTTCGGCGTTTCTATATATTTCTCCTCCGTTATATGTCAGCTTCTCTATGTTGGTCCAGGCCACATTAATACAACTGAATTAAGGAGGATAAAAAATTAGGGTTTATCATTCCGTCGTGGTATTTGCACTACACTAAATATTTATTGTCGGGGATGAGGCAGGAAATTGGCCGTGCCCTTTTAAAGGAACCAAGTAGTTGGCATTTGCCTTGAGTGATTTAGGGACACAGGGAAAAACAAAATCTGAATGTCCCAAGGCGGGTTTGTACCGCCCTCCTCCCGAGCACAAACTACTGTGGCCTTTGACATGACAGATAATAGCTACTGTTTATCTAAAGATTACGTTCCACAACACTGTAATAAGAGAATAGTAATGTACATTCTGACAGATTTTACTAACTGGCGTCCATTTCTTTAACCTAGTACAATATTTCAGTTTGAAAAATAAGTAAATAAGATAGAGTCCATCTCGTGGCACTACATGTAGTGATAAAAGCACTGCGTTAGCTCTCTTCATCGATTCTATATGTTTTGTGATTGAATCTGTCGAAAGAAAAAACATGCCTTGCAATATAATAACTGTATTCCCGTTACTTATCGCGTACAAAAAGCTCGTATGTCGAATACAGTAATGTCGGAATAAATGTTACCACAGTACTTCTTTATAATTCATTTTATATTTACCTTAATATTTTACTACTAGATGAAGTCGTTTCACCTAAAAGAAAATATCCTTTCTGGAACACAATGGTCATAGATATCCTTTAAAGAGTAGTAATAAATTCATTAGACAATGGAACGATGCAAACATACACCGAAAGATAATAACAATCGATCATGAGCACGGTGACTCAACACAAAGACACTTAATCTTAGCGCTTACATTGTTCGCTTGGATGAATGCTTGCATATGTAACGCACGTTTAACAAATTGGGGTGGAGAGAACACTCGGTCCCACCGGCTTCTACGTGTATGCATTGTTGACATTGAAATGGTAACATGAGATCCGTGTGTGTTGTCATTTTGTTTTGTCTCTGTTTCCCTCCCCTCTCCTTTGGCGATTGTAAGAGCGGGTCGTACCCAGTATTGTTAAAGCGACATTAATAAAACCTTCAGTCGTCTTCAAATGTGAATGTTCGATATTCAAAGATCAAACAGTTTTATAACACGTGATAGATCTCGAAACAAGCTTCTTCAGTTACTTCTTTACTATTTACGCACTCGTATAACACAGCATTGATACACAGTATTAATAGTGAGAACTGTAAGTTCAGATAATTGAAAATGCAAAATGGCTAAAGCTCCGACGTGTTCTAAACGTCAGGCGAAATCTGAACGTTATATGACTGCGAAATTTAAAATTCAAATAAAACTTGCAGCCCTATTGCTGTGCAGTCAATACTAAACCATATTCAGAACAATATAGGTATCAGTAATATTTCGTTTTAAGCATTGATCCCAAACTTCTAAAACACGCGTCTCCCTTCCAAGAAAAAGAAAAATAAAGTATTTGGTGATTCCCCTTCCCGACCAAGCCATAACGCCACTATTTGTGTGATTTCAAAGGCAACGAAAGCGATTTCTCTTTCTCTTGATTCATGAATACAGTTTTCAGGCTTTACGTTTATTCACCGCTAATTATGTCTTTATTATAAAACAGTCCATGTTCTACTCAATTTACAATTAATGTTAAACAAGGAATTACGCATAGAAATGTATAATACGTACACTTTTACTAGGCCTAGGTTTTTTATTACATAACCCCTGGTAGTGAGAAGTGCACTGGGACGGTTGTTTTATGGTGCTGCTACTTTCACCTGTGATGGCGACTCACCGTGCAAAACAAGTAAATTCAAGGTTTGTTAACCTTATGAACACAGAATGTACCGATGCCACCAGAAAAAAGTATACACACTTTAAGGAACTAAAAGTATTCTTCGTTTATTTTACATTTAATTATTGCTTACACATGTTGCACAAATTTCTCTTCAGCCCATGGTTACTTTATATATTCAAAATCCTGACCGTTTGCGACTATAGACATAGCGGAAAGACAAGCAGTCGTCGCAACTACATCAATGTCTCATTGGAGACCTCTGCACATGTCACTGTAACCTCCTGGAAAGTTCTTCCAGCGTGAGTGGCTTGCGCCGATAGAAGTTATTTGACACAGTTCCTCATAAGTATAAGTCTATTGGTGTTATATCTGGCGACCGTGGATAGAAATCAATGGGCCGTCCTCGTCCCATCATCCCATTGACATCCAGGAAAGCTCGTGTCGTGGCGTCCCGTCCTGATAGTAAAAGACATCTTCATCAGCTCAATAAAGCGCACGTATACTTTGCAAAATTTATGCGCGTAACATTTCCAGGTACACTTCTCCAGCGACAGTAGCATCAAAAGATTAAGGGTCCTACTAATCTCCTAGATGATAGTCCACAACACACATGAATCCATGAAAGTTTGACACCATTATCCCCATAACATGCGGATTTTCTGGTGACCAGTATGCACTCTTATGTCAATTCACGGGTCAGTCAAGATTAAATTGTGCCTCATCACTCCACACTACCTTCGTAACAAATTGTTCGTCATCATGATATCATTTGCTGATACCTTTCGCAAAATTGAATTCAGTGTTTAGGTATCGACCTAATTAATCGCGTGAAGTAATCGTGGAATGTAAACATTCCACTTTTCACCTTTGAGTATTATTTGTACGCTTGTACTGCTAACCCATACTTCACCTGCACATTGCGTAGCAGACTTCTGTGGAGAAATAACAAACGTTTCAAACACGATAGTGAATATAAAAAAAGTGTTCCATGTAATTCAAACTTTTCAATAATGCGTTTAACAATTAGGCTGGTTGGCGGTTCTGTTTAAACTCCCGACTCCACACACGTTGAATTTTAACGGTATTACAAAACTTGAATAACCTCTTCTCAATACATATTCGTTGCTCGAATTTTAGGTGAGCTCCAACCATCGTGTTTTCTGAAAACCGAGACGAAAGTCGAAAGTACTAATAGCTGTTGAGCCAAAAACCATACTACAACAGCCGGCCGCGGTGGCCGACGGGACTGAGGCGCTTCAGTCACGGTCTGCACGGCCACTACGGTCGGGGGTTCGAATCCCCCCTCGGGCATGGATATTTGTGCCGTCCTTAGTTGTAGGTAGTTCATAAGTAGTTTGTAAGTTTAGGGACTGATGACCCCGTAGTTAAGTCCCTTAAGCTTAACAAACATTTGAACATTTGAACATACTACAACACCCTCGTAACTCAAAGAAAACGACAATGTTGATACTGGATACAACCTGACAAAGAGGATACATATTTTTCTGTGCGGAGTCTGTATTTTAAATATCGCTAACATTTCACAATTCTATGAGTGAACTTGCGATAAAAGGGAAGCGTTTTTGAGATAATCAGAGATTCTTGGATCCCGCGTTCGAAGGCAGATACTGTCTAAATTATTGATGAAATCATGAGCAGTGGCAGCATTGTCAAAACCTGTTGCTCATGGGGTGGAAAACTGCTTCTATAAGACAAATGAATAACTAATAATCAACAGCATATTGACGCAGAATGCTATGTAAACCATTGCAACAAAGACATACACAGTGTATCCATAGAACATGTGACTTGTAAACAAAAATTGGTCTTGATGAAATCACCATTGGTAAAAAGATCCCGAAATAGTTCGATACGCCATTCAAGAGGGAGTTACCATGTGAAAAATATTAAATAACCAAAGAAGGGATAACTTTGTACGAGTGGAAATAAGAAAGTTCAGGTGTTTAAACGCAATAAAGAAGATGTAAAATACGAAGAAAATATAACTTTCAGATAATTAAAGGTAATAGAGAAGCTAGACAATCCGAATACGAAAAAGTAAAGGCTCAATCTAGATAAGGATTTTTTGTCAGAAGAATATAGTATAATCCAAATAGTTGTAGAATATGATATAACGGGAGAAGGATTCGTTACGAGTAAAAAAGTGAGCTATTTTGAAAATTTCAGTGATACGACTACCTTCATCAAATTCGACAGCAAACCAACACAGCCATCGGTTCACGTGTACATACCGACGCCACGAAGAAGGCGAAGAGGTAGAGAAGGGGGAATTCGATGTGTAAACAGACATGATAATATAATAGTCGTAGTGAAACACGTCCACTGAATGTGTGGCTGTGTTCCATTTTGAGTTATTCATTACTTATAAGTGTTTCTCCACCATTAATATTGTCTATTTGTATGTCCATTATTTTATTCCTTTATTAATGATTAACGCCCAGTGTTTATGTATGTTTCCACCCGTTTGATTGAACTTGTGTGTTTGTATGAATGTGGAAGGTTGTTTTTAATATTGACTGACTGCCGCGCAATGGATTACAGTCGCGCTTTGGGCCTCGTTTACTTTAGTTAAGTACGCATGGCTTCGTATGTCGTCTGCAGTGCCGTCTGCTGGGTAGCCAGAGACACTCTTACTTGGCAAGATGGCAAGGTGGCCTGTTCTTAGTGTAGTACCAACGCCACCTAGATACAAGGCCTGTGCGCTGCCTGACAAGAGTAGTCACAGCACAAGCAAACTTTTTGTCTTATGTAGCGATGTGATGAGTTTGGGAATACTTATACGTTGCACATTGTGTTTAAGAATATTTTTCGTGTTAGCTATGCGATTCTCCGTACAGATTTTTGCTGGTATGAGCCAGAATGCCTAATATGAATCGTCCGATTCCATTGTCGGTAAGATATCTTACTAAAAGTTCATAAACATCTTATACCAAAACAAATTTGTGTTTGGATCACATGAATAACATTAAGAACATTTTGAAACACAGTGTGCAACGTGTACGTATTCCCAAACTTATCACATCGCTACATAAGACAAAAAGTTTGCTTGTGTTATGGCTACTCTTGGCAGGCAGCGCACAGGCCTTGTCTCTAGGTGGCGTTGGTAGTATCCAAATAATCATGGACGAAATAGGTGATAAAAGCTCTAGTAGAGGGTATCATCTCCTTCAGGTAGCGAGGGTGGGTAGACAATAGGCTCTGAACACACTCTGCATGGCCTTAGGCACCATTCTTGCTCCGACCGCCACAGTGAGTATTTCGTCGAATGATACTTAGGGGATGGTATGCTGTTAGAACTTTTCTTTATTGGAGTTCAGACAGTCTTGCTTTATCAGTTATAGTTTTCTTGGGTAATTCTTTCACTATGAGAGGCGAAGTGTTTCTTAATTTACAGAACTCGAGTAATTCAGAGTAAATTTAGTATTTGCATTTTCATTCTGGTGATGAGTTTGTGTCCTGTTTGCTCAAGTTACAATACACATGTGTGGCCTTCAGCCTTTGTGTAAACTTTGTATGTTTGAATCCTTGCTTTTTTTTAAAAAAATTAATGTTTCCGTGAGGTGTCTGTTTCCACGAGCATGTTAAATTCTCTCTCGGAATTTCTTGATTGATTCCGACTTTACTGTCTCAGTATGAGTGATTGCACAAAGTGCTTTTGTAACAGTCATTACTTCGACCTTCACCATTCTTTTGCGATACTAGCTTTCTTCTATATGAATTCTCGTGTGTGCTTTACTTGCTTATTCTAAATTAATTTCTTTTTGTAAGTTCTATGTAATTCACCGTGGTCGTACACCACCCTCGAGGAACAACTTCGGAAAACGACCAGTATCTGTGACTTAGCGACCTAAGGAACCCCGATTAGACAGCCACCATGATAAACTAAGACATTATTAGGGCCACCTGGAGGCAAATGTCAATTCAGATTTTACGAAATTCTTCGTATTTTAGACAGCCGTGGAAACGCCCTGCCCTTTGCCAGTAAGTGTAGACACCTTGCTGCACCGCATAGGTGGGCTCAGAATCACCAAGAATAGATTACAGAAAATTAGCGCGAAGTTCTCTTCATATATGAAATGCCGCACATGTTATTACCAAATGGCTGTCAGAAACATGTGTCGAGGGAAACTGCTAATGCTCCATGCCAGATGCATACCGTCAATCGAATACAGCAAGGTGGATTATCAGTGATTTTTTTGGACAGCTATGTAAGGTTTTTAGATAACGTTGTCGCCCTACGAGCGCAAGGTCAAGGGACCACAATACAGGGATAACATCTTACAAACCAGTGTCCCGTTTCGGCAGCATTTAACATCAGGATTTAAGTTTCTGGACGATAGCTCCCATCGTATAGGCATAGCCAACGATTCTATCAATTGAATATAAGGAGAAGCGTTGAATTAAAGGTTGTGCTGTGGCCGGGATTCGCACCCGGGACCTCCTCCTTACTAGACAGATGCTTCAACCACTCGGCTAACATAGTCTGACGGATAATGTGGCTACATGGACTCTTCTAAAGTACGCCTCCCTCCACAACACATACTTTAATTCTGCCTCAATGTTCCCCTATGAAATACGTTTCAAATTTGCCAGGGTTCTCCAATACTGGAACAGCATTCCAGCAATAAACGTGAATGGGAACAATCCCACCTCGCTTCTCAGTGAGGGGTGATATAAATATCAAAAATAATACAATTCCCTGAAATATTTTCTCATTATATCAAAGATATTCAGAATAAGGAGAGGCGTTGAAACAAAATTTGCGCTGTTGCCAGGATTCAAATCCAGGACTCACAGCTAACTATGCAGATGCTTTAACGAATCATGTAACACAGCCTTATGAATAATATTGTAGCTACACGGACTGTGTCAAAGCACATCTCCCTCCACAGAACATATCTTTATTCTTTGATAAAAGTAACAGTCCAGTTCGCAAAATTATTTTTACAATTTATTAATATAGGTGACCGGTTTCGATCTAGGTTTAGATCATCTTCAGACCACGCTATAGATGTTCAGGAGGACCAAGTGTAGTAAACGACCGCTTTTCTCAAAAGAAATTCCACAGAGATTCCAGAGTCAGTAAAACGTCTGATGTTTATGTAGTTACGGAATAGGCACCAAAAACGTTTAGTCAATCTACTGCCTATTAATAAATAATGATCTTACCTTCTACACAGACAAAACGAGGCATTTTGAATAATAAAATAAACGAAAAGAAAAAAGAAGCTGTTAAACCGCAGAAGAAAAAAAAATAATTGAGCTGAAACAACCTCAAGAATTAAATCCCTAGAATAAAAACCAGCCAGAAAAGATATGCCACATAAAAAATAATCTAGAAACACTAAAGCAAACAAGTTAAAGGCATGAAATTCACAACTTAAGCTATAAAACGAATATTCTGAGAATCACTTAAATTATGAATTATAGACCCTGCACACATAAATAATAAAGCCCTAAATAAAGCATGAGTTAATAAATGGAAAAAAGCAAGATTAGAATAGTTTGTCTTCACGACAATTCTTCGTCTCATATCCGACTGACAAGCAGACCACATTGGTGTCGGATTTCAGATTTCTTTTATATTTATGGTGCATGAAGTTCAGAACTTAAATAACAATCAGCCAAAGCCATTCGACCCAACTCTCAAAACTTCTCGAGAAAATCGACATTGAAGTTTTGAAAGTACATGTAAGTACAAATAATTAAAACGTCTACGCTATATGTCGGTGTAGTTCTGGTGGTAGCGTTTCTAACGTCCATCACCCCTTTTCGGAATGACTCAAACTGAGCCCTAATATATTCCTGAATCACGGAAGTGTTTATTAGTTCACAGTCTAAAACAAAGTCTTTCCACTGTAGGTGAAGTTGAACTTATCTTATATGCTGGCTGAAGTCCATTGCGTTGTGAGCTGTCTTCGGCATTCACTAAAGCATTTGATTTTACAGGATCTTTTTATAAATTAAAACCATCTCAGTTGATATGGAAACGATTTTATTTCCACTTAAACATTGCACAATCAAGAAATGCAGCAGCAAGCCAACAGAGCTGCTTACAGGTTTCTGGCCACTCCAAAACTTCCTCCAAGACCAACCAAACAATGGTTTCTCTCCAACATCTTTCTGTATAACCACGTAATAAGATTGATGACAAAGTTTTGTAATTCATAAACAATATTCTTTTACATTAAATATGACAAAATACAGAAATTAAAACATTACATTTAAGCTTTGACTATTTATGTCAATGTATGTACTTGTTTCATGACATTTGTATTTAAATGTAGTACACAAATTTAACGTCATCCTTTTGACTAGTATTTACAGTGCTCAAATTATTTACATTATGTGTGTTTTCGAAATGCACACATATTTGTTTTGCCAATAGTGTGTAGGCGTATTATTATTGTGACATGGAATTTTAATGTGTTTCGGTTTGCGGTCAAATTATTTATTAATACGGATTTGTATATGGTTGTCGTAGTTTTGTTAATTTCGAAGATAGTTTCTTAGTACCAAACGGATTATTAATTTTAGTGCATGAAAAATTATCAGTATTTAATTTAGGATCTAGTGATATATAAAACATGGTCTGCCCTAATTTATTTAAACAAAAGGTATATATGAAATCATGTTGTGCAATAGTTATAACATGTAGTATTGTTGTTTTCATACAAATTAGTATCTATATAGGTTCAGCAATTTCCGAAACTAAGTGTAATGCATTTTTAGTGTTTGCAGCTATTATTTACGAAAGTATTACAAACTGAAAATTACGTAAAAGGTCAGCCAAATTTATATTTAAATCAACGTACTATTTCGTAAAAGCGTTTTACTAATAGTGTTAATAGAATTTCAAACAGAAGGCGAAAATGTAAATATCACATGTCCGGTAATGAAGTTTTACTTTAGGTGTCAGATATTTCGTGTTTCTATGTTGGCAACTGATTTTAGGAGTCTGCAACATAGCAGAAACGTTACACGTTGTATCCTTCAAAACATAGGGTCTGTGGTTCGAATATTGCCGTGACAAATGTGTTTATTTTTTCCGTTGTGTTGGAATACTTACACATTTTAATACCTGATGGTAATTTCTATGAAAAATGCAAGTATTATTGTTTATTCGTAATTTTCTATAGTTAATAAAAGCTTGCTAATAATTAAGGTTTCAATAAAAAACATAATTTTTACAGTATTTGCTTCACTATTAGTTGACGACGGTAGTCTTTGGTTCTTTAGTTTGGAAAGAACAACGACGCTGTTTTTGGAAAGTCATCTGCGTAGCTACTAATGACTTTCCAAGCAGCTAACATACTCAGCCTTCTTTTTACGTAACGATAAAATGTTCAGCTCGTCTACATACACATAAATAAAAACTGATACAACACGTACAATTAGAAATCCCAAAATGTTTTATACAACTAAATTCGAAAACAAGGAAAAAAATATTTGTCACTGTGGTATTCGAACCACTGACACTATGGCTGTGAGACTAGATCGCTACCACATGAGCTACACAGAAAGATGCTGCAATTGCTCTAATTATTGGTACTTACATATACGTGCAAAATTTCAAAGACGATTTATCCGATAATTTTTGAGAGTTGCGTCGAATGGCTTTGGCTGATTGTTAATATCAAATAATTCTAAAATCCGACACCCATGTGCACCCTTCTGGAGAATGTAAAAGAAGGAACCTGTTGAACAATGCTCTTTGCGAAGCACAAAAAAGTGAATTTTTGATAGAATAGTGGCATCCCATCTATCTAAATCCTCATTCCACCTTCTCCACCAAACATTCTGGCAATAAAGTAAATTAGCTTAATTTTCTCAGTTTTGACACCAGTTTTCGGCACGCTGAGGTAACATCATCTGGTCTGGTGTTCTAAGATACCAAACCGGTGGATGGTACCTCAGCGTATCGAAAATTATATTTGAATTAAATTCGCGTTTTGAAATAAGACACACAGCCTTGGTTGCGGAATTTCTTGTCAGCAAATGATAATAATGCATTTTCCTTGTGTCAGTATTACCGTAGGTAAAATTCTAAATAAAACCACGTTGCAAAAGCGTGGGGGGAGGGGGTTTAGGGGGACTAGACTACTATGGCCATCAGTCTGCAAAAGTATGGGTGGAATAGTTGGTCTATTTGATGTTAAAACTTTGCCATATTTATTAGGTGACATTCCTGCACCAATACTGCCATGTGGATTCGTCCACGCCGCTACCAAACAAATACGGCGCAATTTTAACGTCGGGTGTAGCATACCCACCGGTACTATATTATTCAGTAATACGGTCTGTGATGAGATTACTGTATATGATTTGATATTGTCTAATACAGGTAAAATGCGACGAAGGCTGTGTATCTTAACCATAAAACTGGTTGCTGCATCGACCGCTGACATGCAATAGAATTTTTTTTCAATATTCGTGTTCCCTTTTGTGCTGAAAGAGAGTTTCTAAGAGACAGCGATTGTTTAAGAGAGAGTGACAATGGGACAGAAAGAACAGCCATGGTGGTAAACAGACAGTGGCAGTGAAAGAGATGGTGATAGTAACTGTGGGAGAAAGACATACGTATGTAACCCAAAAGTGAGAACGAGATGCTCAAATTCAGGCTCCCTTCAAACAGAGGCTGCAAAAAAGAATTTAGCATATTCAGTATCATGCAATGAAACGTAGGTGAAGTTATTCACATCTGAGGTCTGCCATGTTGAATGTCTGCAACTAATATCTTTGGTTCCGCGAAGACACTCTTTGGTATGTGCTGTTCTGCGTTTGAGCTAGTAGGTTCATTGCCCCGCCGTCGACCAGTGAGCAGTAACAGAGCGTTGCGTACGCAGTCATGGAGTGAAGTTTCAAAGCCGCGGTGTGAGCTTTGAAGAGTCGCTTTTTATCTGCAATAATAGTGATAAATAGTTTGCTACAGATGATAAGGCAAACCAAGTTCCAAGACTTTAACGATGTTTGAAAGTAATCTGATATTATGAAAAATCGAGGAAAGGAGACTCATCATTCTCATTATTAGGCGCTTCACATACTTGTTCATCTCTGACAGACATTCAGCGTGAAGGGTTAAAGTTCATCTTTTTATATTCATTCTATAGATCCAGTTTGTAGACATGGGGTTTAGTATGATTGTATTCTGTATTAAATAAGGAAAAATATCATATTTTGATTATATTTTAACGTACTAGTTGCGCTTTGATCGTACTAAAGAGAAAGATTGATTTAATAAAAAAAGATAACAAAATAAAAATAGCGACTCGCTGTAAAGAAATGTAGAAGAATCACTATTGTTAACCACAGACATTGCCGAGGTGGGGTGGCTTGCGTGCCTCAACGATACAGATAGCCGTACCGTAGGTGCAACCACAGCGGAGGGGTATCTGTGGAGAGGCCAGACAAACGTGTGGTTCCTGAAGAGGGGCAGCAGCCTTTTCAGTAGTTACAGGGGCAACAGTCTGGATGATTGACTGAGCTAGCCTTGTAATATCAGCTAATGTGGTTCTCAGCAAAGAAGAGAAAGCTGAAAGGTGGAAAGAGTATATAGAGGGGCTCTACAAAGAAATGAACTTCGAGACAATATTGTATGAAGGGAAGAGGAGGTAGATGAAGATGAAATAGGAGATACTGTACTGAGAGAAGAATTTAACAGAGCCCTGAAAGACCTAAGTCGAAACAAGGCCCCTGGAGTAGATGATATTCCCTCAGAGCTACTGAAGTCTCTGGGAGAACCAGCCATGACAAAATTGTTTCACCTGGTGTGTAAGATGTATGAGACAGGTGAAATACCCTCAGACTTTAAGAAAAATGTTATAATCCCCATCCCTAAGAAAGCAGGTGCAGACAGGTGTGAAAACTACAGAACCATCAGTTTAATAAGTCATGGTTGCAAAATATTAACGCGAATTTTATACAGAAGGATGGAAAAGCTGGTAGAAGCCGACCTCGGGGAAGATCAGTTTGGGTTCAGGAGAAATGTAGGAACACGGGAGGCAATACTCACTTTACGGCTTATCCTACAAGATAGATTAAGGAAAGCCAAACCTACATTTCTAGCTTTTGTAGATTTGGAGAAGGCTTTTGACAATGTTGATTGGAATAAACTCTTTCAAGTTCTGAAGCAAGCAGGAGTAAAATATAGGGAGCGTAAGGTTATTTATAACTTGTAGAAAAACCAGACAGCGGTTGTCAGAGTTGAAGGGCATGAAAGGGATGCAGTGGTTGGAAAGAGAGTAAGACAGGGTTGTAGTCTTTCTCCATTGATATTCAATTTGTACATTGAGCAAGCTATAAAGGAAAGCAAGGATAAATTTGGTGAAGGAATTAAAGTTCAGGGGGAAGAATTAAAAACATTGCGTTTTGCCGACGACATAGTAATTCTATCAGATACAGCAAAGGACCTGGAAGAGCAATTGAACGGAATGGACAGTGTGCTGAAAGGTGCATATAAGATGAACATTAACAAGAGCAAAACTAGGGTAATGGAGTGCAGTGTAAGAAAATCAGGTGATGCTGAAGGAATTAGATTGGGAAACGAAGCAATAAAGGAGGTAGATGAGTTTTGTTAGTTGGGCAGTAAAATAACAAATGATGGTCGCAGTACAGAGGATATAAAATGCAGAATGGCAATGGGTAGAAAAGCGTTCTTGAAAAAGAGAAATTTGTTAACATCGAATATTGATTTAAGCCTAAGGAAGTCCTTTCTGAAGGCATTTGTATGGAGTGTTGCCTTGTATGGGAGTGAGACATGGACGATAAACAGTGCGGACAGGAATAGGATTGAGGCTTTTGAAATATGGTGCTACAGAAGAATGCTGAAGATTAGGTGGGTGGATCGTGTAACTAATGAGGAGGTACTGAACAGAATTGGGGAGAAAAGGAATTTCTGGCATACCTTGACTAAAAGAAGGGATAGATTGGTAGGACACATTCTTAGACATCAAGGAATTGCGAATTTTTGCGTTGGAGGGAAGTGTATGGGGAAAAAATCGCAGAGGAAGACCAAGAGATGGATACAGTAAGCAGATTCAGACGGATGTAGGTTGTCGCTCTTACGTGGAGATGAAGAGGCTTGCTCAGGATAGGATATTGTGGAGAGCTGCATCAAACCAGTCTCCGGACTGAAGACCACAACAATAACAATTTTTCAATTTCAGAATTCTTATGATGCAACTATAAAGCGACCAGACTGTTTCTTATTGATCAGTTATTCCTATTTTATTTAAGTCTGCAGATATGGAAAAATTTTGTATTTGTGTAGTTAGTGGATTCGCATTGCACACCTGCGAATTCTGTATTATCTTTGACTTTGCAGCTTTGAACAACTTATGAACTAACTAACACTAAGGACGGCACAAATATCCATGCCCGAGGGGGGATTCGAACCCCCGATCGTAGTGGCCGTGCAGACCGTGACTGGAGCGCCTCAGCCCCCTCGGCCACCTCGGCCGGCTTCACATTTATAGATATAGATTTCATTTTTGTTTAAAGTCAGGTTGAATCACTTTCATAAATTTTTCAGTCAATTAGCGGAGTTTTAGTTAAAGTGCAGCTTCACTAGCGTATTCACCCTTATTTTACTCCACAGAAGCATTTTTCGTCAGCGTATAATTAAAAAAAAAAAAAAAATAAAAAAAAAAAAAAATTATGAGTTATGCGCTGGGACTAAACGCAATTTACATTTCATACACGATGGTAATTGCTTTAGTAGCAACAGTAACTGTAGGTGAGTCTGAAAATAATGCCTTAAAATTCTTAGCAGCTAAAACCGTGAACAAGTAGGACAACATCACCTAAATACAGAATCTGTAATAACACTTCAACATAGTTTAACAACCCATCTAGCATTGCTCCAATATCGCCACCATAGCACGACTCATGAAGTGTACACCTGTGGCTGTAATGAATGGACGGTCACATGAAACAGTAACATTTAATACACTATCAAACTGTGCTGAAACGTGTATGTACGAAAACAAACATAAAAGTATGTTTCAACAACAACAGCGAACCCTGTTAATCAGTACATTAAACAAGCAGGAAACTAGAATTTATTTCACATACGTACTTCGTTCTAACGTTATTACCATCTACATAATTTGGTGTTTAACTGATACTGCTCCCTTTCTTTACATATTTTACGCCAGGGCTTGAAAAGATTTCTCTGGCGGCAAAGTTCAAAGCTCTAGCAGGACCATGGTGACTTATTCAACGCCGACAGGCGTGCCTTGATCCCGTGCTACCGTCCTAGTGCTAACATCAAAGTTACGGAAATCCCTTTGAAGGAGGCCGAACTTCGCTCCGAATATTGACAGGCACGAAAAAGTTTCTTTTGCTTTTCTTTTCTTTGGTAACACCTTAAGCCAAAAGTGAGAGCTGTGTCCAAGAAAACTTTTTCTCTATTAGGCAGTTGCGAATAACGCTTCCATTTTGTCGGTGTAGCACAGTTTTACTTCGTGTTCGCTGATGTTCAGAATACATTCGAAATTTTCACTAAATTAGGAATGTTGGCGATTAGAAGTGGAAACATTTTCATCAACATGTATCTTATTCTTATATGAAAATATTCTTCGTTGTATAATTGATTGTTTGGCACCGTTTCTGTAATACACAGATAGCAAACGAATAACTCATAGGATGGACAAGGTTACTTACTATAAGCAAAGTAGTTCCTGGCAAAAGATTAGCCATAGTTGAGCAGAAGTCTTCTGTTCCAAGAACACATTCTTAGAACTTCCTTCGATTTTAATTCTCCATTTGCCGATGATGACACCAGATAGACTGGATTCTTGATTTTTGGGTGCCGAATAAGTATACCGCTTTCCGTGTTCGTATAGATTAATGGAAATGGAATCGTTTAGGTCTCCTGTTAGTGAATTGTAACACTTGTTCTGTAGATTATCGAGCTTTCACTGTTCACTTATAGTGCCGGCTGCAGTGGCCGAGCGGTCTGCCTCCCGCCAGTCACAGTTTGCATTGCCGCTACGGTCGGGGGTTTGAATCCCCCCTCGGGCATAGATGTTGGTGTCGTTTTTAGTATAAGCTAGTTCATAAGCAGTTTGTAAGTTTAGGGACTGATGTCCCCGCAGTTAAGTACCTTAAGCTTAACAAACATTTGAACATTTTGAACTTATCGTGTTGTTTGAAGCGGAGAGTGGAGACGATTTGCCTACACGAGAATTAAAATCTCATCGATAAACCACAGTTAGGCTGACCGGTACACTAGTCGAAGGCTCTTTATTCCTAGGTGTGGTTTCTGCTCAACCTTACAAACTAGAGCGCGCTACACGTGAGCTAAACAGGTGGTGAAGAAACTGAAAGTAATACCACTAAATAAAATATCTCTTTCTGAAAGGATTAAATGGTATGATGAAGTATTAAATTACAAGTCAAAATGAAATTATTATATTTATAAAAATTAAAGAGGACATTTACAGATAAAGTGTTTTGCATGCTTACAAGACAATTTATAGAAACGTGTTGTGGTAGTGACCATGGAAATAACGGCATTCAGTTTAAGAAGTTCGGTGATTGACTTCTTTAAAGCTCTGTTTATTTTTGATGTAATCTGGTTTCGGTACGTAAAGCACGTCTTAGGACACTATGGGCAGCATTTTGCATACAAATGTTGCTGCGTTGTCCAGTCGAATAATAGATGAGTATTTATTCACCAAATGCTGCTCATATTGGCTGAGGAAGCACATTAGGAGCCAAAACCAGTTATGATTAAGTCCAAAAAGTTATTTTTGTCGGCAATAAACAGCAAAATAGCAATCTGTTTTCTGTTAGTAGAGGACGTGTTTCGTTGTTACTTATCATTTGCCTTTAAATCTCGAAGAATCCCGATATCGCTAGAGCATACATGGCTGCCCAAGGTTTGCCACACGTGAGAGACACGCTGTTGACAGGTTGTCGACAAGATGTCAACAGGTATGGGCCCCACTTCTGCTTTTGAATGTCATGGTTAGATAAACTGAACGAGGAGGTAGTGGCACTTTACTTGCAGTTTTACTTGTTTATTTACGATCGTTAGTTCCTGGCGACTCCGGTATAAGTGTTTATTACTGTCTCATATTACTCCTATCCTTCTTTGGTCTCTTTGCACCGTCTACTCTCTAAAAGCTTCAGTTCCGTGTTCATGCAGATCAATCCTTATGACATTACATATCCTACCTACAGTCGTACTACGATATAGTTTCGAAGATACATTCATTGGTGTACTGACTGCAAAATATGTCGCGAACAAAGTTTGTAGGGCCGAGTGGGCCTAACTGAATAGTGGGGCAATATGAATCATTGTAAGCTTTTGCTCGTGTACCACAACAACAGCAAAGTGAAGACTTCATTATGTGTTTCTTGTTGACGGAGGTTTGGTTTTGTCTCTCCAGTAAATACGTCTGATTCCTTTCCTGACTTCAGAAATTGACACAAGATTTGTTTAAAGTGTATAAGGTAAGATGCTCACAGCTGGTGATTGCACGGTTTGTGAGACTGACATGGGATTCGCTAGGGATTTCCTTCCGTTCGTATGAAATGAAAGCCATGAAATGAGGCGTGATACTGGGTCCTCGCTAGACCACATTGGTGACTTGTACTGCCATGTGTTGGTGTATTGGGGAACTACTTCAGAATAGCTTTTACTTTGGGGCTATCTGAATAACTAAGAACGGGGCTTCAGGAATGGTGGTGGAAAATTTATTGAGTATGGGGTAAAGTGCATCTACAAAAGATTTTTTCCTTTGTAGTGTCATTGTAATAAATTATTTCTTCGTTATCTTCAGATGGTAAGGATCTACAAACGGAAAGGAGGCAGAATGGAATGGGGCCAGGGGTCGATGATGGAGGCAGCTGAAGCAGCGATGAAAGGCTTATCACCATTACAGGCCAGTAAAACTTATGGAGTGCCGTGCACGAGACTGTATCGATGTTATCAAAAATAAAAATGTAAAATTATAATCTTTTACCGAAAAGTGCCGACCATGTTGTGCCTTTAAATGATTCTGAATAAAATGCGATGGAATAGATATGTAGTTTCTGCCAGGGGAAATGCTAACGCGTTGCTGATGAAGATAAAGGCGAACGGATACAATACCAAACGTGTACCACCTGCTATCATGAATACTGTGTCGGTACGAGACGTAAATAATTTATCTGTGAACATTGCAGGTGATTTACGAGAACAGAAGCATTTCATAAAGGCTGTTTTCTATTAATCTGAAATTACTATTATTATGATTATTGTAAGTAGAGGTAATGAATATAAATTAACATATTTTCAGCTAACTTTCCAGTTAATTTACTTGTGCATCTGACCATAATTTACATTATTCAAATAGCCCTGGCCACCGTCCAATAGCCCCACTGAAATGCACTTTTGTGCAATTGGTAGGGTCATAGTAGGGGCCATAGTAGATGCTTAAAACAAAAATTAACTAAATAATTATCCGGAAAAATTTGAAGTAAGTTGAAATTATTCTTATAGCCCCGCTTTACCCTGGTAAACACGTAATATATCTAAGCCTGATGCGTGATGGTGTGATATTTCTTGAACCATATTCTTTTTAAGCTCATATCTCTTTAAATATATATCGTACTAAGATAAAATTTCGGAGGTACTTCCAATGGTATGTGTGAATACCGCCTATAGAAAGTCTTGCAAATGCAACTTGTAGTGTAGAAGTAATAAATTGTAACGCAAGGCTGAATGTCGTAGGTTTACTGTCTTATTAGTAGAAAAATAGTAGACGATACATTTCTTCCCTTTCGTCATTTTTTCGCGTTGTTAAGGTAAAAAGGTTCGTAAAATTTTGAAATGGTTTAAAAAGTTAGTTGCAAGTTTCTTATTGCTCTCATTGTGAGTAAGTGAAATCACATTATTCACGCATCGCATGACAGAAAAATGTTATGTGACCGTATATGACGTCATATCTCCTGGACTATGTGCCTAGGTGGTTCTTACACCCACAACGATCGTTGTCTGTTAGTAAGGAAAATGTGTACCAAATTTGGGTGACATCAATCCAGTAATTTAGGAGGAGATATATCAATTTTTATAAAATGTATAGATTCATCCTGCTCGACTTTCTAGATGAAAAATTTGACTTTTACTAATAAAATTACCATTATTTCAATTACTATGAAAATTCTTTTTTCTTTCTTCTATTTAGAATAATTATCAGTTTTTGAAGTATCTAGCATATTATTTGTCTGTGGTTTTGTGGCTATGGCTTCAGTATGTAGATGGCTACCTTTTAGCTGCTTTGCGTTTGGCAACCTTATAGCATATTTTTCCATTCTCAGTTGGTTTTCGTTTGCTGTGACAGTAAAGGAGCTATCGTCTTTGGTTAATTCAGTACCTTTCAATTAATTTCACAATTATCTTTCAATTATCTTTAATACTACTACAATAACCGCAAAGCGATTGAAATTTAAGAAAACCCTATTACCATTTTGATTACTGCTCGCGATGCATAATATTATTAAGCCAGAACACCGGAACCGTTTTGCCACTGAGGAACTTAATTCAAGCAGATTCGTATTGAACTTAGAGTGCAACTTCGATATGCGTTTCTGCAGTGTCCGACTTACCAACGAGGAGATCAATGCAATGTCATTTACATACATGCATGTCTGAAGGGAATTGTTATTGCAGCAACTACAGCTATAATTATTTTAATAAATGTACCCCCAAATACGAATATATTTCTTGTAACTTAATATAATCATTTGGAAAAGCAGTTGTGGCGTAATAAACGTACGTGAAATATAGGTGTAGCTGTTTTTATTAAAATTTAATTACATAACTGTTGAGTACAAAAATTTAGATATATGTTCTGACTTGCGTTGAAAATATTTAACGTGCTACTGCTACCTTACTTGGAAAGTGAAAGACGACTGGGGCAGACCCTGTCGTGGCATAGAAAGGAGGAAATGCCACGCTCTCTTCTCTCTCTCTCTCTCTCTCTCTCTCTCTCTCTCTCTCTCTCTCTCACACACACACACACACACACACACACACACACACACACACATGCCTTGGAGTCACGTCGTATGATCAACTTGTTTTGTTAAGTAAAAACGCTTTTACTTGAAGAATATATAGAAAACAATTAAGACATAAATGAAACAATCATGTACAAGTTTAAAGCTAGATTATCCCTAGTCTTTTCCCCGTTTATGCTTCAGGAGCATCCCTTTGCATTACGTTACTGTCAAGGTACACCTTTGGCTTTGAGCGCTTGGATCGGTACGCAACCAGACTTCTAACAACACGGATAATTAAAGAAAATGAATAAATAGATTTCCATGCAAAGTATTGAGTTCTATTGCAAGTGACATTTTAATAAAGAGAAAGAAAGTAGTAAGATAACAGTACCATAGGAGAGAAATTGTATACAGTTAATTGACGTCAGTGTACCATTACATTTTCAGTTAGCAGTGCCAAAAGACCTCTGCTTGACTGCAATAGCGAGAACGCACATAACCTTCACACCAGTGCTTTGATTAATCCTCAAAGTGAAGATGCCGTATTTCAATAAACTAGTTAAAATAAAATGTGAATGATACTTGATCGCTACGTCGTCATCAAACTGTGTTATTCACAATCTCACCACCAGTTTTCTGCAACATAGTATAAACCTAGGTTGGGTTATGCTTTCATAAAATCAAATTGTAAATTGTGTTGCTTTCGATAATGAACTTCTTGAATGAGAAAGAGATTTTGATTGTAAAAACGCCGCTCAGGAAGCTATACATATCGTTCTCCATTCTCTTCCACTTTGATCTAACCACTACATGGAATCCTCGCATCTGAATTAGACGACTAATATAGGACTAGGATATGTATGTTTTGGGCTATTACAATTGCTTTTAGCGTAGAGGTTTCGGTACTGTTCAAAGAATGTGTAATGATACACGGACGTCAATGATTTACGTATAATTTCCCTGACATGGTACTGACATTTCGTTCTTTGTTTCTCTGTACTAAAATGTCACTACTGGAAGAATGCAACGTTTTGCATGGAAATAACACAGATCAATGTTCCTTTCAAGATCTAGTGTTCCTCTAGTGCATGGTTAGGTCCGGTCCCGGCCCCTGTAACGCAAACTTCACTCTCATAAGTTTACATTGAGAACACTAGTCTGAGTTGCAGCATGAAATCACGAAATCAATAACCAAAAATTTTTAATGCGCTACATTATCCGCAAGCTCACAGATAGTAAATGTGGAGCACAATCCACAGTTCTCCGTACATTGGCTCTGTCTTTATGTTTTTCTGCCGCGCAGTATTCGCTATCTGTATGGAAAAAATCCACCCATGTGGTACAAGAAAATATAGCACGAAAAGAGATAGGATTCATCATAATAGGATGTCTCAGCCCATGTCACACAAATCAGCTGTACTAACTCATCGGCTTAGCCAATGCAGACAGCAGGAAAACATCTTCATATATCGAAAAGCTTAAACAGGGAACAATTCCAAGGCATCCACTGTTTGGACTTAACATACAATGAACTAGGCTCAAATAGAGTTACCTACAAACAGCCAAATTACTCTTGTTTCGCCTGAATCACGAGGAGAAGAACTGTGGCGAAACTTGGAACCAGGAAGACCAGGGAATAGCCCCAGAATAGCCCCAGAAAAGAACCTGCAACTGGCTTCGAACTTCTATAAGCGATTTGGTAAGCATTAAGCGGACAACGGATAGGAGTATAAAGGTGCAGCGAAAACCTAAGGAAATGTAACTACACAAGTGCAGACGAC
Source organism: Locusta migratoria (assembly GCA_026315105.1). NCBI lineage: Eukaryota > Metazoa > Arthropoda > Insecta > Orthoptera > Acrididae > Locusta > Locusta migratoria. The sequence continues at coordinate 398,440,605 of CM048744.1, read as the reverse complement.
CCCTGCGTGGCTGGAGAACTGCAAGATCCACAACACCCACAACACCCACTCGTCTGCAGGAAGGTGGACGAACCTTGTATGATACTCGCAGCAAATAACAAGACCATTCATGCTGCAACCTATTGGGTTTCGTGTGGGATATGAATTTTGTAATCCCCGATAGAATGACATAAGCTGTTTGTTTTACATGTTTTCTTGTTATTATTATTATTGATTTAAATTTCACTTCCTCTACTACTATATAACAGTTTTATATCCTTCTCTTCCGTTGTAAGAAATTTTGTAAAATGATGTCTTGGATAAAATAAATATATTACTGTTTATAGAAACTGTTACACTAAGAAGAAACCGCACGAATTCAATATATATAACACGACAGATTAGGTACGTGACTAGTAGCAAATGATTGCCTTTTCAAATCTGAATGTGTCTTTTACCCTACTATTCAGTACATCGTGTGCCCACCATGCGCTGCAATTAGAGCTTCTACACACCGTGATATGGAAACAATAAAGTTCTGAATACTTTCTTTAGGAATTTCCCTCCACGCAGTTTGTATCGGAAATCCGTGGCACTAGTTACTGGAGGACCGTTGCATAGTTACCCATGTTTTGCAAAATGCTTTTGATTTGGTCTTCTTTATTTAATAGGTTTACCACCTAGTAACGCTGACTATTATGGGCATTGCTAATAAAAGTAAATGATTCATGCTCTGACCGAATGATTTGACAGCTGACTGCCGCGTTTCTTTATATATATATATATATATATATATATATATATATATATATATATATATCAAGGGCCTCAAACAAAAAAAATTGTTATAGACTAAATTGCGGAACGGATAACAATAACCCGGGTATTTAATCAATTGTCACAGCCTTCGATACAGAGTTGGGGTAAACTATGACACTGCCCAGAATTTAGCTTTTACCTGCATCCTAATCGCTCATAGGACATTAGTTACAGTATTTTAATTTTATGATTGCAACTTCTTCGTTAGATTTAAATGGATGGAGGAAAATCTTTTCATAGTAAAGTCCGACTAACTCTGGATAAGATTTTTATTTTCTGATAGTATTCAAATAAAAGCATAACCTTAGACAAATTAAATGTACAAATAAACAAAAAATGGAATGTGATTACTCGTTGCCGAGCAGACAAACATTTTGAGCCACAGGCTCTAAGATTAATTAATAAATAGACTTACTGGTCTCCTAAACATATAAATTTTCAACATGTTTCACGCCACACTGCATGGAAATACAGATATACAGGATTTATTGGACTCACAGCGTACTCGCTCATCAACCACTTTTACACTGCGTGCACTAACCAATCCATTTTAACTACCAAAGGAAATAAAAAGAAATGATTCAACAAAGAAAGTGGCCGTTATTAATTGCTGATTTTAATGCAAGACATGAAACACGTAACGGTATCTACCGCTCGAATCTTACAGAATCCCAATAACTCAAACACACACGCCACATAAAAAATATTACAAAGGAAATCTACACGTGAAGCTTAGTCACATAACTGGCGCTCCTTCTTTATCATACTGAACCACACAACAAGATTTACGGCTGGAAGCACATGGCTCCGCGATTTCCACAAACTTAAGTACCCTCCAGAAAAGAGAAATGTTCAAATGTTTGTTAAGCTTATGGGACTTTAACTACGGGGTCATCAGTCCCTAAACTTACAAACTACATATGAACTACCTTATACTAAAGACGGCAGAAATAACCCATGCCCAAGGCGGGATTCGAACCCCCGACCGTAGAGGCCCAGAAAAGAGAAACAAATATTATTAAAAATGTTCTGTTCCTAGAATTACACTGTAGATAAGACGCCACTCTACCCCACTCTGCTCAATTACCACCATGCTCCGCGACGTGGCCTCCGCGGCTCATTCTGCCTTCGGTCTTATTACAAAAAAAAAAAAAAAAAAAAAAAAAAAAAAAAATCAAATCAATGAAATACCGGATAACCCGCAGTAGAAAATGAGATGTTGCTTGTTCCCGTGGCTGCTATCGACCACTGAAGGTGCATTATTAGTTTGAAATTGCCAGAATATGGGCCTTTTGTGTAATGGCGCGAAAATTTGTCTAAGTCCCAGTACACAATGAAAACTCCGTGAATTCTCATACGATTTTCTCCGCACAAACTTTAAAATGAGGGTTTTCCAAAAGCTTTGCTAAATCAAACAAGCAAACGTAGCGAAATCTCAAAGTGTGAGGTTAACGTTAACATTACTATCAAACTATTTTAATTAATCAAATTGATCAAAAAACAACCAAAATCGCTAAACTATCTGCCATATTAACACAAGTCTGCTTCAACTATTGCGTTGCGAGTCAGATTCAGTATAATAAGACACATTTTTTACCTACTTGGTAACCACATTAACAGCAGTCGAGCACAGGACGTCCGTCTTTTTTTTTTTTTTTTTTTACGCAAGGAAGGTACCTGCTATTGGCCGGTCTCTGCCTCCCCCTCAAGACAAGCGACACCCGAGAAAGCCACCTAAGCCAAAGATTTCGTAACTACTCCACCACCTCTAAACTATCTTTGGTTAGTAATTACGAAAAATAATCTACTGATTCGGACACGCTCTTTTTCATGGTGGGCGACCAGAGGAAAAAGGAAGTTTGACAAATTATAAATAAAGCAAATAACGTATTTCCAGATCTAACTGGCCAGAGAAGTTAATCAGCGTTACAGTTCGTAATTATTCTCCATAAAACTGTCATTATAATTTGATTTACTTTGAAGCTAGCCCAATAGGGCTTAAATGGAGCGTACTGCAGTACCGCTTCACCGTGACGCACCAGTTGCCGACTAACCATATCCCAGACATGTTCGATGGGTGACATGTTTCGCGAACATGAAAGCCAGGGAGGCAATGTTATCCGTCGCTCTTCGACGAAGGCCTGTACATTTCTCGTAATATGTGGCCGGGCATTGTCCTGTTGAAATGTGGCCTGAGGAGATGCCTGGAGCAGGGGGAGTACCTCAGGCTCCACAACCACCGTTAGGTACTGGTTGCTGTTGAAAGTGCCCTCAATACGTAGGAGGCAAGATCGGGTGTTTTACCCAATGGCGCCCCAAACCATCACTCCTGGTCTTTGTTGACTATGCCTCTCCACAGTGTAGCCCACCTTGTTGCGCTCACCACGGTACCGCAGGACTCGTATGCGGTCATCACTGTAGGACACCATGAAGTGGTTCTCGTCCGAAGATATTACATTTTGCCACTCAAGAAAGAAGGAGCTTGTGGTTTCTGGACAATGGAAGGCGACTAGGCATGAGTGTAACCAGTCCAACCAACAGCAGACGGCAAAGAATCGTCAATTCAGACTAGTTCACACCTGTTGCAGTGCTCCAGCAACTAGCCAACACATTGGATAACGCTGTACGGTGCGTTATGGCCATGCGGACAAGAGTGCTTCAACCCGTCCCCTACCTATCGCCTACCTACCCCTACCTACCGCCGCTTCCTTCACGCCGGGCACCCCGTATCGTACTTGTCGTAGCTACTGACGCAACACAACAAGCCCGCTGGTGCGTAAAATGTAATGGACAAAGTTGGAAACACAGACTTTGGAATACAGGATTTAGTAACTTTTCTATGAAAGTCAGTTTGATAGATGTAACGTGTGTGTAACACAAGCAAATAAGATGCACAAACAAAGACGGTAGCCTCCTTATTTACACTACCGTTTTTGAAAAGTTTCCGGTGGTTGTACTGCTATTGTATAGTTATGTAACAAAGGATCTATCTTTCTATTTAAACGCAGTACCTCATGCTTGTTTATGAAGAGGTTCAATTGTCATTCCCTGCAGCGAGCGTCGATACATTGCAGACCATCCTGAATTTCGCCACTTGTCGATAAATAACCGCATCATCGGGAAAGAGCCTCATGTAACTTCCGATGATATCTACGGTGTCGTTTATATACACTGCCGTTTGTGAAAAGTGCAACACCCAGAAGGAATTATACGAATAGTGCCACACTTGGTGGAAATGCCGATAGGTGTGCGTTTTGCGAGAGATGGGGTACATGCAGGCCGAGCAGAACAGTCTCATGTCGGTCCGACAAGGTCGGTGTTGCGCCTAATGTAGTCGGTGCAAATCTGTCACACAAGGTGGAAACAATACAGTATGTGTATGCCTCATCAACGCCCACAACGCCCAAGGGAGTCATATCGGCATGTGAGAGAAATCGAACAGGGCAGAATGATCTGTCTCCGGGTAACGGGGTTGTCAAACCGTGACATTTAGGCTCAAAAATAAATGTTCAAATGTTTGTACAGCTTATGGGACTTAACTACGGGGTCATCAGTCCTAAACTTACAAACTACTTATGAACTAGCTAATACTAAGGACTGCACAAATATCCATGCCCGAGGGGGGGGGGATTCGAACCCCTGACCGTAGTGGTCGTGCAGACCGTGACTGGAGCGCCTCAGTCTCCTCGGCCACCACGGCCGGCACATTTAGGCTCGCACAGGGCATTCTGGAACGACAGTGATGCTTGTGTAGCGGAAGCATTGGATAGAGGAAGGTCATCCCGTGCTGTGGTCACGTTCTATGGTCCAGTTCGCACTCATCGCACCGTATGACCTTCTTCTATCCAATGCTTCCACCACACAATGTCGTAGCAGCATGACCTGTGCGAGCCGAAATGTCATGGTATGACAACCCCGTTACCCGGTGACCGATCATTTTGGCCCTTTCGATCTCACTCACGTGCCGATATGACACCCTTTGACGTTGTCGAGGCATACTCGCATTCACTTTATTGCTTCAACCTAGTGTGACAGCTCTGCTAGTAAGCGCAACGCCGACCTTGTCGGTCTAACATGAGAGGGCTCTGCTAGGCCTACGTGTACTCCATCTCGATGTGAAACGTATCACTTATTGCTTGCACACCCGTCGCCACTTCTACCAAGTTCGGTGCTATTCCGAAAATTCCTTCTTGGTGTTACACTTTTAACAGTGACGGCTGGTGCTTCAGATGACTGGGGATTCACTTCTTTCAGTGCCAGATCTTGATAGTGGTGCCACCTCCTCCTCGCTCGGCACGTCGATGTTTCAGCGTCCCCCCCTCTTTTAGATATATTTTCGTTATATGATCTGCAGAATGTCTTACCTCTGCTTGTTTGCGCTTGCCTCAACTCGAGCTGAGGCGTCGGCCTACCAAGCTTCGTTATTTACACTTCTTTTCCAAGGTAAAGCTGAGTTATTTGTTCAATACCACAATAATTATCAATTATAATTTATAATTATTGTGGTATTGAACATGTCAATCAAAGACATACTCCACACTGCGGGTCCCAGAGAACTAAAAATGAGTTATTTGTTTCTAAAAGATACTGAAGGTTGTTCATTTTTCTTTGCTCAAATGTTTTTAGAACTTATGGGACTTAACTACGGGGTCATCAGTCCCTAAGCTTACAAACTACTTATGAACTAGCTAAGACTAAGGACGGCACAAATATCCATGCCCGAGGGGGATTCAAACCCCCGACCGTAGTGGCCGTGCAGACGGTGACTGGAGCGCCTCAGTTCCCGCGGCCACTGCGGCCGGCTTTTCTTTGCTAATAAACACTAACAACATATGAATGTGCTCATGAGCACTAAAACACAGTAAGTAACTGATTACACAGTTAAGTGTAAACGAATCTATTATGATGAAGAGACAAGCTACCTTGAGGTCACTTGACACTGTAAGCAGGACCCCCTCCTGACCTTAAAGGTTGCTCCCCACATGTTTTCAACTGTTAAATATTTTTTTTAAACGAAGAGTAGAAATGTCATTTCTATCAAAATAGCGACACTTTTGCAAAAGCGTTGAAAATATATGTGGCAAGTAACAATACAAAATTCATTGTTCCCGTATCTGTTAAAAAGAAGATTTGGTTTAAAAAGAATTGCTTGCAGTCGTTCTCGCAGCCAGTACCTTCAACAGCGCTTAGCGGTGCCGCTAACCACCGGCTGTTCTTGCTAGCTGGAGAGTAGTGACTTCATTATTATTCATGATCGTAACTTCTGAAGGCATTTGCAGTTCATACGTCTTTATTTTATAGTTATATTTTACCAAATATGACGTATTTTTTATTCATCTTAATGCGCGAAAGACAAATATGAAAGGCGGATGTTGCCTTCATGGAGGATTTACGCATGCGCAAGGCGAGGTGCGCAGTAGCTTCATTGTCTTTCTTCGGGACCATTTGTGCGTAACCGAGCTCGAGTAGCCAGGAGCTGGTGTGTCTACCAGCTCTAACGCCACAGTTAAAAGCGTCGTTTCCCGTCGACCCTCCCTGGCGGGGAGCGCCCATATGCTGACTTCAGGGGTTTCAGAAGAGAATCTGAACCTCAGCCGAGCATGCGTATTGCAACGCTGCGACCACTGCCGCCTATATTAAGCGACCACGCTAAGACTCGTAAACTTGCGACGTAAAAGTTTCTCATGCGATAAAAATATTTTGAATGTACATATAAAATGATCTCATAGAAGAACGAAACGAAGAATGAAAGTTTAAAAAGACTTTTTATTTTATTTGTTTATTTCCTTTTTTTTCACGACGATCTTTCTTCCGGGGGTTCACTAAACCAGTGAACGCATATGACGTGCCGCCACTGACTTCACAACCGAACAGTGTTAATAAATACATAAATAGGCCACCTGCTTTGTTTGTGCTTTAATTTCTTTGCTTGTGTCACAGACACGTTACATCTATCAAACACACTTTCTTAGAAAAGTTACTAAATACTGTACTCCATACGTCGATGTTCCCAACTTTGTTTATTACATTTAACGCACCTGCGGTGTGTTCCCTGTCCTATGACAAAAGTCTCCAAATCCTAGAACGTCACACCCCCTCCTCGCCTACCATATCCGGCTCCCCTCCCCCATGCGGATCCTATATGACCTCATCCCGTTTCTCTTGAACAAAGCCAGATCCTGTATATCAACCACAAGATAAACCTCCTGGTTATACCCCCTCCTCACCGACCATGGGCATCTGCTACGCCTTTACCGCTGCATCCCTCCCTCTCTTCATATTCCATATCGTTTCCCAAGGTAACTCCCGCCACCTCTCCCTCCTAGATGACGCTCTCCGTCCTGACTTATACCTGTCCTACCAACCTTCATTTACCCTCCGTGGATGAAGCGCTCCCTCTCCCAACCCTTCTCCTTCCTCCCCGTGCTTGGTTAATCCTCTTCTTGTCTTAGAGTCACTACGCTTCCTCTCCGTCCTCTCTCCCACCCTATACCCCGCGCTTCCGATCCCTCCCCCCCCCCCACCCTAACCTGCGGGGTCCTGCGCCATCAGTTTTAGCAGTAATTCCTCCAGTGTTTTGCCAATTTAGCAAGTATATCATTGTGTGCTTTAAGACTGCGTCCGCCGCCTCCAGACGTTGCAAGCGTAACGTTTTAAACAGTGTCTTCGCTGTTCTTCGTCTCGTCAGAGTTTTGGTGTCGTAATGTATGTTTCTAATATCACCGTGGCTCATGGTACTTTATCATCTGTCAGATCTGTAATGTCGTCATAATTATCGCTTCGTCCTTGTGTTTACATCTCCATTGTTTTAAAGTCCATGTATATGTTTTTCATTCTTCCTTTTTCTATATGTTTTTCATTCTTCCTTTTTCATTTGTGTATTATCTCTCGTCTGAAGAGCAGCAGTTAATGCTGCTGCGAGTCTATCTATCTATCTCTTAGGCCCTTTTCCCGCAGACGCAGGGTCGGCACTGTGTTATACGCGGATTTGGCATGGGTTAATATTTATAGGGTGGCCGGATGGCCTAACTGCCGCCACCCTATTACCCCCCCCCCCCCCAGTAGGAAATGTGTACCCCAAATGTTTGCGTATAGTGTTATGGGTGTGTGAAAGTGTAAAGTGTTACGAAATGTTTTCGAACCGTGTAACTGAGGCGGAACTTGGGGACCAGCCATGTATTCACCTAGGGAATCCATCCAGGATGGCCGGCACTCCCTTTTCGTTAACCCGCCGGGCGGATTCGAACCTGGGCCGGTACGTCCTCCCGTATCGTTAGACCACACGGCTAACCGAGCGGGTAATGCTGCTGCGAGTCTACTGGCATGTAATTTGTCGGTGTGAAATCACAATAAAGAAAGAAAAAAAAGTTGTATCGCGCGGCGATCGCCGACACCCTCCGAGATAGCTCCTACCCCTGCCACAATAATCCCTACCCCTTCATTCCTCCACATATGCCTAAACCTCCTCTCCCTCATGATCCTCTCCATCTATCCCTACTTAAGTCCCTATACAGCCTTCTCCCGAAGAAAGACATTTGTCTTATCAATTCCAATCCTGTTTTTGCCCCATCATACTGGGCACACATCATGAATGTGGCCGCCCAGTGGGAGAAGAACAGATGCGGAGACGGAAGAGAGAGGCCACACAATCAATACCGGACCACCAATCAGGTCCACAAGAAGAAGAAAGAGGAGCTATAGACTTCAAGCATGGAGAGAAAACGGTAGCCAGGTCCAAGCTACAAAGAAGACCAAGACAATAAACGAGAGGACCAAAACAAACAAGAATGAGGATACGTAGGAACAAGCCGAACAGCTTTAAACTACGCAAAGCATGACCTCTAGGAAGGTCAACAAAGGCGAAGGACGAGTCCAGTTGTAGCGACAAGTACGGTACGGGTCGCCCGGCGTCAAGGAAGCGGTAGCGGCAGCGACAGGGAGGTAGGTAGGGGAAGGGAGGGGAGGGAGACTCGTTGGGCAATTAATTGGCCGGCAGGCGAGCAGCGCTAAGCGACGCTCGTAAATCGCCGTTGGCCGGTGCAGCGACTATCGCAAAGTGATTGCCTCCTCCTTGCCGCCCTGTCGGCCGCCGCGGAATATATTCCTCCGAGACGCAATAAATCCGGAACGGCCTCGCCTTCCCCCACTCCCGTCGCCCTCGACCCTCCCCCGCACCCCCCTCCTGACGACAATGAGCAGTATCTGCAAGTGCGACAGTCGGTCGCTCAATGCAGCCACAATGAACTAGGAATGTGAATTAACGAGACGCGCTGAGTCCTGTAACGACGGCATTGTTACTTCATTCTGTCTGACTTCTGGGGGTCGCGCGAGGTCTCTCTGTGGGAACGTACGACCCGTTTAGTTTCCTCTACGTGAGGTCTCGCCGTTGTTCAGTATCTTCGCTTCAAATGACGGTCGTTAAGCCTTGCTAGACACGTAGAAGTAATAAATAACTTCATCATCCTAATAAGAAGTAATTTTAGCTCATTCATATTTTACGTAACATTTCCTTACTCCGTCTCTCGGAAATAAGTTACGATAATTGTTGTAAGGTCCTGCAAACCTAAACAAACGGCAACTCTTGTCGTGAACTCTGACTCAGGATGACACACTCTATTTTTCGTACGGCATTAGCTACAAGATAATAAAAAATACACACTATAGCGTAGGACGAAACACCACTAAGTATGGTATAAATACACATGAACCTCATCGCGTGCTAAAATAATTAAACTTTAAACTTTCTTGCTGTATAGTAGCCAGTATGGTAATAGACATGAGAACACCAGCACAAGCCGCGGTGGAGTGGCCGAGCTGTCTAAAGCGTCTCTCTGCGGAGCGCGCGGTTGCTCGCCGTGGAGGATCGAGTCCTCCCTGGGGCATGGGTGTGTGTGTTGTCCTTAGGTTAGTTTACCTAGATTTAAGTAGTTTGTAAGCTACGGACTGATGACCACGCGGTTTGTTCCGATAGATTTACAAACATTTGAACATTTGAACCAGCACAAGTAAATAAATGAAAACATAATACTGTAACGTTACCTTGTCGTATGTTCTTCTGATCCCTCAGTGGATGTGCTCTAGGTATTAATTGGCTGAAAATATTGGAAGTTCTTAGTGTCTACTGTAGATGATGTAAACGACACGAAAGTTCGTTTCATAGTTCTTTAATGGAAGAAACACCTCAAAACCTCGTTTTATGGCCAGTATATTAGAAAATCTGTTTAATTACTACGACCCGGTGACGTACATTCTACATCTCGATAATAAGTCCTACAAAGGGCCTGGTGCAGAATATTGCCCGTAACACATTTCCCAGGCAGCAGTTCTGCGGGAAAGACATTAAATTCAAAGTCATATCAATATCAGTATTCACTCCCGCGCAATTACGCTTCACATTAATGTTCAAAACTGACAAGTTCACTGTCCAAACTCAGGCTAGAAAAAAAACTGCCCTTCTTGTGTCACGTGTCCACTGTATGATTTCTAGCTAGAAATTAAACCCACTTCATGGCGCCATGGCTTATTGTTCAAAATGGGTTTTCAATCAATTACAATCAACAGTTTCACTATTTTGGAAATCAACTAACATAAAAAGAAAATAATTTATATGGATTCTTATGGTTACAAACGGTTCTGATGTATGAAAATACGATACTAATTCTGGAAACAATTTTTCACTGTCAGGCGTTACTTATACATCAGCTAATTTATGGCAAGTGTTCGTAACATAATTTGGAACTCAGAACAATAACTCTGCTTCAAGAATTTCCGCATGAATTTTATCTAACTTTAAGGGAAATATTAATATGGTTTATATCTGCACTACCAGTACAAAAATATAAATAAAATACGGAATAGTATCAGTTAATGGTATTTATCATTATGAAAATTACGGATGTCAATTTCTCCAGAATAAACAATTAAAACTTTTCAATAAAGAAATTAAGGCAAACTATGCACATGGAATGGTGGTAAAACCCATCAATATACAGCATTGGTATCTGGAGGTACATAACATAAGTAGAGGGAGGCAATGCCAACATGCTTCGTTACAAGCCTACTCGTCTGCCGTCTCTTAAACAGAATGTTTCCATGCCAGTATACATTTCACAGTTACAGCTGCATCGCAGTTTCTTCAGTTGTTATGGAAGAACGTACCTTAGATGCAAACTTTGTAGAAACGCTTGTCTTCAAAGTTTCTATATTTGTTTGTATATGGCATAACAATGAAGGAGGAGGGTATTAAATGGTCAATAAAATTAATTTTTGTGCAACTGGTTGCTGATGTTTTAAAAACCAATTTAATAATAGCTGAAAATTATTAAAAGTATTAAATTTCAAAGGTTGTAAAATTACCAATACATAGCCTTTGTTCCCTCACGATAGGCTCAGGAGTGTGTGTCAGACTTGATGGAGTGAGGTCCGATTACTTGTTGTGATGGAACTGCTCAGAGCAATTTCTTTACGTCAGGTAAAGTAGATTTCGATGAAATTAGGGTCTCGGAAATTCCGTGTGGGATGAGATGTTAGCAGTATACATTAGTGATGTCTACTCATAGAAGTGTTTAGAGGGTCTGGGTGCCATGCGAACAATCAGTGTTCTATCCTACCCGCTTCAATCTATATCTATATAATAGCAAAAGGACACTCATTCACTCACTCACTCACTGACTAAACACGAAATCTCAAAAACTAATTCACCTATGAAGCTGAAATTTAGCAGGAATGTAGTTTATGGATAGAAGACGTCAGCTAAGAAAGGGCTTTGCGATAGGGCCCAAAGTTATATGACGTTATAAGCAATGTAAAGTTCCCCATCTTGCGGCACGTGATAGTATGACTTTATCAGTCCACTATTTGAGAAGGTGAGCACTTAGCGACTTGGAACAAATTTTAAGCAAAATTTCAAACCTCTAGTAAATTTTTCTCTCTGACAAACCCAGCAAAATGGTGAAAAGGAAATAGTTTGTCGCTTACTACTTTGTCGGCGTCCATGCAGTAAAATTACGGCATTTGGCATGACGTCACAATTTATTACTCGTACACTATTAATTGTATTCGCCAGAAATGTTACAGGTAGTATACACACACCACTGAACGTACGCTCGAAATTTTATGTTAGTACGATACGCAGTTCATAAGATATGGAGTAATATTAGGTTCATGAAAGACCGCCTCATCACGCGTGACGTTTCGATTTATTGCGTCTTTCCTAGTAACTCTACTCGCGACGTATTTTGCAGACATTTTACATATACACCACGTGATGTACCTTCCAAACAATATCGTATTACGACATATAGTTCAGGAGCTATGACGTCAAAGACCATGAAATGCATGAAAATTCGCCCTAATAAGCATGAGATTTTACGTTACTACGTCTTTACTACCAACTCTATTTACAACACATTTCGCAGTCATTCTCGTAATATTCCACTCTACGAACCTAGTAAATAATATTTTTGTAGGACACATAATTCAGGAGATATCTCTATCTATACTGATAATAAATCTGTAAATGTAGGATTGTTGCTGTTCACTTCATTCTTCAAAACTATTTGGCGAATCTTAATGCAGTATTCACAGGAAACATGAGAAAAGTTTGGGTAATATATAGGCATAATTTTATAAAAATCGGATTACGGGGAATAAAGATATCGAAATTTTAAATAACCGTCGTGTCTGTTTGTTCAAGTATTAAAAACCTCTTATCTCCAAAACTACCTCACGAATTTGCATAGGGCTTTCACAGGTAACTTGAGCGGAACTCTAGATAACATACAGACTTCGTTTCATAAAAATCGGATCACAGAAAAAAATAGTATTTGAATTTTCTTATCTACGACTGTCATGTCTGTCTGTCTCTTTGAACTCGTGTATCTCGAAAACTACTTGACGAATTTTTATGGTATTTTCACACTTAACTTGAGAATATCGTGCGGTTACACAAAGGCTTCAATAATTAAAATAGTATCAGAGAAAATAAAGATATCATAATTTAATAATTTGTTTAAAAGCCATCGTGTATGTATATTTGTTGAGGATAATCTCCAAACGTACTACACTAACTTTCATGGGTTTCCACAGGTAAATTGACAATAGTTTGCAGAATAGCATAGGCTTCATTTCATTAAAATCGGATCAGAAAGAGGAAAGATATCGTAATTTGAAGTTTTATGTGTATACTATTCTTATAATTATGGTACAGCACAGCAAATCTGCAAGAGTATTGTACGAACTTTCATGGGGTTTCTTATGTCAAATGAGAGTATCTATGGACAATATATAAGCTTCATTTCATCACAATCGGATCAGGGGAAGAAAAGATATCGTAATCTGTAGTTTCTGGTATACGCTATGCTTGAATTGCAGCGTAGTATAGCAAAGATCCGATAGAGGCGCTGTTACTTACATAGTACATCAAATAAATAATAGTTGGCGATGCTGCGTTTTTTATTCACATAACTAAGGGGTAATACACTAAAACAAGGGCTACGATTTTCCATACGGCAACGCTGTAGTGTATTGCTGTTTGCAACACCTGTTGAATCCTTTTTGAAAAATCAGTAATGTACAATGAGAGGAATAATTCTTTGTCTTGATAATGAAATAAATAATGTGTTGTTCCGATTAGTATATTAATGATGCTCATAAAGCGAATATTTCGTTGCCAACGTTAACATACTAAACCGCTGCCACTGCAAGTAAAATTTAACTTAGGTACGACAGAAAAAATAATTTTATTTAGCTGTATCCCGCATGCCTTGCAATGCCATGGAAAGAAAAAAGTGCTTCTTTCCGCGGGTATCATTTGAATTTAAAAGATTATGGCATTCCTTCGCCTCTATCGACGTTTTCATTTACTGAGAATTTTCTGCAAGGCAATTCGAATTTATATAGTTTCATTTCTGATTTCAGTGCGTGGCTACTTATTACAACTTGAGTCCATTGTGTTTAGGAATGTCCATAAAACTGTGTAGTACAGTACATAACAAATATGAGGCCCTGTCAATTACGTTGTGCACCAAACAACTAATAGTTGGCGCTGTTGCATTTTTTAATATTTATGTCTTTTCGAATCACTGAAGATGCTGTTGGTTTTTTAGTGCTGCAAAGAAACAATACATGATCGTGTTGTGCATAATCCCTCAGTAACAGAAGTATTTTGAATTAAGAGATGCAATCTTATCTCTGCAAATACAAACTCACATTGAACAGCGAACTGCTGATTACACTTTGTATATTCACATTTTAACGACGTTTCTTTGCTTCTTTTGACAGGGAACATTTGAATTTAAAATTAACGACATTCCTTCGCATGTATCGATGCTAAAATTTACATACGAATTCTTCGCAAGTGAAATCGAATTTATGTAGTTCCCTTTCTGGTTTCGGTGTATCCTCTTCTCATTTTGAGTATGTTCTGTTTATAAATGCCTCGAAAACGCCATAGTATAGGAAAGGACAAAGTGAGGTGACGTTAGTTAAATAGTACACCAAATAACTAATTATGGCGTTGCTGCGATTTTTATCTCATTCTCATAACTATGGTGTAATACATTACAACGAAAGGTACAATTTTACTTAGAGTTGTATGCAGAGTTGTATGCAGAGTTGTTTGCTGATGTTGGCAAAAGCCGTTGAATGCTTTATCAAAAATTAGTCACGTAGAATGAAGGGAATAATTATTTATGTTCATGATTAAATAAATAATTTATGCTGTTCTGTTCAGTAAATTAATCCTCCTCCAAAAGCGAATAGTTTCTTGCCAACGATAGAAAACTGCAAGTAAAATTTTACGCAGGTAGGGCAAAAAAAAAAAAATCTTCTTAGCTGTATCCCATATGCTTTGCAATGTCATGGAAACAAAAGAAGTGCATATTTCGACGGGTATAACCACTAAATTGTACACAGAGGAGAAGTATCTATGGAGTGAGCATTGCGTTCTGTGCATATTCTCAACATTAAGCTGGATATTGAGACAAATCCACTCTTTCCACACATTTATTTGAAGATTGGTTTGTACTCATTGGCTGCAAAGAAGCCCCATCTCCTTTATGCAGAGCAATCACATAAAATATATGTAAATAAACGTGTCACAAAAGCAACAAGAAAGTTGAGGAAGCGTGGCTAAAAGAGCCATTTACACATATCCGTCTTAACCGAACAAAAAAGGACCAAGATAAAGTCAGTAATTAGTTGATTTGTCTCAATATCACGTGACATTTCCATCTTAAGGTTGAGGACACAAAATCTGATCTGTGCCTCTAAATTAGAGATCAGTTCTCTGAATGCTCACTCGAGAGATATTTCTGCTCTGTGCCTGTTACTAGAGATAATATACACACGCGAGCGACAAACTTATAAGAAACCCCCCTGCTTTCATAATTGTTCGGTACAATATTGTGATTAAAATTTGTAATTAGTTACTTTTGGTAACGAATACATTAAATAGAGAAAGACGTCTTAATTTGCACAGACAATTGTACTTAGAGTTATAATCCGGCTCCTCAATATATAGTTCAATTAAAAAATGGTCGATTTCAACTCGTGATTTACGAAGTAACCACTGCAAGACTTGGGGATATGTACTAGCTGAAAGAGTGGCCGTTGCTGCTAACACAGTCAAGACAATCAACTGGAAATACTATATTTATTGGAAAGTTCTATGCAGACGGTCAGCTGAGCCACTCCAACGATTACCCAGACTTACTTTATCGCACATTGACACCACCATGGTCTTATTTAAACAGACATGAATAGCTTTGTTGATTGAATTACTACACTTTCAGCATTCATCGAGTTTTCGATAATAGGGAACACTGCATACAAAATAACTACATTGTCCCCAGGGCAACACTGCAACATATTAATACTTCAGCAAACACTTACTGTGAGAGATAAACGGTTTAGTACTACACCAGAGAACCAATATATGGCGCTCTTATTATTATTATTACTATTTCTCATCAATTTTGTTACTATTTCTCATCTCAAATCTGACCTCTTGGCTAGGAGAACTGAGTTTATTGACAGAGCGATCCAACAAGGATTCTGTTTTTGCTGACCTAGGTATACACAGGTCCCTCTTTAACAACCGTTGCGAAGCATGGGCATATAAGCTAGTTTTTAAATGAAATTAATGATGTAAAATGTTATCAATTACATCATAAAGAACTTTATCTTATATATTAAATGACAGTTACACCTAAATAAAATGTTAACTACAGTATTTTGTCTTTAAAAAGTCGTATAATTGCAAATGCATTTTACAACTGATGTAGCTAGATTACAGCATTTTACAACTGTATTAAAAATTGGGTAATAGTGTAAGCTGCGGAAAGATTTTAAATATTCATTGTAATTTCAAGGACCCGTTTTTTTCATGGAGAAGCAGAGTACAGCTGTTGTCTTATTGTATGTGTACAAACAAGCATACCATGAGGAGCCATAGCCCACCCGAAACAAATCTTTCAGGGGTCCTTCCCTGCTACAAAGTAAAAAATAAAATTTTCTTGAAGCTAGGTTCGAAATTTAATCGTCCAGATGTCAGGTGAACTCGCTGCCACGTGAGCTGTTTGGCCGCACTCCAACACTATCTTCAATGACAACACTGTTAGTTATATATATGGTGCGCTTAGAGTCCTCTTTCTTTGAATTTTCTGGATAGTGCGCTTTAGGACTTCTGTAAGTTGGTATCCTTGAGTAATACTACTGTCCTCGAAATCCCACTTTGAATTTCCGAGACCGGATGGTCTTCTTGTAAGTATGGTTGTGAAGCTCAAACAACAGAGCACTGATCCTGCCGTGTTAGCGATTAATCTGATAAAATGTCGAATGTTGATATTGATGTAGAGCAAAGATAGGCACAACGTTGTAAACCGTCGTCAAGTCAGAACGGCGTCTAAGCTGCGTTCGGGATTGCGTGTCGTCCAAGAGAAAAGACGCATCCATCTCCTTTGGCGACAACACACACAGTCTTGTTCGCTTTGGACGCTTTTCAAAAAATGTTCAAATGTTTGTATAGCTTATGGGACTTAACTACGGGGTCATCAGTCCCTAAACTTACAAACTACTTATGAACTAACTAATACTAAGGACGGCACAAATATCCATGCCCGAGGGGGGATTCGAACCCCCCCCCCCCCGACGCTTTTCACGTACCCCACATCATCCACGCGCCAAAATAGCAAACGGCCAATACATTTGGTCGTTGAAAGAGCAACGCCAATCATGTACATTCTGTAATGTGACTCAAATGTTCCACCAAAGCGCCTGTGACCAATAGCCAATCACATCGACTCTTATGTATGGAACCGAACTACCACCAAATGTGCTGACGTCAAGCCAATGAGGATCCCTGTTACTTTTAGGCTTTTTGTAAAAATAGACGCTAACTTCGCAGTGCATTGAACCAACAGCACCTAGAGACAAGGCCTCAGAACAGTCCGTGCTACGTCACAGTGACCAGGCCGCGACTGCCAGCTGAATGGCTGGCTGCTGGGGCACGCCCACTGCCTCGTAGTCAGCAGCCAGTAAGCTGACGACCGCGGCCTGGTCAGTGTGACGTAGCACGGCCTGTTGTGACGCCTTGTCTAGGTGCTGTTGACTGAACTCGCAGGTTCATAGCCGATACCTGGCGTCAGCTAGTCGTGAGGTTGAAATATAAGGCCAGAGATCACAATTGAAAGGCCTCGGATAGTGGCAAATTTCATGTTTCCGCTATCATTATCTTTGCTTATCTATGCCCATTGTCTTCACCTTTTTTATATCTTTCCCGTATAAGGATGAAGAACAAACGGCGACGATAGCAATTATCTGTTCTTCTTTGGTCCTGGTCGAAGTCGGTCGCTTTCCAGATCTGCGCTTCATTTTTGTGTGATGTAGTGACAAGACATTAAAAAAATTGCGAAATTAAGACTTAAAATTGATTTTGCAATTATTTTCTAATCATATTAATTATTTATTTCCAAATGTTCATATTTTTGTAATTCTTATGGAACCAAGCTGCATTGGTGATAAGTCCCTAGACTTACAAACTACAATAAACTAAGTTAAACTAACCTAAGGTCAACACCCTCATCCATGCCCGAGGGAGGGGATTCGAATCCTCGACGCGGGAGGTCGCGTTATCCGTAACGTGGCGCTCCAGACCTCTCGGCTATTCCCGCCCGGCTTGTTTGTGGTGTCGCACAAGTACTAAGTGCGCGCCACCTACTTTCGCCGCGCGCCGCCATGCACGCACGGCGCGGCGTTCTTACAACGTCAGCCACGAGCGCCCTCTGCTACAACTCCGCTCGTGGCCACCACTGAACGACATCGTTCACTTGGAACTGAGATAGCAACCAGTTAACACTTCGGAATCAGATAGGCACCAGTGAAGACTTGGCTATCGGATAAGCACTAGGCAGGCCTCTAGCTCAACTATGTATCAGCATTCTGCAGTACTGAACTATGTAAAAGTTAAGTATTACTAAGTCTCTGTGAAATATATATCTTGTTCTAATTTACTCTAGTGTTTCTAGTTTCTGCTGTCCCACTGGCTGCTCACCTTCGTACCTGCACAAGCGTGCATCCTTTATTCCTGTGTCGGTACTTTTCTACTCGGCTATCGACACCTACGACGGAAACGAGACACAAAAGCGGCGACGAGGCTGGGACACGAAATTATTTAATTCAATTAAATACATTTTCAGTAATTCTAGGTTATCATGGCAGACACCACTGTTAATGGCCGTTAGAAAACGAAGTAATAAATGCAAATACCTATGTTGTAATATTCGTTCCTAATAATTTCATTAGTTTCATTGTTTTTCTCAATCATGACACTTACAAGATTTGAAAAATCTGTTACTTAATTACTGTGTGTTTCTTTGGGCCTTAATTGAAAATACAGATTATTTTCATCACGAAATAGCGTTTAAAATATCCATCAAGTACGCGAAATCAACCTTCAATTAATTTCAATGCATACATTAATTTTAAAGTAAAGAAAAGAAATAATAGGTAGTTTTTTTTGCCAATTATAGTGTTGCCCGCCGCTCCCCACCCCCTCCCAGACATCATTGAAAAAATAATACAGGTCGCTTTATCATTTTGGTTGAATATTATCAGTGAAATTTCTCCCTATAAATATTTTTCTACTAATAACGGCGCATCAATTTATGTTGTTCATATTAAAATTAACCGCGTATTTCTCTTCAAAATTTCATTATGCAAGTTCAGGTAAAAATAAAGGGAGATGGCGCTAAATATTCCAACCGTACTACGCTTTGAAGCCATAGCCGCCATGACACTCCTACCAAAGCAGTGACAGTGTGTTATAGCCGTGTCTACATTTACAGTCGATAATTGCATCATATACGCATGTAACGTCCTCAAACTGGTTGTTTCAAGTTTTTGTTTAAAATAAAATCTCGGAAAACGAAAAAATTTCGTGTTCTATTTATAAATAGTTGTTACTACAATATTACGAATCACAAACATGGGTCCTTTCTTTAGCTAATCTGACGATCTTCAGATAAAATGATTCGATTGATTGAACCAACGCCCGGTTTACGAGCACAATGACGATATCTTTTCCTTGTGTATTAAAGTTTCATTAACATTGAAACTAGGTTTTGCTTCCGAAATCGTTGACATAATAAAGTCAAATTTATATTTTATTCGATATTCATTCGTAAATAGTATGTTAAGTGGGGGAAACCGAAAATAATTATAGAAAAATACGCTCCCTTGCAAGTAAAGATGTTGTATAGCTTCGTACATAATAAAAGTGGTAAAATTACATGTTAGCGACGAACTTTACACATGACATGGTATTTCCTTCGATTTCGCGTCACAGTCAGAACGATTCGTACACATAATCACACAAGTCACAAGTCAACATCCTTGCAAAACGAGCGGCAAGCAGATGTAAACAAGGTAAATACAGCCGTGTTTTGTTTTGGTCCGATCAACATGGCTACACGTTGCTTCACAGCTCTGACCTCAGAACGCCTCCGTTAATTCTTACCTCCATGGTTACAAAGTTTAGGAATTAAATCTCTCTGCAACATACGTGAAGCAGTATTTGTGCTACATCGTGACGTGCGGAGGCAACCGCGCTGTCTGTTGGAGGTCAATAGTGAAATTCAGCTGGTCTTTGTACATCATTCAAATAACGTACATTCAAACAAAATTCGAGCGAGTTACCCTATAACGTCCACAAACTCGTATCTTAACAAAACATACTGTTTTCCGCGGTCCAAAACCATTTATCGCTCCACATCCGTCCCTTTTCTGGAGGACTCGGATCCTCCCTTGGCGTACAAGGGATTCAAAACATTGCCCCCTGGCTTATGCACAGCCCCGGCGATGACAGGATTTCACAGGCTGTCCCTTACGGAAAGGCAAACAGCCACCGATGGTTCCGAACTCATTCGCTTCGGCTGACCACGTGTTCTGCTGGCTGACTCACCATATTTTGTACACGCTCCTCTTCATAATTACTAACTACATCTCGGTACAGCCACAGTCTTATGTACACTGCAACTCCTGCCATTCACTTAACTTTGATAATGAACAGACGAAATCATACTCATTTCAGTTACCTGCCCTTCTGCGAACTATTACATCTTCTCAATAATATGGAAAGGCAGGTAGAGGGCAACACACTTACCTTCCAATTCTGCAGTAACAAACATTGTTGAAAGTTAAGCTACACGAATACTGGGTATACTAACATTTCTTAACTAACGTTTTGATTTATTTACAGTAGAATGTTAGAAAATACTATCACCATTGATTATCAACAATCGAGCCATTTTATAAATCAATAGTCTGACTATAACATTTTTGAAAACAATATATTTCTTCCTATGAGTGAATGTATCTTTTCTGCTCTTATCAGTAGCTCCAGGTCCTATAAAGAATTTGTTGTGAGAGGTTGTGAAGGTTCTTTCAATAAAAGTGTAACAACATCGAAGTGTTCTTAGATCAGTATAATAATGAGTTAAACTAAAGTCGAATGAGTTATTAAATTTCAACGAACTTTAGCCACAAACCACAAATTATTCTGTTCGACAAACAAAAAATGGAGCCAACTGGAACTACAAGATGGATGAGAATGAACACAAGCACAAACAAGAAATTGAATTCTACTTGCATTCATTTAATGCTACTTATTTACATTTTCATAATGTAAGTAGTAAACTGAACAATACTTCAATAATGTTTATAAACTGTTCAACTTTGAAAAATAAAAATAAAAGAGTTCTATGACTACAACGATGGGGCATAGTTAGAGCGTCCAACCAGCTTAATTGAGGTTTTCTTGGTATTCTTTGAAACGTTTGTTGGAATGTTTTCATCAGCTACGCCATGGCCGAAGTACTCTAGAGCATTTGAGCACACTCTTCGGTACTGACGTCAATGTGACGTTCTGGAAGGTGCTTCGCCACGTCCGCAGTCAAATTCAGTATTCATTACTTCCTTTGAAACAAATGAATGTCTACACACTTTTCCTGTGTCGAAATGATAAAACTCTACGTTTCTACGCATATAAAAAGGATATTTAAAAGGTGATCAATGAAATGAAAAATTACTGAACTGGAAACGATTTAAAAAAAGACTGACTTGAATTACTGTGTCACTTTAACACGTCTCAGCCAAGGCTAACATAGAACCTTCACATAACAGATCATTTTTGTTTGAATCACACATTTCAGAAATAAATCGGCTTAATAAGTATTTTTGTTTTCTGTTTTCACACGGGTACTCTGAGAACGACTTGTTTAGTTTTAAAAGCAATTTTCAACACCAAGACAATTTTTTTAATAGTCTCTCACTCCCGGTTTCGACAATCTTGCGGTTTTTTCCCCATCCTTGCCTACAACGTACTGCTACACATATCTCAATCACCATTGCTTGAAGATATCATGTGAAAAAATGTTCAAATGTTTGTAAATCTTATGGGACTTAACTACGGGGTCATCAGTCCCTAAACTTACAAACTACTTACGATCTAGGACGGCACAAATATCCATGCCCGAGGGGGGATTCGAACACCCGACCGTAGTGGCCCTGCAGACCGGCTATCATGTGAAGTTTAATAATATGTCTCAAGCTACATTTCTATCTTATTAGCGAATATCCGCTGGTTACCTTATAGTCTTATTTCTGTAGCAGTATGTCAGTCTACTAATGTCACGGTCTCCACTTTTTTCCAAGAGATTTCAAGGAGTTTCAGAAAATGTAGCTATGTGTTTCCCTCATTTCAGCGATCAACAGTCAATTGATCCGTGGGAAATCCGTTCTAATCGTGGTTGTAGAAAAGTATTTTAGGTACTAAAATTTGGCTGGGAAGACAAACTGTACACATCGTAGTGAGCTTACGTGAATGTCATGGAGTAGGTTTGACGAAATCCATCTACATATCAGCGGTGTATGACGAATTTATCTGGTCGAAATCTCGCGAGTTACTAGAGCGCCATAGACAGCGGAAATACCACCGATATGGTTACTGTGTGGTAGCACTGTAACAAATTTGTTTCAATTTACAAACAATAAAGGTCGTATACGCCATAGCTATATTCTCGCATATGTGAATTAACGCGATTCATAAGTTAAGTTGTATTACATGACACTTTGGATTATATAATCCTACATGTCAATGTCTCATATTTCTCATTTCCTGCAATGTGACAGTGCACTTAAATTTAGGAATGCTTGTTATTACACGAGCACCCTGAGAGACACCAATGTACTGGGGAATAACAAAGTGCGAATATGACAAGATCTTTTATTTAAAAGTTTCTGAAGCTCCCAGTTAAGTCGAAGCTCGTTCACCTGTTTTACATCTTTGCCTCTGGACAGGACTTATTCGCCTCTTGTTGTAATGTGATTTGAATATTTTGCATTCTGTTTCCAAACTTTTATTCTACCGTAATTGATCTTAATCTCGTTATTTGGGTACGTTTTTATCTGGAGGGCACAAATTGATTTATTAAGAGACCTGTCCTTCCTGTTAACAATGGCTGGCTGAGAAGTTCTACGTAGCGAAAAGCTTTCTTACCTTGTCAAAGTGAAATCTTCATTCAGTCTGAATAATCTCATTTAAAAAGTCAAAGAAAGTTATTCATAATTCTCGCTCCACATTTCTGGAGGCGCCGTCTCGGAGAGCATTTCTAGCCAGGTCTTCTCGCGATCACGTACTGCGTAACTCTGTTGCTTAGCCGCGCTCGGCTGCAATATCTCGCGACGATCAAAGAGCAACTCAGAGATGCCATTCCTACCTAACCAACGAATACATATAGTTCACCTACAGAGACTTATTTCAATTCATAATTTGCTTCGGAACCGCAATAATTGTTATTGAATTATTTGTTATAAACATTACGTCATCATCTTTTGAACAGTTCAATTACCTAGTAATTAATACTTTTAATCAATACCTAGATGTTAGATTACAATGCTTGTTGTTCATTACAAACCATTTTCACAGCGGATTCCTGTCTGCACTTTAATTGTCTCCGAAATGTCACACATTATTTTAATTTTGTTTACTCAGTCTATGTGTGTATAAAATTGTTAAATAACCGATATCCAGTGTCTAAACATAGATGTTGGGCCACAAAGCTCTTGCCTTTATATTTGTCAAAATTTGTATCTATTGCATTAGATCTTCTCCAATGTCCTTATGATTTTAAATAGCTGACCTACATACTACGAAAAATATGGTATTGTTATTTATAATAGTATACATACTATGATTTGTTTATTTTTGATATTAGGTATCTAACTTAAACATTGAGCTATGAAGGTATTACAATATCATCTTATTTATTTTAATTGGATGACTTGTATAAAATTACACCTAACAGTTGAAAAACGTTTATTCGTAAATTGACGATAGATTGACATACATGTTGATTGCCAAAGACGATAATTTTCAATCGTAATATCTTTTTCATGAATACAAGATCGTTGTTCTTAACGTCAGCGTGATGCTCAATGTTACATCTTTAGTGTCAACTGGTACCATGTTGTTACGTGAACAGCTAATTTGGGCAATTCTGTTTTAACTGTGACCTCATCACATTGAAGCAAGATGTGTTTGATAATGTATGTATGTTGTGACGTGCTAACAGTAATGTTGGTGAACCGGTACATTTTAAACGGTTTTCTTAGTGATGTGACATGAAAAGGAAGGAGAGTTTCAAAGGTGGATGTATTTAAGGATGTGTATTTCTCTGACTTTTTATTGTTGGATGTTGAGTGCGATTTTACATGTATGGTTTCATATCCTATGATGGTAGTTTAATCCGTCAAAACAGGTTATCTTAATAAAGAAAAACAGTTATCTTCGCTGTTTTATACAATGTATTACTTGAACAGATCACCCCTTAAGTATGACAAATTTTTATAAATCTAGGTGTCTGATTTATTTGGTTGATCCTAGTGCATATTGATATTTACTGTTTACCATTTAATGACCCACTATTTAAAAGGACACATGAAATATTTTCGAAATATGGTCGCTATTCTCAACTCAGATAACTGCAGCGATCGTTCACCTTCAGCAATATATTTTGTTTTACGTCCTCACCTGACGTGCACTACTTCAAGTAAGCGCATGACACGCTCGTTTGATATATGGGAACAGTCCACTTCCATTTTAATGAGGTGTGCCGTCATTAATGTCAGACTAACGTACGCTTCAATGAGCTACTTTCTTAGGCGAAGATAATAACCGATATAATTTATGCACGTGTGGTTTCACCAGAATGTCACGCTACAGAAAGAGGGCACGGAGAGTTATTGCCCCCATACAGGAGAGAAATCACTGCAGCCCATATGAAGCTTCTGGCCTGCCAATTTTGAATTACATCTGCGTTCATCGTTATCGTTAGAAATTACTAGAGGAAAATTGTTTCCAACAAATTAATGAATACTCATCAAATAATTAATATTTTGGGAAAATACTAAAGATGAGTCATTTCCTTCACTATCTAAAACTAACAGCTATATTGCTGTATACTTGCAACTTTAGTACATAAAATACAACTTAATGTCTCGTACAAAGAATGTGGTGAAATATATTCACATTGCCTTCAAAATCTATCTTACAATATTGTTTCTGGGTGGTCATATGGAGACGGTGAAATCGAATCTAGAAATGCGATTTTGATTCCCGATTTCAAAATAATGTACACTGTTCCAGTCACGGATGCGTGGCCCACTGCTTCTTCGAATGTTGGTGAATATGGACTAATCATGACATTATTCATTTGCATTATTTTTTGATATTGATTCTTTATTTTCGTTAAGCTCATTTCCTTTATTGTTTGGCAAAAAAACCATTTCATCTATATGTTTTCTGAAACATAAATGTCTGATTGGCAACAATCCTGTGTTTCGGTTAACAGTAAAACCACTACTTCCAAAGGCTCTCGTACGCCGTCAATGGTTAATGACAGTAGTCGTTATTGACGTGCCTCAACTCTACATGAAGTTTTCTAGTTATTGTAATAGTTAAAATCCTTGGAACATAATAATCTTCTATCTCCTCAATTGTCCTTGCAAGGGCTTAGTGTTCAACTTAGAAACAAAACTTGCTAGCCAAGACCGACATCGAATAACTTTTATGATATGACGGGAACCGATGAATTCACTGCGACACAGCCCTTGGCAAAACTATTTACTGGCATTAATAATGTTTTAAAACATTTTTGTATGTGCAATATCCTTCTCCACAGGGTTCACAGACAGCCCAAACGTATTGTTTCCATTCTGTATTAAAAATACCAATATAAGTCCCCGGCGTCGCCCGGGTTACTCTTCTCCCCTTCTTATGTTAGTCCATCTCTGTCCACCTCCTTCTACCCTACTTTCTGTCTATCATAGTTTTATTTTCATACAACTTTATCCTTATGAAGTCATATCTCCTGGTCATTGTCTCCTATGACGATATCATTTTCCAGGTCCGTGTAGTGGAAAATCAGGAAACTGGCTGCGAAATGTGTTGTTTATGCCGTTGGTAGTAAAGGAGTAATAAATTACAACTTTGGGCATGGTGGGGTGGATTTTCGTGCATTTAGTTGTCTTCTGAAATATGTGTCGTAGGGTCTTATAATTTCCAAAGTATATTTTTTGATATGAGTATATACTGTCTGTAAAATGTCTCGCGAATACAATTAGTAGTGTAGAAGTAATATACTGTAATGATATGTCGAATGTCATAGTTTTACTGCATGAACGTAGGAAAAGTATAAAGTCACAAACTTTTCATCACTTTTGCTGCAGTTGTCACCGAGAGAAGGTTTCTTAAAGGTTTGAAATTGTTTTTATTTTTTATAATCTCTCATTCACAAATATTGGAGAAATAAAATTACGCCGCTTGATGGGGCAATTTGTTATAACTCTCAGTGTTTACGACTATTTATTAAAATATGTGTCATAAAGTGATTGTCATCTAATTGTATTCGTTCCATTAGTGTAGCAGGGGATGTGTAATACTACCTCATAATTTGGCAGTTACTTGGTGAATTTCATTTTTATGACGTTATGTCTCTGATACTATCTGTCGTACGTCATTCTTACCCCCACTCAGCGATTACTGTCTGATAGTAACGGGTATGGGTAGCAAGTGTGGTTAAAAGGACTCCTGTAGCTTAGGAAGAAATGTGAATTAAAACACACAGACATCCATACTAGTACATACGTATACCTTATTTATAATATTTATAGATTACGAAAGCACCAAAAAACTCAGGATCCAGTGCTGACGAAATATTCGGAGGAAAAAATTTGTGGGGAAAGAAATCGTAAATAGTTCTGGCCGCAATGAATAACGCATTTATTTCAATGATTTCCATATCGACTCGTGCATCATTTGTGTAACACCGTCTCTCCTATATTGCGATAGTAGAAACTTCCTCTTTAACGCAGATGCAGTGTAAGTACATAGCAAAATTGTGGTACAAAACTTTTAGAGTAAATAGTAACGCGAAGTGTAAATAATTTGGCGTAAAGAACCATTATGTAGCTGTTCCAGTATCCGGCACATTGCCACAATCAGAGCAGCTGCCAGAAGACGGTTAGTCGCCTAGCAGTGTCAGCGGCCTACATTATCAGAAGCTCCGGCCGCGTGACGAAATTGCGCGCTGTCACCAACCTTTACAACCAACTACATCAGTGCTTCTAAACCTGTGGGTCGCGACCCTAGGAAGGTCGTGATGTCTTGCTCGAGGCGTCGCCATCACAGGAAGATGTACTTGCATCGTCAAATAACCAGGCAATCAGTAATACAAAAACGTATGCCTAACTGAAATATATTTAATAATTACGGAGTTCCATATGTATCATTATGAATTGAAGAGCTCGTAGATTGTTGTATAGTACACGTTTGTTGTGATGAATAAGCGTAAAGCCTGAAAAACTGTTTTCAGGAACTTATCGATAGCAAAAGAAATTGATAGTAATTCTGGAATATTCGAAACAAGAATCTACTTCTTTAAAAATGGCTTAACTTTGTGATTTTTCTTATTGTTGTGGTGGTGCTCAGGAGAGTGGTTTGATGCACCGCCTCATCCTACTCTGTCCTAAGCAACCGTCTCCTCATAAGAACAACAATCGACTTCCATTTGAATCTGTTTACTGTATTCGTCTCTTGATCTGCCTCTGCGATTTTTACCCCACACAATTCTTCACTCCAATGCTAAATTCCTTGACGTCTAAGAATGTGTCCTACCAATCGATTCCTTCCTTTAGTCAAGGTACGCCACAAATTCCTCCCTCCCCCCCCCCCCCTAGTTCTGCTCAGTAACTCCTCATTAGTTCCTCAATCTACCCACCTAATCTTCAGCATTCTTCTGTAGCACCACATTTCAAATGCCTCTTTCCTCTTCCTTCCTGTTTATCGTCCATGTTTCACTACCGTAAAAGGCAACACTCCACGCAAACGCCTTCAGAAAAGACTTCCTTGTAATCAAATTAATGCTCGATGTTAACAAATTTCTCTTTTTCAAAAACGTTTTTCCTCTCATTACCATTCTACATTTTATATCCTCTGTACTACGACCATCATATGCTATTTTACTCCCCTAGTCAGTAAACTCATCTACCACATTTATTATATTGTTACCTAATCTAATTCCTTCAGCATTGCCAGA
This sequence comes from Locusta migratoria, assembly GCA_026315105.1. Classification (NCBI taxonomy): domain Eukaryota; kingdom Metazoa; phylum Arthropoda; class Insecta; order Orthoptera; family Acrididae; genus Locusta; species Locusta migratoria. Next base: position 398,412,655 of record CM048744.1, on the reverse strand, counting down.
TTTTATATGACTGCATTCCACTGCCCTTGTTTTGCTCTTGTTAATGATCATTTTGTACGCTCCTTTCAACACACTGTCCATTCCGTTCAACTACTCTTCCAGGTCCTTTGCTGTCTCTTAAGAAATTACAATGTTATCGACAAAACGCAATGCCTGTAATTCTACAACCTGAACTTTAATTTCTTCTCGAAATTTCTCCTTTGTTTCCTTCACAGTTTTCTGGATCTACAAGTTGAATAACGTGAGAGAGAGGCTATAACCTTGTCTTAACCCCTTCCCAACCCCTAAATCCCTTTCATGACAGCTTACAAAATATTTTGTAAGCTGTCATATTTTTAACTTGTGTATTTTTATATAGTGACTAAGTGCAACGTTGCACTTGTTATTTTATAACCAATTTTTTTAACAATATGACCAGCTTATAACATATATGAGACCAGATGTTGGTGACACAGTGCACCGAAACAGGTCGTCATTTAATAAATTATTAATGTGCGATCTTGGCTTTTTATTTCCAATCGACATTATCAAAAGCATTCTCCAAGTCTACGGACCTCTCTCTAATTCGTTTCCGAGTCTTGCCTGAAATTCTAAACACTCGTTAAGTAAAATATATTTTTCCATCTGAAATCACGCAAAAATCGGATTTTATGTTCCATTCGGAAAATTACGCTAATCAAACGTCGTCCAACAATTTAGAAGAAAGCAAAGTACACAGAGCATAAATGCCACACCGTACTCCAACAGCCCACAAAATCAGCGATTACTGATCGCCGATTATTGCTTGGGGGTTCTACACAACACGTCGCGGTACTGGGACTGTCTATATAAGGATGCCATCGAAATCCGGCTACGCGAGAATCTCATAAACAAGGACAGTGGATTTCAACTAAGCCAAGCGTGGAATCCGGCACTAAAATTTCTTCGATCACTGCAGAAAACCGAGCACGACGAAGATAGAGCGCAAACTGAGGTCCGCCACTCGAGTCCAGAGCAGTAGCTACCCCCACAACCGCAGCATCCCGCAGTCCGCACACGCGGTCAGTGGAGGGGGGTGACCGCAGGTATATATAGCACAACCGCCGGTCCAGCGCCTCAGTACCTGTCACTGGTCCGTCCAGTGAACGAGTATGCGTCCCCAGTCTTTGGAAACGCCGCTGACGTCCACATCCAGCTGCTGCAGACCATCCAGAACCGCGCCCTGAAGACTGCCCTGCAACGCGCTATCCAACAGACCTGCTTCACGAAGAAGCCGGCATTCTACCGCTCCGGGAGAGATTCCGCGTCACCGCCAGGACCTTCTACGAGAAGACGGAGCAGTCCCACAACCGGCTCATCCGGCAATTGGAGACACAACAACACTTCAGGCCGACAACCCGTTGGCCTGACCTGCTGCGAGATTAATAAAAATCTCGTAGCAAACCAGGAAAAAGATATATAATAATCTGACAGTCTAAGTCCACTCAAACAGCCAGGTCCTAACACTTTTTCCTATGTTTTAGGTACAGCAGGAATAGCAGCAAATGCTTAGCCTGCACAACCATCGGACCAAGATCGAGGTCCGTCAAGAAAGCGTGAAACCAGCGCCTCAGTCAGCGGGAGTAACCTCAAGGCTAGTAAGAGTAACCTGATGACGATGGCACGTTACGCTGTGGAAAATTCGTTCCACAACGATCAATCATCCTGACTGCAAGTTCGAGAGATCTTCACTCAGAATACTTTTATTTGGAAGGGGGTCACCAGAATAGTTTTACTTGAAAGGGGTTCGCCTGTTCGAAAGTTTGAAAAACACTTCATTTAAAACTTCCAGGCTGATAAGCCGTGGTCGAGTTATAAAACTTTCCCCTAACGTTTCATCTTCGGCTGCGGAAGACATTTTCAGAGTTCGCCACTCTATCTCTGAAGATGTCTTCCGCAGCCGAAGATGAAACGTTAGGGGAAAGTTTTATAACTCGACCACGGCTTATCAGCCCGGAAGTTTTAAATGAAGTTGGCGCCGGCCGTGAAAGTTTGCACTGTTTGAAAAACACTGTTTTACAGTAACAAGACGGTTGTAGAGTAGCAGAGATCTCACAAATTTTGCAACCTAAGTAGCACTTAGAATAATACAAAAATGAGCAGTTTTTGTTAGGTGCGTCTAAAGTAGCCTCTGGTACCTGCGACCTTTCGTAACCCCCTGCGTTAATTTTGTATCGCGGAGTTACCACAAAAGCCTCTCGGGCTGTCTCAGAAGATACGTAGCCGGTGTGACCTCGCCACTGCTCGCAGATGTGGCCACTCGCCCGAGTGCGACCCCGGCAGAGGGCAGGCGACCACCAGAGGGCGTTGTGTGCGCGGCTTACGGCCCGATCCACTCCCGCAGGTGCGGCTTCGTTTTGGGTGGAGCGGCTCTCCTCTTTCCGGCCGCCATTACCCAGGAAGCTGCGCGGGCGGTATCGGCGTTTTCCATTACGCGCTGGTCCCTTTGAAGCGGTCGCGGCTCCCACGTGCGAGGACGCGCGCGACCGGCCCAAATGGGATCGAGCGAAATTAAAGGCCCCGGCGGAGCGGCCGGCGGACACTCAATTTGGGCGCCGCCGACTGCCTCCGCCTCCGCCCCCGCTCCCGCTCGCGCCCGCCACCGCCCACTCATTACACGCAATTCCGCAAAACGCGCAGTTACGGCGCGTGACTGTTCTGTTTCGCAGCAGAGGGCCGGTCGCTGAGCGGTAACGCTGCGTCCACCCGAAATTGGTCGACGAAAATAGACCAGGCGCGCAGCGAACTGACTTCGTTTCGAAAGGGGGTCACTTTTCTTGGTAGATGAGAGTGCGCAATAGATACAGTCGAGTGAACGGAATAATATGAACGCCATGTTAGGCGTTATTTATAACTAGAGAACCCGTGCGAATACTTCTCACTGTTAGTGGAGTGACAAAAAAGATTGGAAAAAATGGAAGTACAGTTGAATGTTCACGCATAAATTTCTTCAGAATCAATCAATGTAAGTGTTTAAAAGCGCAAATGAAAGAGTTTGATCCGCTGAGTGTTGTTAGGTCAAAAAGACTTGCGTACCTTAATTAACCCTTTCAGACCTGATTTTTTTCTCTATCAAGGAAATTATTTTAATGCTGTAACACACTTAAGTTAAATTTTCAATGATTTTAGAAGCAAGATTTATGCAATTATACGCACCCATTTTCATACTACAAAACTCCATATACTTAAAAACAAGGCTTTTTTACGTACTAAATTAATTAATTTTGTAGTACCAATGTTGTACTAAATAAACAGATCGTTCAATAACTACATCGCAAAATAACAACTTCTACTTTCAGTTGTACAGTGGAATACAAGTAACCCACAATTTCCGTGTTTTCTGAAGTTCGTAAACTGCTGCGCAGTGCAACACTCGCTTCTTAATATTTTTATACTGATCTTCCGCAGGTGGCAGTAATTGTGCATGATGAAATGATTTAACACTCACGTGTCGTATACATGTTCTTTCCATTGACAGAAAACGCTTCTGAACCATCTTAGACACCGTAGAAGTTATGTACACATTTGTAACCAGAGGGTCCGAAAGGATTAAAACCGCCGATATTGTAAAACAAACCGATTAAAATATTCAGTGCTAGGACAGAGACTTAATTCTGATACTTGAAGACAAATCTGCGAATGAATACCTTTCGTTTAAAGCAAAAATGAAGGAAATCGGTCGGATAGAACGGCCTGACCGACTGACTATTTTACAGCTACGACATCCCGATAAGAAATAGAGAGAAGGAAATCGGGTTTGAGTATAGATAAAAGAAGGCGAGAGTTATGTAAATTCTAATACTTGACGACAAATCTGTAGATGTATACCTTTCGTTTAAAATAAAAATGAAGGAAATCGGCCGGGTAGTTTGGTCTGACCAACTGACTTTTGTTTTCTTAGATTCGTTTAATGTATATACCAGCGGTCGGCAACTGGCGGACCGCTGTCCAGGCCGGACCGCGTAAGGCCAAAAACTGGACCGCTGAAAATATTTTGAAAGTATAAGTTACATACTCATATTTAAAAACACTTATTCTGTAGGTAAACAATTCGTATGAGAGTCACCTTTATAATTTTCCTAAAATTTTGAAATTAACTGCTGAATGATTAGGATTCTTAATGATTACTACAGGTAGATTAAATAAATGTCATGATGTGTAACGCTGGAGAGTACGCTGACGAGTGCAAACGGGGCAAGATGGCCGGTGATCCGCATAAAAGCCATGTACACACGAATGCAGCACAAGAACTTTATTTAATGACCAAGAAAATTATATAAATAGACTTCATACTATTACAGTCTCTGAAACCTCTACTTAAGCGGTCAGGGCATGTCCATTCAAACACCATTCTTGTGCTCGTAAAAAAATCACCTTTTGAGGTCTCTGCAGCAGCAGAACGGACGGATATGGCTGCGGAGTTGTCCCACCTTTGACAAACAATTTGCAATGTCCCGAAGGCAACTGATGCATCCTCTGCGTAATCGACTGCCGGGTCGTATCTGAACGCCAAACGTTCAGTTCTAATCGTCATTCGCGGCCGTCTGTTTTGTCTATGATCTAAATCATTTTGTGTCCAAGCTGCAATTAAGCCAGTCGAATTCGACTGTACCAGTTGTTCCACAGACACTTGAGAATGTCTTTCTCGATTTACCTCCAAGCGCTGTGTACGATCTTCGTCAGTCTCACTGACTCTACAATCAAGTAGTACGATTGCGTTGCGCGTACGCCGACCGATAGTCCGACCACGCAATTGACGCATTAAAAAAACCACGATCTGTACTTTATTTGTTTGCGAATACCGCGAATTGATATCATTTATATCTTTGCGACGCTCCAAAGCTATGATCACCACCGATAACATCAAGGAGGTAAAAATAATACGGAGAGGCTTCTAAAGAAACAAGGTTTTATGTTTAATCTGTCTAGCTGCTTTAACCTCGGTGTGCATAGGCTTGTCGTTAGTTTTAGGAAGGATTTTGCGCTATAATGGTGAAGGGTCTTTTTTACGACGCGATTCCGACTGTCTGGAAACGTACTTTTACTCTTTCTTAAATTCTGATATTTGCCGGTAGTTTTTCCAATTGCTCCCTGGCTTCGAGCAATGACTTCTCAGCATAGCTAACGCCGTTTCCCTTTATTCTATTTGTTCGCTCCGTGACAGCGTATTTGGTCCTTAGGATAGTAGCGAATGAATAAGCTAATTGTTGGAGAATCTAGAAAATGATCCGAGCTGGAAGCGTACTTTCAGTTTTTCTCAAATTCTGATTTTTCCGGTAAATTTTCAAAAAAATCTTTCATACAAAAAATTTCCTGATAATTACGAACAGGACAAAGATAAGCCAAATCGGTGAAGCCACTCTCAAGTGATGCGCTTTCATACACGCGACAATTCATTTTTATTAATAGATAGAGTAGTGACCCGCCGCGGCTTTGCATGGGTAGCAATAACTACTGCAGCCAGGTAACTTCTAGTGAATGGAAGGAGAAGATCGTTTGGCAGAGTTTTAGCTTTGCTTCGTCCAAGAAAAAGTAACATATTTAACACTAATCGTATATTGTATTTCTTTTATTAATTCAACTTTAGTACTTCGCGGGCCGTGGTGGATAAAAAAGGTATACCAATAAGAATACACGCATTACAGAGTATTATTAGTATATTAGTAAAAATAAAGTTCTAACAAAATGTCAGTTTGGTTTTCAGAAAAAAAAATTCAACAAAATATGCTATATATGCCTTCACTGATACAATATTAAATGCTTTGAATAACCGGGTATCACCCATTGGGATTTTTCTGATATCTCGAAGGCTTTTGACTGTGTAAATCATGGAATTTTTCTAGATTAAATATTGTGGTATGAGTGGAACAGTGCAAAAATGGTTTGAATCATACTTAACTGCAGGAAGTTGAAATAAGGAGTTCATATAAGAAACAGTTAATTTCTCTAACTGAGTAACTATCAAAAATGGGCTTCCACAAGGTTTGGTCTTGGGTTCTTGGCTGTTCTTAATGTATATTAATGACTTGCCATACTATATCCACGAAGATGCTAAGCTAGTACGTTTTTTCTGACGATACAAATATAGCTATTACACCTGACGAACATGAATTAACTGACGAAATTGTAAATCATGTCTTTCAGAAAATTATTAAGTGGTTCTCTACAAACCCAGTATATTCAGGTTATACAGTAAACGGCATGGCACGTTTAATAAATACAGACTTTGAACAGAAATCTGTAGCTAAGGTACAATATTCATAATTCTTAGGTGTTTGCATTGATAAGGGATTGAATTGAAAGAAACACATTGAAAATGTGCTGAAACGTTTGAGTTCAGCTACTTATGCTGTCAAGGCGATTGCAGAATTTGGTGATATACATCTACATCTCAGGCTTACTATGCCATTTTCATTCACTGCTTTCATATGGAATCATATTATGAGGTAATTCAACACCGAGTAAATATGTATTCATTGCACAAAAGCTTGTAATCAGAATAATTGATGGAGCCCACCTAAAATCATCCTGCAGACATTTATTTAAGGATCTTCATAGTAACTTCACAATATATGTATATACCTATGAAATTTGTTATTAACAATCCGACCCAATTCAAAAGAAACAGCTACAACACTAGGGAAAGGGTGATATTCACTGTTGTTGTTGTTGTTGTTGTTGTTGTGGTCTTCAGTCCGGAGACTGGTTTGATGCAGCTCTCCACAATACCTTATCCTGAGCAAGCCTCTTCATCTCCACATAAGAACGGCAACCTACATCTGTCTGAATTTGCTTCCTGTATCCATCTCTTGGTCTTCCTCTGCGGTTTTTACCCCACACACTTCCCTCCAACGCTAAATTCACAATTCCTTGATGTCTAAGAATGTGCACTACCAATCTATCCCTTCTTTTAGTCAAGGTATGCCAGAAATTTCTTTTCTCCCCAATTCTGTTCAGCACCTCCTCATTAGTTACGCGATCCACCCACCTAATCTTCAGCATTCTTCTGTAGCACCACATTTCAAAAGCCTCTATCCTCTTCCTGTCCGCACTGTTTATCGTCCATGTTTCACTCCCATTCAAGGCAACACTCCATAAAAATGCCTTCAGAAAGGACTTCCTTAGGCTTAAATCGATGTTAACAAATTTCTCTTTTTCAAGAACGCTTTTCTACTCATTGCCATTCTGCATTTTATATCCTCTGTACTGCGCCCATCATTTGTTATTTTACTGCCCAAGTAACAAAACTCATCTACCTCCTTTATTGCTTCGTTACCTAATCTAATTCCTTCAGCATCGTCTATCTTCTAGGATAAGCCGTAAAGTGAGTATTGCCTCCCGAGTTCCTACATTTCTCCTGAACCCAAACTGATCTTCCCCGAGGTCGGCTTCTACCAGCTTTTCCAACCTTCTGTAAATAATTCGTGTTAATATTTTGCAACCATGACTTATTAAACTGCTGGTTCTGTAGTTTTCACACCTGACTGCGCCTGCTTTCTTTGGAATGGGGATTATAACATTTTTCTTAAAGTCTGAGGGTACTACACCTGTCTCATACATCTTACACACCAGGTGAAACAATTTTGTCATGGCTGGTTCTCCCAGAGACTTCAGTAGCTCTGAGGGAATATCATCTACTCCAGGAGCCTTGTTTCGACTTAGGTCTTTCCGTGCTCTGTCAAATTCATCTCTCAGTATAGTATCTCCTACTTCATCCTCATATACTTCTCCCCTTTCTACAATATTGCCGCTAAGTTCATTTCCTTCATAGAGCCTCCCTATATACTCTATCCACCTTTCAGCTTTCCCTTCTTTGCTGATAACTGGTTTTGCACCAGAGTCCTTGATATTCATAGAGCTGTTTTTCTTATCTCCAAATGTTTCTTTTATTTTCCTGTAGGCTGTATCTATTTTTCCTCTATTTATACATTCTTCTACATCCTTGCATTTGCCTTCTAGCCACTCCTGCTTAGCTATTTTGCACTTTCTGTCAATCTAATTTCTTAGTCGTCTGAACTCCATTTTGCCTGTTTCATTTACTGCATTTTTATATTTTCTCCTTTCATCGATTACATTTAGTATCTCCTGTGATATCCAAGGATTTTTTGTAGGTCTTTCCTTCCTACCTACTTTGTCCTCTGTTCCCTTCACTATTTCATCTCTCAATTTTACCCATTTCTCCTCTACTGTTTTATTTTCCCCCGTTTCAGTCAAATTGTTGCCTAAAGCTCCCTCTGAAATTCTTAAGAACTTCAGGTTCCTTCAATTTATCCAGGTCCCATCTACTTATTTTCCTACCTTTTTGTACTTTCTTCAGTTTCAGCCTACAGTTCATAACCAACAAGTTATGGTCGGAGTCTATATCTGCCTCTGGGTATGTCTAAGAGATATTTACTATTCAAAGTTAAATCCAACGTTGGTGCAGAAAGGGGTGAATTATGCTGACACAAAAGTTTTTGGTCACTTACCAAGTAGCATCAAAAGTCTGATAGATGCTGTTGTTGTGGTCTTCCGCCCGCAGTCTGGTTTGATGCAGCTCTCCATGCTACCCTGTCCTGTGCAAGCCTCTTCATGTGCGAGTACGAATGGCAACCTACATCCTTCTGAATCTGCTTACTGTATTCGTCCCTCGGTCTCCCTCAACGATTTTTACCACACACACTTCACACTTCCTCTAATATTAAGTTGACGATTCCTCGATGTCTCAGAATGCGTTCCACCAATCTTAGGATAAGATTCTCTTGAGCACTTCTTCTCTTGGGCACCTCTTCATTAGTTACGTGATCTACCCATCTAATCGTCATCATTCGTCTGTAGCACCACGTTTCGAAAGCTTCTATCATCTTTTTGTCTGAACTCCTTATTATCCACGTCTCACTCCCATACAATGCTACACTCTAGACAAATGCTTTCACAAATGACTTCCTAACATCTAAACTAATATTCTATGTCAACAAATTTCGCTTCTTCAGCAAAGCTTTTCTTCCCGTAGCCATTCTACATTTTATATCTTCTTTACTTCGGCCATCAGAAGTTATCTTGCTACCCATATAACAAAACACATCTACTACTTTCGTCGTCTCATTACCTATTCTAATTCCTTTTCAGCATCGCCTGATTTTCTGACACTACATCCCATTACCGTCGTTTTACTCTTCTTTTCATCTTATATCTTCCTCTCAAGACTCTGTCCATTCCATTTAAGTGTTCTTCCAGGTCCATTGCTGCTGCTGACAGAATTACTATGTCATCAGCACACCGCAAGGTTTTTATTCCCTCTTCCTGGACTTTAATTCCCTTTCGAAATTTCTGTTCGTATTCCTTCACAGCTTGCTCAATGTACAGATTGGACAATATTGGGAAAGGCTACAACCCTTACTCCCTTCCCAACCATTACGAGCCTTTCATGCCTCGACTCTAATATTTGCTGTCTAGTTTTTGTACAAGTTGAATATAAATCTTCGTTCGCTATATTTTATCCCCGTTACCTTCAGAATTTGAACGCGTGTATTCCAGTCTACACTGTAAAAAGCTTTCTCCAAATCCACAAGTGCTTTCCTTAACCTATCTTCGAAGATAAGTCGTAATGAGAGTATTGCTTCGAGTGTTCCTTCATTTCTCCTAAATCTGATCTTCCCCAAGATCGGATTCCACCAGTTTTCCCATTCGTCTGTAAATAATTCGTGTTCGTATTACGCAACCACGACTTGTTAAACTGATAGTTACGTAATTTATACATTTGTCTGCACTTGCTATCTTCGGAATAACCAACTAGTATTAAAAAAGAAATTAAAATAATTTCTGAATGACAACTCCCTCTATAGATGAATTTTTAGGTAACACTTAGTAATTTCGCTAAAATACATAAAACAATAAAAATTATGATAAAAAAATAATAAAAATTGTTAATATATGGAGTGTCATGTGTGGCCACCATTTATTAAACTGACACGTTCCACATAATTGCGAAATGTATTTATGATCTATTAAATAAGTATTAATCTAATCTAATCTATGTTTAAAATTACTGATTCGCAGCAGAAATCGTTTTGTGTTCTCGAGTTTGCGAAGTACCATTCCGTGATTACAGTCCAAAGATGTTTTAGCTTGAGGTGTCAAATTGATCCTCCGAAAGGATGAAACATTCGCAGCTCATATCGACAGTTTGTAGATACAGGATGTGTATGTAAAGGGAAAGAGTTCTGGCCGCCCTCATGTTCCTGAAGAAAATGTTACACGAATTCAAACTGTTTTCCAACGTAGTCGTCCAAAATCAACTCGTCACGCCAGTCGGGAGCTACAATCGTCGACAACAACAATTTGGCGTGTTTTGAGACGTCGCTTGGTTAAGAGATCCGTACAAGTTACAGATGTTCCAATCTCTGCGTCCTGATGACAAACGGAGACGAGTAGTATTTTGTAACGACATTCTTGATGCTGTTGACAATGATAACACCTTCGCACAACACTTCGATCTTTAGTGATGAAGCGATTGCCAATGTTAGTGGTCAGGTAAGGAAACAAAATGTTCGAATTTGGGGCCTACAGAACTCACATGAAGTCATTCAACATTTATGAGATTCGCCCAAATTCAATGTATACCGATAATCTGTTTACGACGCACTCTTCTTTGATGCGAACACGATTAGCGGTCAGCAGTATCTCGCTATGTTACAAAACTGATTGTAATTGAGGCTGCACGAAGACCGTATTTCAACAAGATGGGACAACCCATCAAGCGCGTGATTGCCTGAATGAAACTCAGTTGAACCATTGGATTGATCGTCACGGAGTTGTCGACTTAGCATGTCTCAGCTGGACTCCGCGGTCACCTGATTTGACAACCTGTGGCTTCTTTCGTTAAATATAACGTTTATGTACCACCACTCCCATTTGGAAGAGTTGAAGAAGTGGATCAGCTGTAAAACAGTTCAGGTTCTAATGGTCACCTGAACATTCCGTCACCCGTAGACGAGTTTCTGAACGTCCGCCAATATCGCCTTGTTTTAAGGACAGCAGTGGTAGATCGTACATCTGCGACAGCACAGGTAAGAGGGTTTGTGAGCGCGGAAATTTCAGCCGATCTGTTGCCAGCCGGTTACTAGCAGTGAGACAAAGGATCCGTCTTTGACTCGTGACACAGCATCGACAGGCCCACTAAACTACAGGCCTATTTCATTGACGTCAATTTGCAGTAGGGTTTTGAAACATATCCTGTATTCAAATATTATGAACTGTCTCGAACAGAACGATCTATTGACCCAAAGTCAACACGGATTTAGAAAATATGGTTCATGCGAAACACAACTAGCTCTTTACTCACACGAAGTGATGGGTGCTTTCCACAAGGGTTCGCAGATCGATTTCGTATTTCTTGATTTCCAGAAGGCCTTTGACACCGTACCTCACAAACGGCTTGTAATCAAATTGCGTGGTTATGGTGTATCACCCCAAATTTGCGACTGGATAGCGGATTTCCTGTCAGAAAGGACACAGTTCATAGTAATCGATGGTAAGGCATCGACTAAAACAGAGGAAATGTTCAAATGTTTGTAGAGCTTATGGGACTTAACTACGGGGTCATCAGTCCGTAAAAGAAAGGTGATATCTGGCGTTCCACAGTCTAGTTTTATTGGTCGTCTGCTGTTGCTTATTTTACATAAACGATTTAGGTGAAAATCTAAGTAGCACTCTTAGGTTGTTTGCAGATGACGCCGTCGTTTAACGTTTAGTAAAATCATTTGAAGATCAAAACCAACTGCAGGACGATCTGAAGGAGATATCACTATGGCGTAAAAATTGGCAGTTGACTCTAAATAATGAAAACTGTGAAGTAGTCCCCATGAGTACGACAAGAAACCTGTTAAACTTTGTTTACAAGATAAATCAATGAAACGTGAAGGCCGTAAACTCTACAAGATACCTAGGACAACAAGAGTTTCATTTTAAACAATGCAATCTATGTTATGAAACCCTTAGGAATTTGAGGAGTTTTCATTTTCGCTGAGAGGAGAAATAAATTTACGCGCAAACTCACAAAGCTGGGGAAGTAACTTCTCTCCTGCCAGGTAGATCGTCTAAATAAAATTCATACGTAGCCTCGGCGCGAAACAAAATTTTCACAATGTAGGGGAAAGAATCCGAGTGCCGAGTTTCATTTAGGCGGAAACGTGACGCCATTTTGCATGTAGCGGGCCGTGTTTAGCTGCTCAGCCGTGGATAACGTATTACACTGAGCCCAGCGGCGGTTCTCGCCTCACGTTCGGTGCCCACCCTTGGATGAAAAAAAAAAAAAAAAGTATCGCCCCCTTTTTTGTGCAAGAGTGTAACTCAAGCAGCGGCAACAACTTTATCGCTCGGAAAGGGAAAGGGTGGCGAAGTGCGTCGGCGGCTGCCATCTCTCACGCAGCGCTTGCTCGCGGCGCGTGGCGCGCCACGGCGAGTGAGACGACGTAGCACCCCCAGTTTCGTGTTGCACGAGCTGCCAGCCTTCTCTCGGCACCCTGACTACCTAAGCTTTAACCGAGAGGAACGCTTGTGATGAGGAAAGGCCACAGAAAAACTCAACACTTTGTGCTTGTATCTCGTGTTCTGCAGAGTGAAGGACTTGAAAGTGGGTGGGCATCCAAGGCTAATTAGTTGGAGTAGGGTGCAATGTACAGTTCTTGGCCGTGTGACAGTTATTGGCTGAACATTCTTTGCTTCCTTATAATAAGATAGACAGAGTAGATTGTATACTGGTCGCTCTAATCACTAAAAATATTTGTTACAATGTTTTATATCTACTTTCCCTCCATCTTCCCTTTGTTGGAGTCTGTGGATTTTAGAACATTCTTGGTGCTTGTAGCAAGGATGTTGCCAAAGGGGGGTCTTGGGGGTCCGGACCTCCCCCCCCCCATCACCTAAACGATCAAATACTACTCAAACTTATGCTAAGCACAACACACACGCCCATGCTCGATGGTGGACTAGAAACTGCAAAGGGACTAAATGAAATAAGATACGACCTAGCTACCGTGTAGTGAAACTGAAGCTTTAAGCGAGAGGAACGCTTGTGATGAGGCGAGCCAACACAGATACACAATCCTTTGTGCTTGTACCTCATGTTCTGCAGAGTGAAGGACTTGAAAGTGGGTGGGCATCCAAGGCTAATTAGTTGGAGTAGGGTGCAATGTACAGTTCTTGGCCGTGTGACAGTTGTTGGCTGAGCATTCTTTGCTTCCTTATAATAATATAAACAGAGTAGATTGTATACTGGTCGCTCTAACCAATACAAATATTTGTTACAATGTTTTCTATCTATTTTCCCTCCATCTTCCCTCTGTTGGAGTCTGTGGAATTTAGAACATTCTTGGTGCTTGTAGCAAGGATGTCGCCAAAGGGGGGGTCTTGGGGGTCCGGACCCCCTCCTCCTATCACCTAAACGATAAAATACTACTGGAACTTATGCTAAGGACAACACACACACCCATGCTCGATGGTGGACTCCAACCTGCAAAGGAGATAAATGAAATAAGACACGACGTAGCTACCGTGTAGTGAAACTGGATGATATTGTTATCAATCATACGCCGAAAAAGAGATACGCACTATCGACAGTCAACAAAGTCATCTATAGATTTCATTTATCGATAAATCGATATCAGCATCGTCTATTGTCCAGTCTTCCTTTAGCCGTTGTCCATTGTTGGCCTTACTCCATTACTGCTATGTTAAGCACTACAGCTCCCGCTGACGTTTATTTCTTTTGTGCTGTTAAGATAAGTTTCCAATTATAGTAAGTTCATAGCAAGAAAAATGGAGAAAAACCGACTTTCATTTCTCCACTACTGTTATGGTAAGTTAAAATACGTACTAGTATAATAGCTTAGTTATTTATTTTACAGCAAATGTTCAAATGTTTGTAGAGTCTATGGGACTTAACTACGGGGTCATCAGTCCCTAAACTTACAAACTACTTATGAACTACTTACAACTAAGGACGGCACAAATATCCATGCCCGAGGGGGGATTCGAACCCCCGACCGTAGTGGCCGTGCGGACCGTGACTGGAGCGCCTCAATCCCCTCGGCCACCGCGGCCGGCTATTTTACAGCAGTTTAATGTTAGTGGAGTCCTTATTTGGAATGGCAATATTACCAGTGTATCATAAGGCACCTCACTCAGTACGTGTAAATACTTTTTAAAGTTAGGTTTAAGAGTAATATTTTATCTAGAGGATGGATACGTTGCAATGCTAACAAGAGTAAAAGAACCAATAATCTTGGGGAAAAAAATTATAGACTTACTCTTCCTAAATCAATGTGCAAGGTATTTATACTGATGCAAAAATTAATGCAGATTTTGCGAAACATCATGCTGCTACAGTCGTGGCTGGCAGGCAGGGAGCTTGCTGACATGTAACCGTGTCGTTGCCAGTGTTCACACACAAAGAAACTCTTCTCATTGATAATCTAACTACGTTTGGAATAACAACTGAAGGTTCTGCTGGCGTTTATTGAAACAATTTTTAACAAATGTTTTGCTCGATTTTGTACATAAAATATTGCAGTACTTATACGAAGGTCTTACAAAAGCAAACTATATGCACAAAATATAAAAATTATGTTAGCCTAAGTTTGTCTTTAGAATAAATGGAAAACATGAGCCATTGTAAATTTCTCTTTAACCATTCGGACCCCCATTTGACTATATCCTGGCTACGTCACTGCTTGTAGTCAGTGATTTCTAAAGATTTTCTTGAGGATCGTCTATCGCATAACTGGGTACGTACCCAATGGAAATTTAATAAAATTCTGTTACGTAGCTAATCAATAATAGTAGAGGTTCTACCAATTAATTTTTTGTAACCGTCTCAAGTTTTTAACCTCAAATAAATCTCAGACGGCTTGGTTCCAACAACTGTAATCACATTTTGCTTCTTTTTAGTTCTTGGCAACCCATGCCAACTACTGTCAATGTACACTACTGGCATTTAAAATTGCTACACCAAGAAGAAATGCAGATGATAAACGGGTATTCATTGGACAAATATATTATACTAGAACTGACATGTAATTACATTTTCAAGCAATTTCGTTTCATAGATCCTGAGAAATCAGTACCTCTGGCCGTAATAACGGCCTTGATACGCCTGGGCATTGAGTCAAAATGAGCTGGGATGGCGTGTATAGGTACAGGTGCCCATGCAGCTTCAACCGATACCACAGTTTATCAAGAGAGTGACTGGCGTATTGTGACAAGCCAGTTGTTCGGCCACCATTGACCAGACGTTTTCAATTGGTGTGAGATCTGGAGAATGTGCTAGCCAGGGCAGCAAACGAACATTTCACGTATTCAGAGAGGCCCGTACAGGACCTGCAACAAGCGGTCGTGCATTACCCTGCTGAAATGTAGGGTTTCGCAGGGATCGAATGAAGGGTAGAGCCACGGGTCGTAACACATCTGAAATGTAACGGCCACTGTTAAAAGTGCCGTCGATGCTAACAAGAGGTGACCGAGACAAGTAACCAATGGCATCCCATACCATCACGGCGGGTGATAGGCCAGTATGGCGATGAAGAATACTCGCTTCCAATGTGCGTTCACCGCGATGTTGCCAAACACGGATGCGACCATCATGATACTGTAAACAGAACCTGGATTCATCCAAAAAAATGACGTTTTGCCATTTGTGTACCCAGAGTCGTCGTTGCCTGCACCATCGCAGGCGCTCCTGTCTGTAATGCAGCGTCAAAGCGTCAAGGGTAACCGCAGCCATAGTCTCCGAGCTGATAGTCCATGCCGCTGCAAACGTCGTCGAACTACTGTTCGTGCAGATGGTTGTTGTCTTGCAAACGTCCCCATCTGTTGCCTCAGGGATCAAGGCGTGGCTGCACGATCCGTTACAGCCGTGCAGATAAGATGCCAGTCATCTCGCCTGCTAGTGGGAACCAGCACGGCGTTCCTTATTGCCCTCCTGAAACCACCGAGGCCATATTCTGATAACAGTCATCGGATCGTGACCAACGCGACCAGCAATGTCGCGATACGATAAAACGCAATCGCGGTGGGCTACAATCCGAACTTTATCAAAGTCGGCAACGTGATGGTTCGCATTTCTCCTCGTTACACGAGACATCACATCAACGTTTCAGCAGGAACGCCCATCAACTGCTGTTTGAGAAATCGGTTGGAAACTTTCCTCATGTCAGTAGGTTGTAGGTGTCTCCACCGGCGCCAACATTGTGTGAATGCTCTGAAAAGCTAATCATTTGCATATCAGAGTATCTTCTTCCTGTCGGTTAAGTTTCGCGTTTGAAGCACGTCTTCTTCGTGGTGCAGCAATTTTAATGGCCAGGAGTGTATGATTGGTATTAATTTTATTTGCAAGTCATATATTGGACAGACGATGCGTACCGTTGAGGATCGATGCGTTGAACACCAGAGGCACACACGATTGATGTATCCGAGCAAGTCGGCGGTCGCTGAACATTGTTTGTCGGAGAATCACGCGATGGAGTATGAACGCACTAGGATTCTGGTACAGACGTCGAGATACTGGGACTGCGTCGTTAGAGAGGCCACTGAAATTCGCACAAGTGACGACCTCATAAACCGTGACTGAGGCTATAATCTTAGCAAAGCTTGGGAACCAGCGATTGGGTTAATTAAGAGTAAACCTAGCAAACGTAACGAAGTGACGACCACGGCGGACAGAGCCCTCACACCGACGTCATCTCAGACGCCGTCGCAATCGGTTCCACTGCGCGGCCGCGGCGCGGGGCGCGGGGCGCGGGGCGCGGACCGCGGAGGGGTCGCTCCGCATGGCGAGGGTATTTAATCGCCCGCTACCGGGCTCGAACCCAGTTCCCTTCGAGCCACCGTAGCGTGCGGATCTCCGTGCGTTTCAAGGAGCTCAGTCCGTCAGTTCACCTGATGATGGCGACATGTATGATCGCCGAAATATTGTGCCCGTTGGACACTATAGACCGGCAGTACACCCGTGGATATTTTGATTAATTGTCTAGTAGTTTTGGAAAGTAGCGCATTAAAACAGAAATACACTCAACAGTTTTATAGGCTTATTGCTAGCAGAGATTATTGCCACCTGATAGCATTGCAGTGAATCACGTCATTATGTGTAGTTTAATATTCTCTTAGTGTATCCGTTTGTTTGTATTGCATACAAATCTACTGTTTTGTTCAAATCTTGATGAAATTTTTCACACTTGAACTTCAAAACAAGGTCACTACTGACTACACAGAATTTCGTATAGTGTGTAGCATCCAATATCAGTCTACAGTTTTATTCCCATCTTGAATAAATTTTGCACACTTGACCTTCGAAAGAAGTTCATCGTCGTCGTCTGTCTAAAACTCCATAAGGAATTTTCCAGGGGGTAATTTATAATTGACTTCCACACCTTCTGACATACCTACAAAAGTTGTCACATGTATTTATGTTTTTATGGAGAAGTTTATTTATACTCCACGAGCCACCGTTTGTAGCATGGCTAAGGGTACTTTACAACAACTTCTGCACCTTTTCTCGAATCACAATGAAAGTTGGTTGACACATGTAATTTTTCACGAGGAGGGCATGGACTGAGATAGGCGTTGGAGATGAACAGAGAGAGGAAGCAAGACGAGATGAAAGAAATAAATCCGCGGACATCGCCTGCGTTTCAACTACTCCTACGTCTAAGTACATACTCCGCAATCAAACCAAAGATGCATGGCAGAGGGTACTCAGTACCACTACAAGTTACTTGCTTTCCTGTTCAATTCCCATATATAACGAGAGAAAAACGAATACTTGTACGCATCCGTACGAACCCTAATCTCTCTAAAATTTCCTTCCGGTCTTTTCGCAAAATGTTGGCGGCAGTGGAATAATTATGCAGTCCACCTCAAATTTCGGCTCTCTAAATTTCGTCAACAGTGCTTCTGGAAAAGAACGTAACCTCCCCTACAGTGACTCCCAACTGACTTTGCGAAATATTTAGGTAACACTCTCGCACTGATCGAATCTACGTTACAAACTTAGCAACCTGCCTCTCAACTGCTTTCATATCTTCCTTTAAACCGATCTGGTGAGCATCCCAAACACTTGAGCAGTACTCAAGTTGGGGTGGTATAAGCGTTTTATAATCTTTACAGACGAATCACACCTTCCCAAAATTCTTATAATAAAGCTCGTTCCATTACATATCGCTGAGCAGCGTTATGCCTAGGTATTTATTTGACGCGAATCTGTCAAGCAGCACACTACTATCGTGTCTTACATCTTATAAAATAGGCTGTATGTGTGTGTGTGTGTGTGTGTGTGTGTGTGTGTGTGTGTGTGTGTTCCACATCACCTCCTAAACTATTGGACCGATTTCAACCAAACTAGGTACACATGTTCCTTAATATCAGGCAACAATCGCTGTCGGGGTAAGGATCACGTACTACACATACGCGAGGAGATATGACGTCATAAACAATTAGATGCGCGAAATACTGCTGCGTCAAACGAAAATGTTGCATATTTCCTCCTAAACCACTGCACCAATTTCAAACAGATTTGGTACACATATTCCTTATGTGAGACAACAATTGCTGTAGAGGTAAGAATCACATGTGACAAATCGTTCAGGAGATATAACGTCATGAACAATAGAAATCGCAAAAAAACTTGTACATAATGCAACGAGACTTTATAAATACACTATATGAGAATGACAGTACTTGGTGACTTCCAACAAACTTTAAACATAATCACAAACCTTTATTAAACTTTTCTCGCAGACAACCACATCAAAATAATGAAAGGAAAAACGTTTTTCGTTTACTACTTTTCCGTTGTTCATGGAGCAAAACTATGGCATTCGGTATAACGTTACAATCTATAATTTCTACACTACGAATTGGAAATTTTGCAGGCAGAATACTCACATTAATCTGAATGTACGTTCGAAATTGTATCACAGTACGACACGTAGTTCATGAGATATGATGACGTAAAGAGTAACGTTTATGGAAAACCGCCCCATCAAGCATCGCGTTTTAATCTATTACTTCTTTACTACTAAACATATTCTCAACATATTTTACCGATATATGGCACTTATACAAATCAATATATTCCTGCAAAATTTTAAAATTCAACAGCGTATCTATACTAATATTAAATCTGTAAATGTAGACCTATCGGTGTTAGCTTCAATCTTCAAAACTACTGGACGAATTTTTATGCGGTTTTCACAGGAAACATAAGTGAAGATTGGTTCAGGATCTAGGCATGATTTCACCAAAATAGAATCACGAAGTGTTTTCAAAGGCCGTCGTATCTGTCTCTTCATCTATTAGAAATCATTTCTCCAAAACTACACGAATTCGCATGGTGTTTTTACAGGTAACTTCAGCGTACCTTGGGACAATATATAGACTTAGTTTCATAAAAATTGGGTCACGGAAAGAACATCACATTTGAAGTTTTTCATCGTCAATCGTCATGTCTCTCTTTCTCTTTCAGCTTCAAAACTCATAGACGAAATTTCAAGTTTTTCTTCTTCAAAAGTACTAAATGAACATTCATAGGGGTATCGTAGACAAATAGAGAATATCCTGGCGTAACATATAGGCTTCATTTCATCAAAATCACTTCAGGAAAGTAAAATATATCGTAATTTGAAGTTTTAAGTGCATTTCATGTTTGGAAAGAACGGCGCGGTGCAGCAAAGAACTAATAGATAGCGCTGCGGGTGTTCGTGTGAAGTTCGGGTATGGATTGCGTTGTACAGCAAACAAGCGAGCGAATTGCTGTAGTGCACCAAAGAACTAATGAACACCGCTGTTGCATAATACATATGGGGTAGTACAACAAGTAACAAGGAAGGGAACAAAAAAAAGTTCAAATGTTTGTTAAGCTTATGGGACTTAACTACACTTACAAACTTACAAACTACTTATGAACTAGCTACAACTAAGGACGGCACAAATATCCATGCCCGAGGGGGGATTCCAACTCCCGACCGTAGTGGCCGTGCAGACCGTGACTGAAGCGCCTCAGTCCCATCGGCCACCGCGGCCGACAAGGAAGCGAACGTCTTAGACAGAATTAAGTAATCTTACGCCTACGTACACCAACAAACATTGAACATAGTGTTACTGATTTCGCTTTGTGTATTACATACTTAACCACATTTTTTGGATATTTTGGCACGTTTCACTTTTTGTATCAAAAACTTTATGAAGATACATGGTTTCGGACAATGACTTTTACTTACATTTGACATCTTGGCTAGGACAATTGTGTTTACTGACAGAGGGATCCAACAAGGATTCTGTTTTTACTGACAGAAGACTTTATTTATTTATTTTTTTTTTCTTAAGTGACTTAACTACGGGGTCATCAGTCCCTAAACTTATAAACTTCTTATGAACTACCTTATACTACTAAAGACGACACAAACGTCTATGCCCGAGAGGGGATTCGAACCCCCTACCGTAGTGGCCGTGCAGACTGTGACTGGCGCGCCGCAGACCGCTCAGCCACTTTGTCCGGCACTAACTGACGTCCGGAAACCTAAAAAGCTATGATACACACAGGCCGTCCTTCAACAACCGTTGCGAAGCACGGACATACAAGCTAGTTTAAATATAAGGGTGATCGTTTGTTTCTAATGCTTATAAGTCTCTAGTTGTATTCTGATCCTTAGAACAACCGGAACTTCACAGGGGTTAGAGGCCCTACAGGAAACTCGACGTCATAAGAAATGAAATACATTTAATGTGTTAATGTTGCATATATACTCCGAAAGCAATGGGCTGATTTCATCCGTACTTGGTATACATATACATATACATATTTTGCATTAAGGAGATATGACGTAATTAACAATGGAAGATAAACAATAGTGTAAATAGAGATTTTATACGTAAAAGAATAAAAAGAATGATTACAGACGGTTTATTCGTGCAGTATCTTATGGTGGCTAGCTTGTTGAAAGAAACTTTACACCGGATTTGAAACTCTTGCGCAACTTTTTAACGCTAATAAGCCCAACAAAATGAAAGAAGTTCATGGTTTAATATTTTTCGGCTATTTACGAATTACAACTATGGAATTAGGAATGAAGCTACAATTTTCTACTTATAGAATATAAACTGTCGTAGTAAAGCACATAGTTCGTGAGAGATCTATGAAAACCGCTTCATCGCGGATGAGGTTTTGAATTTATTACGTCTTTACTGTAACTAGGTAAACCCGGCCACGATACGCTGTGACTTTGATATGAAATTAAATGTAAAGTAAATAAAACAATTATTTCTCACAAAGACTCACCAGAAAATGTTTCAATCATACAAATATCTACCCTGCTTACGTTCCTGTGGCTGTTTAGAATGAAAGTTCAATTAAATATGTTTTCTCAGAAAATTACTATTTACTGTAAATCAATTGA
Organism: Locusta migratoria; assembly: GCA_026315105.1. NCBI lineage: Eukaryota > Metazoa > Arthropoda > Insecta > Orthoptera > Acrididae > Locusta > Locusta migratoria. Next base: position 398,391,209 of record CM048744.1, on the reverse strand, counting down.
TTGATTATCCTTTGCCGGCCGCGGTGGCCGAGGGGACTGAGGCGCTTCAGTCACGGTCTGCACGGCCACTACGGTCGGGGGTTCGAATCACCCATCGAGCATGGATATTTGTGCCGTCCTTAGTTGTAGCTAGTTCATAAGTAGTTTGTAAGTTTAGGGACTGATGACCCCGTAGTTAAGTCCCTTAAGCTGAACAAACATTTGAACATTTTTGATTATCCTTTTTGTCTCTCCGTTTTTTGCATAAACACATGTATCAATCGGTTTACCGACACGGGGCATGCAACATGTATCTTCCTTTGAGAAGAGCAATCGTTTTTGACATTCTGTCTATTACTCTCCACCCCCACCGTCTCCTCCTGTATCTACCTCCTCTTCCAATTACTTCTATACTTCTATGGATACCCCATATATCTCTTCTGTTTTCCGTCTCTTCCACCCTCTCTCCTTGTACATCTGCTATTTCATCTCTCAGTTAGTTTCCTAGTTCTTTAGAACTAGAAACTTAGAAATTCAAGATCAAGAAAGTAACAAGTAATATGATTTTGAGGTAATGGCGGCAAATGACCATAAAATTACTTTTACAGAAAAGTATACGAAATAACGACACCAAAAACAACGTCATTTACAGACTTGGTTTATGCGATGATTTTATTCTCACTGCTGAGAAGTTGAATGTGACATGAATCTTTCTTATAAAGGAGCAATATGGAATTAATTTGATACATGAGACATCATCAGTTGTTTTATATATACAAGTAATTACAAATCGCCGCGGTGGAGTGGCCGAGCGTTCAAAGGCGTTTTAATGCGGAGCACGCTGCTGCTCGCCGTCGGAGGTTCGAGTCCTCCCTCGGGCATGGATGTAATTTTTGTCCTTAGAATAAGTTTAAGCAGTTTGGTGGCCTAGGGACTGATGACCAGAGTAGTTAAGTTCCGTAGATTTACAAACGTTATAACGTTTGAATTACAAATCAAAACACTCAGCAGTGCTGGCAACTTTGTACGTCATACCAATCATTTGCAAAGGTAGAGATCACACGCAGAAGTAACAATGTTTTTTTAAAGCTTATTACAGAGATATATGTGTTAAAATGCGGTTCTTGTTTGTAGGAATGGATACGGAACAGTATTCTATTATAACAGAATTCCATGAGTGTTACAAAACAAACATTGGGAACAATTGCAATGTATATGAAGATTTCTACCTACTACAAATTAGTGTTGTTGAGAAGTACTGTGAGATTAGTCCTTTATCGCAATTTTAAATGTTTCCATGACATAATTTTATCATACTTCTCTAAATCTCTAGTTTGGCATTTGCAACTGAAGTAGCCGAGAAATAATAGAACCTGCGATTCTGTCGGGAACTTTGAAACAAAATATTCAGTTTATCATCCTTTTTTTCCGATCGTGTGGCAGATACTTTGTAAGACGCACGAATAGTTGCTTTGGCCCGCGGGCTGGTGTCCTCTGCTGTAAGTGCACCATTTAAATATGAATGCCACTACAATGCTATTTCAGGAAAGGTTGTTACTTATGTGCAGCATTTTGACCACGTCACTTGGTCGGTACAATGGACAGAAGTTGGTACTACTTCAACTTTCAATGTTGACAGTTTAGCTTCAATGTACACACTCCGTATTTTTTATTATTATTATTATTTTTTTTTTGTAAACATCTGTGGCACTGCACTTATCGAATTATATATGCTTCATTGACTCTTTGTATAATTAAAATTAAAAATCAGTATTTCAATTTATATAATGATTATGTTTGTAACACATTTTGTTAGTTTCCTAATATCTTACTCCAAGAACGTGTAAAATTATAGTTGTTGATGAATATTCCGTGTAGTATGTATGGTATTTGTCCACGAAACATTTCTGCTCGTGACGCTTGATCCAGAGCTGCGTTGAACATGTTCGACGGTACTCCTGGCGATGCTGAATCTTTCCGATAAGACACAGCACTGCCAGAGTACCGCCGAAGATCTCTAACGCAGATCTGGACGAAACGTCAAGAGCAGAAATGTTTCATCGACCAAGGCCATAAAATCCGTAAGATTAATCAGAAACTATGACATCAGTAAGATCATCTTAATTGTTCGGGAAATAAGACTTCATAAGGATTGAGGTGCGTGAAAGCGAAATTACAATGCGAAACTCGCAACAGACTCAGGGAAAATGTACCGAGAGTGTGGAAGAAGGTGATAGACAGAGGGGAACGAGGCAGATGGCTATGAATGGAAGATTTAAATTGCCATTGGAAGCTGAAAACCTTTTATTTTATTTTATTTTTAATTTTTATTTTATTTATTTATTTTTATTTGGGTTGTAAGAGGTATGTCAACAAAGTAAATTTCATTTGGTTATATAAACCAAACCACTACAGAGACACAAAAAATATTTATTCCACAAAAATCTACAACTGTTAAATTACTTTTCTACATAGCTTCCGAAATTTTGTAAACACTTGTCATAGCGTGGCACAAGTTTTTGTATGCCTTCTTCATAGAAGGTTGTCGCTTGCGCATTCAACCATTTTGTAACATGTTGTTTCAGCTCGTCATCATCGTTGAAGTGTTGACCACTAAGGACAAAAAAAATGTTTGTAAAGCTTATGGGACTTAACTACGGGGTCATCAGTCCCTAAACTTACAAACTACTTATGAACTACTTACGAACTAGGACGGCACAAATATCCATGCCCGAGGTGGGATTCGAACCCCCGACCGTAGTGGCCGTGCAGACCGTGACTGAAGCGCCTCAGTCTCCTCGGCCACCGCGGCCGGCCACTAAGGACAGATTTGAGGTAGAAGAAGAGATGATAACACCAGGTCCAGGCTGTACGGAGGATGATCAAACACGTCACACTAAAATTAGCGTAAGACCTGTTTGGTCACATTCGCCGTGTGATATCTGGCACTATCCCGGGGGAAACAACAGGAAACGCACCTCTTCAAAGTAATCCTCGGCGCCTACCGCGAATAGAAATAGAAACGGAATTTACGTTGTGGACGACACTTGTATACTAAACCTGTATTTCTGTACAAAAAAAAAAAAAAAAAGCATTGTTGTTTCAAATCTTCTATACTACTACCGCCTGAAATATTTACTTATCCTCCGTGAATCAAGCCTGTACAGCTACACAGTTGACAAATTGTTGGCTTTCTACTGCTTCAAGCGATACGATTTTTCGACTGAATAGCTCTCAATCATTTCATTTTCCTTTATTATGTGCACGATAGATTATCTCGTATTTCGCCCCACTGAACATTTGCCACCCAGCTGATTGCCATGTATTGCGTTATTTTCCACTGCACAGGTTTCATCTGTCTGCGGGAATACACGTTACTACAATTTTAAATTAGCCAAGAAATTCGTATCCTACATGACGGAACCTGTCACTTCCGACCTCTAACTACTTTGTGATTAATGAGTTAGGTAGTTAGTTTACTTTACAATATCTTACCATCGCTGTAATTCCAAAGGGATAACAAGCTTACATTACGTGTTTCTAGGGAATGGAACGCTGTTAATGAAGCTGACAAGCTTGATGAAACTCTCTAAGCTTAATGAGCAAGTAGAAAAGGAAATAATTAACTTTCCAAGTTACGCTCAGGAAATGCTGTAAATGGAGATGAGTTAGCAGAGACGAAATCGAAGAGCTGGAGGACGTGGAAGAGAATGCCAGTAGCAGGCAATTTCAGGAAGGTCTTTACATCTTTGCAAGTGTAATAGAAATTCAGCTACTTCGATTTTCAAACAACATCCGCGAAACACACGTGTTTAGAAATACTGGTGATACTGAAGTGTGACAACAATCATAATAAGAGAACAGGATGGCAGAAGGCATGAAAGTATGAGGAAAGTTCACACTTCCCATTTCGAGGCACGATTTTATTTTGGCGTTCAATCTATGACGGTCATTAGAGATAGAACGCTAGATTAGCGTAGGTTGGGGAAGGAAGCTGGCTGTGCCCTTTTGTGTTTCGAATTTTGCCTTGATAAATTTGAGGATGTGCCACATCACTTCATTTGTGCAAGGAGGTAATCACGATGTTACTCGTAGAGTAAATATATCACACATTCAACCAAGAGCAGTGAATTTCGGCACAAGCTTATTTTATACCACCCACCCGGCCCTGATTTGCACAGGTAGCACTAATTATTGCAACTAGTGGGTTGACAGAGAAATCGTGTGACAAAGTTTCAGCACATATATCTACAGGTACAGTGCCTTGCTGCGCCCGTGGAAAAGAAATGGTAAATAATATTTCTTTTACTTATTTATTTTAAGGTCAGTGAATAGATAATATAGGATTGGAACTTAAATAGTTTCAACTGTTTATTCACAACAGATACAAAAATGTTACACGTTTGCTCCTGTTACTGTCCTTCACAGTAGTCACCATCGTCATGTAGAACCCGTGGCCAGTGATGTGGAACGCGTAGTATACTGTTAGCAGAGCCTGTTCTGTTGATGGTACGAATGGAGCTGTCTATTGCCTGTCGAATCCCTGAAACAGGTCTGAACCGGATTCCATGACGTGGTTCACTCATCTTCGAAATTAAGTCAATGTCACAAGGACTTAAGTTCAGGGAGTACGGTAGATGGTGCAGTACTACCCAGTCCCATCGACCGAACAGAGCAGCCACAGCTTGCGCTGTATGCGTCCGCGCATTGCCGTGCAAAATGATGGGTGGGTTGCACAGAAAGTGTTGCCGCTTCTTTCGCAAAGCTTAAGTCCTCGTGACTTCGATTTAATTCGAAGCTACTTAGTGGAATAAGCTGCAGATCTGTTTCAGAGAGTCGACAGGCAGTAGACTGCTCCATTCGCACCATCAACAGAACAGGCTCTGCTTAACGGTGCGCTACGCCTTCCAAATCGCTGGCAACGTGTTCTACAAAACGCTGGTGACTACTATGAAGGGCAGATGCAAACACGTAACGCTTTTGTATCAGTTGCGAATGAGAAGTTTCCACTATTTAAGTTCCTACTCTCGTAAATACTTTTTTTTAACTCGGAAGCAAAACACATACAATTCGCCGTATAAAAAGCATGAATTTTCCAAATATAAAAAAGCAATTATTAACGATTGGTCTTGTGTTTTGTTAATGGTAATAGCAATCGTAAGACGGACATGCAACAGGGGTCCTGAATTCGATGTGTAAATCGTTGAAATTTATCTGAGTACATGGAATCAATAGGTCTTCGTCTTTGAATCTGCTGCTGATGGTCGATGCCCCGATTAAATTTGGTCTCCTTCTTATGGTCAATCGGTTCCATTAAACAATTGCGGTGAAGTTGCGAATTATATAATCTGCAATATCAATAACTGAGGTAGCATTCCGGGTGATTCCAATGAGTTCAGAAACACAGTCGAATATTTGACAATTTGTCTTTCGTCCAGTACTGTGTCGATTGATTTATATTTGATTGTTTCGACAGGCAGTGTTACTCACTGGCTCTTTTTCCGCTACGGGCGCTTCTCTTATTCCAAGTGGCAGGAGTAAACTTTTACGAATTCGAAATATTGAAGCATTTCGACGGCAAATTTGAAAAACTGTGCTGGACCGAGATTTAAATACGAATTTCCCGCTCCGGGCAAGCGGTCGCCTTAAACAATTAGGCTATCAGATACGTTTACCGTCCCGCCCAAATTCTCAACTTACAGCAAACTACGATCGTAGTGCCCTCTGACCGTTAGTTCCTCTATGGGGAAGTTTATACTGGATTCCAGAAAGGGATCGAGCTTATTGTGCATCTGCACAGAAATTTTCAATTGCCTGTTGGGGAACACACACACACACACACATATATATATATATATATATATATATATATATATATATATATATGGCGTCAGTCCTTTCGGACAAGATGCACAATTAGCTATATCGTCAGAATATGATCTGATGGAAACGTTCTCCGCATTGCGTACCAGCGTAATTTCCCTGAGATGAACGTCTGGTGGGTCCTTACGCACGATCAGATTGTAAGCCCCTATTAGATTGTGCAGAAAACTAACGTCAAACAACAACCTAGACATGTTGCAGTTGTATGCGCTACCTCAGATTCAAAATGAAGTTGAAGGTGTCATCTCCAGCAACACCTCGCTCCTCTACACTACACCAGAATTATTTGTGAGTTTATGAATACAACTTTTGTTGTGAAGAGACAATCAGAGAAGCTATTCACTCCGCTACAACTGATGTTCTTCAACGTGAGTGTGATGAATTAGAATATCGTTTAGGTGTGTTTAGAGTGACAAATGGAATCTATATCCAACTGCCCTAAACAGGGATGAAAATTAGCAGAGTTTTTATTTCATTTGGGGAAGGTGTCACTTTTTTAAATTCTTTCGATAGTTTTTTGTGACCGATTAAACTGTATCATCACTTTATTGACCCACTGCAGGTAAGTAATTCGATTCATTCCACTCGTGTGTCATTACTTGTGCGCGTAGAGCGGTGAAAATCACGTAACGTAAATTTGGTGAGGGATTTTATTTTATTATTATTTTTTTTTTTCATGTGGTCGACGTTTCACATTTCCATCTTGTTTCCTTACGTTTCTCTGTCCGGTTAAAAAGGCACCATGACATTACAGACACAATGTACTATCACCTTAGAAGTCCACTTTTGTGGATGCCAAAACAGTCTCGGCACATGTTGAATTTAGCTTGAATTTAAACTACAATATCTCGTCAATGGACAGTGATTATTTGATTTTAAAAAATACTTTGAGAACAAATTAATATCATGCCAAGGTCACAATAATTTTTGTTTATTTGTTTTGACGGATGGTTTCGGTACACAGTCGTACCATCTTCTGGTCTGACGTAGTATTTATGTCATTACAGAGGCGATCGACATTTTAAACATATCAATGCAAATCATGGTAATATACAAAATCAGTAAAAATGTACAGAATAAAATCCATCATTAGATATTTGCTGTTCACAGTCAGTGTTCACTGACACACCGACTTCATACGATGGTACTCGAGTGCACCGAAAGCGATCGTCAAAAAGTAAACAAACGTTTTGCGATCTTAGCATAATATTAACTTAAAGAAGATCGCCTACCTCTAGCAAGAGCAAATAAAGAAAAAGCTACCTTCGTGCGAGGTTTGAACCAATTCACAGAAGTTTAAAGTATGCAAGTTCAAAATGTTCAAATGTTTGTATAGGTTATGGGACTTAACTACGGGGTCATCAGTCCCTAAACTTACAAACTACTTATGAACTACTTACGAATTAGGACGGCACAAATATCCATGCCCCAGGGGGATTCGAATCCCCGACCGTAGTGGCCGTGCAGACCGTGACTGGAGCGCCTCAGTCCCCTCGGTCACCGCAGCCGGCTAGTATGCAAGTGACGCACTTCAAAATCCTCACCCAATGCATGTAAAATAAATTCGAACGGTGCATATACAAATTGTGTCATTATCTGAGCATTAATTTCAAATCAATTAAATCGAGCAGTAGCTGAGTGATCGGTGGGTTCGCTTCCAATTCTGCCATGATATCGACGCAAAAACGCTGACAGGAACTAGTCGCCAATTTTGTTGTTTTGGAAAGTAAACAATTTGATAGGATGAAACAAAATGTGTATTTTCACTCGGAAAAGTACACGTTCTGGTAAACACTCCGAAAATAGGAAACTAACAGAAAACCTTCAAGTCTAACGTGGAGTCCAGAAGGAAAAAAATGATTAACCAAAATTAATTCCCAACTGCAGAGTCAAAGCGTAGTCCATAGACGGGCCGAGATAGCACTTCCAGGGTATCAGGGTCCAGTTCCACGAAGAGAAAATGGCGAAATGTAAGAGCGTAGCGGCAGCCGGTAGCGAAGAGTATTTCTAATGCCATCCAAGATGGCAATGGAGGCGAACTGGCTCTTCAAGTTGTAGTGATGTGCTAGGGAGTCTGTTAGGACCAGTCAGGTGACCGAGGAACATACAGTTCCCCGTGTTTTTTATGGCCGCCGCGCCTGAGAAACATTGTCGATACTAGAGTGTCGGCTAATTCTGTTCTGTGGGATAGAGGAATGTTATATTCTGGAGGCACAACTGCTGTTGTGAAATTGCGCCTACGACGTAGGCAACTTGCATACCTGAACAGTTTGTGGGTATGCCGGCTGGTAGGAGCCGACTGGCCTGCCGGCATAGCAAGGCGGCCCGATTCGCATAGTTAAACTCGAGAGCCACTTCGTGTTATGGATTAACGCTCTGACATAAATAGGACCATATTCCCGACACGCCACGTCAACTAATGTTGCCACAGAACAAGCGTTTTTAAGTGTATAATCATTTTATGTCCACATTATTGCACATGTTTAAATTTATTTTCTCGTCTGGCAGATTATTTCTTTACTTACAATGTTTTACAAATACTCTCTCCCGCTCTCATGAAATTGTTCCGCGGACCTTATCGGAACCTTCATCCTCCAGACTGGTGAACTTTGACAGTGAATGCTCCAGCCCCCCTCCCCATCTCTTATAACCAAAAGTTTCCCGGTGTAGAGCAAAGCACCTACAGGAGAGGAGACAACGCTCAGTGAAGAGACAGATAGCAGGCTACAAGTAAGAGATGATGGCAATGAGAGAGACAAAGAATGAGACAAAGGTAATAACAGAAACAGTGAAAGTCGCAGACAAGGACGCAATGGTAAGGAAGATCGACAGGACAGATAGAGACAGAGGAGGAAGTGTCCATGGGAGAGACACTGGGAGAAAGGCGTACGTTTAAATAGTACGAATATGATCGCATGCCAAGATTTTTGGTGAGGGAGGAGGAATGAGAACGGGCAGCTGTTATATAGCTTTTCTATCAGAGCCTTTTGAACGGGAACATATTTATGTTGGTCCAGTCAAATTAGGGTTTCACCTCGGAATGAGAGGTAACAAGCCGAATATTTGCATGAGCCTTTGTTTTGGCATTCTAAATGATGTGTCAAAAGTCTCATAAAATCTCGTGTCCGCGTCTTTAGTTATTAAAGGTCAAAGGTCACGAAAATCAGTTTTTCGCAAATATCTCGCTTCCTATGCGTTAAATGGTATTTGCATCTCTGATAAAAGTTGTAGAGCATGAAATTCTCCACAATTTTTGTTTTAAACATTTTTTTTGTGGAATTCATCGTTTTTTAGATAGAGCGCGGAGAGCGCACAGGTTACAGCGCTCAAGACGTAATACGAGGTCAGCTGCGAATCACAGTCAATGGTACGTTGAATAAAACAATTATAATTGTAAATAAAATTTCATTATTTAAGAATTAATATCCAATTTTAATAATATTTACTTATTTCAAGTAATTACAATGTCATGAATTCCATACTTTAAGTATATTTTAATTCTGTTCCAATGTATCGTAACTATATTTATATAGAAACTAATTTTAGTATTTTTTCTCTTAAATTTGTAAACTGTAGAATATTTCTAGTAATATTAAGTTTATACCTGGATATATGGACCCTTACATCGCCACCTTCTCTATTTAAACGTGCTGATAAGGTTTTACCGCTTTCAGTTGTTAACAAATCTGTCACGATTAACAATTGTAAAGTTGCTGTAGACCCGTTACTACTCTTACAGAGAATAGCTGCAGGCAAAACGTTTGAAAGTAATCTTCAAGAATATCTTAAATACGAACAAAGTCCGTATCCAACATCTTTATTTGATAATAATGACAAGAGGAAATCCACGAAAGCGACATTGTATTACAAAATGAGACCTATCGATATCGATCTTGATGAAAGTGATGTAACATTTGTTATCGATGGTGGATTTCTTCTTCATCGCGTCGTGTGGAATAAAGACGATACTTTCACCGTTGTTTTAGATAAATATATAAAGTATTTACAAACACATTATGGCTCAAGAATGGTTGTTATATTTGACGGATACTCGGACTACAGTAGAAATACTAAAGCAATGGAACAACTAAGAAGAACTTCTGTTCTTTCAGAATCGTATGAAGTTTGCTTTGAGGAAACAACGATGGTGCCAATCAGCCAAGAGAAATTTTTATCAAATCGATCTAATAAAAAAATCTAATTGACTTGCTGTTGAGAAATTAAAAACTGTTAATATCACTACAAAACAAGCCAGAGATTATGCTGATGTTTGTATAATCGAAACAGGTATTGAAGAATCAGAGCATCAAAGGACTTCCGTCATCGTAGAAGATATTGATTTGCTTGTCATTTTAATTGGACGTACTCAATCGCATCAACAAGAAATTTTCTTTTAAAAAGTTGGTAAAGGCAATGTTATAACACAAATATACTCCTCCAAAAGTTTTGAACATTATCCCAGTTGCAAAAAACACATTTTACTTTTGCACGCATTGAGTGGCTGTCACACGACATATGCGTTGTTAAAAAAAGGCAAAAAAACTTTTGTTAAAATAGTGTAGAAACTTCCAGATTTGAATCAGCTAGCTCAAGGAATTTAACAAGAAAATTGCCCTGCGCAAACGTTACTTGAAAATGGAGTTCGTATCTTGTTGGCAATATATAACGCTCCAAAATCTGAAGACTATATAGATCATCTTTGATACACGCAATTTGTTAAATCGACAAAACTTAATAAACCTGTGCAACTATCAAATCTGCCACTAACTAGTGCAGCAGATCATCAACATGCAATCGTGTTTACTACCAAGTACAAACCTGGTTAGGAAACTATATAAAACCCCAGTAATGGGGTTGGGTGCTGCAGAATGAACATTTGGAGCCAATACTAACAATATTACCACCTACACCGGACGAGCTCCTGAATACAATATTTTGCAACTGCAAAAATGGTTGTGGTTCGCGCTGCGGGTGCAGGAAATCGGGGATGCAATGTTCTTCAGCTTGTGGCCAGTGTAATGGGCAAGCTTGCCTCAATGCGTCATCACACCAGAACGATCTCGATGAAGAAAGTGCATATGACCCCGAAATCTTAGAAGGTTTAGAGACGACGATCGTCGAATTCAAGAATGATGATAATGAAATGGACGTTTTCGAGGGACCGGATGAAGACGACGATGATGATTAAGAAGATGAAAATTGAGACCTATGTTTGATTAATAAATAAAGTGAATAAAAACCGTCCTCACGTTTGAACTTCTAATTGTAATAATTGAATCATACATGACTACTAAATAAAGATTTATATAAAATGTATTTCCTCGTTTTTTTTTATTTAATATATTTTTGCTTCAAATATAATTAAGTCTTAATTATAGTTAATTTTATTCTTTTCTACATGAAACATAATTAAGATTTATTAGAATACAATTAAAATATACTTTAAGTATTTGGCTTCATAACTTTATAATTTCATGAAATAAGTAAATATTATTAAACAATTTTTTTGATTTATGAATAATATTATGAAATATTGAACAATAATTTATAAAGAATGAAGGTTTGTTATTGTAACTTTAAACAACCTACTATTGACTGGGATTCGCGGTTGACTTGCATTACGTCTTATATGTCTGAGCGCTGTGACCTGTGCGCTCTTCGCTCTCTATCTAAAAACGATGAATTCCACACAAAAAAAAATGTTTAAAACAAAAATTGTAGAGAATTTCATGATCAACAACTTTTACCTGAGATACAAATACCATTTAAAGCATAGGAAGCGACATATTTGCGAAAAACTGATTTTCGTGACCTTTGACCTTTAATATCTTAAGACGCGGACGCGAGATTTTATGAGACTTTTGACACATCATTTAGACTGCCAAAAGAAAGGTTTATGCAAATATTCAGCTTGTTACCTCTCATTCCGAGGTTGACGCCTTTTTTCGGCTTATTTGACTGGACTATGTAAGAACGTAGGCTTTCGGGGTCATTATCGATAAAATTAAAATTACTCTGAGCAATTTGCCACGTTATGATGATATAATATTTCCAACGTTTCGGATCCGTTGTAAATATTTTATCATCATGACGCGGCAAATAGTTCAGGGGAACATTTGCATTTTTTTGTGCTCAAATAGGACCATTCTCAGCTTGGATTTTTTACATGGAATACTTTATTATTTATTTCTTTTCACAAAATACGTGATCCACACGCCATAAAATCGTTGGTATAGACCAGTGTCAGTACAAGGTACTTGAATAAGAAAATTATTGCACCAGTTTCATTTTAACAAAGTGAAGAACAAAGTAATACGATGCGTTCAGTGGAAGGTCTGTATCGTATAGCTAGCATCGATGAAAATGTAAATAATTAGCGATAACTTAAGAGGAATAATATTTTCGTTCAATCATTTCCCTTTGAATTAACTTCAGGAGAAGCTTGCTTACACAGGATAATTGAAAAGCCGTGGGAGTCGGGACAGGTTCCGCCTGACTGGAAGAAAGCGGTAACACGCCAATTTTCAAAGATTGTAACAAACTATCGAAGTATCCCTTTAATTATCGTTGTGTGGAAAATATTCTCGGGTATTGTTGAAAGGAGAGTGCGAGTATTAGTTGTAGACAAGTTGGATGAAAATCAGTGTGGGTTTAGGCCTATTATAGGTTGTCAGGACCAAATCTTTAGCTTACGGCTATGAGTGGAACAGATGTTTTATAGATCTAGAAAAGGCTTATGACCGTGTTCCTAGGAGGAAGCTATTGTCCATTGTACAAGATTATGGAATGGCTGGCAAACGTCTTCAGGCAGTTAAAGGTCTTTACATAAACTGTCACGCAGCAGTTAGAGTAGACGGCGAATGAAGTTCATGTTTCAGGGAAGTTTCAGGGTGAGACAAGGCTGTAACCTGTCACCGCTGTCGTTCATACTAATCATGGAACATTTGTTGAAAACAGTAGACCGGCGGGGCGAGATTAAAAAGATGAAAACAAATTAATCAGTGTATCATATAAAGATGACTTATTCTAATATTTCGGAGTTCGATCATAGGTGTAATGGTTATGATATGAAGATCAGCATCTCCAAAACAAAAGTAATGTCTATGGAAAAGAGATTTAAACAGCTTGCGTGCCAAATACGAGGAACAAAGTTAGAACAGGTTCACAATTTCAAGTACCTATCTACCATGTAGTTTCTCACAGGATTGCAACATAGAGAAAGAACTTGAATCAAGGTGTAGCAAAGCTAATCCACTCTTATGCAAGAAGGAAGTCAGTACCAAGATTAAATTAGCAGTACACCGCTCTATCTTTCGATCAACTCTGATGTATGGGTGTGAAAGCTGGATCGATACAGGTTACATTATACGGATGGGGTTACAGATATGAAAGTAGCAATAGTAATTGCAGATACTGACAGATGGGAATATGGCACGAGGGGGTCCATAATGAGTAAATCAAAGAAAAAAGCGAACACGCTGAGATGGTGGTGTCATGTAACACGCATGGGAGAAGCACGGTTACCTAAGAGATTCGTGGGCTCAGGAGCGGAGGGTAAGAGGACTCGAAGTAGACCAAGACAAAAATGTTTTCACCTTTGTGCCAGATCTTTGAGGTTTCCATTTAGGGTAGTTTATCCATTGTTTCTTTGTTTTGACTAATTAACATTCTGAACAATTATGAATGTAACAAAGAGCGAGGTTCTTGTTCATCATACTGCTTCGAGCATGACACGTCAATGTAAGTCCCTGCGTAAAATACCTGAGTTAAATCTTTTAAAATTCTTACACAGCATTCAAATTTACGTATAAAACAAGTGAAAACATTCATATAAAGAATATAAAGTGACAGTGTGTGTGTGTGTATGTGTGTGTGCGTGCGTGTGTGCGGGCGCTCGCGTGTGTTTGCGTACCATAATCTCCGAACAAAAACAGAAGAATCTCACATCGTGTGACGCAGAAGAAACTGATAAGCAAGACAAGAAAAACACGCCCTATATCAAAACTTTGTTAACCTTTCATTGCCGAGAGACAAGGATGAAAACAAACTCAGAGATGCAGAAGGAACATAAATCTCGAGCAATATATTCCTGTACGCGATAAGAGGAATATTCTCCGGCGATGGACCAAAGTTCGCAAATCTCCATGGCAACGGACGGAGGGTCGCCGTAAGCCCTGCGAGATGCGCGGCGTGCTGCCCTCAGCAGCCGAGATAATCATCGAATTAGGTGGCTTCTTGTAGTCGGATCCTCGATACCAGTCGCGATCTGAAGCGGAAAATTGAGGGGCGCGGTTGTGCCGTGCAGTTTGTGGGCTGCTGGCGGATACCGTAGGGGCCAGATATTACTTGCCTTCCTCAGAGAATAAATTCGTACAGAATAAAAATTCTAGTAAATTAGTGCAGCGCTCCCTTCAAAACCAATATAAAGTAATTTTTGTGTAACAGTATATATATGGGGTGTTTCACTAAGTGTGTTTGCCTCTGTAACTTATAAAATAATAAGTGACGGGAAATTTTAATGCGGTAGGTCAACACAAGAAATGTTACACTTTCTGCGGAGCTATGAATATAGTTTATTGTATCATTTTCCAAAGAGTTACACCACAAAGATATAGTTTTTTAAATGGAACAATAGTTTTTTCTATTGTGTATTGGATTCGCTTAAACCAGCTGCGTCCAAATCAATTTAAACTACATTCCTATCATTGTTAGTTTGGGAGCTACAACCCTTCAAAGTTTCAGGGGCAGATACCACACGCTGTACATAATACATGGCTGAGTGGTGGGTGATGGATGTTATGGCGGTGGGAAGTTGATTTACATGAGATGTCAAATGTGTGTCCATGTTCCTCAATGCATAATGCAATGCGCCGTCATTTATCAATTTAAACTACTGTTAGTTTGGGAACTACAACCCTTCAAAGTTCCGGGGGAGGAGGCTGCGATAGCGTAGCTGACTGGCCGAGTGGCTATCCCCTGGGGCACGGCCCACTGTCTCATGACCACCAGCCAGTCGGCTATGCTGTCGTAGCCTCCGCCCCCTAAACTTTGAAGGGTTGTAGCTCCCAAACTAACAGTGATAGGAATGTAGATTAAATTGATTTGGACGCAGCTGGTTTCAACGAATCCAATGCACGATAGAAAAAAACTATTGTTCCATTTAAAAAATTATATCTATGTTCTGTAACTCTTTGGAAAATGATACAATAAACTATGTTCATAGCTCCGCAGAAAGTGTAACATTTCTTGTGTTGACCTACCGCATTAAAATTTCCCGTCACCTGTTATTTTATTACTTACAGAGGCAAACACACTTGGTGAAACACCCTATATATTTACGAAATGTGTTGTCAACATTGTGGCCATGCATCTATGAAGAAGAGGGTCACCGATTTCGATCAAAATTTGCATGGACGCTCTATATTGAACATAAAGAGATTCGTGTTTCGGCTTTTTACTTGATAGTAGTTTTGAAAAATCAAGGTCAAAGTTAATGATGGAAAATCGCATTTTCAATGCTATGCAGCAAAATATCGTGTGAAGATGAACATTTGTTAATAATGTATATGGGGTCAAAAGTTAATGACGTTCGAGTAGTTAACGTTTCTGTGTTTTTATGACGTTTTACTGACGTTCGACTAATTAACGTTTCTGTGTTTTTATGCTGTAGCTTGAGTACTCGTAAACATGAGCGATTTTCCGCCGGTCGAGCGGTCCAGGTTCTAACCTCCATCACGGCAATTTTTATTACATTTTCTGATATTTGATTATATTTGTAATATCTTTTCTTGCCTTATTACGACATAGAACATCGGGAACTATAATTAATATTGAATCAAGTGTATTATCTGTTAACAACTGTTTCGAGATACACAGTGCATTATACATCAGGTATGTTTTCTACCAACGATATCTCAGACAACATGTGAATGTGGCAACATGCCGTTCGTGTGATGCGCACGGTGTGAGAAATATTTGTGTTTCGGTTATTGTTATGATACATTCACCCTCCTGGCTATGGGAACGGGAAGACGGACAGTAAATATGAATAACGCAGTAATAGACTAGAATTTTTTTCTTACCTTTATTGCTTTAGCACTGCGTATCACAAAGAAAACAGCTGTAAACAGGTAAAACAATTGAATAGCAATCAGAATTCCCGATGCTCTACTTCAAAATAAGGTATAAAAAGGTATTACAATATCAGAATATTATGAAATACGTGAAAAACGTATTAAAAATTTGCAGTGATAAATGTTGGAACCTGGATCCGCGGTTTCGCAGTCCAAGTCCTAGACCGCTAGCTCGTCGACGGCACTCAGAAAGTACTCATGTTTATAAGTACCCAAGCTACAGCATTAAAACACTAAATCGTCATTAACTTTTGACCCCATACATATTGGTAAAAATTGCTTATCTTTTAATGATCTTTTGATGTATAGCATTGAAAACGCGATTCAGATTGATGTTTCAAAAACTACTGTCTAGCAAAAAGCCGGAACATATTGTAATATTGCGCTTTTTTAATCCCATCAGGTGTTGGAGTGGTTGTTAATGTTCGGAGCTGCTTTTAAAGTTTCACTAGCGTTATAATATTACAGGGAAGTAACTTGGTGGACTGACTTACTTAAGTAACTTTATAAATAACAAACTCAAAAAAGGAAACGGAATCTGACTTTAAAGTTTAGCGGCAGTAGTAATTTGGAATAAAAGCAACACCTGAGCACAATATTACACAAAGAAACTAGCAGATTCCGCGATGAGCTTTTTTACCATAATACTTGTATTAAGTTGACTGGATGTAAAAATGTTCAAATGTTTGTATAGTCTATACGACTTAACTACGGAGTCATCAGTCCCTAAACTTACAAACTACTTATGAACTACTTACAAACTAGGACGGCACAAATATCCATGCCCGAGGGGGGATTCGAAACGCCGACCGTAGTGGCCGTGCAGACCGTGACTGGAGCGCCTCAGTCCCCTCGGCCACCGCGGCCGGCACTGGATGTAACAGATGAGGCTGTAAAACTCTTGTTGTTATTATGTAAAATGATGCTTGATTTACTTAGAGCAGGTTATGCTAACTGAATGACTGTTTAAAAAACATAAAGTTAACTTGCGTGACAAAAGGCTCTTTAAATCGATCGGATTTCGTTTAATTCTGAAGATTTCTTTGCAGGCATTACTAGAAAGTCACATTCATGAAAATTACACATAATGATATCTATAAGTTCTAGTAAATTATAAAGTACAACAATGGCTCCAAGCATCATGTCACATAATCAAATTTTTTTTACTGCTGGAAAAATAGAAACACTTCATGAATCATCAAATGGTCGGTCATTTTAAATAAGTACAAGATTTTGATTGTACCAACTATATTTTCATCACATTAAAGAGGAAAACGAACTCACAAACTTACATTTGGTAGTAAGGAAGTCCCTCACGTACGTCTAATCTTAGGGAAGGGTTAAACATAAAAGACGAAGTGCACAACTGCGTTCTGGGCAGCTCGTAAAAGATAGATGAACATCAAAAATATATGAAGAACGTAATTAGCTGTCAGAGAAAGCGGTGGTCAGCGACAAGTGTCGCAGATATATTTTTTACTAAATAAAAAAAAATGTTCAAATGTTTGTTAAGCTTATGGGACTTAACTACGGGGTCATCAGTCCCTAAACTTACAAACTACTTATCTACTACCTTATACTAAGGACGGCACAAATATCCATGCCCGAGGGGGGATTCGAACCCCCGACCGTAGCGGCCGTGCAGACCGTGACTGGAGCGCCTCAGTCTCCTCGGCCACCGCGGCCGGCGCTAAATAAAATTTTCAATGTAATTCTACAATATGTCCCTTTATCATCAATATAGAACTTCCATGCAGCATTCGATCGAAATTGGTGACCTACATATCAGAGACTGTCCTTGTAAGTAAAATTCCTTTCCTGTTAATGATATAGTTCCACAGCACGAGAGTTCGTTCCTACAGACTACTTCTCTACAATATGATTGCCGCATCCATCACTGTTAGTATTTTTCATTCCACGAGGTTGAAACTTTTTTCTGTTACCGTTCTTGTGTAAATTCTTCACAAGCAGAGTTCTGTCCTGCATTAAGGGACCCATGACAAGGCGCAATAGGAGGCGAGCGACACGAAACACGCGTGTTAAGACCAAATGCAAAGAAATCGTCCGCATACCCTCAAAGTTGCACTGTGTGTTGCTTACAGCACCATCCAGTTCAAATCTGTCCCGTAGTTCTTCCTGTACAGCAGTTTGAACACACACATATTATCTCTCTCTTACACACACAGCTCCACTCTCCCTCTTCTCTTTCTCCCCCCCCCCTCTCTCTCTCTCTCTCTCTCTCTCTCTCTCTCTCTCTCTCTCTCTCTTACACACACGCATACACACACGCATACACCACCAGGGGCCACCATTAGCTGGCTTCCAACGCCCGCCTACTGCGGCTGTCGGACTTCGTAATAATTCTCGCGTTTGTCGTCGAAGCGGCCCGTCTGTTTTTTTTACTGTCCGATTCCCGGCAACATTCAGCTTTTCCTTTCATGCGTCGATCTGCCTTCAAAGCAATTAGATGCGCACCAGAGGGGCAAACGACGGCACGATTTTCACCAAGTAAAAATACGACATAGGGAACATTACTATGCAACACAGGCGTATATCAAATACACATTCTTCGTCTTACACTCATATTCGCTGTCGTCAAACTGTAATTTTAAACCTGAGTACCTCACCTCACATACTAACTTAAACCTCTAATACAACGGATATACTCTTCGTTATATTGAATTACTGATGATTATGATACGTCACTTCAGTGGGGCGTAAATTGTAAATTCTCTGTACGTAGATTTTAAACATTCATTTAAACAAGTTTGCCGATTGATACTAATACCACAATGTTTTGTTATACGCCACGAGAGCAGTGACCCAAGCGGCTGGCGAAGTACATTTCCAAGTACGATATCGGATGCATGTGAATAGTGTCGTTTAAATTGATTTTAATATACTTTTTACAACGTAGAAGGTATGTAGTGCCTTAAAAACAGGTAACAATCAGAAAAAACTCTAAATTTGTCTTTATGAGGTTTCCTAAGAACCATTGGAGGGTATGAAACGGTACTTTGCAGGACAGTTTAAGATTATCTTGAAATCTACGACTTTTTAATCAAGAATTTCAGTTTCTATTAAGAGCAGAAGTGGCTATTAAACAACACAAGAACTAACCATCCACAGAAAGACGTCGGTTTTCTACTCAGAAACGTCAGTATTTCTTCACTACAATTCCAGCCAAATCAGAAAGTGTTGAACATATGAGACGTATATGGAATGCATTACCTACAATAGTAAATGTACCAGATCAGCCACTACAGCTGTCTCTGAAGGGAAGTCCTCACAGACGTGACAATAAAACATCGAAAGCAAAAACACAGTTTCCCAAAAAGCAGAAGCCAATTTCACAATTGTTACTAGATCCGAACCACAAACGGCAAGAATCTTTCAGGCTGTCATTTTATAATCAAATGTAATTATACTGAAACGTATATCGGTTTGTAAGAAAGAAGAGCGAAGTGTAAAAATGTTAGAATCATCTGATTACATATCAAATTTTTACACATCCTATCATACAGGAACAAACCACAACAGGAATTAATGTTTCTCGTTTATTTGTATTCCCTGACTTTCAGCGGAGTACGCTGCAAAATATGCACATATTCGTCAGTATTTCCTCATGAATAATTTGCTGTTTATGTAAGTGAATCAGGGAAATTCGACTGTTTTTACATTTATTTCCCGATTATTTATGTCTCTCGATATTTTACTAGTGTTTGGAACGCAAAAATTACAGAAACTATTTGGCTAATTACGTAGAAAAGTAATTACAAACAAACATTTCTCTTACGGCACCTCGGCCACCACTAGGAGCGCCAGTGTCGTTGCAACTGTCAGATGGTAACATCTTTCACAGGAATGAATGTCGCGACTGTGTATGTTAGACTGTGCTAATACTCCGTTCGAACTCTGAGCCCGACTAAAATCTTCTACCCAAATTATATGACAAGTGAAACGAAGAGTTGTGACTGTGTACTGTTCCCGATATATGATCTGGCAGCCTGTGTATTAAGTCCTACCTTCTCTTCAGAGTAGCGGTGGAATAGCTAAGCGGTCTAAGGCGCCTCGCTGCGTAGCACGCGGTTGCTCGCCATCGGAGGTTCGAGTCCTCCCTAGGTCATGGGTGTGTGTGTTGCCCTTAGATTAGTTTACCTTAGTTTAAGTAGTTTGTAAGCTACGGACTGATGACCACGCAGTTTGGTCCGATACATTTACAAACATTTGAACATCTCTTCAGAGTAACATGGGGAGAGAGCAAGTGATACGGTTTATGGTTGTTTCTGAACTTCAGGTCGCTTGTCTGTTTGACACCACTTTGTGAACACAGAAATTACCTCTGCCTGTTTATGTCCTTCCTCTATCATCCACAGTAAGTCGAAGACTATATCATATTCCTCAAGTACTGAATACCAGTTTCATAAACCGAATATATGGTACATAGACGGTGCCATATATCTGTGGCACTTCAAAATAAATAATACGACCGATTACACGATTGCGAATTTTATTAAAAAATGTGACTTTTCTAAGAATTTTCTTATATCTGTATTCTGCACTAAAGAAATCAATGACTGAAATGGGACTACCGTGAGTTGCTGACTATCGCGCTTGCAACAATACCATCTGCAGTGCTATTTACAGTACTTTTTATCAGCAGTAGCCTTGCAGCAGTCACTGATTCTTAATAGCGGAGATAGACTTGGAGAAGGAGAGGGACCACATTTTAATTTACATTGTCTATACTTTTACAAATAAACTGATAAAACTGTTTCAGCGCAATAAGGAGGGATTCACGATTAATAGTCATGGTACTGGAAGTAAGCAAACAAAAGAGATTTTTTTTAACAGTGACATTTCATCTTTTTTTTCACTTACTATTGAATGCACTTGTTGTTATAGGTACACTTTCTTTCATAAGAGAGATTCTTCAATGAATTTTGTACAGCACACAAACCATAGCTGTAAGTGTATGACGCTCAATAATTCATTTAATTTATGAAAAATTGAAGGAACAGTTACTTTTTAAACTTGAAGTTTAGAAAAACTTAAATTTTTTAGTTGATCATCTCAATTTCTACCACTTTTTTTAAATCTTTCAAAAATTCTAGAGTTTTGCATTAAGAATTTTGCGTTTAATAATCACACCAAGTTTGCAATCAATAGGATATTCATTTTGGAAGTTACATGTACTATGCATACAAATCTTCTATGCAGTTTGTCCCGGACTTAATGCCCATTTTCTTTAAAACATATTTCTCGCTTTGTACACCATAATTAAGACATTAAAGTTCACCATAAAAACCATTAGCATTTCTTCCTATAAAAAAATTTTTTTCCACACACAATAGTTAACTTTCATATAGATCATGAAGATATTTCTTCAATAAATTTTCATTTGTAGAGTCATTGAATACAGATCTGATCCATTACAGCCATTGATAGAGATTTGCTCAGATGTTGTTCTACACCACCAGCAGTTGGTAGTAACACGATGTTTCACTTCTCTTTGAGCACAAGTTGCATATAGGGTTACTGCCTGTGCATATTTTGTGGAAGTATAAGGCCCAAACTGCTTGCCTCATGTTCCTCGAGTCCCCTGAATTCCTTCTTATTGCCAAGTAATAATATGTCTGTAGCTTGTCATTTTCTATATCCATCAGTCGACATCACTCTTTTATTCCCTTCCCATGAGATTTTTTTTTTCCTGACAAATCTTGTGTCATCTGTCTAAGTCCATTAAAAAGTCTGTTCTGTATACGCCCCTCACATTCTAACTCCCACAGAAAAATATCAGTTCCATTTACAGTTGTTTCACTTTGCCGCATGTGCGGGAGGCAACCTATCTGTTAAACACTGAAAACTCCCTACACTTCCATACCTTCAATTGAGCCTTTAGTGTTCATATTACATTCAGGATTAGGAATTCCTTTCACACAACTATTACATAATTTGCCAGGTACCATTAAAAGCGGACACTATGTCCCTCTCACCATCGACAGCAGTACTTTTTACTGATGATTCTACAACTTCTTTTACTGCACCAATCAGTAAGCCATATTACCTCTCAAATTTGAAGCACTGGGCTGCGATTTGTTTACCGGCCCTGAGAGGTTGCAGTCT
Source organism: Locusta migratoria (assembly GCA_026315105.1). Taxonomy (NCBI): domain Eukaryota; kingdom Metazoa; phylum Arthropoda; class Insecta; order Orthoptera; family Acrididae; genus Locusta; species Locusta migratoria. The sequence goes on along the minus strand of CM048744.1, from coordinate 398,369,088 downwards.
TCAGTCACTGATGTAACTTTTTTAGAGGCAGACTGTACTCTGTATATGTTGGCCTGGTGATGTTGTCAATGCTTGAAGCAACCAGTTCTAGGCATCTTGTATAGTAATATGCTGAAACGAACATAAAACAACGCAGTCAAATGAAAATCTCTTAGAAATTAACCACAACACACTGCTAAGACTGTCAGAACACAGAATGAATAAAATCAAAAAGAAAAAATGCAATTCGATAGCAGGAAAGAAAGTATCGAAATCAATAGTCCTTTGTTTAAAGTATGACAATCTGTGGCGGAAATATAGATGTTCTAATTCCAAAATGTTTGTAAAGCTTATGGGACTTAACTGCGGGTTCATCAGTCCCTAAACTTACAAACTAATTATGAACTACCTTATACTAAAGACGGCACAGGCATCCATGCCCGAGGGGGGCATGTACTTAAATGTACTTAAATTATACTAAATATTAAAAATGCTAAAACCATTTGTTTATGAAACATTTTCATTTATTTATTATTTTCAGAATCAACTTATTTCTTGACGAAATTCAAGTATACTGAAATGATAAAATTATTTACTTTATAATTTAAAAAGAAATCGAAGAATAAATGGTATCAATAAACCTTTGGTTTGAAATTGGTGTATATCTGGAAAGTCAGAATCGGAAGCCTGAAGCCTTATTTTTATAATATGTGCTTTCCATCTATACCTACTGCAGTTTCACATGCAGCCTGGCAAATATTTAACATCCCGGGCAACGCCGGGTTTTCAGCTAGTGTCTTATATTAACTCAAATATATATAGTTTTCAGAATGAAATGCCAAGATCGCACATTAATAAATTATTCAATGACTACCGGTTTCGGTGAACTGTGTCACCATCATCTGGTCACATATATATTTTACAAGCTGATCATCTTGTTTAAGTATGGTTATCTAATATATAAAGCAGTGTGTCCGTATATTTGTACGTGTTGCATACAAATCTACAGTTTTGTTCCAATCTTAATGAAATTTTGTACACTTAAGCTTCAATCCATGAGGACGGTCACCGTAAGTGTAAGAATCGCATACGATATATAGTTCACGAGATATGACGTCATAAACAATGAGATGCGCGAAAAACTGCTGCATTTTGCGACAATGTTGCTCATCTTCTCCTAAACCATTGGACCGATTTCAACCAAATTTTGTACACACAATCCTTACCGTAAGGTAACAATTTCTGCATGGTTAAGAATCACATACGACACATGGTTCAGAACATATGACGCCATAACCAACAGAAATCGCAAAAAATGCCATATAATGCGGCGGGACTTTCGAAATACACTGTATGAGAATGACAGTACTTAGCGACTTGCAACAAACTTTAAACATAATTTCAAACCTTTATTAAACTTTTTCTCGCTGGCAACCATAGTAAAATGATGAAAGGAAAAAAGTTTCTCGCTTACTACTTTTCCGCTGTTTATGGAGTAAAACTACGGCTCTCGGTATGACGTTACAATTTATAATTTGAACACTACAAATTGTAGCGACAGGAAATTTTACAGACAGTATATGCATATATAGTTGAATGTAGTTTCTAAATTGTATCACATTCCGACACGTAGTTCATGAGATATGAGCACGTAAACGGTAATTTTCCGCTAAAACTACGGAATTCGGTATGACAATACAGTTTATTATTTCTACACTACAAATTGTAGCCGCATGAAATTTTACAAACGGTATACACGCATATAGTTGAAAGTACCTTCTAAATTGTATCATAGAATGTCAGGAACTTCATGAGATACGAGCACATAAACAGTAACTTTAAACCGCCCCATGACGCACCAAGTTTTTATCTATTACATGTTTACTACTAATTGTATTCCCAAGAGATTTTACAGACATACCGCCCTTAAAGAAATGAAAATATATGTGAAAAATGGCAGGGATAAATAAGTAAATACCCGGGCAAAGCCGGGTTTTCAGCTAGTAAAATAATAAGTGCAACATTGAACTTAGTTACTATAGAAAAATACACAAGTTAAATTTTGTATGCTGTCGTGTTTTTAACTTGTGTATTTTTTATATAGTAACTAAGTGCAATGTTGCACTTATTATTTTATACCCATTTTTTAACAAGATACAAGATACAAAATACACATGTGACCAGATGATGGTAACACAGTTCACCGAAACCGGTCGTAATTGAATAAATTATTAATGTGCGATCTTGGCATTAAATTTTGAAAACTATAAAACTATCAGATCGCCTCCAAAACCCACTATGTGATGTAATTTTATCAAATATAATATACGTTCCATACATCAATCATTGCAGGAAGATGTGCGATACAAAATGAGCATATTTTTGAAAAATCAAAATTCTTCCTAATTTTTGATATCCTATCTCCTCTAACCCTTTTCGAGATAGAGATACCCTTCAAATAATTTTCATATGGACTGAATTACTTCACTGAAAATACACGTACTATAGGTTGTACATACGAATAACATTATCGTGATGTAAAATTTGATGTTCGGTAGAGCCCCAGAACTAGGAGGGGGAAAGGAATGGGGAGTAGGGGTGGAAACCTGGATATCTGCACTGACAGACATACGTAGAGGGGCGCCAAATGATCTCGTAGTCAAGGCGAGGCCAAATAAGTCGAGCTGGGTGAGTGGGAGGGCGAGGGGGGTGGGGAATCATTATCCGTCGAGATTTGGGCGGAAGGAGGATGGGGGAAAATATCATAGAACCGTTACTGGTTAGGTATTCTGAAACAAGAATAATTACGGAAATAAAATAAAAGTACGTCCGTCATATACCACTTATAACAAAAAGGAATGTTTCTCATACAATATTCTAGCAGACTTTTAAAATTGGCTAGTCGAAATACCCGTAGCGGTGTTGGCAACATTGCATCCGACCATTCTTTCATAGACGGATATTAAAGTTTCGGCACCACATCTGCCTAATATCGGAATTTTCATCACATTGGATGGTAATGCAGCATTCGGTTCTGAAGTGACTTTTCCTGCTGCGTCGTCTAATTTCCGACACGATCTTTGGAAACAAACTTTCATCTGCGTTTTTGATCTTTTCCTGCAGGCTATTTAAATAATTTTCAGCAATCTTGTTTACTGTATCATCCACAGTACAAGTACAAATTAGAGATGGGTCATTCACGAATGAACGGTTCCGAAGGTACATTTCACAAAAGTGAACTGAAGGACCCTGGAACTACATAGAAGGAACGGCAGTTCGCCATACAGTTAAGTACTCTTAATCGGCCTCATTCGACGGTCCCGATCCGCAACGTCGAAACGGTAGCAGCGAGCTTTAGTTCCAGGAACTGGCGGTACCGGACTTCTAGTTCCAACAGACGCGCGGCGAGTGGCTGTCTCCGTTCCAGTAACACGAAGGGGGAACGCGTGGCCTTTCAATCCGGTCACTCCATTTCGGTTTCCCAGTAATTTACATTTCACAGGTATTATGTAATTTCGTGACTTCTGAGTAATACACGCGTTTTACGAGCAGCATAAAGGCAAATCTGCTTATTTCGCCTTTCATCAACGGCAAAATACATGACTTTATTAATTTTTTCATTATTATTCCTACATTTCTAGGTTTCATATGCTCCAATTAATATTTAGTTTTTGACGTTATTTTTAATAATTTCTCTAAAATGTAGTGTTAGAATAATCAAATAAATAGACTTCCCCGTTGGTACCCGGCCCTTACGTAATGCTGCAATAGAGTTGTCAAGCGCTCTAAGGCGCCTTGCTGCGGAGCGCGCGGTTGCTCGCCGTCGGAAGTTCGAGTCCTTCATCGGATATGCGTATGTGTGTGTGTGTGTGTGTGTGTGTGTGTGTGTGTTTTGTCCTTAGCATCAGATAGTTTAAATAGTTTGTAAGTATAGGAACTGATAACCGCAGCAGTTAAGTCCCTTAGATTTACAACATTTGATCATTCATCATGTGACACTTAGATGGCTTTTTTGTGTACAGGATGGTTAGGAGAGGTTCAAGTTGTTGGTGTCCAGGATACTCTAATTTATTACAAAAGGTGGTTGTTGGCCAAATGTGTCGGTCATAGCACATTTAATTGAAACTAACACCTCAAACATGCATATTTGTGCTACGTACGTGTTACTTTTTATTTATTTATTATTTTTTCGGAGATAATGAAAAATTAGTTGTGCTTAATATCGGCTGAGTAGTAAAAAGTATTTGGATTTTGAAACATGTAGACTGCAAGAATAGCGTACTTACGTTTAATCTCAAAAATTGTTGAGAAGATCCTCGAGGATGTGGAACATGTCAATTATATATATGAAGGTGACTCCTTATTTGTAGCTAAATTTTTTACAGTTTACTGGTAAATTATTGAAAATATTTCTTCCTGAGTAGTGGACTCCGTTTTGAACTTAAGTAAGTGCTTTTAAGCCATTGTATAGCTCGTTTTTGTTCCTAGTATGGTATGTATGAACTGAGCTGTTTATTGGGAAAAGGGATATATTATTTATGACTGATTTCATTAAGGAATAAATATACTGAGATGCAATAGTTAGTATACCTAGTTCTTTGAAGAGCCCCTCATAGGATGTATGTCCATTTACTCCATAGATAATATGTTTTACACGTTTTTGTACTCTGAAAATTTTTGCTTGACTTGAAGAGTTACCCCGAAATATTAGGCCTATACCATATCACATTATGGAATTAAAGCGAGCAAAGTATGCAAGCTTTGTTATTTTTATGTTTCTTACGTCTGATAACACTCGAATTGCAAATACAGATTTGTAGTTTCTTCAGTTTTGCGGTGTGCTCCTCCCAACTGAATGTATTATGAAGCTGTAATCCCAGGAGTATAATACTCTCTACCTATTATATCTGCTCTTCTTGATATTTTATGCATATGTTGGATGAAAAACTGTTACATGTTCTGAACTGCATGTAGCGCGTCTTTTCAAAGTTTAATATCAGTGAGTTCGCTTCAAACCATTTATTAATGTTCTCGAAAATATCATTAGCAGACCCTCCCAGAACTACGATCGACATGCTATTTGTTGCAACATGTTTCATCTGCAAACAAAAATAACTCTGCTTTTGGCAGTGAGCTAAGTATCCCGAATATATTTCAAGTGCAAGGTGTCCTGAATATCTAAATGTTGAAACGTTTTTAAATCTATCGTATTCAACTGCTAAAATTCTGAATACTGCGTAAGTGCAACACTGAGCTTGTACAACTGAACATCATGGTGACTCTGACCACCGAGGTAAGCCTAATAACATTAATTAATATGCGCAACGGAAACGCCCGGGGAAATGGGAAACAAATGTACTGAGAAATTATGGCCCGGTCTAAAGTTCTCCCCAAGGGTACAACGAAACTCATTAACTTGAATAATGATAGGGGAGGCAATCTGACTGTGACACAGATAAATAAATAAATAAATAAAACAGCAAGCAGTTCGCAGAATGCAGGATCACGACTTTATCGATCATAGATTTAAAATATGCAACAATGATTGATAGGTAATTATGAAGTGAAGCAATAATCACAAATGAAGAGAAAAGGGACACTAACTACAAAAATAAGAAAGCGGAAAGCAAATTTAAATTAGAAATTGTTTATTATGAAAGACATGTCAGGCAGGAAAACAATTACAGGAAATGAAATTAAAATCATGCATTACAATAATGGCGTGCCGTAACACATACTTGACGACTGTCTTCACTAATAATTTCTCCTTACCACTACTGACCGAGTCTCGCGCCCTACTGCTCGCAACTGCCCTTTCGCAGCCAGAGCACTTAGTCTGCAATAGAACTTCCAAAGATTACTGCGCCACTTACAATGTTTATCTGTGGCCAGTTCACAGAATCAACAACGGGCAAGCGCTCTACCGACTGAGCTATCCCGACACGACTTACGATGCCGCCTCACAACTTTACTTCCGCCAGTACATCGCCTCCTACTTTCCAAAGTTCACAGAAGCTCTCCTTCGAAACATGCAAGACTAGCACTCCTGGAAGAAAGGATATGATGGAGACATGGCTTAGCTACAGCCTAAGCCTCTAAGTGATGTTTCCAGAATGAAAGTTTTCACTCTGCAGCGGAGTGTGCGCTGATATGAAACTTCCTGGCAGATTAAAATTGTGTGCCGGAACTGGGACTCGAACCTGGGACCTTTGCCTTTCGCTAGCAAGCGCTCTACCGAATGAGCTTCTGTGAAGTTTGGAAAGTAGGAGGCGAGGTACTGGCGGAAGTAAAGTTGTGAGGCGGCATCGTGAGTCGTGTCGGGATAGCTCAGTCGGTAGAGCGCTTGCCAGCGAAAGGCAAAGGTCCCAGGTTCGAGTCCCGGTTCCGGCACATAATTTTAATCTGCCAGGAAGTTTCATATCAGCGCACACTCCGCTGCAGAGTGAAAACTTTCATTCCAGAAATAATATAAATTAACGGAGAAATTTACTTAACTTTATAAGTACAGCATAAACACAATTGCGGTTTACAGAGAATGTAGCCTATAAAAACTGAAATATTATAGAAAATGAATTATATAGGAAGCCTAGGGAACTTACAACTGTAACTGATGAGAGGCTATTAACGTACCAAGAAAAAGCAATGGACCTAAGATGGATCCATGTGGGACACAACATGTAATTTCTTCCCAATGCGATAACGACTGATGGCTTAATTCACTAGTCCCTTGCACTGACACCCTTTGTTTCCTGTTATCGAGGTAAAACTTGTACCATTCTGTTATTGGATGATGATTTGATAAAAACCTAACCGTGAACAGGTAGAAAGGGCCGGTTCCCAAATAAGGAACCATCATAACTGAACAAGTTCTCAATAATGAAATTGTCAGCCCGTTTCTAGCAGAAACATTGCCGCCACTTTGTAATTCACTTGTCTCAGACATAATGCGCCCACAGCTGGTATCGAACAGCTACTAAAGCCGCCGATTACAATGACGCGGGCCGGCTGTAGCCGTCGGCAGGCGAGCTGCGCTAATCCTGGAGGCAGGGGGTGCGGCCCGGACCACAATCTGCTGGCAGCGGGGCGGCGCAGCTCTGGCCGCCTAAATAAGTGATGAGTGGCCCCCGGAGGCGCGGGCACTGTCAGCCGCGCTGAATAATTGAGGCGCTTATACCGGGAAAAACGAGACGCGACGGGCCGCACCTCGCCGACACGTACAGCCGACACCTCGCTCTCCTCTCGCAACGGCGCAGTCCCCGCTACAAACGTACGAGACGGCCTCCGACGTCAGTCAGTCTTAACCCTTAAACGTAAACATAGGTCGATAGTACATTATTAGAAATTAAGACTTAAAAGATACGCGACTCGTATAAACAATAGTTTTGTCATTGTACATTGACAGAAAATACATGAATATCCAAAAGACATGAAAATAAATAGCATTGTATATATGTTAGGCTCATAAACAAGTTGCGTTCACCAGCTAATTGTGTTAATTAATGTAATAGTCGAGATTTCAATATTGTAATTCTTTATATATAGTGACTGACGTGAGATTTTGAACCTATTTTGGGAATTGCTAAGATATTTGATAGTTCAATATATGTTAGGAACATGTACTCAGTTACAAATTAATTGACATTTAACATCGCACTTATTGGCAAACAAAAAGGTCCGAAATTAAGATTTAAAAAGATATGCGCCGTCTAAAAATTATTGTATATATAGTTTTCATTTTATATTGTGATTATTTTTGTGTACATGAAATGTTTTACTGTTGTGTTCATTAATTGTAAATTAGTATATTCAGTTGTTATGAACAATACATAATGTATGTCATTATATATTTGCCTCGCCGCCTTGCGGGGGGGAGTTCGAGTTCTTGCGGTTGTAAATCTATGTCAGTCTGTGTTGTTGTGGTAATTTGTGTACGCAAGTTATGAAGTTTAAATGTTTTGCTGAAATAAGAAGCAGTTTGATTGGAAATTAAATAATAAGTGAAAAATTGTACCTACGAGTATTTATTCCTACCACGACGTCCCAGGTGAATAATTTTGCAGCGAGCAGAACCCCCATAAATCGTCATGTTGAAAAGATGAGTATCGGTAGAATGACTGAACTGTAATTACTTAATAACCTAGTAACAGTGCAAGGGACTAGTGAATTAAGCCATCAGTCATTATCGCATTGGGAAGAAATTACATGTTGTGTCCCACGTGGATCCATCTTAGGACCATTGCTTTTTCTTGTGTACATTAACAACCTCTCATCAGTTACATTTCTAAGGTCCCTAGGCTCCCTATATAATTCATTTTCTGTAATATTTCAGTTTTTATAGGCTACATTCTCTGTAAACCACAACTGTGTTCATGCTGTACCTATAAAGTTAAATAAATTTCTCCGTTAATTTATATTATTTCTCATTATTGCAACTGTTTGTTGTTCTGCATTGTACTTAAGTTATTTTGTACATATTTTACAGTAAATATATACGATGTTGTATATGACAGACCGGATTTTTCCTCCACAATATTTTTTCATATATTTATAATTATTATTATTATTTTAATTTATTATGTGTTTAGGATAATATTTTGTGGATTTTAAATAAACATCAAATCAAAATCAAATGTTTGTCAAGCTTATGGGACCCAACTACGGGGTCATCAGTCCCTAAACTTACAAACTACTTATGATCTACCTAATACTAAGGACGGCACAAATATCCATGCCCGATGGGGGATTCGAACCCCCGACCGTACTGGGCGTCCTGACCGTGACTGGAGCGCCTCAGTCACCTCGGCCACCGCGGCCGGCTAAATGAACATCAAATTGAGTATTAAATAAGTTTTATTTGTTCAAAATAAACGAGGTTATTGGTATTATTGGTTCCACTGATTTCCATACTAAAACTTTTTTGTTATTTTTCACAACATAAATATCTGGCATGCTGTCTTGTTCTCCACGTGTATTGTCACTAATTATTTCCTGTTCATCTTCCAATAGATTGTAATAGTCGTCATCATCATCATCTTCATCACTACTGTCGCTTACTATCAGCCTGTTCCCATCGTTTTTTCTTCTCTAATCATCTTCTCTTGCGTCGGTAATTGTAAAGGCAGAATCAGCATCTGAGTAATCATCTTCCATCTCTGATTCATTACCGCTCTCCTGCAACCACTTTAAAGTTTTGTTTTTTTTTTCCTCGAAATTGGGATCACTACACCGCATCCCCTCATTTCTTGCGCCTCTCGCAGATTTACGATTGCCTTCTGAAGTATTATCCGTCATGACGTCTTCTAAACATACACGAAAAAGCATATCACACAAGAAAAGACGTAATAGAAAAAATAAAATGAACGTAATACGAAACATCCTGTCTAACAAACCGAGCCATTGCAAACGTTATCCGAAATACCCAGTCCGACAGACCTACAGGTTTTATAAAATCAATGCTTACCTGACAGCCAGAAGCCACAGACAGGACTACAATGTTTCTGCCGCGTATATTATTTAACAATGTGAAGGTACTGTGGAGGGGATGGTCGCAACCAGAACAGTGTTGCCATAGGCCACATTTAAAACACCGTAACGGTCTTTCAGACCGGTGTTTCTGTTTAAGAGTTAATTCCAGTGCTAGTTTGACATTTTGCGTCATAAGCCCGTTTTACATGATCGACTTCGTGGAGAAAATTGTGCAGATGTGTAAATCACCAACTGCAGAACGATCTGAATATCACTATGGTGTAAAAATTGGCAATTGGCTCTAAATAATGAGAAGTTTGAAGTCGTCCACGTGATTACGAAAAGAAATCCGTTACACTTTGTTTACAAGATAAATCAAAGTGAAGGCCGTAAACTCCACTAAAACCTAGTAATTACGATAACTTCAGACTTGGATAGAACACGTAGTTAATATCGTGGGAAAGGTGAACCAGAGACTACGTTTTATTAGCAGAACCCTTAAAAGAAGCAACAGAACTAAGAAACTTCATACACTATGCTTGTCCGTCCAGTTTTGGAGTATTGCTGCCCAGTGTGGGATCCTTATCAGGTGGGTTTGACGGAAGTCATCCAAAGAGTCCAAAGACGGGTAGCTCGTTTCGTATTGTCACAATACAGTGGAGACAGCATTACGGAAATGATACAGAATCTGGGATGGGAAATATTACAACAACGGCGCTTATCGCTGCGGCGTGGGCTACTTACGAAACTCCAGTCGTCAACATTCTCCTCCGAATGCGAAAATATATTGCTGACTCCAAGCTACATCATCAGAATCAAATACGAGAAATCAGAGCTCGAACGGAAAGATTCAGGTGTTCTTTCTTCCCGCGCGCTATTCGAGAATGGAATGGGAGATAAATAGTATAACGGTGGTTCGATGAACCCTCTGCCAGGCACTTAAATGTGATTTGCAGAGTATCCCATGTAGATGTAGAATCAGCAGACAACCCCCTCTACAGTGCGTCTATGATTCTAATGTTCTACAGTCACTAACTATTGCGACCAAGAATAACTCCGTACGTATGACAGGAGCTGGGACAAAAGTTGCATGTAACAACGGGGGCCAAAATATGACTTGCTATTTTGTTGCTGGGTGGAGTCGCCTTTTTGAAATTGGGTTGCTATAGCCCTTTCAGGTGACGTGACATATAGAGAGGCACGCTTAAGATACAAAATATATACAATAATCCATTACAAAAGAGAAAATAAATTTATTTTCAAAAGTTTTGTACCTAGACGATTGTCTGTTTTTCACTACAAATCTGCACCATCTGACAGTAACATGCCTTTGAAAGAAATGTCATAATAACATCACAGGATCGTACAAAATCAACTGGCTATCAGATATGATAGCTTCACATGTCAAGACAAGGATATCAACACCTTGTCAACAAGGTCTTTCTTGCCGCCGTTGTAAGTGAACTGGAAATTGCCGTCTGCTGGTACCACTCAGTGTAGAAACATGGATCTAAAATTCCTTATGCACGTTACCACAATCCATCCACGATTATCTGAAGCAGTCCCAAGCTTTCTAGCGTGAATCACAAAGAAATAAAGCGAGCAAAACCAGAACTCGACAATTGTGCGTGCAGGGCCTGAAAGGGATACTTTGATTCTTATTTCCTGAGGCGGCTACGAGACGAATGCAGTGACGTGTAACAGTAAGGTCTTTGAAGGCCAATGAAGGTCAAACGGGTGGCATGAACTTCCATTTACAAAGAAGTGATGACCATTAGTATCAATGCAGCGCTGCAATCTTTTTATGATGGTTTGAGTGGTATTCCGTATCAATTCTGCACTTTTCGAAGCACATGCTCTGACAAATCTCTCCCGTATATCGTCAAATATTAAATATTCGACGAATATGTGAATTATGTATTCCTTCGCAGAATAACTAATTATACTTCTCACTTACGGAGAATCCCAACGAAATTCGTAGTACGTTTAAATAAGTGTATATAATAGTAATAATAATAATAATAATTTCGTGTGGCTCATTGACCTGGTGCAATTGTTTCAATTGGATGCCTCTTCGGTGACTTGCGAGTCCCTAGCCTACCCCAGTTATACAATCGAAGAAAGGGGACCTACAGCTTAACGTGGAATCCGAACCACGTGTCGTTTCTGGCGACTCCTCACCTCGTTGAGAGGTGAAGGATGGGTTAAAACGCAGACTGAAAGAATCCGAGGTCCGACCGGGTTTCGAACCCGCTACCCTACCGTTTCCAGTCAAGCGCCTTACCCTAAGACCCTACGTTCATGGTAAATTGAGAAAACTGGATCTTTAATGTATCGGAAACATATCGGACAAAGGACAGTCATTAAAGAGGAAGCGGAAATTGGTACTCTTTCCACTATGGTCCCAGATCCTGACGTTAGTTCGTGTCAAATCGCAAGGGAATCTGACATCAGCGAGAGTAGTGTTGTTCGTATTCTGCATCGCCATTAAGTATGATCCTTACTATATCAGTCTCCGCCAAGAATTAACTAGGACAGATTGTGTGCGTCGCATAGAATTCTGCCGATTCACAGGGATGACTCATTTATTGATTTTATTTACTGACGAGGCTAAGTTCCCGAACCATGGAGCCGGCCGCGGTGGCCGAGGTGACTGAGGCGCTCCAGTCACGGTCAGCACGGCCACTACGGTCGGGGGTTCGAATCCCCCCTCGGGCATGGATATTTGTGCCGTCCTAGTTCGTAAGTAGTTCATAAGTAGTTTGTAAGTTTAGGGACTGATGACCCCGTAGTTAAGTCCCATAAGCTTAACAAACATTTGAACATTTTCGAACCATGGAAATGTTAATTTGGATCACATGCATAATTGGGCAACTGAAAATCCATGTTGTCTGCGGCAAGTTGCACACCAAAGACTGTGGTCCATGAATGTGTGGGATTCTGGAGGACAGAATTATAAGCCCCTACTCCATCGAAGAAAATCTTAACGGTATGATTTACACCACATTCATGCAAGAAACATTAGGTATGTTGTTAGAAGAAATACCTGTGGGGTTCTGGATTCACCTTTATGCAAAACATTTGTTTATATACTCATACCAGTTTCAGCAGAAATCCCGCCATTATCAGAAGGTTTTGTATTCATTCTAAAAGAATGGAGAAAAGACATAGTTACAAAAAAAAAAAAAAAAAAAAAAAAAAAATCAGATTCCTTAGGTCCCGCAGCGTGATGGTCAGCAGGTGACATAATAATAATAATAATAATAATTAACCAAAACGCTGCTATATACTAATATTTATTTAATATGACGATCCCGTTTCGGCTTACATTGCCATTTTCAAGTGACGGTTATGTCTAGATGTCCTCACATACGGCGTTTGTATATAGACTGTCAAATCTGGTAGGTACCTTAATTTTGATTTTATATTTTGACAGTTACTGCCACGATGTGGCGGATGTTTTGGTGCAAGAATGGATATCATTCTACTGTAAACGATGAAACTTTACGAATATGTTCCTCGAAGAATTTGTTCACAAACCCAATAGTGAGCCATCTCCTTATTGACAAATAAATATTGTTTCTATGCAACGGTTTCATATTTTTCATAGGCACAGTTACAGTTGGAGGAATGGCTCTCGCTTGCCGCATAATGATCAGTATTAATACCCATTGCCAATAACGACAATAAAATGTAGAGGATTGTTTTCCACCACTACTTGTGAGAGCATATCAAACAGAAGGCAAGAAGTTTATTGCATTTTTAATTATACATATACAGTTCGATGTGCATGCATATGTGTTGAACACTAATTAACTATTTTACTTTTTGAAGTCCACAGTTGCTACATTCCCATTGTTACTGAACTTGTATATTTCCGAATACATTTCATGGATCTATACCCTTTGCCAAATTTTCAACAGCAAGAAAAATATATTTCTTGAATATATGATAACAGAATTATTCTGTGTGTTTGCTTATAACAAGTTTTTACATATGGAAGCTATGCAATACAGATTCAAAGAAAATGTGTTCACTTTCGTCTGCTTGCTCTTGTAAAGTCCTGAGAGCTCTTTTCAAACAGTAAGTTCTTGAAAAACAATGTGATACAAAGGCATAAAAATATTACAGTAAATATTTCACGTTCTTTTTCTTCGCTTTTATTATTGGTTGACGTTTCGTATATAGCAGTCACTCTTGGATGTTAGCAAAATATAGCATGGGATGGCTAGCCTTCTTTTTCAAGTTGATAATCATTATTAACCTGACAAGCTTCGTAGGTAGTATTGTGAAGTTAAAGACCACATATGGACTTGAGGACGCTATACTCTGAAACAACATACATATGCTTGAGGCGATACGCGGACAATGGCCCCTTTAGTGAAGATGCACACAAGGCTGGAATTCATAAGGAAACAGGCGAAACTCCCCGAGTACTGCGGAGAGGGGCATTACGTCAGTGGAGTACGGGTAGGTTGAGTATTCGGGCCTGTCGGGAAACTTTCCAGTGTAACGAGGGCAGTTGTGGTGGCCGTTGTGTTTGGATGGCAGCGTCAATGACTAGTGAGTAGGAGACCACAGTGACTAGTTTCATTCGGTTATTTCTTTCCTCTGAAAAAACAAAAACGACTGAAGGAAAAAAAAAATCGACTCGACCAACCGGTTTCTAAGAGCACTCGATTACCCCATTCTTACTCATAGACGTCACACAGGAATGTAGGTGGATAATGTCTTCGATAACTGCCAGTATTTCGACAGACACAAATGAGACGCGATACCACTACGCGTGACGATTTGGACCTTAGGTGGGTGGGACTAAATTACCCAGTAGAGGTCTATTCGTTATTCACTTGAAGTGATGCTATCAATAAGCGATCCCAAATCGATTCCATATTTCCGGAAAGCTTTTAACAATGTACCTCACAAGAGGCTTCTAATCAAATTGCGTGCTTATTGAATATCGCCATAGTTCCGCAACTGGATTTGCGATTCCTGTCAGGAAGGACACAATACGTAGTAATTGACAGAAAATCATTGAGTAAAACGCACGTAATATCTGGCGTTCCCCGGCGAAGTCTTTCAGAGAATTAAAAGGTAGAGAAATATTATTAAAGCAGTTTTATAAACCATCTGCCAGGTACTCAAATGAGATTTGAAGAGTATATACGTAGATGTATGAAGGCGCGTATCGCAAACGAACTGCTACCATCATACATGCAACGAAGACACATGCCAGCGGCCGATAGTCAAATATCAGTTAATAACAGATGAATAAGTAGAGACACATCTGCCCTTCTATTGCTTCACCAGTTGTACAGCAGTATTCCAGGAAGAAATCAAATGGAAACATTCGTCTCTATATATAGATAATATGTAACTCTGCATCACAATCTTGGAAAAAATATAATAAAATAAATATGACTTATCAAAATATTAATACGTAATCACGAAAATGGAAGTATCGATTTCCAACATTAATTACTCAAGGAGGTCAGTGAAATTTTGATGTTACGAAAGTTTCTCTACCGTAGATACGCATGAAAAATTAAAAAGTGAAGCGAGCTAATAGGAAGTAGATGTTTATAAACCTGATGTTACGTTATATATCACGCATTAAAAACTTCGGCTGTCAAAAAATACAATCAGTGTAATAATCAGTGATTTACGGATTATTGTGCCGGATTAAATATTATTACTAGTTACCTAAGAAACGGAAAAATCCGTACCATACTCTTTCTCCATTGAGGCGAACCTTCAAATGTTTGCGTCATTGCTCAAGTACAATCAGAAAATATAAAATATCAAAAGACGTTGGTGTGTACATTAACGTTGACCTCGATCAATATGTATTACTTGTCAGGTACTCTCTTTTTACCACAGGTTCGGCAGCATGAAGACTGCACATTCCAATAGCAAACATAAAATGACCAGTTCGCAAAAATTAGTCTTGTAAATGAATTTTACCCGTAATAACAGTAGCTGAGGATTAGTTCGTATAATCTGCGATGGAGGAGGACGGAAAATAAATTAGCCTTTGATATTCTACTAGGTACCGTCAATTCATTTTACTTTTATCTATTTCAGGAAAATCACGCAAAACCTTTACGACTCGACAGGAGTCTGAACGGACATCCTCCAAAGTAAGAGACCAATGTATTAAGTTTTCGTCGTCACTCTCGAAAATAATTGTCTCAGGCAATAATTACAGTTATCTTGATATCACTCCAATTCCTGATCAGTACGATGTGCAATGCGTTCATATTTTATAAGCAACGGAAGATGTTGCGTAATCTAATATATAAAAATGAATGTTTGTGTGTTCGCATTTTATGCGCGGTCGTGCCGTTCAGCCGATTGTGATGAAACTTCGTCAACATATTGCTTTCGCGACGGTCATAGACACCATTAAATGACTGTACGACAAATAGTTCAGGAGATATGACGTAATAAACAATTAAATGCTGCATCATGCAACGTCTGCTTCTAAACCATCGTAAAGATTTCAGCTAAATTTGGTACACATATTCCTTCCATGAGGTAACAATTGACTTAGGTGTAAGAACTGGTTACGACATATAGTTCAGGAGATATGACGTCACAAGGTTGAAACCCTGTGGCATAATGCGACATGCGAATAAGGACACTTTATTCATCCTAAAATCTTTATGACATTTTGGACACTTCATCTTCAAAACAAGAGCGAGGTCGCTGTCATATAGAATTTTTGATGGTGCATGACGGACGATACTTTACATATGGACTTCGTCAGATTCTACAGTTGTATTTTGATCCTATCGGACCAAATTGCGTGCTCATCAGTCCGTAGCTTACAAACTACTTAAACCTAGGTAAACTAACCTAAGAACAACACACACACCCATGCCCAGGCAGGACTAGAACCTCCAAGGCGAGCAACCGCGCGCTCCGCAGCGAGACGCTTTAGACCTCTCGGCTACTCCACCGCGGCGATCGAACAGTTTATCAGTACAATATTAATATATTCAAATTACCTACAATCATTTCAATTAATTAACGCGACTAAACGGTTCTTTTTGAGATTTCGGTGAAGTTTCGAATGAAATAAGATTTCTGAAAATTCTAGCAACTCTCTGGATGTTAAGTTACATTTTTCAGGGTTATAATCATCATTGAAACAGCTAAAATATGAATATTGTGCACACCAAGTGAATTTTCTGTAAGTAATTTAAAGTAAGAAATTTTTTTAAAAAAATATGCTTCAGTGGAAAGCATACTTATTCAGATTTTTTAATAACGCTTTTTTGGTTGTCAGCTTTGATGCATACCAAGCGTACCGAATCACTGGGGTGAAAACTACCAGCAGAAGGAATTTGTTTTTCCCAGCGTATGGTTTTAATGCTAATTTGAAAATAAATACAATTAGTTAATACGTTTCTTACGCCGTCACGCTGAAACGGCCGGACGGATATGAATGAAGTTTGGAACAGAGATAGCTTATACCCTGTATTAATACATGAGCTACCTTTCGCAACCCACCGTATGGGGCATGGCAGACGGTACCTTCCAGTGGGTTAATATGTTTGCTACTACTTCATGCTGAAAAAGATGGACAGATTTGAATAAAATTTGGAATGGAGGTAGCTTATACCCTGCATTGATACGTGGGCAACTTTTGGTAAGCCTCCGTAGGTGTTTTGCGGAGCGTACGTTACAACAACCATCCAAATTGTTTGACTGGTCACCATGAAAGTATCGGGGGTATCTTGCGACTTTGATACCGTTTGACCAGTCACCATAAAACTTGGCACATGTATGTATGTTCTCATATATGGGAAGGAGGGGAGCAGGTAGAGGAGGAGACTGTAAGACAGAGTAGGGATAGGACAAGAACTGACCAAAGGTTAGAATAAATAAATAAATTCCCGGGAAACGCCAGGTTTTACAGGGAGTATATATAAAATTTAAAGGATCAAATTCAAGGGAGAATTTTTTCACCGCCCTTCTTATACAGTATACTCCAACCCATAACTTCGATGTAAGCATGTGCGAGGAGCTCCAGAAAGTAATTAAGTTTCTTATATATTTTTAATTTTTAAATTTACTATAGTCGACGTAATCGACTTGGGAGAGTCAGCAAATACATAAATATTTGAAATGATTTATTGTCTGATTATCAGTCTACAGTTGCGACTCCTTTTTTATTTTATTTGTTTATATATTTTTTTTTTTTTTTTGCGTGTTTCTATCCATCAGGCTCATCTTCAGAATCTAAAACAAGATAGAAAAGAAAATATGGACTAACTGAAAACTTTTTACAGTAATTTGATTGTAAGATTACCTTCGTAGTTGCCAATGCAACACGTCTCGTCTATGTAATGACTGTGATTTATGAGGGTATTTACAGATGGGTGGGCGCTGTGGAAAAGTGGGGGGAGGGGAGGGGGAAAATGTTGCGAGAGTGGTTGGAAGAGAGGCAAGAAGCGGGTTGTTGGGGGAGGGGGGATTTAGCAAATATAGTCTTAAATGAACTTACAAAAAAAAAAAAAAAAAAATAAATAAATAAATAAATAAATAAATAAATCTATTAGGTAAAACTATTTTCACTTTTATTAGAATAATGTTTGAGTTATTTTTGACACAGTTACCAAAATAATTGAGACACTTGTCGCATCGTGGGACCAACATGTGTGTTTCTGTCTCTTAGACGTCAGACGCCTGTAAATGGAACCAAGGTGTGACAGTTGACTTCAGAACATTGCCGTTGACAAAAAGATGCCTAGTGGAGATGAATTTATTGAAGTTCAAGAAATGGAAATCGCTGGGTGCAAGATTAGGACGGTAGGCTATATGTTCAAAATCCTCTTAGCCGTCTGCAAAACAGTGTGATGACGAGCATTGCCGTGGAATAGCACAACGTATGTGATTAGCATTGCACGCCTCTTTTTCTGAATGGCACGTCGCCGCCTCGACATTGTTTCACAGCGAGAGCTGCAGACAACTGCCACACGCTGGTTACATTCAGAGCCAGCAGACATCTACGATGCAGAAATAGAACAGCTGATCCCAAGATATAACTATCTCAGTATTTTCGGTAACTTTGAGAAGATAGCTCAAACCTTGTTGTACGTGTAGGCAATAAAGTGTTTCATGTAAATATGTTGTCTTTAAAAATATAGGAAAACTTACTTTCTCGATTCCCCTCATGCTTTTTTCTCCTCCATAAAAAGTTCGTTACAGAAGAACACTACAACCGTTTAGACAAAAGGAGTAAAAGTAGAAAAATATCATAGACACTCAGGAAACACGTAATCTTATCATCAGTACTTAATATAGCTGTCCCTTTACTTGAGCCGTATGACTGAAACACTTCTCCGAAAAGGACACATACATGAATTTAATCCTCTTCACTAGTGATTAGTTTACGTAGGGAAGCCATTTACAACCTCTGACATAAAGATCAGTTGTAACACTGATTAAGTTTCCTTGCAATAATTTTTTTAACTGTGTTGTATGTTCATGTTGGAAGTAATATGTCTTTACTAACTATATATTATGTATAGATACAGTGTGATTTTCCTTTAATGATTTTTTACTGTTATTTACTAAGTTTTGTCCGTATTATGGAGTGTTGTTGATATTGTCATGTTCACTGAGGTTCATTCTTAGGGTTTTATAAAGCCAAATTCATATAAAAAAGCTGTGTAATTTTGAACAAAACGGAAAATGTTAACGTGACAGGAAAAGGTGGAAAAGCGCGCCAAAATACGCTTGCGCACCACAGAAGCTTCGAGACTGACAATGAGTAGGAGTTGTGTGCTTGCATCTGGTCTGGTCGGACGCACAGCGAGCAGCAGTGGGAGTTTATAGCAAGCATACCTGGGAAGTGATTACTTTAAGAGTTACTATGACTGTGCCTCGGATGATGTGTTAAGTGCACTGACAATTTGGTAGCTACTGGCTTATTTGTTTCGATGCCAAGAAGAAGTTTATTAGCCATCAATTGCTGTGCTGACCTGTTGCACTGTAATGCTACTGCCAGCCACAACCATAATAATAAGCAGTAACTTAAAACTAAACCTACTAACCCTGATTAACCTTAGTCACATACCAAGTAGGGTCCTAACCTGATATATGTCCCAGTGTCCATAAAATTATATTTGTGTGAATGCAGTGCTTAGATTTTGTTAATTCAACGTAGTTTTTAATTACAAGTGATGAGAGCACTGAAGTGGATAGGTTATCTGGAACACACATTTTTATAACTATGTAACTTCTGAGATTTTTTTGTGTGGTGGCATGTGTACAGTAATTATAAAAAAATTGAGATATTTTTAATGTAAAAATTAAAAGACTTCTATAAATCAAACAAATAAATTAATACTTTTCTTAAGTACCGAACGTTTATGGACCACCACTAGTAATTTGAACTAAGATGTAACAGAGAGTTGGTTTTAGTTAGTTAAAAAAATAACTGAAATTAAAAAATAATAAAGTACGAGTAAATCTCTCATTTGATGATAAAACTTTTTCAGTGCTAAACAGGTACTTTGATTTAAAGCAGAACTGAATAGTGATAGATAGTACAGGGTTAAAAGTAAATCAAACATCAACCAGTTGACATGGACTCAATGCGATTAATGGGTTTGGTTAGTAATCTTGCTTTAATGAGAAACAAAAGTCATTTACATGTAGAATCTTACTGCTAAAGGATACAGTTACCAAATTTATTCACAATATTGCATGGTTCCTACAACAATATTAGACAGTGTACCATTATTGTCAGCTGTGTCTGCCGTCATCAAAGAATGTGTAATTTGTATGGTAGATTATTCATAAAATCGATCTGTGTATTTTTAGTGTTTATATGTTACTTGTTTCTTATCAAATCAATTCTACCAAAGAGTCCGATCAATTAGTGGAATCTTATCAGTGATCAGAATAGATTTGCAATTAATTTATGCCTGATTATGCTGGCGACCGTAATTTTGTTGGGTAATTTACTTGAAATTTGCCACTGTAAGATCTGTCTATGTTGGTTTGCAGATTTCCTCTTGTGTTATCAAACCTGTAGTTGAAGAAATCAAAAGGTCCGATAATATTATCAGTTGGGATTGATAGCGGTCATTTCTAAAACCATTCGGAGCCAGGGTTGCCAGGTGTGGCGATTTTTCGCATTCTTGGCTATCTTTTTCTTATAATAGTAGACATTCTAGCAGTCTGGCGACTAGCGACTCAATTTGGCTATTAAAGGAATTGGTTGGCGACTTAATGACGATTTTATTTTACTTCAAATACAACGAATGTAAAGCAATGACTCTTTAGACATTGCGTCAATGATACCGGCTAAACTTCAGTAGAATGCTGGGGAAATGTAATGAACCTACACAAGTAAGCACAAATGTTTTCAAGTATCATGGATATGTGGAAGAGTGTCACAGAGATGTAAACAAACTCAACTTACAGATTCTTGAAGATAGATGCAAACTACCTTATGTACCTTACTTATGATGGTTCAAGAAAAGGCTTTAAATGATGTCCTCGAAGTATACTACAACACCGTATGTATGGCTCCCGCTGAGAACATGAGGATAATATTATATAAATTACAGCATGCAAGGAGGCATTTAAACAGTATTTGTATACGCGTTCCATACGACAACACAACAGAAATTCGTAACAACTGCTACTGTGAAACGAGTCCTTTGCTACGCACTTCACAGTGGTTAACAATGGTTTACAGAGTATAAATGTCGATGGAGAACACGCGGTGATTTCCTAGACGTTCTCGTGGGTGATTTTTCAGTGCGTTATGACGCATTATTACGAATTAAAGTCCATCTCACCTCAAACTATGAAATGCTTAGTGCATTATTATAAATTACCTCACCTCAAAATGTTGTAATTATTTTGTGTGTATTAAAGAAATGTTTGAAAGATTCAATAACTTTATTTAAAATCTGTAAATATTTGTTTTTAAGGAGATGAAAGAGATTGGTAATCGAACCTATGCATGAGAACATCCCTTGTGTAAGTTTGATAGAATGATTCGTGAACAGTTTTTTTTTCGCAATTTCTATAAGTCATGAAATTAATAAACGTGATAGTTAAATGTAACTGAATTTCTGGAGTCTCTCTATTACATTTACAATGTGACAATATTCTGACTGCCCTCATTGTTAGTTGGTGGTGTATCTGGGTTCAGTTCATGGATGGACTCAGATAAATGTTTCTGTGAAGTATGGGTTTCCTTGGAAAGTTCACTCTGATGTCTGTGAATGTGAGAGTGCCACAGTTTGTGTTACTGTTTACTCAGCAACCAGCTTACTCACTGAATTTCAGGATTATTATTGTCGATTAATGACATGACATGACATGACATAATTACCATAACATAATAATGTTAACAGATTAAAGGTTGCGATATTTGGCGATTTTTACTGATGAGAAGATGGTTATATTTTGGCATTTTATTGATGAATAGATGGCTATATTTTGGCTACTTTATGTTTAAAATTTGGCGACAGAGCAATAGAAAAATCTGGCAACTCTGTTCGGAGCTGCTCATCTTTAGCTTTAGTGTTGTAGTGTTCTTTGTGTGTGTTGTGTGTTGTTGTGGATAAGAGGCAGTGTGATACCAAGTTGTTGACCATTGTTACTTATTTGAGACTGCACACTGTCCCATATTAGAGGTCATGTTGAAACGGACTGAAGCAGTGTCGCACAATGAATAGTTCCTTAACATTAACGGATTCCATATTTCTGGATTTCCGGAAGGCTTTTGATACTGTACCCCACAAGCGGCTTCTAATGAAATTGCATGCTTATGGAATATCTTCCCAATTGTGCGATTGGATTCACGATTTCCTATCAGAAAGGACACAGTTCGTTGTAATTGACGGTAAGTCATCGAGTAAAAAAGAAGTGATATCTGGCGTTCCACAGGGAAGCGTTATAGGTCTCCTACTCTTCCTCGTGTTTATAAACGATTTAGGAGACAATCTGAATAGCTCCCTTAGACTGTTCGCGGATGATGCTGTCGTTTATCGGTCACTGAAGTCAACAGAGGATCAAAAGCAACTGCAAAGCGATTTAGACAAAATTTCTACTTGGTGCGAAAATTGGCAATTGACACTAAATAAAGAAAAGTGTGAAGTAATACACATGACCACTAAAAGAAATCCACTGGACTTCAATTACGCGATAAATCAGTCAAACCTTAAGGTCGTAAATTCTACCAAATACCTAGGAGTTACAATTACGAACAACTTTGACTGGAGAGAACACACAGAAAATATTGTGGGGAAGGCGAATCAAAGGTTACGTTTCATTGGCAGAACGCTTCGAAGATGCACCAGCTCTACCAAAGAGACTGCCTACATCACACTTGTGCGTCCTCTCCTGGAGTACTGTTGCCCCTTGTGGGACCCTCACCAGGTGGGACTGACGGAAGATATTGAGAAGATTCAGAGAAGGGCAGCTCGTTTTGTTTTATCACGTTACGGGGGGGGGGGGGAGCGTCACGGAAATGTTGCACGAATTGGGGTGAAAATCATTGAAAGAAAGACGTTATTCATTGCGGCGTGATGTGTTTGCGAAGTTTCAATCACCGACTTTTACTTATGAATGTGAAAATATTTTGCTAGCACCCACCTACTTAGGGAGACATGACCATCCAATAAAATAAGAGGATTTAGGTGTTCTTTCTTCCCGCGCGCTATTAGAGAATGGAACGGTAGAGAAAAGTTTGGTTAATGAACCCTCTGCCAGGCACTTAAATGTGACTTGCAGAGTATCTATGTAGATGTAGATGTAGATGTAGACGAAATGTGAACTGCAGTTACCCTCCTGTCCTTTGAAATAGTCACCTCCCATAACTAAGCACTGCTCAGCTCTGTTATACATTTCCTGGAAATTTTGAACGAAGTCTTCATTTAGAGTGATGTTCAAAAGCCCCGTCGCGTTTCGTTGGATGTCAGGAATAATGACAAACTTCTTTTCTTTCAAAGCTAGTTTGAGTCGAGGGAGTAGGAAGAGATCGGCGAGTATGGTGGATGTTCAAGTTGCATCACCCCGTTTTCTGCCGGGAACTGTTTGACGATGTTGGCTGTGTGTAGGCGTGCTTTGTCCAGGAACTATGCTGTGCGTAGACGTTGCATGAAAAGGGTCAAAACTTGTCATAACCTCTTCTTAACGAAGTGCATCAACATCAGCATTTCAACATATTAGCATTTTTAGTACTATAAGCCAAATACCTTACGGTAGCATGACCTGCTCATAAGTCAGGGTTGAACTTTAAAATGTGCATCCAGAGTGGCTATGTGTCATTGATATATGGAAACAAACATAGCTCTGCGAACCCCTTTCAGTTGTTATACCTAGATATAAAGAAGATGACCTATAAATTCTGTGGTACAAATTGCTAGACTTAATTCCATAACAAAAATTCTAACTGCAGCGAAGCAACTGAGCTCGTGACCCCAATAGTCATTTTACACAGTGATAAAATGAAACTTTTTGAACTTCCTGTCCACTACTGTCCACCACTGCCTAAAGTAGCTCGTTTTTTAGAGCTACCAGTATTGTAAAAGCCTGTTATATATTACATTCAAAATTGTATATTGTCTTGCCTAAGAGCCTGTTAAGGAAGAGTAACTATTTCTGAAGTAGTAGGGCTGCTTGGATTCCTGAGAAATATAAATGGGAAGACAGTATTCGTTCTTTTTATTCCTTTCTTAAATCAATTTATGCAGTTAAACGCTGACCAGCTCTTCACTATAGTAATGTATAGTTCGACAGAAAATGTATAGTTGAAGAGTATATACGTAGATGTATGAAGGCGCGTATCGCAAACGAACTGCTACCATCATACATGCAACGAAGACACATGCCAGCGGCCGATAGTCAAATATCAGTTAATAACAGATGAATAAGTAGAGACACATCTGCCCTTCTATTGCTTCACCAGTTGTACAGCAGTATTCCAGGAAGAAATCAAATGGAAACATTCGTCTCTATATATAGATAATCTGTAACTCTGCATCACAATCTTGGAAAAAATATAATAAAATAAATATGACTTATCAAAATATTAATACGTAATCACGAGAATGGAAGTATCGATTTCCAACATTAATTACACAAGGAGGTCAGTGAAATTTTGATGTTACGAAAGTTTCTCTACCGTAGATACGCATGAAAAATTAAAAAGTGAAGCGAGCTAATAGGAAGTAGATGTTTATAAACCTGATGTTACATTATATATCACGCATTAAAAACTTCGGCTGTCAAAAAATACAATCAGTGTAATAATCAGTGATTTACGGATTATTGTGCCGGATTAAATATTATTACTTGTTACCTAAGAAACGGAAAAATTCGTACCATACTCTTTCTCCATTGAGGCGAACCTTCAAATGTTTGCGTCATTGCTCAAGTACAATCAGAAAATATAAAATATCAAAAGACGTTGGTGTGTACATTAACGTTGACCTCGATCAATGTGTAATACTTGTCAGGTACTCTCTTTTTACCACAGGTTCGGCAGCATGAAGACTGCACATTCCAATAGCAAACATAAAATGACTAGTTCGCAAAAATTAGTCTTGTAAATGAATTTTACCCGTAATAACAGTAGCTGAGGATTAGTTCGTATAATCTGCGATGGAGGAGGACGGAAAATAAA
Organism: Locusta migratoria; assembly: GCA_026315105.1. Taxonomy (NCBI): domain Eukaryota; kingdom Metazoa; phylum Arthropoda; class Insecta; order Orthoptera; family Acrididae; genus Locusta; species Locusta migratoria. The sequence goes on along the minus strand of CM048744.1, from coordinate 398,343,983 downwards.
TTAGCCTTTGATATTCTACTAGGTACCGTCAATTCATTTTACTTTTATCTATTTCAGGAAAATCACGCAAAACCTTTACGACTCGACAGGAGTCTGAACGGACATCCTCCAAAGTAAGAGACCAATGTATTAAGTTTTCGTCGTCACTCTCGAAAATAATTGTCTCAGGCAATAATTACAGTTATCTTGATATCACTCCAATTCCTGATCAGTACGATGTGCAATGCGGTCATATTTTATAAGCAACGGAAGATGTTGCGTAATCTAATATATAAAAATGAATGTTTGTGTGTTCGCATTTTATGCGCGGTCGTACCGTTCAGCCGATTGTGATGAAACTTCGTCAACATATTGCTTTCGCGACGGTCATAGACCCATTAAATGACTGTACGACAAATAGTTCAGGAGATATGACGTAATAAACAATGAAATGCTGCATCATGCGACGTCTGCTTCTAAACCATCGTAAAGATTTCAGCTAAATTTGGTACACATATTCCTTCCATGAGGTAACAATTGACTTAGGGGTAAGAACTGGTTACGACATATAGTTCAGGGGATATGACGTCACAAGGTTGAAACCCTGTGGCATAATGCGACATGCGAATAAGGACACTTTATTCATCCTAAAATCTTTATGACATTTTGGACACTTCATCTTCAAAACAAAAGCGAGGTCGCTGTCATATAGAATTTTGGATGGTGCATGACGGACGATACTTTACATATGGACTTCGTCAGATTCTACAGTTGTATTTTGATCCTATCGGACCAAATTGCGTGCTCATCAGTCCGTAGCTTACAAACTACTTAAACCTAGGTAAACTAACCTAAGAACAACACACACACCCATGCCCAGGCAGGACTAGAACCTCCAAGGCGAGCAACCGCGCGCTCCGCAGCGAGACGCTTTAGACCTCTCGGCTACTCCACCGCGGCGATCGAACAGTTTATCAGTACAATATTAATATATTCAAATTACCTACAATCATTTCAATTAATTAACGCGACTAAACGGTTCTTTTTGAGATTTCGGTGAAGTTTCGAATGAAATAAGATTTCTGAAAATTCTAGCAACTCTCTGGATGTTAAGTTACATTTTTCAGGGTTATAATCATCATTGAAACATCTAAAATATGAATATTGTGCATACCAAGTGAATTTTCTGTAAGTAATTTAAAGTAAGAAATTTTTTTACAAAAATATGCTTCAGTGGAAAGCATACTTATTCAGATTTTTTAATAACGCTTTTTTGGTTGTCAGCTTTGATGCATACCAAGCGTACCGAATCACTGGGGTGAAAACTACCAGCAGAAGGAATTTGTTTTTCCCAGCGTATGGTTTTAATGCTAATTTGAAAATAAATACAATTAGTTAATACGTTTCTTACGCCGTCACGCTGAAACGGCCGGACGGATATGAATGAAGTTTGGAACAGAGATAGCTTATACCCTGTATTAATACATGAGCTACCTTTCGCAACCCACCGTATGGGGCATGGCAGACGGTACCTTCCAGTGGGTTAATATGTTTGCTACTACTTCATGCTGAAAAAGATGGACAGATATGAATAAAATTTGGAATGGAGGTAGCTTATACCCTGCATTAATACGTGGACAACTTTTGGTAAGCCTCCGTAGGTGTTTTTCGGAGCGTACGTTACAACAACCATCCAAATTGTTTGACTGGTCACCATGAAAGTATCGGGGGTATCTTGCGACTTTGATACCGTTTGACCAGTCACCATAAAACTTGGCACATGTATGTATGTTCTCATATATGGGAAGGAGGGGAGCAGGTAGAGGAGGAGACTGTAAGAGAGAGTAGGGATAGGACAAGAACTGACTAAAGGTTAGAATAAATAAATAAATTCCCGGGAAACGCCAGGTTTTACAGCGAGTATATATAAAATTTAAAGGATCAAATTCAAGGGAGAATTTTTTCACCGCCCTTCTTATACAGTATACTCTAACCCATAACTTCGATGTAAGCATGTGCGAGGCGCTCCAGAAAGTAATTAAGTTTCTTATATATTTTTAATTTTTAAATTTACTATAGTCGACGTAATCGACTTGGGAGAGTCAGCAAATACATAAATATTTGAAATGATTTATTGTCTGATTATCAGTCTACAGTTGCGACTCCTTTTTTATTTTATTTTTTTTATATTTTTTTTATTTTTTTGCGTGTTTCTATCCATGAGGCTCATCTTCAGAATCTAAAACAAGATAGAAAAGAAAATATGGACTAACTGAAAACTTTTTACAATAATTTGATTGTAAGATTACCTTCGTAGTTGCCAATGCAACACGTCTCGTCTATGTTATGACTGTGATTTATGAGGGTATTTACAGATGGGTGGGCGCTGTGGAAAAGTGGGGGGAGGGGAGGGGGAAAATGTTGCGAGAGTGGTTGGAAGAGAGGCAAGAAGCGGGTTGTTGGGGGAGGGATGATTTAGCAAATATAGTCTTAAATGAACTTACAAAAAAAAATCTATTAGGTAAAACTATCTTCACTTTGATTAGAATAATGTTTGAGTTATTTTTGACACAGTTACCAAAATAATTGAGACACTTGTCGCATCGTGGGACCAACATTTGTGTTTCTGTCTCTTAGACGTCAGACGCCTGTAAATGGAACCAAGGTGTGACAGTTGACTTCAGAACATTGCCGTTGACAAAAAGATGCCTAGTGGAGCTGAATTTATTGAAGTGCAAGAAATGGAAATCGCTGGGTGCAAGATTAGGACGGTAGGCTATATGTTCAAAATCCTCTTAGCCGTCTGCAAAACAGTGTGATGACGAGCATTGCCGTGGAATAGCACAACGTATGTGATTAGCATTGCACGCCTCTTTTTCTGAATGGCACGTCGCCGCCTCGACATTGTTTCACAGCGAGAGCTGCAGACAACTGCCACACGCTGGTTACATTCAGAGCCAGCAGACATCTACGATGCAGAAATAGAACAGCTGATCCCAAGATATAACTATCTCAGTATTTTCGGTAACTTTGAGAAGATAGCTCAAACCTTGTTGTACGTGTAGGCAATAAAGTGTTTCATGTAAATATGTTGTCTTTAAAAATATAGGAAAACTTACTTTCTCGATTCCCCTCATGCTTTTTTCTCCTCCATAAAAAGTTCGTTACAGAAGAACACTACAACCGTTTAGACAAAAGGAGTAAAAGTAGAAAAATATCATAGACACTCAGGAAACACGTAATCTTATCATCAGTACTTAATATAGCTGTCCCTTTACTTGAGCCGTATGACTGAAACACTTCTCCGAAAAGGACACATACATGAATTTAATCCTCTTCACTAGTGATTAGTTTATGTAGGGAAGCCATTTACAACCTCTGACATAAAGATCAGTTGTAATACTGATTAAGTTTCCTTGCAATAATTTTTTTAACTGTGTTGTATGTTCATGTTGGAAGTAATATGTCTTTACTAACTATATATTATGTATAGATACAGTGTGATTTTCCTTTAATGATTTTTTTACTGTTATTTACTAAGTTTTGTCCGTATTATGGAGTGTTGTTGATATTGTCATGTTCACTGAGGTTCATTCTTAGGGTTTTATAAAGCCAAATTCATATAAAAAAGCTGTGTAATTTTGAACAAAACGGAAAATGTTAACGTGACAGGAAAAGGTGGAAAAGCGCGCCAAAATACGCTTGCGCACCACAGAAGCTTCGAGACTGACAATGAGTAGGAGTTGTGTGCTTGCATCTGGTCTGGTCGGACGCACAGCGAGCAGCAGTGGGAGTTTATAGCAAGCATACCTGGGAAGTGATTACTTTAAGAGTTACTATGACTGTGCCTCGGATGATGTGTTAAGTGCACTGACAATTTGGTAGCTACTGGCTTATTTGTTTCGATGCCAAGAAGAAGTTTATTAGCCATCAATTGCTGTGCTGACCTGTTGCACTGTAATGCTACTGCCAGCCACAACCATAATAATAAGCAGTAACTTAAAACTAAACCTACTAACCCTGATTAACCTTAGTCACATACCAAGTAGGGTCCTAACCTGATATATATCCCAGTGTCCATAAAATTATATTTGTGTGAATGCAGTGCTTAGATTTTGTTAATTCAACGTAGTTTTTAATTACAAGTGATGAGAGCACTGAAGTGGATAGGTTATCTGGAACACACATTTTTATAACTATGTAACTTCTGAGATTTTTTTGTGTGGTGGCATGTGTACAGTAATTATAAAAAAAAATTGAGATATTTTTAATGTAAAAATTAAAAGACTTCTATAAATCAAACAAATAAATTAATACTTTTCTTAAGTACCGAACGTTTATGGACCACCACTAGTAATTTGAACTAAGATTTAACAGAGAGTTGGTTTTAGTTAGTTAAAAAAATAACTGAAATTAAAAAATAATAAAGTACGAGTAAATCTCTCATTTGATGATAAAACTTTTTCAGTGCTAAACAGGTACTTTGATTTAAAGCAGAACTGAATAGTGATAGATAGTACAGGGTTAAATGTAAATCAAACATCAACCAGTTGACATGGACTCAATGCGATTAATGGGTTTGGTTAGTAATCTCGCTTTAATGAGAAACAAAAGTCATTTACATGTAGAATCTTACTGCTAAAGGATACAGTTACCAAATTTATTCACAATATTGCATGGTTCCTACAACAATATTAGACAGTGTACCATTATTGTCAGCTGTGTCTGCCGTCATCAAAGAATGTGTAATTTGTATAGTAGATTATTCGTAAAATCGATCTGTGTATTTTTAGTGTTTATATGTTACTTGTTTCTTATCAAATCAATTCTACCAAAGAGTCCGATCAATTAGTGGAATCTTATCAGTGATCAGAATAGATTTGCAATTAATTTATGCCTGATTATGCTGGCGACCGTAATTTTGTTGGGTAATTTACTTGAAATTTGCCACTGTAAGATCTGTCTATGTTGGTTTGCAGATTTCTTCTTGTGTTATCAAACCTGTAGTTGAAGAAATCAAAAGGTCCGATAATATTATCAGTTGGGATTGATCGCGGTCATTTCTAAAACCATTCGGAGCCAGGGTTGCCAGGTGTGGCGATTTTTCGCATTCTTGGCTATCTTTTTCTTATAATAGTAGACATTCTAGCAGTCTGGCGACTAGCGACTCAATTTGGCTATTAAAGGAATTGGTTGGCGACTTAATGACGATTTTATTTTACTTCAAATACAACGAATGTAAAGCAATGACTCTTTAGACATTGCGTCAATGATACCGGCTAAACTTCAGTAGAATGCTGGGGAAATGTAATGAACCTACACAAGTAAGCACAAATGTTTTCAAGTATCATGGATATGTGGAAGAGTGTCACAGAGATGTAAACAAACTCAACTTACAGATTCTTGAAGATAGATGCAAACTACCTTATGTACCTTACGATGGTTCAAGAAAAGGCTTTAAATGATGTCCTCGAAGTATACTACAACACCGTATGTATGGCTCCCGCTGAGAACATGAGGATAATATTATATAAATTACAGCATGCAAGGAGGCATTTAAACAGTATTTGTATACGCGTTCCATACGACAACACAACAGAAATTCGTAACAACTGCTACTGTGAAACGAGTCCTTTGCTACGCACATCACAGTGGTTAACAATGGTTTACAGAGTATAAATGTCGATGGAGAACACGCGGTGATTTCCTAGACGTTCTCGTGGGTGATTTTTCAGTGCGTTATGACGCATTATTACGAATTAAAGTCCATCTCACCTCAAACTATGAAATGCTTAGTGCATTATTATAAATTACCTCACCTCAAAATGTTGTAATTATTTTGTGTGTATTAAAGAAATGTTTGAAAGATTCAATAACTTTATTTAAAATCTGTAAATATTTGTTTTTAAGGAGATGAAAGTGATTGGTAATCGAACCTATGCATGAGAACATCCCTTGTGTAAGTTTGATAGAATGATTCGTGAACAGTTTTTTTTTTTTCGCAATTTCTATAAGTCATGAAATTAATAAACGTGATAGTTAAATGTAACTGAATTTCTGGAGTCTCTCTATTACATTTACAATGTGACAATATTCTGACTGCCCTCATTGTTAGTTGGTGGTGTATCTGGGTTCAGTTCATGGATGGACTCAGATAAATGTTTCTGTGAAGTATGGGTTTCCTTGGAAAGTTCACTCTGATGTCTGTGAATGTGAGAGTGCCACAGTTTGTGTTACTGTTTACTCAGCAACCAGCTTACTCACTGAATTTCAGGATTATTATTGTCGATTAATGACATGACATGACATGACATAATTACCATAACATAATAATGTTAACAGATTAAAGGTTGCGATATTTGGCGATTTTTACTGATGAGAAGATGGTTATATTTTGGCATTTTATTGATGAATAGATGGCTATATTTTGGCTACTTTATGTTTAAAATTTGGCGACAGAGCAATAGAAAAATCTGGCAACTCTGTTCGGAGCTGCTCATCTTTAGCTTTAGTGTTGTAGTGTTCTTTGTGTGTGTTGTGTGTTGTTGTGGATAAGAGGCAGTGTGATACCAAGTTGTTGACCATTGTTACTTATTTGAGACTGCACACTGTCCCATATTAGAGGTCATGTTGAAACGGACTGAAGCAGTGTCGCACAATGAATAGTTCCTTAACATTAACGGATTCCATATTTCTGGATTTCCGGAAGGCTTTTGATACTGTACCCCACAAGCGGCTTCTAATGAAATTGCATGCTTATGGAATATCTTCCCAATTGTGCGATTGGATTCACGATTTCCTATCAGAAAGGACACAGTTCGTTGTAATTGACGGTAAGTCATCGAGTAAAAAAGAAGTGATATCTGGCGTTCCACAGGGAAGCGTTATAGGTCTCCTACTCTTCCTCGTGTTTATAAACGATTTAGGAGACAATCTGAATAGCTCCCTTAGACTGTTCGCGGATGATGCTGTCGTTTATCGGTCACTGAAGTCAATAGAGGATCAAAAGCAACTGCAAAGCGATTTAGACAAAATTTCTACTTGGTGCGAAAATTGGCAATTGACACTAAATAAAGAAAAGTGTGAAGTAATACACATGACCACTAAAAGAAATCCACTGAACTTCAATTACGCGATAAATCAGTCAAACCTTAAGGTCGTAAATTCTACCAAATACCTAGGAGTTACAATTACGAACAACTTTGACTGGAGAGAACACACAGAAAATATTGTGGGGAAGGCGAATCAAAGGTTACGTTTCATTGGCAGAACGCTTCGAAGATGCACCAGCTCTACCAAAGAGACTGCCTACATCACACTTGTGCGTCCTCTCCTGGAGTACTGTTGCCCCTTGTGGGACCCTCACCAGGTGGGACTGACGGAAGATATTGAGAAGATTCAGAGAAGGGCAGCTCGTTTTGTTTTATCACGTTACGGGGGGGGGGGGGGGGGGAGCGTCACGGAAATGTTGCACGAATTGGGGTGAAAATCATTGAAAGAAAGACGTTATTCATTGCGGCGTGATGTGTTTGCGAAGTTTCAATCACCGACTTTTACTTATGAATGTGAAAATATTTTGCTAGCACCCACCTACTTAGGGAGACATGACCATCCAATAAAATAAGAGGATTTAGGTGTTCTTTCTTCCCGCGCGCTATTAGAGAATGGAACGGTAGAGAAAAGTTTGGTTAATGAACCCTCTGCCAGGCACTTAAATGTGACTTGCAGAGTATCTATGTAGATGTAGATGTAGATGTAGACGAAATGTGAACTGCAGTTACCCTCCTGTCCTTTGAAATAGTCACCTCCCATAACTAAGCACTGCTCAGCTCTGTTATACATTTCCTGGAAATTTTGAACGAAGTCTTCATTTAGAGTGATGTTCAAAAGCCCCGTCGCGTTTCGTTGGATGTCAGGAATAATGACAAACTTCTTTTCTTTCAAAGCTAGTTTGAGTCGAGGGAGTAGGAAGAGATCGGCGAGTATGGTGGATGTTCAAGTTGCATCACCCCGTTTTCTGCCAGGAACTGTTTGACGATGTTGGCTGTGTGTAGGCGTGCTTTGTCGTGAAGAAAATCTAGGAACTATGCTGTGCGTAGACGTTGCATGAAAAGGGTCAAAACTTGTCATAACCTCTTCTTAACGAAGTGCATCAACATCAGCATTTCAACATATTAGCATTTTTAGTACTATAAGCCAAATACCTTACGGTAGCATGACCTGCTCATAAGTCAGGGTTGAACTTTAAAATGTGCATCCAGAGTGGCTATGTGTCATTGATATATGGAAACAAACATAGCTCTGCGAACCCCTTTCAGTTGTTATACCTAGATATAAAGAAGATGACCTATAAATTCTGTGGTACAAATTGCTAGTCTTAATTCCATAACAAAAATTCTAACTGCAGCGAAGCAACTGAGCTCGTGACCCCAATAGTCATTTTACACAGTGATAAAATGAAACTTTTTGAACTTCCTGTCCACTACTGTCCACCACTGCCTAAAGTAGCTCGTTTTTTAGAGCTACCAGTATTGTAAAAGCCTGTTATATATTACATTCAAAATTCTATATTGTCTTGCCTAAGAGCCTGTTAAGGAAGAGTAACTATTTCTGAACACAAGTAGTAGGGCTGCTTGGATTCCTGAGAAATATAAATGGGAAGACAGTATTCGTTCTTTTTATTCCTTCCTTAAATCAATTTATGCAGTTAAACGCTGACCAGCTCTTCACTATAGTAATGTATAGTTCGACAGTCAAACAATACAGACGTGACTACTAACTGAGTACATATACCACAGTAGCTATATAATACACGATTTGTATCCTAACACGTATTTATCTGACGCTTGCTACTATCACGGCGGCCGGCCGAAGGTTCAAATTATCCAAGGCCCCACAATTCAGTAAGCGGCCGACTGCGAACAGCGGGCAAAATTGAGCGCCTCGGCGGCCACTGTGGTGGTAAACTTCGCCGCGAACTTTAAAAGTGCGTAAGACTTTTGATTAGCGTGTGTATTCATTCGACTTAAGTCCCGAAAACTATGTCTCATTTAAATATATAACTACAAAACAGCTTCAGATTCTTTGAATATACAGCAACTATCGACTGTGTGAAAATTTATTATACATACGGTGTAGAAATCGGCCAACAGCGTTTGTTCTTATTAATTAAAACGAATTATAAAATTTGGTTTTTTAGCGTTCTAAGTGCAGCATATGAACGGAATTTATCGTTAGAGACGCTTTTTGGCACTTTCTCGGTATATTTTACGATGGTGAAACTTTTAATTTCGGAAGAGTTTCGCGACACACTCACGTCTTTGCTTGAGTGCCTTCTGTATTCCCCAGTATTTATAGTATCAAAAAATTAAGCAGGGCTACCTGAAACAACGTTAAAAATAGACTGTGAAAATGAAATTTCTCATCAGATATATCACTGTAAAACAGCGTCTTACCTGGTCAGTGCAGCAACCAGCAACTACCAAATTCTTTTAACAACACGAAGTATTCCATAACTTTTTCTTAACTAAGCGCATCAAACATTAGCATTACGGTATGTAGCACGAATATTAGTACTTTTAATGCTTTAAGCCAAATACCTTACAGTAGTGTGAATTGCTCAAAAGTAAGCAACTATCTTCATAGGGTTCAACTTCACAGTGTGGCTATGTGTCATTAATATACACAGTTCTGCAAACGCCTTTCTGTTGTTATACCCTTATGTAAATCAGATGACCTTTAAATTCTATGTTACAAGTTGCTAATATTAATTTCATTAACAAAAATTCGAACTGCAGCGAGGCAACTGATCTCTTAATCGAAATAGTTTGATTTTACACTATGATTAAATGGAACTTTTTAAACTTTCTGTCCAGCAATACTGCCTAAAGTAGCTCGTTTTTAAGAGCTACCAGTATTGTAAAAAGTCTGTCATTTATTTCATTCAAAATCCTAAACTGTTTTGATTAAGAGCCTGTTAAGGAAGAGTAACTATTTCTGAACGCAAGTAGTAGGGCTACTTCTATTCCAGAGAAGTATAAAATGGGAAGATAGTATTCGTTGTTTTTATTCTTTCTTAAATCTATTTATACACTTAAACGCTGAGCAGCTCTTCACCATCGTGCTTTACGTATACTGCGATAGTAAAATAACATAGACGTGACTACCAACTGAGTATATATAGCGCAGCAGCTATATAACATACGATTTATCTACTAACAACACTGGTATTTATCTGACGCTTACCCCTATCATGGCGGCCGGCCGAAGGTTCAAATTATTCCGCGACAGCAGCGCCGTTAGTGAGTCTAGTTATTTTTACAAGGTCTTTGAAATTATCCCGCCGGCCGCGGTGGCCGAGGGGACTAAGGCGCTCCAGTCACGGTCTGCACGGCCACTACGGTCGGGGGTTCGAATCCCCCCCTCGGGCATGGATATTTGTGCCGTCCTAGTTCGTAAGTAGTTCATAAGTAGTTTGTAAGTTTAGGGACTGATGACCCCGTAGTTAAGTCCCATAGACTATACAAACATTTGAACATTTTGAAATTATCCCGAGACAGCAGCGCCATTAGTGACTCTAGTTATTTTTACAAGGTCTTTGCATGGGCAGGTGCTGTTGCGGTATTTGTAACCAAATGTTCCAGAGTAGTAATTCCGTGGAGCCAGTGGGCTTCCAGTGTCTGCGGCAGCCAGTGGTTTCTGGAGGCAGCAGCAGGTGCGGGCGCTGCCTCCTGCTGCTGCCTCTGCAGGTGCTGCGGCCCCGAATCCATAAATACAAATCGCGCCATCAGGCCGACACGGCGCCTTCCAGCACCGCGTAGCTGCCGTTCCTCCATGCTGGATTAACTGCGCAGCGCACGGAACCGAGGCGGTGGTCGATTCTACGCAGCGGCAAATTGCATTGTTATCTCTGGTAATGGAGATGCATCCCTCCTCCGCCTGGTACCCTTCACCTGGTACCCTTCGCAAAGCATTTAGAACAGTAATTACTGTAGGCTAAAGCGTTGGCAATGTGCCAATGCAATTTACACTCTGAGGTCGGTCTTCCTTCTGTGACAGTTTTAGCAATGTCGCGTGATTTACAGTAGCAACTCGACGAACTACTTGGTGAGAGATTACAGCCTGTATTCTGGTGGGCGCGCCCCAACACAGTACTTCTTGATTTTAACTTCTTGACTACGTGTAGCTTTCGACATTCTTTGGCCCGTAGGAAGTATAAACACAGCGCACGCGCTACTAATGACTACACTCAGTCGTATCGCTTTCATTCATTCTTATACGGTGTTTCAGTTAACTTACCTTTTACGTCTATAGTACTGAGCTCTTGGGAGTTTGTAAACTATTTATTAAATAAATTTTATGTACACTACTGGCCATTAAAGTTGCTACACCAGGAAGAAATGCAGATGATAAACGGGTATTCATTGGACAAATATATTATACTAGAACTGACATGTGATTTCATTTTCACGCAATTTGGGTGCATAGATCCTGAGAAATCAGTACCTGCAACAACCACCTCTGGCCGTAATGACGTCCTTGATACGCCTGGGTGTTGAGTCAGAGCATGGATGGCGTGTACAGGTATAGATGGCCACGCAGCTTCAACACGATACCACAGTTCATCAAAAGTAGTGGCTTGCGTATTGTGACGAGCCAGTTGCTCGGACACCATTGACCAGACGTTTTCAGTTGGTGAGAGATCTGGAGAATGTGCAGGCCAGGGCAGCAGTCGAACATTTTCCATATCCAGAGAGGCCCGTACAGGTCGTACATTATCCTGCTGAAACGTAGGGTTTCACAGGGATCGAACGAAGGGTAGAACCACGGGTTGTAACACATCTGAAATGTAACGGCCGTCGATGCGAACAAGAGGTGACCGAGACGTTAACTAATGGCACCCCATACCATCACGCCGGGTGATATGCTAGTATGGCGATGACGAATACACGCTTCCAATGTGCGTTCACCGCGATGTCGTCAACCACGGATGCGACCATCATAATGCTGTAAATACAACCTGGATTCATCCGAAAAAATGACGTTTTGTGATTCGTCCACCCAGGTTTGTCGCTGCGTACACCATTGCAGGCGCTCCTGTCTGTGATGCAGCGTCAAGGGTAACCGCAGCTGATAGTCCATGCTGCTGCAAACGTCGTCGAACTGTTTGTGCAGATGGTTATTGTCTTGCAAACGTCCCCATCTGTTGACTCAGGAATCGAGACGTGGCTGCACGATCCGCTATAGCCACGCAGATATGCCTGTCATCTCGACTGTTGGTGATACGAGGCCGTTGGGATCCAGCACGGCGTTCCGTATTGCCCTCCTGAACCTACCGATTCCATATTCTGCTAACAATTAATGGATCACGACCAACGTGAGCAGCAATCGCGATAGGCTACAATCCGACCTTTATCAAACTGGGAAACGTGACGGTACGCATTTCTCCTCCTACACGAGGCATCACAAAAACATTTCTCCAGGCAACGCCGGTCAACTGCTGTTTGTGTATGAGAAATCGGTTGAAACTTTCCTTATGACAGCACGTTGTAGGTGTCGCCACCGGCGCCAACATAGTGTGAATGCCCTGAAAAGCTAATCATTTGCATATCACAGCATCTTCTTCCTGCTGGATAAATTTCGTGTCTGTAGCACGTCATCTTCGTGTATGTGGTGTCTGTCCATTCGTACATGGCGGAAAGAACAGACAAGTTTCTCATCTCACACCAGTAAAGGCAACGAAATGGGCCTGCCCCTTACAGGTTTTATGGTTGAATAATGGAGTACACACTTTTCAAATAGACTGACAAAATTTAACCTTTTTCCTTTTTTATCAATAACAAATATAAAATCAAACCCGACTAACAAGCAAGGAGTCCTAAATGAGCAATACACGGACAATGTCAGAGCAGACAATGGTTTTTCATACCTAGTGTATGTATAAATGTTTTGCATACTTCTTTATCTTTTATTAAAATTTAGAATACTTATTTTCTGCTAAAAAGACAGCAAAAATAAAACTAAAAACTTTCATACTCGTAATATGAACGAGTGGTAACAACTATGGATAAAACGACAAAATTCGTTCCGTTTGGCAATAGCAGGAGAAACTAATAGTTCACAGCTTGAAATCACTGATGCAGGAATATTAAATATCCGACACTCACTCAATTGCTATACCCTATGTATTACGGATCTCTTAGCTGACTGCTATGAGACCTACTACGGACAGTAACAACTATCTTGACCACTGAGTTACCGAACATAATTCGTGTTTAGTGGTAGAGAAAAACTGTCATTAGCGGGTCCTAAGCACTTTTGGAGTACATTTTGCAGTCCACATGGGTTCTCCCCACTTCTACAACTGAGACAGAGCCTCTTTATGAAACTATATCAGTTGTACAGATGAAATATTAACAGTATTAAAAGAATCAACAGTGTTAGCACTAATAATGGTTGCAGCACGAGCAATCAGAATGCTGTCTCATTAAAAAGTCTAAAAGTGACCATTGAATGAGACACCTCAGTTTTCAGTATGTTTATGAAGAAACCACATTGTGATTGACAGTGCACGGTATAAATACGTTCAAAAATGCCGCATGTGATTCGTCAGGGAGCCGAGATGATGGATTCTATTGATCATAGCATAGGCCGCGGTGGAGTAGCCGAGCGGTCTAAGGCGCCTCGCTGCGGAGAGCGCGGTTCGAGTCCTCCCTGGGGCATGGGTTTGTTTGTGTGTGTGTGTGTGTGTGTGTGTGTGTGTGTGTGTGTGTTTGTCCTTAGGTTAGTTTACCTTAGTTTAAGTAGTTTTTAAGCTACGGACTGATGACCACGCTGTTTGGTCCGATAGATTTACAAACAACAACAACAACAACATAGAATAAGGAGATTAAGCCCTTGGCCGGATGATAATTTGTATATGTATCAGAAGAATGGGCTTACTGTAACTATCTCCAGTCAAAATGTAAAGATCATGTTGTTCACGTGGCCGAGCCAAATTGAGCGAATCAGTTAGTTTTTGGAGCTTATATGTGATCTAAGGTGGGCTTAAACGGCTTATAAAAGAACCAAATATTCATGAGCGGTGTTTGAGAAAACCACGAACAACCGTGATTTCTGGGATACCGTACCAGCATCTTAACTTTCAAATAACTGCAATTCGCTGGTGCTTGATTTTTGTTCCTCAGAAATGTTTTCAGAAATTTGTGTCCATCGCAGTGGTCCTCTAGACATTTTATCACTGCTTTTTCACAACACGTTGTTAACGCGACAAAAAGAATGATGAAAAGGTTGTACGTCAACATCTGAGTACCAATTATCAATTGAGAATTGCATCGTTTATTGACAGTTTCGTTCGTAGGAGGAGTATTTCAGGGACACGATTGGAAATGTTAGTATGAAAAATTTGTTCCGAAGGATCAGAAATTTTCGACGGTAACAGACCCATATATATGATATATGTCAATTAAATAATTCCTTATGCATTCGCGATTTGCGAATTCTGCCGATTTCGGCTACATTTATAGAAGTGGTAATTTGGTGACAAATTAAAATTTGTGCCGGACCGGGAATCGAACCACTCGGCCATCCCAGCTTGCCCCCATCCCCCTGATCTCTTGTACTCGTGTTCGGGTGACCCAGTGGTTAAGGCAACCGCTCGAGTCTCGGTCAAGCACAAATTTCCATTTGTCAGCAAATAACAGATCACCTTTAGAAATGCAGCTAAAGTCGGCAGAATTCGCAAATCTCAAATGCATAAGGGATTACGTGATTCTGAAATGTATTACTAACGAAAAGAAATGCGTGAAAAAACTATTTTTAGAGAAGCAATGTGTACGCGTTCACTCCTCCAGTAAAATTATGCACAAGAGTAGGAAAAACATTCCCATAATGTTCGAATACAGTATTAGTAGTGAGCCCCTTGATGCAGCCACGTCGTTCAAATATCTAGGCGTAACATTGCAGAGCGATATGAAATGGAACCAACATGTAAGGACAGTTGTGAGTAAGGCGGAAAGCCGACTTCGGTTTATTGGAAGAATTTTGCAAAGATGTACTTCATCTGTAAAGGAGACCGCGTATAAAGCGCTTGTACGGCCATGTCTTGAGTATTGCTCAGGTGTTTGGGACCCGCAGCAGAACAGTTTAGAGGAAGACATAGAAGCAGTTCAGAGTCGAGCAGCTAGGTTTGTTACTGGTAGGTTCCGCCAATCCGCGAGAGTCACGGAAATGGTCCGGCAACTCGAATGAATTTCTTTTCGAGAAATTTAGAGGGCCAGAATTTTGAAGATTTTGAAGCTGAATGTAGTACGATCTTCCTGCCGCCTACTTACATTTCGCGTAGTGATCATGACAAGAGAGATTAGGGCTCGTACGGAGCCATTTAGGCATTCTTTTTTTTCCTTGATTTGAGAGTGGAATAGGAAAGGAAATGCCTAGTAGTGGTACAGTGCCACGCACCTTAACGATGGATTGCGGAGTATGTATGTAGATGTAGATGTAGAAGACTATCAAAATAAAGAAAGTGCTTATTTTCACAGTCCATTTCGCCGCTACCAAAAGCACGAAACGGATGAGAACTTAAAAATGTTTTTACATGTGTAAGATTACACCACGCAGCAACAAATCTTTCAACTGGAATAAGGTGTTGAAACTGTACGTTCGAAATATTTCACTCAGTATGTTTTAGCTCTTGCTCACCATTCTGAGTCAGAGGACCAATGGTTGCGAACCAATGGTCCAGTGGTCCAGTGACGTTCTTTTTTGTACAAGCGCATACGTCTGCCAACCACAGTATTCCGGGGACAAAGAGCCAGGGAACGGAGGCAGTTGCTCGCGCTGCCTCCTACCGCAGGCGGTGGGCTTTTGATCAGGCCAGGCCTCGTCCGTCCCGACGGCAGCTGAGTCATTATTTCCTTCTGCTTCCTCGGCCACAATCCGGCACACAATTCTTAGAACTCGTGGCTGAGCACCGCGTCCACAGAGGTGCTTGCTATCTGTCTGTGCAGTCGTAAGGCATTCTGTTCAGTCTTCGTTGAAACATCTGCATAACTTCATGTTAATTCGACCTTCATTGTTAAGGATATTTGACGTAATTCATAATGTAATATAACTTAGGAAAGAATTTTCTCTCCTTAGTGAAACACATGAGACACAACAGGGTGACGAATGAAGATCGAAGAGGAATAGTACTAATGTTCAACAATATGAGTAGAAGACACATTCAGGCCCGGTGGTTGACATGGGGTAAAATACCCACCCTTGACTTGGAGAAATACTTATTAACTTCGTTTTCTATTGCTTTTGAAAATCGAAAATGCCTAATTTTCATTCTGCGTTAGTTTTTAGGTTCATAGCGCTTCTCACTCTACGTTGAAGAAAGCACACGGTTCAATTATCTGGTTTTTTGACACGTGGTAGTACAGAATCTTAGCATTCTAATAGTATATTAACTTTCCTTAATTCGTTTCAAATGACACTCTTTGTCAAGTACGTGTACGTAAATTATTCAAAAATTTCGATGCATTTTAGACCATACATTACAGCGAGTGAAACAGTTTTTGAAACCGTATGCACAAGGAACCTGTCTCGTTTAACGGGTAATTGCGTGTTTTTAGCCATCTCATCATCACTCTCTACCTGTTCGTCCCTTTCCCCCTCACTACATCAATTTCTTCCTCCTCATCTGCCTCCTCTTAGAACTACAACTAACCTAGAGCTATATTTAGTATTATATTCAAATTCTTATATCTCCTAAAGCTCTAGACCGAATATTTGGAAATTTTAACACAACGTTCTAACTGGAATAAGCGCATATTTTATATACATACATTTTCAGTATATGTCACAAATTAATTTATAAAAATTTTAAAATGGGCAAACGTTGATAAGACCCCGCAAAAATAGCTAAGTTTGTTCAGTGTATTAACAAAATTGACATATTTGATTGGCATCTTCAAGACAAACACACAGTTTCCAATTGTGGTACTTATTGTGAAGGTATTTTTATGAGTAGAATATAACAAATTTTAATTTGTAAAAGTCTTCCCATTCCATTTTTGTGTTTAATTTCATACCGGTTTCCTGCACCAAACATTCTTCTCAGCACATCTATTTTCTTGTTTTCCGCATCGCCGATCAGTTTTTCCCAAAATATTTTTCAATACTTGTATGGATAAAATGAAATGGATATTCATTTGAGAGGTACACTTATCTATTATTATTGTTCGTTTACGCAATGTATTTCAACAGTATTTGTTAGTCAGCATATTTTTACAATTGACCTTTGTTTCCACAGCTTCCCTCAAACTTCTCACCTTCTTTTTATCCAAATATTCTATTTATTGACATCGTTATAAATTTAATGTAAATTCTGCCAATAGCTACGTAACCCACTGAATGTTCCAAGGTGCATGCGCCACCGGTCCTGGTATGCACGCTCCTTGCTTCAAATCAGTAAGTGGAATATCTGCAGGTGCGCTGGCGCTTCTTTCAATCTAAACCACATTCCCTAGATCATAGTGATGTCAAATTCCTGTGATATGCAAGTATATTAAGTAACAGTTTTATTCTGATTTGTATTTCACAATGTTTTAGTCAATAGGCTTTGTATGGCACATATTTCAGGGATAACGATTATGAATTTTTTTATTTATGATGTCACATTGTCTATAGGTATACATGTATTTCTGAAGAAGACGAGTTTATATCTGTCGAAACCGTGGTCAAAAGTTTATTAAACAACTATTATTGCAACTGGTTGCCTGCTTATTCATTTGCTGTACTGTAGCTAAGAAAAGGCCAGATATAAATGACGTGAGCTTTTTGACAATGTAGACTGGGATAGACTCGTTCAAATTCTGTTGTCAGGTTTAGGGGCCAAAATATAGGAAACAGGAGGTTATATGCACTTTTACAGAAACCAGATTGCGCTAATAAAGAGTCGAAGGGAATGAACGGGAAGCATTGGTTGGGAACGGAGTAAGACAGGCCTGTAGCCTTTCGCCAATGCTTTCCAATCTGAATATTGAGCAACTTGTGAAGTGACGCAAGGAGAAATTGGAGAAGGAATTAACGGAAAACAGATGAAATCTATGGGTTTTGTCAATGAATTTCACAGTCTTTCAGAGACGAACTAGGAAGAGCAATTCAAGGGAATGGTTTACAAAGAGTGGTATAAGATGGCCGTGGCGGGGCGGCCGAGCGCATTGAGGCGTTATGCTGCAATGCGCGAGGCCATTCCACGTCGGGGGTTCAAATCCCCCCTTGGGCATGGATGTTTATGCTGTCTTTAGTGTAAGGTCGTTCGAAAGTAGTTTGTAAGTTTAGAGACTGATGAGCCCGCAGTTAAGTCCCATAAGCATCACAAACATTTGAACATTTGATGGTATAAGATGAACATTAACAAGAACAAAACAAGAATAATAGAATGTAGTCAAAGAAAATCAGGTAGTGCTAAGGGAATCAGATTAGGAAACAAGACAATAAAGGTGGCAGATGCGTATTATTAGTCGGACTGTAAAATCTGTAAAATAAATGATAATGAGAGGAAAATAATTTCTGAAGTAGTGAACTTTGTTAATATCAAAAATTAATTTAAGTGTAAAGGCAATAAATATTTTGTGATTTTGTGCGAGTAAACGCTGTTCTGAATATACCAGATGTAGCCATATAATGGCTAATTTGCCAACACTGATTTAAGCAAAGTATTTAGGCCCGCGAGGCTTGCGGACCTATGATAGTGTTGGCGACAAACTTTGATTAAGTTTCCTATATGCTGAGACTGATGGCAGTATACCCAGGTGAAATCGCCAACCTTAGTAAAAATAAGTAGCAAAATAATAAAAGAAATATGATTTAGCAATCTTAGTTGTTGTTTTGTATAATAAGTCTATAGATGAGATCGTCCCTATATCACGACAAACTTTTATTGCGGTAGAATCTAAATTAAATTTGAATACAAGTGGAAAGAAAATTTCCATGGCCGCCGATGTCAAGGTAAAAAAAAAGCTGGTGTTTTATAAATCTCACAGTCGAAGTTTTGGTGCTTATGTGTAGAGGAACCTGTTTTTCGTCAAGCGCGAAATCGCGAAATTTTTGCGATAATTTACAATTCTTGCGGAAAATCGCGAAATCATTGAAATTTACGAAAAATCACGATATAATCCACGAAATTTTGTGAAATCGTATCAGTCATGTAAATATACTGGCGGAATTTCGAGATATAAATTACAGTCGATTCTACACCGATTCGATATATATCGTTTCAAGTCCTGCCAGCCTCAATCCCTGTGCAGTGAAGAAATCCGTTTCCGGAGCTTTATTTGATCTGGTGACTGTTAGTGTACTGCATGGTCGTAATCGTTCCTGATCGCTGGTTCTTTCAGTGATTTGTTTCGTTACAGCAGATTATTAAGATGGTCGTAACAGTTTTTGATCGTTAAAGAGAATTCGCATCAGATGGATTTTACGTTTATCATAAAACAAGGAAAATACTTCTGTGCAAAGACAGCTATTTGCGTATTGAATGACAAAAAAAGACACTTGCCCAAAACATATAAATAGCAGTTCGTCCTATAAGAAAGTGTTGTCGACAGGGGTCAAGAGACAAGTTACGGACATCAATGCAGCTGCAGCGGCAAAACGAGCGAAAGTGGACAAGGAAGAATTCGTGTTATCAACAACATGAAGCAAACATTCCCTTGGAAAAAGTCGATCATCCGAAACGCAAGAGTATGGATGAACAAACCGTATTCACGCGAATGCAAGTTACGTAAAATGCCGCTATACGCCGCCATAAGTTTTGTGAATTGTAGACATTCTGGATTCCACACTTTGTTGCAGTGTTTGCAGACTGCTTTTGAACTTTCGTGCGTTAAGTGCTACTTTGTATCCGATCGTGAAGAAGCATACACCGCGAAGTTTAAGAGAAAGTAATTTCTTTCGCGGAAACGACATTTAATCGCGCCGATGCACGTATTATATGGATGAAAAGAGACGGAATTGCCCGAGAATAGAAGATAAAGGATTTTAAAGGAAGCCACAATGGGATTGTTGCGTGTTGCTCCAAACTATTTTGACCCTTTCACTGCTCCGTACGTAAATATACGCTAATCGTTTCAGTGCTCAAGATGTATATATACGATTTTCTCTCCAAAGATTAAAAAGGAAACGTATTTTTCACAACATTACTAGATTTTGCGTTTTATTTTTGTCTCAATAATGAGGGACTGCTGCAGTCTTGTGTGTACACACACACACCATGTGATAAGTCCTCATCAGCAGTATTCCCTAATAATTACGTGCAGTAAAGGTGCAGTAAAATGGTTAATAGATACACTTATTTCTCACGGCTGTCGTTGTTTGCGATGTAATAGTAATTTAAGTGTGCAAATCGCAAAGGATAGGCCGTGATATCCATATTTTTCGTTTTTAAGTGCGGCTTGAAATCGGATAACCTAGTTTTTTGCCCAATATGAGTTGAAAAAAGTGCCAGTTAGATTCTGGAGCTTCTGAGAAGTAATTGTTTTGGTGTTGTTAGAAACACGACTTCGAGTTTTCATAAAACATACACACTTATGTAAATTACTTTGGCTAGAAAACTTGTATAAGTAGCAGGATAAGTGTTTCTCAAACTTTAATGTCAAATTTTCATGTTTTCTGAATAAAATAAAAGATCTTACATTGCAATGAGGATATAATTGATTTTTGCTTTAGTTTTTATTCGTTATAAAGTGGAAATAAAATTAGCGAAATTATTGACGAAATAAAATAATAGTAGCGAAAAATATACCGAAATAGGTTTTAAAAAATGAAGATATCGAGCAAAAATTTCACCACAAACAGGTGCCTCTACTTATGTGTTTTGACAAGATAGTCTTTGTGGGAGACGTGAAGGGACATTATCATCTGATGACGTATGTAGGAGGATTTTTATCTGTTTAAATGAGGTGTTGGCTACATATGTACCTAATTAATCTCATTTTATAGTGTGGGATATTCTCTACGTTAACATGATATTAACAGCAAATTGTTCAACATTTAATTATTTATATTGCCTATATTCGTATGAGTTACGTTATTATGTGATGTTTGACGCAAAGAGATCTACTCTGTTTTTAACGTAACTCTGTGACCTATTTAACAGCATCAAATAAATTCAAGTTGGAATTCGTTTCGTTTGACAGTGTAGAATTTAGACATTTAGTTACGGAGATGGTCATTCACTTTTTATTTCATGACACACTCACATTTTACGAGTCTATCATTACCAGTTTCAGCCATACTGATATTTTCATACACTACGAAAGTAAATAAAAAGCCTATTTTTAAGGATTTTTAACAACATTATTCGAAAATACGGCGATTTGTGAAATATGTATTGAAATATTTAGTCTTTATTGGACAATTTACAATATTCTGCTTTTTAGTGTGAGCAATTTCGATCTACGGTACGATCACCTCCAGACTCTCTGAATTTGATACTGCAGAGACAAAGAGCGGAGATCAGGTGTAAGAACACTCGTGTTATGACTTGTGCAGTTGCTAACATATGTCCTAACACCTGGTCTGTGTTCGTCATCTCTGGAATACCACTTTCAGAGACATGGTCTGAAGATGATCGGAATAGTGAAAATGGTGTGATGAAGATCAATTATTTTAGGAAACAAGTCAAAAGAATTTGAATAGATCTACCGCCGGCTAAGTAGAGTAGCGTTAAAAGAGTTCTTCTTGCGAATTTCGTGAAGTGCTATTGAAGAGAAAGAAAACCATATCTAATAGCAGCACTTGTGAATAATATCAAATGATCAACATTAAAAGTAGTCTATTACGCTTACCTTCACTCACTTATGACGTACGGCATTATTTTTTGGGGTAACTCGCCTGATGCAAAAAGGATATTGCTGGCTCAAAAACGGACCGTTCCAGCAATATGTGGTGTAAGTTTACGAATGTCATGTCGACCCCTTTTTCAGTAGTCTGGGAATTTTGACGCTGGCGTCACAATACGTTTTTTCTTTAATGTCGTTTGTTGTTAATAATATCAGCTTATTCCCACGAGTTAGTAGCTTTTACTCGGTGAATACTAGACGGAAGTCGAATATTCATTTGCATCACACCACCTTGACACTTGTGCAGAAAGGTGTACAGTATTCTGCAGCATGCATTTTCAATAAGCTGCCACAAGAACTAAAAAATCTAAGCACTAATCCACACGCTTTCAAATCCAAATTGAAGAGTTACCTCATGGATCACTCCTTTTATTACGTCGAGGAACTCCTAGAAAATTTAAACAATTAAGCTAATTCATTTTTTTCTATATTAATTCTTTTCACTTTGTTTAAAGATAGTCGTGTGCATAGGACTACTTAAAAATTTTGTTACCATTCTTGCGTAAAAATTCGTGTATTGACTTGTTCCACGACCAAGGAGTCTCACTCCTCAATTGGGTCCTATGGAACAGAAAACCATATTATTATTATTATTATCAAATGCTTTTAATCCTAAGGGAAGAAATGGCTAAGGTCATCTCTCCCTAGACTTTCAAACTACTTAAAATAAAGTAGCTTAACCTAACGACAAAACACACACACACACACACACACACACACACACACACACACACACACACGCACGCACGCACGCACATTCCCGGCGACGGGAACGGCGGCTTAATCCGTAACATGGCAACCCAGACCGCGTGGCAATTCCCGTGCGGCAGAATAATGTTTATACCCTGTCAAACTGAATGTTTTATAAAAAATGATTTTGTACGGATGCATCAAGATGTATCTGTCGCTGATTCGACTATACACTAGATGAATGCGTCCTCTATAAGGAACACAAAACTTTCGGAAACCACTCTATCAGTCACGGTCTGCACGGCCACTACGGTCGGGGGTTCGAAACCCCCCTCGGGCATGGATATTTGTGCTGTCCTTAGAGTTAGCTAGTTCATAAGTAGTTTGTAAGGTTAGGGACTGATGACCCCGTAGTTAAGTCCCATAAGTTCTACAAACATTTGAACATTTGAAACCACTCTAAATTCCCGGTAGCTGATGGCGTTGTTTTTATGGCTGTTAGGTGTTTACACCGCTGGCCAAAAGCTTGGAAGCGGCGACAGTCTGCCGGTAGTCTTCTTCCGGCAGCCAGGCGTTTACACTTACTGGCCACAGCCTGTGAAGTGAAGAGGCGGCCGGTAGGCGCCGCGCAGCACTCAGTAGCAAGAGGCGCCATCAACAGCTGGAGCACTTATCTGAGGCACTTCCATGTCGTCATAAACACACTCCCGGAGAAAAATTAGTACACCTTATCAGATGCCACTTGGAGTGTGGTAGATGTATTGATAATGGATTTACCGTCGACCGCCAACAGGTAGCGTAGTGACAAACATGCCAGTGCTCTATATGTGTATACCCTTTAATAGAGAATGTTGTCAGCCGCAAGGCTCAATATGATGTGTGAACCAAACAGGAGTCAAGTCACGAAGAGGCGCTCGTGCTTCCTACAGCGAACTGTTTGTAAGGAGTGACCTTCCGAGTGTCGCGATGATCCTTTCAAAAAATTGCCACACGAGTTACACGTCTTGTGTCAGTTGTCACAAATGTTATGTAGGAGGCGAGGTACTGGCGGAAGTAGAGTTGTGAGGCGGGATCATGAGTCGTGTCGGGATAGCTTGCCCACGAAAGTCAAAGGTCTCAGGTTCGAGTCGCTGTTCCGGCACAAAATTTTAATCTGCCAGGAAGTTTCATATCAGCGCACATTCCGCTCCAGAGTGAAAGTTTCATTCTGTCAAAAATGTTGGTTGCAAACGTCTCGTGAACATTCTTACACCCTGAGACGACGAACAAAAATGTTCAAATGTGTATAAAGCTAATGAGAAATGTGGGGTCATCAATCCCTAAACTTACACTTATAAATTACCTTTTACTAAAGACAACACAAACAATCATGCTCGAGGTAGTTCTCGAACCTCCAACGGGGAACGGTCTCGCGCATCGATGTGCGCGACCATTCCGCCGCGGCCTTAGATGACGTTCTGGACTTCCACACAGCACAGACGACCACCAACATCGTCGTATTGTAAGGGCATCAGTGGGAGATGGTACACCTACCACAACGTTTTCGAGGGTTTGTGAGCCCAGAAATGCCAACACGAAGTGTTGCCAACCAGTTACTAGCAGAGACACTCCGTGCACGTACACGTCTCGCTCGTCTTTTCACTCACGCCGCAGTACCTACGTGCACGGCTCGTTTGTTGCCTTCAGAGAATCATTTGGAAGATGCAATGGCGAGCCGTGGTCCTTAACGATGAAGCAGACTGTGCCATCCACTCAAGTGGCGGTTCTTCTCGCGTACGAACGTTGTCTCATAGAGTGCATTACTTCAGTACACACCGGCTCCTCTTCAGGCCTTATGGTCTGCGGATGCGATAAAGTGCAACCCTCGTCCATCTTTGTGGGGGGAGAGCTGACCAGCACTCGGTATGTGCAGAATGATGTAAGACCCTATCTCTTGCTTTTTCTTGCACCAAGAAGGTGATGTGTTGCTCCAACAGGGTAAGGTTCGAGCACAGAACCCGTGAAACTTGACGTGCTCTTCAAAGCGCGCTCTAAGTTCCCTGGCCAGCATGATCTATGGACTTGTATCTAACGTAACTGGACTGGATTATGATGGGGCGACAAATGATAAGTTCGACTCGTTAACCTACAACTCCTGCAGAACTACGTGAACAGTTCGAGCAGGTATGCTATAATACACTCCTGGAAAATGAAGAAAGAACACCATGAGTTCGTCGACCCAGCAGAAAGAAATTTTATTGGCACATTTTTGAAGATATACTCCTGGCCATTAAAATTACAACACCACGAAGATGACGTGCCACAGACGCGAAATTTAACCGACAGGAAAAAAATGCTGTGATATGCAAATGATTAGCTTTTGAGAAAATTCACACAAGGCTGGCGCTGGTGGCGATACCTACAACGTGCTGACATGAGGAAAGTTTCCAACCGATTTCTCATACACAAACAACAGTTGACCGGCGTTGTCTGGTGAAACGTTGTAGTGGTCCTTCGTGTAAGGAGGAGAAATGCGATTTTGATAAAGGTCGGATTGTAGACTATCGCGATTGCGGTTTATCGTGTCCCGTATCGCGACATTGCTGCTCGCGTTGGTCGCGATCCAATGACTGCTAGCAGAATATGGAATCGGTGGCTTCAACGGCCTCTTATCACTGTCAGTCGAGATGACAGGCATCTTATCCCCATGGCTGTAACGGATCGTGCAGCCACGTCTCGATCCATGAGTCAACAGATGTGGACGTTTTAAAAACAACAACCATCTGCACGAACAGTTCGACGACGTTTCCAGCAGCATGGACTATCAGCTCGGAGACCATGGCTGCGGTTACTCTTGACGCCACATCATAGACAGGAGCGCAACGACGAACCTGGGTGCACGAACGGCAAAACGGATGAATCCAGGTTCTGTTTACAGCACCATGATGGTTGCATCCGTGTTTGGCGACATCGCGGTGAACGCTCATTGGAAGCGTATATTCGTCATCGCCATACTGGTGTATCACCCGGCGTGATGGTTATCGGGTGGGGTGCCATTGGTTACACGTCTCGGTCACCTCTTGCTGTCGGCAACGCATATAAAAGACAACAGGTATCGGGCGCAAGTGTTACCGCTTCTACAATGGTCGGTTATCAAGATTTCAATGATTTTCAACGTGGTGTTACAGTCGGCGCACGAGAGATGCGATACAGCATCTCTGCGGTAGCGACGAGGCGGGGATTTTCCTGTATGACCATTTCACGAGTACGCCGTGAATATCGGGAATGCGGCAAAACATCAAATCTGTGACATCGCTGCGGTCTGAAAAAGATCCTGACGAAAAGGACTACTGAAGAGAACCGTTCTGCAGATTGCTGCGGATTTCAATGCGTAACAACAAATATCACTGTGCGAACCATTCAACGAAACACCATAGATATGGGCTTTCGCAGAAGAAGGCCCACTTGCGTACCCTTACTGACTGCACGACACAAAGCTTTACGCCTCGCCTGGACCGCCAACACCAACATTGGGCTGTTAATGGCTGGAAACATGTTACCTAATCTGACGAGTCTCATTTCCAATTGTATCGATCGGTTGGACGTGTAAGCGTATCGACACAACCTCATGAACCCAGCATGTCAGCAGGGGACTGTGCACTGGGACTGCTTTGAACGCAAGACATCTCCCGTCGTTTGTATTGTACAAACGAATATATTTATTCTTAAAGCCAGATGAGTAGATGCAGATGTTTGTAACCGTAAATAATTTTTCCGCTCTCACATTTGCTTTGATAGCTTTTTATTTTCCAAAGAAAACCTGTAATTATTGCAAAACTAATTTTTCCTGTACTTATTTGAAGAGTAGTTAAAATTGCAAGACGGGCCTAGACTCCTTCAGAGTCTTCATCATATGTGCCTTGTGTCTTCGTGTTTTGCTTCTTCAGTTTCCACAGTTGAAAGCTGAACACACTTATGGGTGTTTAATGTGTATTTTGGTAAAAATAAAAGATACAGAAGAAAATACGAGTTTCTGACAAATAAAGCACGTATGCTCCGGATAACCTTTCATTGTGCACCTAATCTTGGGACGGTAATGTCCTGAAGCCAGTCGTGGATTTTTAAAACACGGTATAACACGGAATTTTGTCTACAGTGTCCATGCCTATCATTTTCGGATATCCTGTAAACCAAATCCCACGTTTTTAATTTATTACTTTTTACTTACTAGGTCTATTCACAAAACACTTTACGGACAATATCGACATCTGCTAAATTATATTATTGTATGGCGCATAGTTGACGAGACATGCCGTCATAAATATACAGATGTGCGAAAAACTGTCTAAAATTGAGCGCAAATTACCTAATATTCATGCAGTGTTTGATAATGATAAAACTTTGTGATTCAAAACTATTTTTAAATGTAGTTTCAAACCATTTCTAAGGTTTCCCTCTATTACATGCTTAAAGTCAAAGATTTAGGACATTAACAAGTAATCAGCCGTTATTCTTTACAGACAAGGGGATACTACTAAACTAGGAGATCTAAAATATTTAATTTGCGAGTTTCTTCATTATGT
This sequence comes from Locusta migratoria, assembly GCA_026315105.1. Lineage (NCBI taxonomy): Eukaryota > Metazoa > Arthropoda > Insecta > Orthoptera > Acrididae > Locusta > Locusta migratoria. The sequence goes on along the minus strand of CM048744.1, from coordinate 398,316,862 downwards.
TCAGTAGATAAGAATCAACACTTAATCATCCGGTGAACTGAAACTTATGAAGAAAAACTCTATTTTAACTAATATGTAACAAGTTCTAAGCATCGCTACCAACAGGAGTAGAAGACATCGTGGAACAATAAGGGAAAAGTGCCATTAGAGAAGATACAGCACACTGGGAGGGCAGGAAATAACTCCTCTGTCCATCAGATACGTATCTGATTCCGTAAATGGCTAGAAGGGCACAGCAATGACAGTAAATCGGTGGAGAAATCGGCCCAGATGTTATTCGTGATTCACAACTCACAGCTGTCACTGATGCAAGTAACAAGCTGCCCATTATAGAGCTACAGTTACAACGCAGTGACCCTTCCTCCTGAAGAAAGTTTTCCTAATAAATTGCCATCAAGATACCCTGACCATAACGGAACGCTTCTCGTCACCATATATAGAAACGAAGACATTTCTCTAACTATAACAGCCAAGAAGTAAAAGATGTTTCCTCGCGCAAAACGATACCTTATGAAACCTGCTGTCATTAATAGAGAACATTTCATGGCAGTGTCGTTGTGGAAAAAATTCAAAAAGGAAAGAAAATTTGTTTCCATAATATGAGTGAAATATAAATTAAAGTTAACAATAAATCTGGATGAAAACCCATGTGAATAACAAATACTTCAAACTTTTTTAAAGAGTACAGGTCCTGATGTGAAAGAAGTTTGCATACGCTGAAATCGTCGCTTCTACTCGTCACTACATTGACTGGAAAAGATAGTCGCTGTATTTCCACACTCTTTACTTGTAGGATACTTCAGTTCTACCGTCCATTGAAACTTCCTGCTTGTTCACAGCAAGGATCGTTCCAAGAAAAAAAGAAGAAAATAAATTAAAAATTAAAAAATAGAGAAAACAAGGGAAAAATCCTGCTGTTTACGAAACAGGGGCTTTCTAAGCATCTTGTGGTTAAAGGTTGCCTTGTTTAAATGCCTGTATAATACAAGGCCTGTATAGTACAAGGAGTAATTTAGGATAAATACAGTTCTTGGCCATGATCGCCTATGACACATGATATTTCCGAAATCTCTACACTTACTGCACTTACTTGATAAGTTGTTATCTGGCTTTAATGCAACCTCATCTTTCTGTCTGTACTGGACAATATTTTTTAATTGCTTCTTTCAGTATGTGAGAGTGCCTTGCCGTTTAAGCATTCCGGCATGACTGAATCCTTAACATCTGTAATAAGAAGTCCCGTCAAGTAAAATACTTGAAAATTTATGCAATTACAAGTTATCTGGTGAAAGATAAATAAATATATTTTAAATAATTTTATTCACAATCTTCTGTTACTGTTACGTAATTACTGTTATTATGGTGACCACTTACCATACAATAGATAAGGTAAACGTACAACGTGCGTAATGTCACTAACAGATGTTACGTTGTATGTAATTAGTATTTCTTTCCAGTAACTTAGGACCTGTTTGTTATAAACATCACTCACGTCATATGTTAATCTTTCGTTTCTTGCGATAACTGCTTCGATGTGAAGACGTAACTCATCTAACTTAATAGCAACATGGTACTTCATTTCATCGAAGTTTATGATACTTTGTTATTACAGATGCATTTAAAATCGAGACTTGACTGCGCTGGAGAATACTGGTTAATTCGTAGAAAACTAGAAATAAGTCATGGTTTTTTATTTTAATGTTTTTCAAACTGGCAGACAATTCTAGAAGCTAGTTCCCCTCTTTTACATCTTTCAATCTGTCCAGAACATATCCGCCTCTTGTTGTGCTGAAATAGGAGAATTTTTCATTAAGGTTGGTACTTTTGTTTGTGGGGATTGCCTTCACATTATTTATATTGCACTTCACATGCAAGGTTTACGATGACTACCTTCAGATATTCTTGTATTGTATACTTCTGCATCACCCGCAGCCGTCTAAAGGGAACACCTGAATTACCTACCACGTAATTTCTATAAATATCAAATACTAACGGTCCTAACACTATGCCCTGAAGTATGCCACTGGGATTGGCGTAATTCTGCGGTTTAGGGGGAGATTTTAACTCAACGGATAAGACAGGTGGCAGAGAGTCGAGCAACATTGTTCTAAGTGCTTTATCCGAAAATTACCTGTAACAGTTAAAAAGACAACCAACTCGTGGAGATAACGTGTTAAAAAGACAACCAACTCGTGGAGATAACGTGTTAGGTTTGCTGATGACAAACAGATCCGAACTTTTCGATTCAGCGTAGATCACAGATTCTGCGATCATAAGGCCATTACAGCATCAATGTCTACTACTTTAAATAGAAATATCAAGAAAGGCAGGAAGATCTTCTTATTTAGCAAAAGCGAAAAGGGTCAGATTTCAGAGGACGCGACTTCTCAACCCGATAGTTTCGTCTCAAACACTGACATTACTGAGCAACTGTGGACGAACTTCAAGTGTACTGTACAACACTCGTTACATAATTATGTGCCAAGTAAAATTATGAGAGATGGGAAAGATCCACCGTATTCAACAACCGAGTTTGTTTCGAAAGCAAAGAGAACTTCAACGCAAATATAAATGTTGCCAAAGTCTTGTAGACAAGTGAAAGTTAAATAATGCCAAAATTAGCGCAAGGGCTGCCATGCGAGAGACGTTCAACGACTTCGAGAACAATGTTTTGTGTACCAGCTTGGCAGAAACTACTAAGAAAGTTTGGTCAAATCTGTAAAACCGGCGAAATCAGATATCCAGATACTCTGTGACCATAATGGTTTTAAAACAGAGGATGATACACAAAATGCCGAAATACTAAATTTCTTTCTCCAAAGCTGCTTCACACAGGAAGATTGCACTGTAGTGCCGCCTCTAAACCATCGCACAATTCTTAAAACGGCGGATATTGAGGTAAGTGTCAGAGGGATAGGAAAGCAATTGAAATAGCTCAAGATAGGAAAGGCCGCTGGATCTGATAGGATACCACTTCAATTTCACACGTGGTTTGGGAAGGAACTTGTCCCATTCTAGCAGCGGTAAACCGAAAGTCTCCAGAGGAACGAAATGTTCGCAATGGTTGGAAGAGGTCACAAGTAATTCGCGTTTATAAGAATGGTCTTGGATCAGATGCGCAGAACTATAAACTTATATCCCTTACATCGATGAGTTGCAGAATTTTGGAACACGTTTTATGTTCGAATATTATGTCATTTCTGGAGACTGGCAATCTCCTCTGTAGGAATCAACACGATTTTCGAAAGCAACATTCGCCTGAAACATAAATTGCGCTATTCATCCACGAGGGCAGTAGATACAGGGTCCAAGGTAGATGCCGTGTTTCTTGACTTCCACAAGGCTTTCTGTACTATACCGCACTGTCGCCTGGTAAACGAAGTGCGAGCATACGAAATATCAGACCAATTACGTAACTGGATTTGAGGCGTTTGTAGCTAACAACGTAGCATGTCATTCTCAACGGAGAGAAGTCTTCAGATGTTAAAGTGATCTCAGACGTGCGCCAAGTGAGTGGTATAGGGCCTTCGATTTTCATAGTTTCTATAAATGACCACGTAGATACCATCGGAAGATCAATAAGGCTTTTCGCGGATGATGCTGTAGTTTAGCGAGAAGTCGCAACACTGGAAAATGGTAACGAAATGCAGAATGATTTGCAGCGTATTGATGTATGGTGTAGGGAATGGCAAACGAGCCTCATGATAAACAAGTGTTACGTGCTGCGTTTACACAGAAAGAAATAGCCTTTATTTTATAACTGCGCAATAGTGGGACACACAATGGAAGCAGTGTCCGAAAGAACAGGCACCCTATCAGTGATTCTATCAATAATGCTACTTTGATAAGTAAATAACCCATTTTGTCACTTCTAAACCTAACTCTCCCACCCACTTTTTTATAGTGTTGTGCTGACTCGCTACACAGCCATAAACACCTAACATGACAAAATTCAATCATAATTTGTCGGGATGGTAGCTTCTCGGACACCTTTATTCACAAGAACGTCTGAATGTATTGTAAGCTCGTTCAATATACAGGTACAACAGGAAGGAACGACGCTAGTTTCGTAGGCTATCTTATATGATGTATACAGCTACGATTATTGGAGACCGAGCTTCCCTCGAATTTCGTATTATTGAATTGGAAGGAAACGGCCTTGGATTTTGTAAGAAACCGTTCCGACATTCGTACGGACTGATCTGGCAGGTTTCCAAAAACCTACATGTGGATGACGGTCGAACAATTGGACCAGATTCTCTTAAATGTAGTCCTCGTGTAGAAGATGCTAAATGATTATTAATTGTCTTCACATCTGGCTAATTTTATGTGCTCGGTTGGTTGAACTGATATCGAGATACTGGCATTTCGGTGCGTCAAATAATTGTAATTGCTGTCATTTCAAATTAAAGACAGAGAGAAACATAGCTGTCTCTGAATATTGCCAGAAGTTTTCAGACTTACATTTTAAAAAGTCAGTCTGTATATTATCGTATGTTTTGTTATAGCTGAGACATGACGCCTCCGCGTGCCGCTTACTCTTTTTGACATATTACACCAAACTGCAACGGAGGAAGCAATGCGCCGATATGTGATAAAGGCTAACGAGTATTAAATTAGATTTGAAAACTGCAGAGATATTATACAGGATGTATAAAAAAAGTGTGACTCAAACTTACACGGTTGAAAGTATAAGATAACAGAAGCAAAACTGTCCTATTAAACATGAGTCCGAAAACGAGCAGTTTGTAAGATAATTACGAATGTATGGTTCCAAGCCACCACTGACATCATTGTCAAAATCGTCCTATTTAGAACACATTAATTTGAAATTTAGACTTTGCTCTTAGGTTTTACATCGAATTTAGTTCACATTTCAAGCAAGGGTTATCTGTTAAAAAAAAGGTGTTCGAAGTGTCTTATTTGCATCTGGATGCAATACTGAGATCTTCTTTGCAATGAATTTCGAATTCTTTCAAATAGTCATGGATCATTTCGGAATTCTTGACAAACGTGTACAACTTTGCGCTCCAGTTCTTCGACCGTGTTAACGGGTGTGCTGTACACTTCGCTTTTGAGGTGAACCTAGACACAAATCCAAAGGATTCAGATCAGGAGATGTTAGAGGCCAGGAACAGGCCCGCCTCGACCTGTCCGTCTTTGGCTCTATCTGCGCCGTCTCACAGCAGCAGCAGCTAACTAGGACGATGTTTACGATGAAGTCAGTGAAATGTGAACTAAATTCGATGTAAACCTTAATAGTAAAGTCTAAATTTCAAATTAATGTATACTAACTAGGACCATGTTTACAATGAATTCAGTGACGTCTTGGAACCATACATTCGTAATTATTTCACAACCGGCTCGTTTGTGGACCCGTGTTTACTGGGACATTTTTGCTTGTATTATCTGGTACTTTCAACCGTGTAAGTTTGCGCCATCCTTTTGGATACATCATGTATATATCGTAAGTGTATGGATGTCTACATGTGTATCATCATAAATTCGCTCTTTAAAACAGCAGTAACCAGTGCCATTTATATTGGTTTTATTGGCTGAGACGAAGTGCACCATGCTACGAACCAAGTGGCAGCCAGTGTATGCGCAGCTCAGTACCATGCCTGCGCAGACCACGACCTGCAGCTCACAGTGATGCCCAGAGTCCCTCACACAAGAGCATCCCAGGGTGCTCATGAGAGCCAAAGCACCAATAATCGCTTCTCAGATTCTTGATTTTCTTTTCACAATGTTACACTTTTTTATGACCAGCCGAAAACGCGACGTTGCCTGGGTAGTATATATGTATTCCACACTCTCGCAGTTCATCTCCCTTAATTTCTCTCTTTTCCTCTTCCATTTTTCTGCCCATCCCTTCCATACCCTTTCTCAGCCCACCTCCTCCGCTCCCCTTCCATCCCCTCGTCGTCTTCTCTCTGTTCATTCCGCCTCTTTAGCTGATCTCCTTATCCCCCTATTTATGAAAACTCAAGATTGACAAATATCATCAAAATGTCCAAATGTTTGTATAGTCTATGGGACTTAACTACGGGGTCATCAGTCCCTAAACTTACAAACTACTTATGAACTACTTACGAACTAGGACGGCACAAATATCCATGCCCGAGGGGGCATTCGAGCCCCCGACCGTAGTAGCCGTGCAGACCGTGACTGGAGCGCCTCAGTCCCCTCGGCCACCGCTGCCGGCGACAAATATCATCGTTATCGGTTAAATACTGTCATACTGCTAGGTACCATTTGCCATGCACTTTACACTGGCTTGCAGTTCATAAAACTCTCGCCATTAAAACATTCATACATGAGCGAACATTCTAATAATTAGTGAAAGAATGGCAAAGAATGTTGTATGGTGCCCTCTTGTTTTGATGGTCTAGTGTGCAAAATATCTTAAAAATAAGATTGAAACTGTAGGTACGCGTCGAAATCTGTAACCAAAATACACTCCGCCATCCACTATACGAAATTTCAAGTAGACGCCTTCCTCTTGGTTTGAAGGTCAATCGTGCAAAATTACTTTAAAGATAGGAATAAAACTGTAGCCATGTGTCGAAGTTTGTAAGTAATGTGCCTTTGCCATCCACCGTACGAAAATCTATGTGAATAGTGACCTTCCCCTTGTATTCAATGTGAAGTGTACTAAATTCATCGCCGGCCGCGGTGGCCGAGGTGACTGAGGCGCTGCAGTCACGGCCACTACGGTCGGGCATGGATATTTGTGCCGTCTACTTCGTAAGTAGTTCATAAGTAGTTTGTAAGTTTAGGGACTGATGAACCCGTAGTTAAGTCCCATAAGCTTAACAAACACTTGAACTTGAACTAAATTCAACAAGATCGCATATGATTAGAAATCTGTACTTCAATTTTCGTGTTTACATATTAATATTATGATACATCAAAGCAGTATCGGTGTGCCCCGTTTTCCTTCCTAAACCTGCTGCTCCCAAACAGCTGTGTAAGACGTGTTGCCCTTGGAGGGGATAATAGACGTTGGATCGTAAATTTAAAAATAAATAAATAAATCTGCTGTTGAAACTTCCTGGATTGATTAAAATTGTGTGCCGGAACCGGGACTCGAACCTGGGACCTTTGCCTTTCGCGGGCAAGCGCTCTACCGACTGAGCTACCCCGACACGACTCACGATGCCGCCTCACAACTTTACTTCCGCCAGTACCTCGCCTCCTACCTCCTACCTCGGGGTAGCTCAGTCGGTAGAGCGCTTGCCCGCGAAAGGCAAAGGTCCCAGGTTCGAGTCCCGGTTCCGGCACACAATTTTAATCTGCCAGGAAGTTTCATATCAGCGCACACTCCGCTGCAGAGTGAAAGTTTCATTCTGAAATCTGCTGTTGCTTTGGGTGTTTTCTATTTTTTTTTTTCTAAAGTACCTCTGTTTTAAAGCAAACGAATCAAAACAAATTCTTCATTCATTTCAGCCAACTATTCATTTTATACACAATAAATATAATACGAAGTAAAATCACCATAAACTTAAGGTACTGAGAAACACCAGCACTTCTTACGCCAAATATAAATATTCTCTATGTCATCTGCTAAGACTTCTGACAACAAAATACATATTACAACACATACAAGATTTACCAATATCGTTTATATGAACATCAGCAACTTTGAAAGTGCGATAAGTAATTATATCATGACCATAACTTTCAAATCCACCAATATAAGCCAGAGATCCAACATAAACCATAGCTACTGTGAGACATGCACTTCCGGCATAATTATTATCATTATTTCCTATATTTTAAATCTATTAGCCTAAAAATTCTTACCCTAGTAACCTTACGAAATAGTCACAGGCGAAACCCTCCAAAGTAGATAATAATCAGTAGCACCGGCTTCCAAAACTAGAACCTGTGGCTTAGCGCTGATCCTCCTTACAAACAGTATTTTATATACGCACTGGAAACATGTACAAACAGCGACAATTCGGACCTCTTGTCAGTCTTTATCAGTGTGAATTCGGAACGCAACCGTAAGTACAGAAATCAGCACACAAAACGTGTTGCAAAATCTTAGTTCAAAAGTCTCCTGAACACTAACGTTGAATGTGTGTACTGCATCACGACCTCAGTTCCTTAGATTGTCCATCTAAGTAATGTAAACTACCACGCATAATCAGTGCCAATGCCATGGTGTGGGTAAGACTATCAGTTCCAGTTATAACACCAGGAAGGAAACATACTGATGGTGTGGACGGTAGTTCAAACTGTACGATGGTCAATTATTTGTTCATTTATTTTCTCTCTTTCTTTATGTGTGCTGTGTGTAGTGGGAGTAATTTGCTAGTCTTTCTTTTTTTAATTTATTCTTGCATGTCATAAGGGTGTGCCTCAGAATGTATTGTTTGGTGAATCTGCAGTATGTGTCTTGGATGACAATTTTCTCGTTGTTCTTGGGAACAGTATTCGTTAGTTGTTAGGCGCTGTCCCTGCCTGCGGAAGGCAGAGCTGGGCTGGCTTGTCGAGGGAGGCTGGTCGCTGGCGACACATTTATGGGGGCAGTTTGTGAGGTGTGACCTATCTGTCGGTAGGCTCACTACCTAAGGTGGCTGCACTCTCTAGAAAGCGCTCGATAATTTATCGCAGGCAGCATTCTGCAGGGTTCCTATTATCACGGAGCCTCTTAGTGTACGGCTTTGGGGAGGTTATTATCTACGTATCTGTTATCCTTCCTTGTCTGCAGAATTACAGTTGGGGGGCAGACTAGGGCCACAATTTTCAGGGTGATATAGTGCCCGGCGTCCTGTGAAATTTCGGCGCGAAATGGAGTCTTCTCTCGTCTGGTGTTTTGTGTCCCCTTTCCACTTTGCTCTTTTATGTGTGGCTATTCAGGATACGACTCGATAGATAATACTATAAATTCCTTTTAGGGCAAAAGGCTGGGAAACGTTGGGCGTGAGGAATTTTCTAATGGACGGTTGACATGGGTGGCGTCCTCTTGAGGCGATCCGATTGGCTCCGTCTTTGTAGGTGATAGGTCTAGCTCTCTGTCATAGCTGCCTGTCCATCTCTTTGGCTGGAGGGTTAGAGCTCTCAAGTGATTGGTATATCGAGTTTAGGTGAGCGGTGACGCTCAGTTTTTCGCGTGGGCAGACGAAGAGTTGGGGGACTTCTCGTGTAGGCTCTGTCTAGTTCGGACGCTTTCTTTCAGATACGACCTGAAGAGTTTTATTTCGCTCTTCTGGGCTGAGTCTGAGCGTTTGGTTGGACTTTAGTTTTCTGAAGTTTCCGCCTGCAGCATCGTGGACTGAAAATTTCACGTCGGACAGGAACTCAGGTGCAGTTATTCGTTTTGTGAAACAGCTGTGTTTCATATTCTTGTTCGGTCGAGACTTGAGATTAGGCAGACACTGTCGTACTGGCCGTACCGATGTCCTAATGGTTTGTGCAATTCCATTCTCGCGTTTTGCGCTTGAGTTTATGAGTGTATTTCCTAGCCGACACTGGAAGCATTTACCTGACAACTGCCATCTGCCGTGATAGTGGGGCTGTTATAGTTAAATGTCGATACTGCTTCACAGGTCGTAGGCGGAAGAATTTATTCTCTTTCAGCTCCACTTCTTCGACATCGTTCAGTCGCCAGTGAGTTCTAGCGTCGACAGATCAAGCCGACTCAAGGTTATTGGTAAAATGATGCTCGCTATTTGCTAGGGTTGTTTTATATAGTTGCACACCCATCAGTGTGTATGTGCATGCGTATGATCGATGTTCGATTTCTCTTTCCTATAACTAATTTCTTAGCGCCTCTGTCCACCTTTCTAGTTTTTTTCACGATAGGCCAACGCCACATGTATACCCAGATATTTCACTGTGTTGATTGATTAATGCTAAAACTATACATGTAAAAGTTACGGTTCCATTTGTTCATTTCTATTAGACCTCGTATATTGATTTGTAAATTTATATTTTAAAAATCAGACAATTTGCAAGTCACACATGTATTTCGCGGTGTTAACCGATTTTACTGCTTTTGATGTCCCATTTATAAATATTTGTTTTCATTTGTAACCCATTGCTTGACAACACTCTTAATTGTGATTTCATTAGCAAAATCCTTTATATTATTTGTTAACCATCCCCCAAGTTTCTGTGTGCTTCAATTTAATTAATGTATTTGTTTAAGTCATAAATTTACTTTCCTTTACAAATAACTAACTCACTATTTTGGAGGGTAATTAGATAGATAGGTAGAGGACCGTGTTTATTATTTGGTTCACTCTGATCAATTATCTCGCCACCTTGATTATAGATTTAGGGTGTTGGATCTTATTCCATGTTTTAATAAAAATTATTGTGGCGGCCCATTGATATTAACATTAATGAGAAATATATTTAAAATTAATTTGAATATTTGTGATTTTGCACATTTGCATACCAGAGGACCGTCTCTGACGAGTACATATACAGGGTGTTTCACTAAGTGTGTTTGCCTCTGTAACTTATAAAAAAATAGGTGACGGGAAATTTTAATGTGGTAAGTCAACACAAGAAATGTTACACTTTCTGAGGATCTATGAACATCGTTTATTGTATCTTTTCCACAGAGTTACAGCACAAAGGATAATTTTTTAAATGGAACAATACTTTTTCTATCGTGCATTGGAATCGTTGAAACCAGCTGCGTCCAAATCACTGTTAGTTTGGGAGCTACAATCCTTCAAAGTTTCAGGGGCAGATGTAGTTTAAATTGATTTGGACGCAGCTGGTTTCAACGAATCCAATTCACGATAGAAAAAACTATTGTTCCATTTAAAAAATTATATCTTTGTGCTGTAACTCTGTGGAAAATGATACAATAAACTATGTTCATAGCTCCGCAGAAAGTGTAACATTTCTTGTGTTGACCTACCGCATTAAAATTTCCCGTCACCTTATATTTTATAAGTTACAGAGGCAAACACATTTAGTTAAACACCCTGTATATCCACTCGGTGGGGTTATCTCTCTTTTTTGACACGACGTCATACAAAACCGTGCCCAAAAGGTCAAATCAGAAGTCACAGCTATGTTGTTGGAATATGGAGGTGGTACAGAGATACAGGAACTGTCGATGACTAGCCACAATATGGCCACCCAAAGGCTACGACAGCAGCTGATTACCGCTACATGCGGATTGCAGGTCGGAGTAACGGCAAGAGGAACACCACGTGAATAATAATCTTGTGCAGCTACTGGACGTCGTGGTTCGCCTCAAACTGTACGTAATAGGCTGCAAGACATGCAAATTCACTCCCGAGGTCCATGGTGAGGTCCAGTTTGACACCTAGACACCAGACACCAGACAGCAGCTTAATGAATGGACTCGTCAGAAAGTGTATTTCACTCGCATATGACTTCAACCAGACATTCGTCGCAGACATTTATGGAGGCAGCCTATCTGAACGTCTTAGAGGCACTGTCCAGAAGGTGCAGCGAGGTGTTAGTTACCTGATACTTTACGGTGGCATTATGTTGGGCCATTATCCGCCACTGGTGGTCGAAGAAGGCAATCGGACTTCTATAACGTACATGGATGACATCCTCTGCCGTGTAGTTCAACCATATAGACAGTATAATTACGTAGGCTTCCGCGGCCAGAGTCAGATGACATAAAAGTTTTCTGGGTATGGTACCGCGTCATGATGTAGGCTATTACTTATTTAACCAACGTTTCGGCCAACGTTACAGTGGCCTTCATCTGGGTAACTGGTGTGAGCTGGTTGTTACTACACTTTATATTACTTTCATTTAGACATTACGTCATAATTTTTTAAAATAAGCGATGTTATTGGTGAACGTATTGCGGAAGAGTGGAACTTTATTTTTGATAGGATGCTGAGGGGGAAGGGGTGGGGGTTAGCCGTTGCCTATTGCTTCTTGCATAGCGAGACATGGTTGGTGTTCATCGGCGAAAGGGGTGAGGGCTTCCGTATCTCTCCTGCTGGCCGTGGGCCGCGCGGCGGCAGTAGCTTACTGGTGACGCTCGCGTGTTGTGATGTCAGTGCGGCCTATTACGCTGTGATGGCCGGTAGCCAAGAGGGGGCAAGCCTGAGTCCATCTTCTCTATTCATGTTATTGGGGTGTTTAACAATTTCGATGGCTTCCCTTATCTTACGTTTGACCATCCCTGGTTGCTTGGCGAGTATTCTGGCATCGTTAAATTTTATCTTCCTGCTGCAATCTTGCTGGTGTTCGGCTACTGCAGATTTATTGTGTTGGCCTAATCGAATGTAGCGTTCATGTTCCCGTATTCGTGTTGCCACTGCCCTCCCTGTCTCACCTATGTACACTTCCCCACACTCGCATTCCACCTTGTATACTCCTGATGCATGTAGTGCGTCTATGTTGTCCTTTGTGGAACCAAGAGCATCCTTGACCTTGCGACTGCTGTAGAAGAAAGGCTGGATTCCTACCCGGCGAAGATGTTTGGCAATGCGATCTGTGACGTTTTTTACATAAGGTAAGCGTGCTGCTGGCTGCTTTTTGTTGACTTCCTGCCTACTGATGTTTCTTTTATTTGTGTCCATGGCGGTGTGGATCACTCTATGCTTGTAGCCAGATATATGCGACCTGGTTCAGTTGTGTTTATCTTCGACCTACTTCAAGTGGCAAGAAAGATTCTACGAGCAAACAGACGGCGTAGCAATGGGGTCTCCCTTATCCCCGTTGGCAGCCGACATTTTCATGGAGGCCTTCGAAGCAACAGCACTTTGTTCCGCCCCTTTACGCCCAAGATGCTGGTTTAGATACGTGGACGATACTTTCGCAATATGGCCCCACGATGAGATGGAACTACACAAGTTTCATGAACATCTAAACAAATTGCACAAGAAGATCCAATTTAGAGATCGAAAAGGATGGCGCTATTCCATTCCTAGATGTGGAAATTTATAGAACTAGGCAAGGCACACTTGGGCACAGGGTATATCGGAAGCCTACACATACCGACAGGTATTTGCACGCTCAATCAAACCACCATCCAGCACAGAAGAACTCTGTTATCCGCTCACTGACGATTCGCGCGCAACGACTAAGTGATGAAGACAACAAAACAGCTGAGCTCAACAAACTAGAAACAACATTTCTGGCAAATGGCTACAAGCATAGAGTGATCCACACCGCCATGGACACAAATAAAAGAAACATCAGTAGGCAGGAAGTCAACAAAAAGCAGCCAGCAGCACGCTTACCTTATGTAAAAAACGTCACAGATCACATTGCCAAACATCTTCGCCGGGTAGGAATCCAGCCTTTCTTCTACAGCAGTCGCAAGGTCAAGGATGCTCTTGGTTCCACAAAGGACAACATAGACGCACTACATGCATCAGGAGTATACAAGGTGGAATGCGAGTGTGGGGAAGTGTACATAGGTGAGACAGGGAGGGCAGTGGCAACACGCATACGGGAACATGAACGCTACATTCGATTAGGCCAACACAATAAATCTGCAGTAGCCGAACACCAGCAAGATTGCAGCAGGAAGATAAAATTTAACGATGCCAGAATACTCGCCAAGCAACCAGGGATGGTCAAACGTAAGATAAGGGAAGCCATCGAAATTGTTAAACACCCCAATAACATGAATAGAGAAGATGGACTCAGGCTTGCCCCCTCTTGGCTACCGGCCATCACAGCGTAATAGGCCGCACTGACATCACAACACGCGAGCGTCACCAGTAAGCTACTGCCGCCGCGCGGCCCACGGCCAGCAGGAGAGATACGGAAGCCCTCACCCCATTCGCCGATGAACACCAACCATGTCTCGCTATGCAAGAAGCAATAGGCAACGGCTAACCCCCACCCCTTCCACCTCAGCATCCTATCAAAAATAAAGTTCCACTCTTCCGCAATACATTCACCAATAACATCGCTTATTTTAAAAAATTATGACGTAATGTCTAATTGAAAGTAATATAAAGTGTAGTAACAACCAGCTCACACCAATTACCCAGATGAAGGCCACTGTAACGTTGGCCGAAACGTTGGTTAAATAATAGCCTACATCATGACGCGGTACCATACCCAGAAAACTTTTATGTCATATAGACAGTAATTTCGCAGACTTTCGCGGCGTAATAATTGATTATTTACTTCTCAGATTTCTTCTTACACGATATTTCAGCGACAGCATTTCGCCAAGGGCGACAATTATCGCGCTGATCGTGCACATCTTGTGAATGCGTTCCTGCATGATAACGACATCGCAAGATTAGAATGGCCAGCTTGTTCTCAAGACATGCACCCTATCGAACGTGCCTGGGATACATTCTGAAGGCCTATTTTCCGACAAGACGACCCATCAACTAATTTGATAGATCCATGCTGAATCGTCATTGAGAAGTCGGACAATCTGGACCAGCACACTGTTGATGGTTAGTGGACAGTATCCTATGCTACGACTAGTAGAGGTAGTCCACAACACAAATTCAGAATCTCTAGGTTATTCCCGTACAACTTGTTTTTCTGCTTTCATGAACAGTAAAGAGAACTGATAGGTTGTTTTTCAATATATCTATTCAAATTTCATGTAAAGGGTCATAGAACCTTAGAATCGTGCTAATGCAGTACTTTTTATGAGCGTATACACATGCTGTCAGCGGCCAGTCCGAAAAGTACCTATCGGACTTAAGCTCTGGCGCCCCACAGCGTGTATGTGTCTTACTTCATGCAAGTTCTCTTTTCTTCCCAATGGTGTTGATAGGGACTGACAAGAGTCTCATGCAACCGCTTGCAGAGCAATCTTCCCAGTGTGTTATAAGACGTGGTTGCAGTTTGACAGGGCGCTATCCGATTCTGGAAGTGACACCCGACAGGGATAAGCTGAACTTACCGTATCATCGTAGTCATAGGGTATGGACATTTTATTTGGAATAAGAGAGTAATTTGTTAACACTATGAGGGAGATGTGCAGCCCTTGCAATCTTTGCCAACTGTGACTGTATTACAAGATTGTTAAGAAGACTTATTTTTTATTCATTAAATAAATATAAAGACGAGATAGAATATTGCTATAGTTTCAGTGCTTCAGTGCACTATCAGTGACCAAATTGTCTACCTACTTGCAAATGTTTTGTGATTAGTATAAGAGTAACTTATGGCAGCGCAAAGATAACATTTACACCTCCTAGTCAGCTGGAAGTTATGTTTCATTAGAGGTGATGCATTATTCGATGCGACTTCAATTAGCAATTCATGGTGTAATTGGTGCTATGTAATGTTGTTGGACATGAAATTAAATATAACTAGCTGCTAAACCCGGCATAGTTCGAATATATATGCATTTTCTCGGAAAAGGTTTCATCTTCATGCATCCATGAAAACAGCTTAGAAATTATGAAAAAGTAAAACAAAGAAATAAGCATAATGTACAAAATACAGTATCCAAAGAAAGAAAAATATTAATAAAATACAAATGATATATAACATTAATCTAATTCAAAACTTGACTATAAACAACATTAATTGATACTTGTGATGGGACAGGTTTTGTGACTCACTGTTTACGACGTCACATCTCCTGAAATATGTGCCATACTATGATGTAAATTCGAAGATAACTTCAGTAGTTTATGTGCCTAATCTCTGGAAAATATGTCGTGAATGGCGTTAGGAGTAAAGACGTAATTAATCGAAACCTCATGCGGGATGATACGGTATTTCATGAACCGAATTGTTTATGATTTCATAAGTCATGAAATATATGTCGACCTGTGATACAGTAACGTAGGAACGTTATGTGTAATATATTTGTACTGTCTGTGAATTGTCTAGCGAATACAATTTACAGTGTAGACTTGTAACGTAATGCCAAATGCCGTAAGCGATAAACTTTTTGCCTTTTAACATTTTGCTGGAGTTGTGAGCAAACAAATGTTTCATAAAGCTTTGAAATTATGCTCAAAGTTTATTGCAAGTCACTAAGTGCTGTCATTGTCAAATAGTTTAAACCGTCACCGCTCAAAAATGCTTACAGTTGGTAGGTTTCTTAGTGGTGCTCACACTATACAGCAAACCGTAACTTATCTGTTGGTTTGGCAAGAAGAAATTGAACACAAATATTACCTGTCTTGCTTACTAAATATACACTTCAATTAACTGTTTTCACACTAAATAATAAAATATTAGGCCTGCGCTCAAGGTAACGCTTAGTATGAGAATAGTTTGAAGTTGAGGATACGGTGATCCAAACAGATATAGCATAAATTATAAAAGGAGGAACTATTTCTACGGGGTACTGACGTAATAGAGAGCAGTTAAGAAATAAAATGGTTTATTCATTAGAAAGATGCAACACTCTTTTGCACACACTGTGCAGTAACATTAACAATGAGAAATGTATTAAATTTACTTTAAGAACATGTTCAGTGCAACCAACATCACACATCAACTATTTAATTAATCGAACTCTGAAACATAGTAAAACAGAGCCTTAAATAACAATTGAACGCATTATTCCTGTTGTCACGTTATTAGGAACAGTTGGGATCCCCACATTCAGTCTTTACCATACCACACTAAAATTTTGTCAACCAACCTACCAGGTGATCAGAGAAATGCCTGTTTGAGTCTGGCCTTATTTTGCCTTTTTAACACATTTCTTACTGCAGACACTGAACATACATGTTCATATTAATATTAATGCTGCTCATGAGAACTAAGGAACTAATATAGTGAGCAGTTCAATGAAATAAATGTGACACCCTCGTCACCTTATACTGACTAACACCCTATCATTAACACGATAACTACAATATCATTTGAACAAATTTCTCAAGAGGTCAAAGAAACTATAAAAGTGCAGAACAGCTGATCAACTTCCATATGCTCTCAATTATTACACAACATTTACAAGCCCCCAAAAGACTATCTTAAAGGTACACACTGATAGCACATTAAAAAGAAAATTAGAATTTGTATCAACCACTAAAAGCTTTACCTGAATCTACACATCTTCAATGAACTAAGTGAAATACATTTCACAGATATTAAACAGGCACAAATTAAATATCATATAGTTTCTTGAGTAATTTACTTTAACACGAATAAACCCCAGAAGTACACATCTAATCAAGAACCAGTAATTACCCAAAGTGGTTTCAATTTCACTACAATAAAATGTTCACACGCAAAATTTAAAACAAATGAAACCCATTTCTAACCAAAATTTTTCCTTATGCATCTTCACACAGAGCTCAGTTTTGAGCTACTGCGAGTTCTTCACAATTGTGGCATACAGACAATGGGTGAGCTACCTTTTCACGTAACGGTCATTTCCGTTACCAAGAAATCTGCAGCAATCCACCTGAAAATCCTTCGCTCACAGCGAATTCTGGCATCGTTTTACCTAAATATTCTGTCGGCACTCTTTTGAAATTAGTAAACTGAAGCAAAAGCTACCTTGAAACACGTGTGGCAAACTTATTTAGTTACATAGAAAACCCCATAAATTGAAATACAGGTTGCAAAATTCAACTTGAAATAAAATCAATGACTTTCCGAGATACTTTCATTCAGCTAATGGCTATTTATTTCTACTCCATAGTCCTCAATCATTACCATGCTGGCTTGAAGTGAGCATAACGGACCAAATTCGGAGTACAGAGAAATGACCTCCGATTTCCGCAAATCCACCGAAATTTTACGTAAAACCATAATAGAAATAGATTCTGAACCGAATAGTGTTAAAATAAAGCACGAAACTGATCAAACTTCAAGCACACATAAACTTACAAGTTTCGCGCCATTTACAACCGACACCAAAAAACCAAGAAAATTTCAATTAGATCGTGAAAGATAGGTTGAGGACCACCACACGAATGAGATAACTTCGTATATATTAAATTACAAAGGAATATATGGTAGATTTTACACAACCTAGTTGGACAGAAAACCGTTAAACTTGGCGCCCACCAGTGCCTCAGTTAACTAAGTCGGTAATAGAAATAATTACTTGAAAATTTTCCTGAAAACGATCTATTTGAATCATTATCAAGCATTCCACGTTGCGTGGCTTCTCAGTTATGGCCAAATTGAACATTACCGTTAAATTTTCTTGTTTTCCAACAGCATGCCTGCTTCACGTCTTCCTTCCCATCCATCGAAGACAACGAAGGCCACGCCGACCGATAGCTATCCTCGGCCAAATCCTCCCGCCACACGTCACCATTGGCTGGCGACGCCGCGCGCAAAGACTCTACTCTCAAGATCTGACAAGGGAAAGCTCGTTTCGACCTATCTTAACTGAAAAACTGACTCAAAGTGGCACAACTATCCAGCCTGTAGTACCCATCTTAGCTACACAACTCGCCTGCTCACCCATCATGGAACATTCACTCAGGGAGTGGGAAATTCAAAGGAATTAGGAAACATGAGAACAGAACGAAGTAGAAAGCAATAACACAACTCATCCTTGCATCCAGGGCCAACGTAGTGACGACTAGTAACTTGAAAACTCACTGAAATGGTTTCTTTTGCTATATCGCGAAATAAGAAATAAATAAATAAACAAAATAGTCGAGAAACTAGGGTCGTTTCAAGTTGACGAACAAAATCACGCATTCTCGTGCCGCAAGATAGGGCGGTTTTCATTGTTTATAACGTGATAACGCATGAGCTATACATCGTAGGTGATTTTTGCAACCATAGCAAATGATTCCTGACATTAAAGAATATTTGTACCAAATTTGGTTGAAATCGGTCTATTAGTTTAGAAGAAGATGTAGAATATTATCGCAATATGCTGCCGTTTATCACGACTCTCTTTGTTTAAGACGTCATATCTCCTTACGTGTATATCGTAGGTAGTTCTTATTCCGACAGCTATAATAAGGAACATGTGTACCAAGTTTGGTTGAAATCAGTACTAGTTTAGGAGGAGATGTGGAACATACATACCTACCCACATACATACAGCTTATTTTACAACATGTATAGATTATCAAAGCTATCAGCAGGAGAGATTATGAATCCTGGTCATTGTCAAGCATTGGATCGTTAGTAATGCATTGACCAAACTAGAGGAATGTTTCAACGTTACATCATTATACCCAGAATAAGGCCAGTATAATTGTGACCGGAACGTTGGTCATTCAGTGTTAGCCATTTCTACAATATGACGCAGTACAATGCCCAGAAAATTGTTATGTCATCGGAGCTCTGCATCACTCTAGAGCAGGATTTCTGCACCCTCGCCGAGGAAGATAGAGTTGGCCTTGCCGCTGAGGGCCGCGCCTAGGAAGTCCTGATGACCACGTCACCTTTGATGCGCTCCGCCCTGAGTGAGTTGTCTGGGCAGGGCAGGGCAGCGCGCTGCCCCTGCACGCCGGCTTCCCGCGGGCCACGCCGGGCAGTCATTTCAGGCTCCGCTGGACCGGCAAATCGCCGCTAACCACCATTCATAAAGCCCAATGAAGACGCCGCCCGCCGCCGTGGCCGTCTCCTCGCAGGAACACCAATCGCGTACCAACTACCTGCCACCGTACTGCTAGTGCAGCTGGCTATAGACAGGCAAGCGCATCAACTTCTGCAGTACTAACAGCTGTGGCTGCCATTTTAGTTCGAAGCGGCGATGGCGTGAGCTTGTGAAAGGCGTAGATTTCTTTGACGTTATGACTTTGAAATATAACTTTCTAAATTTGTAACACACATATCAAAAGGTGAATAAAGATTTGTATTAAAACTTATTCTGGTCGTATTAAATTATTTTAATATGGTTTATCTTATGGGATTTACCTATCTGTGAGTGTATTTCTGAGCATTGTTTTCTCATTTTATCAGATTCCAGATGCACGAGCAAAGCTGCCCTCACATGCCACAATTCTCTGTTTTCGAATGCACTCATATATTTTATTACGGACACTTTCGTGAAGTCTGAATTATATTTGGTGACTGTTTATAAACATTAGAAGCATACCTTCTTCTCATTGGTCTTTGAACGGTTAACCGTGGCGGAGGAAATTTTAAAATGATTTTTTTGATTTAAGTAATGAGATCCGTAACAGTAGTTCATTTTAAACTTTTTATTTTATATACTAGCCGAGTTTCGAGACCTTTATTTCATCATCAGGTGCCTTTGAAAATTACAATCAAATAAAATAGTGACGTCTATTGTGTAATAAAATGGCTACCCAACACCTTTACTAAAATTATTCAGTACAAAGTGAGTATACGTACTTAGTGACTACGTAAAACTGTTACATTTAGGAACAGATTAAAATAGTGATTCTCTGTTCCTAAATCTAACTGTTTTACGGACTAAGTACTTATACTACATTTGTACTGAATAATTTTAGTAAAGCTGTTGGATAGTCATTTCATTACACAATAGACGTCACTGTTTTATTTTTTAGTAGTTTTCAGATGCAACTGGTGATGAATTTTAGGTTTCGAGACTCGGATAGCGATAAAATAAAAAGTTTAAAAATTAAAACTTTAAAATTAACAAATGTTGGAGATCCCTTTACTTAAAATAAAGGTTGACAGTTTTAGTGGTCCCAAAGGAAGAAAATTGATTGGTACTTCTATGAATTTCAATCTTTTACAACCATCAGCTCAATTTTCCTCAAATTTACTATCTTCAAAACGAATCTATAAATGGTTTATCGATAAATTGGTAACGAACAACTTAGACGTTTCAAAAGGTTTTGATTTACATACAGACCACGACTTACGACAAAAATTACTTAATGAAGTCATGAAAAACCGATTCCCTTTAATAGACGAATAAAAAAGGCTAATTGGTAGGTAAGGCACTTAATACAAATAAACTACAAGATAATTATGGCGTAGGTTCACAGAAGTATGTGCATTTTAACATTGCAGTAGTTTCAAACATCGTTTGCAAGTACGAGCCGTATGAGCTATTATAATTAGTAAAACAGTATGCATCTTTTAAAAATAATTACTATTGCTATTGTCTTTATGAAGACATTGTTTTCTGTCGCCAATACATATGTAAATAAGTCTGTAACGAAAGCGTCGGACCCTTCGCTAAAAAATACGCGTTGAAACCTATCATTTACAACGTGTTAAAATTTTGCATAACTACAAATGCCTTAACTCACTTTGCTTGGATTTGAAGAGGATCCACTGGAAACTGAAAAACACGATAACCGTTCTCTGAACGATTAGTAAAGTTGGTAGCTCCACCGGCTACCTTTCTATACCGTGCTTATTGCCCTATGCCGCCCTGACGTGTCGATGCGAAGGAACTAAAATGGCGGATTCTGCGTGCCTAATCCAGAATTCTGCTTACTTCGTCAACGTAGGAGCTATTCTGGTCACCAATTTCCGTCGTGCTTCCAAAATATCGTGAAAAATGGGAACTATTCTCAATTTAAGGGGGCGAACTGTAAAAACTGTATCTGGTCGATGGTCGATGTCTCTAAATAGGAGATATGCAAGAAAACTTAATATAACAGGTCTTTCTAACGGCAATAGAAACCAAAAGAATGTTAGAATTTTTGTTTGTTTCTCCGTCTGTATGTCCGCATGTTTGTGCGAACATCACGCAAAAACTACTGCACTTAAGATATGGTACTTGTTTCTTCGTGACACGTCTTCTAGTAGCTGAAATACCTATAAATGTAGATATTTGAATTTTTTCCACTGATCAGTACGGGGCAATTACAATCCGTAGCAAATATCAGTAAACTGTCTTTGGAAATTTTAGGTGCTTTTATTTTTCTAAAATGATTCTCCCATAAATAAATTTTTACCTAGTGTAAAAAGTGGTAATTTTTAACAAAAACTGAAGTAGCACTTTTTAATATTTCTTGTACAATGAAGTCAACGGAAGTTATATAATTTGGAACGTGCTTTGTCATAGACGTACACAAAACAAAAATCATTTGTATATTGACCCGCTAAGAGTGGTAAAAGGAACTATATTATGGTTTCACCACTCTAACGTTACCTTTCATTATCATGCATCAAAGTCGCCAATTGTCATATTAGGTGGACATCGAAAATGAGGTGCTACGTTAAAAATGTTACAAGAAAGGAACAATAAGATGTGAATCGAATTCTAAGGATGATCAGGTTAAAAAAATTCAATTTAAATAACATACACAGAAGCTACGTAGCTACAGACGCTAAGTCTATGAAGTTTTTAGTAGTGGAAATCAAAACATTGTTTTAACGAAGTGTGTGACGTTATTTCGTTTACCTTTCTTTAAGACTAACTTTGTGTTCGCTTCCACCACTACCACTAAATGTGAAGTAATTACCTAGCTCTTTAATCGTTGATTAGGGAAAGAGGAAATAGAGAAGGTTGAGGAAGAGGACAGAGGAGAAAATGGACGAGAAACAAAGGGGAAAGAGGAGATGAACAGAGACTGGCGATGGACAGAGCGAGGAGGAGGCACTAGAATTGGCGTTAGAGTCGTTCTGAAGTCAACACAAAATTCTGGCCCTCTATTTTCCTCAATAGCGTTTCCCGAAAAGAGTGTCGCCTCCTCCTGCAAATTACATTTGGGACTCTCCAGTAGCTGCAGCCACCTCGCTCTTCGTTTGTCCTGCTTCAAACCTTGCTATAACTCTCCATACCACAGCTTGGGTAAGTCACGTTGTTTTCACATTGCACTACCTGCTCACTACTCTGTTTGACCCCAACTGTTCGTTTAATTCGTTTGGTAAACACAGGTCAACACCAGCCCCTCTGCAGCAACTGTCTGTTATTACCACAATCTCCATTGTCGTTGTTGTCTCCACTCCGTAGAACGGACAGGAAGACATTGAACCATTTTAGTTATATCTGCCAATAATAATACTTAAAAACGTAGATATCTCATCTGATCCCATAACCGTTTTTAACAGTGTAGAAAGTTTTTCTAAGTTAATTTACAGTCTACTACTACAGCAAACAGTCGCAGTTTGCTACTCACTCTGTACGTTAAATGATCCATCGTATCAAAGACGCTCTTGCACCACTACTTATACTACCACGTCTGAAGCTTTACGGGAGACCGAGCGAGGTGGCGCAGTGGTAACACACTGGACTCGCATTCGGGAGGACGGTGGCTCAAATCCACCTCTGGCCATCCAGATTTAGGTTTTCCATGATTTACCTAAATCACTCGCTACCTACTTCCTTCCCTTTACGGGAAGAAGTCTCTGATGTAAAAATCATGGCGTCTAAAGCCATTATTACTTGATTGTCATCCAAAGAACCTGGCTTATTGGTTTCCACACGACACTAAGGCTGTGTGATCTACTGTTTTAGTTAAGGTAACTACTGCACTCACGTTTGCGCGTCAAAATCATTAACTCTCATTAAAATAATAAATCACGTAGGAATTGTCAATAGGTGAACGACACTCATTGATATAGTTTTAGGATATACTTGTGATAATAATCTATACTATTGGTAAAAGTAAAAAGACGACCGGTTTAGACACTCTGTGGTCTCATCATCCGGTCTCATTGACATTAAACTTCTTATTATAGTGCTCCACATAATATGTGTAGGATGTACTGGATGATAGTTATACAGAAAATCATGTGCTGGTGGATAGTCAGATATAAAATGGATGGCTGGTCAAAATTAAATCAGTAAAATGTATATAAAATAATAACCACCATAGTGTGCATGTCTGGTTGGTTTTATGGAGGTTTACAACATTTGGCGTTCGGAAATCAGTCATGTGTCATCCCTCACCCGAAACCTTACCCGAAACTTTCTTTTGTATACGCCATCCAGTTTTCTGAATTTTGTGATTTTGTTATTATAACTCAAGCGGTGTCATTTCAAAGCAAAGACGCAGTAAAAATCATCAAAAACACGTCTTTGTTAAGACAATGGATTACAATCTAATTTCTAAAAATGCCATGTTAGCAGATAACAGCTGACATCTATGATACGATAATTAGGATTACTCTCACAGCTGTTTGGCGTAGCGTAATGAACGGCGAATTAGTCTGTGATGCACGAAAATGTTAGACGGTGGTTCGAAACTTGCCAGGCGCGGTGGCTCAGAGCCCTCGGTCAGAGAGTCGCCGGCGTGGTAGCTCAGCGTGCTCGGTCAGAATGCTCGGCACCAACTGTAAGGGAAAAAAGTGAGTTAACGATGAAACGATCAAAATGAAACAAAAAAACACTGGGCAAAATTCTCAACGAACAACCCAGAACGACCGCAAAGCATCAATCTACCTGAAGAACAAAGAATATATAAATAAATAAGTAAATAAAAACCCGTCCTTTTTTTCCATCTTTCGCACGCTCTTGTTAATTGAACACAACTATATCCTACAAGATTCTGATTTGTTCAAAGGTAACAGCATTTGTTCTATTTTTTGAACATATTATGAAATATATACCAACTAATTGCTAACATAGACTTCTTTATCACATCTACACAAACTAGGGAGATACTTTAACAATAACTTTTTTAAATGACGCAATGATAATACTAAGTTTGTATATAGATGAAGTACTAGAGCTTTGTGGAATTCGGTATTACTTCAGTTATTCCGTTTTTTATTTTAGCTGTAAAAGAAAACTTAGTCACGTTTCGAAACAAAATATTTGCTCTTTATTTTAGCGCAGTACAAAGTAAAATGAACAAAATCATATCTGAACTATAGCAAAGGTAATACAATCTACGTTATAAGCGTCCATAGCAACCACGCCAAAGACAATAATTTTAGTAGAGGCATTTATTCTAATTAATGACTTCCAACATATTCCATTAATAGTGAATAATTTCTTAGGAAAACAAAACAGGTAATTTGTTGCAATGTATTCACTTCCGTTCCGTTTCATTAGGGAACGACAGTTGCCACAGATATCTAGGACTCCATGTATATATGAAAGTACCACTGTTTGCACGTTGTTTAGAATACTCATTATCACAGTACCCTCCCCGTTGTTGTGCGAATGCTTCGGAAGACCAGTATTCAATTCTTTGTTACATATTTCACGGCTTATTCACGAAATAGAACAAAAGCAAATTTTAGAGGGAGCTCTTTTTTATCTGCACAACTCTAAACATTCATTAATAAGAGTACCGGAAACACTTTTAGGAACCACGGCAAAAAAAGAAAAAAAGGTATCGGCGGCTTACGAACTACCCACCACATGCATCACAACGTAACGCACCACTCACTACACCACGGCGAACAACTACGGCGTTGTACATTGATTCTCGTACTATTGCTGGCAGTTTCCAACAGCTAAAATGGCATTTATCGTAATAAAAACCACGTATTTTTCTTAACTCTTTGGTGCGCCACTGCTTTGACATGACAACGCGTAAGTTATTTAAAAAAAAAAAAAAAAAAAAAAAAAAAAAAAAAAAAAAAAAAACCACACACACACACATTGTAAACTATAGGCAGCAACATGGCGTATGCCAGAGAGAGTTCTGGGCTTGGAATGTCACGTGACGTTTCCTAACGCCTGGTTTACGTAAAATCAAGAGGTAGTGTCAAACTCAGTTATTTTTGCAAATATCTCTGTAACGGTGCAGTTACGAAAAAAAGTGGGCGAAAACATAGGAAAGGAAAGTTGTAGACAATTTTGTCCTCTACAAAATCGATTATTCAGTTTTCGTGTCAGATGAACTGTTTGTTTTCAATTACAATTACATTACAAACGGCTTTTTTTAGTGTTACTAAAGTATTTTTTGTGCGAGAAATTTGAAATAGGGAGTTCTGGTCTCTGGTGGGCAAGTATTATGTGTGTAAAATTTGGTGCCGATTGGTTGAACGGTTCGACCTAAAGAGTGGGAGGGGCCGCGGTGGCCGAGGGGACTGAGGCGCTTCAGTCACGGTCTGCACGGCCACTACGGTCGGGGGTTCGAATCCCCCCTCGGGCATGGATATTTGTGCCGTTCTTAGCTGTAGGGTAGTTCATAAGTAGTTTGTAAGTTTAGGGACTGATGACCCCTTAGTTGAGTCCCTTAAGCTCAACAAACATTTGAACATTTTGTACACGTTACGGACCGACAAACAGACATCGTCAAATCGCCGTTATTTTTGCAAATATCTCTGAAACGAGAAAAGCACAAGAGAGCAAATATGTAGAGGAGTTTTTTCCTCTACAAATTTGTTTATTTAATGTTCGTGTCAGATGTGCGGTTAAGCCGTTATTTTCAATTTAAGTTCGAGCTGTCAAAAGGCGATCGCAAAGGACCAGTTTTAGTGTTACTACCGTAACCTAAAGGCCAGTTCACACGGAGCATGGTGTCACTGAACTTTCCCGGGTGGCGCACACGTCAGTCGGCAGCACAGTAGGAATCCGGTTGAGAAACACTGGGTCTCTCTCACACGGTGCAAGATTCGGCGCGGAAGTGTGGAGGCTGGCTTCGCTCGATGGTCGCCAAGGCGCGCAACACGGCCGAACTGCATATCAAACTATTGTGAAGAAACAATTCTGTAAAAAAAAAAAAAAAAAAAAAAAAAAAAAAAAAAAAGATTCTCGCACATCTTATAGCTGCATTCCTCAGCTTCATTAATATCTATCTAGTATTATGTTTGTGGTTATAGTTCTTGTGATATTAACGGATTCAGTACAATACTGCAAGAAATCCGAACATTTTGCATTGAAAAATAGAATGAAATGTAGCTAAAATGTTGAATTATTCTTTGAAGTTGGACGGATGTCGTTATCTTTCACCGTTTTGATATAATGGGTTGTATTTAGAGCACTTATTCCCTATCACGCACGTCAGTGAAGAAAACGTAATGAAATTTTCATAAAATCCCTTATATCTCTTAAATTATTGGAGGTATCCAAGCAAGGTATACACCAATATCTGGTGAAACGAAAATTGCCGTTTTTTATGAAATTGAAGAAGTTAGTCATTTAATTTTAGAATGGAAATTTTCATGAAGTAAAAATTATCTTGCCCTCAGTATTATTAAATAGTTTTAATATTCTGGACAACTGATCACCCTGCCGTTCAGTCCCCTTACAAATCGGAACACTCAATGTTCTGTTGCTATTTAATCTGCATAAAAATGTTGGTGAAAATAATATTTATTAGCTCTGCTATATTTTGGCAAAATAAGCGGATTTTAACATCGGACCAAGGGAAGTCATGTTGTCAGGGACAAGATCTGAATAACACGTTTGTTAGAAGAAGAAGAAGAAGAAGAAGAAGAAGAAGAAGAAGAAATGTGTAGTTATATTAAAACTTTCGTGGAATCCGATACCATAGTATATTTTAATGGTAAGAATAGTGTTTTAAAACAGGCGAAAAAATCTATTTTTGTATCTCCATCTTAGAAAAACAAA
The DNA here is from genome assembly GCA_026315105.1 of Locusta migratoria. NCBI lineage: Eukaryota > Metazoa > Arthropoda > Insecta > Orthoptera > Acrididae > Locusta > Locusta migratoria. The sequence goes on along the minus strand of CM048744.1, from coordinate 398,289,612 downwards.
AACGTTTAACTTACTGGAATCCTGTAAACCAGCCACCATGGTCTAAACTGAATCCTTTTGACAAACTGAAAGATGTTTGTGCTAGAAAAAAACATATCACTCACTCTAAATGGTTTTCCTTATTTCTCTGACATTTGAACGTATATATACTATATATAAATTCATCTCATCAGTTTGTTCTGTATCATTTATTTAAAAACATACTGGGATATCGAAGTCCACTGTAATTTCAAATTAAGAAGCACTACTTTTTCCCCTTTTTTTCCAGAGTAATATTTCAGTGATGAGATTTTGTTAATATGCAGACACATTCGTTCTAATGCTAAAATCCGCTTCTTTTGTCAAAACAACAGTGTCTACAACTATTCATCCCACTAATATTTTCATGTATTTGAAGTTACAACATAATATTATACTCTATTTACTAATACTGAGGGCAAGACTAGTAGTATATGAAAATTACCATAATCGATATAAAATTAAATAAATAATTGATCCCATACGTTGTAAAAATAAAGACCAAATTTAGTTTTACCAGGTATCTGTGACTCCTTAAAAGTCCATTACTTCATTGAATAAAATCTGTAGTTGCTCGAATAACGCGCTTCATATGCAAGATTCGTAAATTAATAGCATGACAAAATAAACTCCTCTTTGCGTACTATCGTTTGATAAAATCTTGCTTCGATACCTCCAATCATTAATGAGATATAAGGGATCTTATAAAAAATTTGTACCGTTTTCTTGGCTGACGCGCGGGATCGAGAAGAAGAGCTTTACATACAACCCTTTATCTCGAGATTGGTGATAGATAGCGACATCCTTACGACTTCGAAGAATAATTCAGTATTTCAGCTACATTTCATCCGCAGCAACATATGCCGAAACATGCATCAAATACAAATTCATAGAGACGTCTATTTTTCAATGTAAATTTTATAGTTTCATTATAATCGTTTGAGAAAGACTGCACTTCGCTGGCGGGCGCGTGCCACTGCGTTCCGCCTGGTGTGTTCTCGTCGAGTTCCTGCCTTGTTAGCCACTAGGTCACACGGCAAACACGACTCCTGATTGGCCAGCGCAGGTAGCATTCCGAAAGTTTACGAGAAGTTTACGAACTAGTTCGTTCTTTTAGTTCGTCCGCTCCCAGTGACGGCTGAGCGGCGTGGTCTGCGCATGAAGGTGGACGGAGGAGTTTCCCCACCTAGCTGCTTCATGCGCTTGCTGCCTGAGCCGCTAACGATATCACGCAAACCAAAAGAAATAGTTTGTGAAAAATTTCTCGCTTTTAAGTTATCTCTATGTCTGGAATTTATTAGTCAGATATTCAGAGTAGAGAATACTTCAAAACAGAAATTTTGTAGCACTGAGCTATGTAATCTAGCAGGCAGACGCTTACCTCGAAATGACTCTCATCAGCAGAAGGCAAACACGTGATTTTTAATTCTGCTGCGCGCCCTCTCGCTATTGCCCGTCGGTGTTCGGAAAAGAATACAACGAACTAAGAAGCGAGATACGTTTGGCATAATAGTTCGCGACCGGTAACGTATGTTTTAGTTCGCGACCGATCGCGCATATTTTAGTTCGCGACCGATCGCGCATATTTTAGTTCGCGACCGATCGCGCATATTTTAGTTCGCAGCTTGGCCGCATAGTAAGTCGCTCTTTTTAGTTCTTCCGCTCTTTTTGGCTTTTGCTACCGCTAGTAAAGAGCTCTTTTTTATGACAGCTTTTTTAAATAATGATTAGTGTTGCCCGAGCGTGTGCTATTAACCCTATTTTTGGGTAATTAGATATCAAATACTTATGCCAATAAACCAGTTATTTACACGAAATTCTTTACTTCTTTACACAATGGGATGAGGGTTATATTTAGACACTGCTGAATACCTTAGAAAATAAAATTTGTGGCAATGAACTATGAAACTACAGCTGAGCTGCATCTCAGATCGAAACGACATAACTGGCAGAAGGGAATCACGCGATGTTGCACGCTCTCGTGTCCTCTCGCTGTACCCCGTCAGTCTTCGGGTAAGGAGCGTAGTTCGCCTGTAGGAGCGCTCTTCCGAACTAGTTCGTTCGCGAACTACACAAGACTATTCCAGAGCGGTCGAGACGCAGCAGTCGCTATGACGTCACGGCCGCCGACTGCCGAGCAGTTGCAGCGACATACTGTGTGGTCCACCGTTGAGGCTGAGAGCAGCGGCCGACTGCCCGCAGTCACTGGCGACCGCTACGGCCGGCAGTCGCAGCGAAATACTACCTAGTGCCACTCTGTGATACACATCAAGAAAATTACTTTCCACCCACTGTGTATGAAAAGTATTTTTGTAATGTGGGTTTGTCTTGCGCATATATTTTACTCTTCGATTTGAACACATATGACTTTTTGATTGCGGTTTTTTAATTTTGACTAAATGTCACGAATAAAAAAAGGGACGGTCTTGTGTGGCTACGACTACATCACTTAATAGGCGGATGAAACATAATTTTCGAGTTCTCGTTTAGCATCGGTCCATTACACACGTCAGCACGTGATGAAGAACCGATGCCTTGCCTGTCATTGTTCCGTCAGAAACCATTTGAAATGGCCAGGTCAGTGCAGATTAATACAACTTCGAAGTGTTTTCCCGTTGATAGATTTCAAACTCATTGTCAGTAAACATGAAGCAAATACCGTGAAAATACTGTAATCATTTATAGGGGAGTTGTTCCTTATGTATTTGTCGTACTGTAAGACTTAATACATGTTCAATTTCTTCATTTAGTCAGTGGATTCAGCTTATTCAAGATCACCTTCTCTTTCATTTTTTGTCTTATGACTAATATTCTTGCTCTCTCTGCTGGCACCAAAGCCCTTACAGTGATAAGCCCACCAATCCTTCTCCATGACGCATACTCTCTCTCTCTCTCTCTCTCTCTCTCTCTCTCTCTTTCTCTCTCTCTGTCCTCGCTCTTGTTTACGGGTCTTAACATTTTCATTTTTTTTTTTACTTCATTTGGTGAATTTTTCCTTTCTATGAATCTCATACTTAATTGGGCTTGTAAATCTGCCTCAATATGCTTGTTCCGCTTCCCTAATTTATTTTTAGCACATTTTCTTCTCTCCTTAGATTTTCTTTTACAGAAAGGTGTTTTTCATACTTAATGGTACGGGTATTGTGAAAGTTTAATAGATGATCGCACTACTTTCATCACAATATTCGTTTATATAATTTCTCGCATATTTGCCATTTAATTCAGATTTATTGCAGTATCGCTTGAAGTAAATCCACAGTTGGCTCATATCACACGCTGTTACCGTAACATTCCTTTGGTCATTTACTTGAGAGCTACAATCTTGTAATACGTTGTAGCTATCCCTTAGAGCTTCTATTAGCTGATTTTTTTTCACCGAATGGAGCAATTTCCTCATTTCCTGAAGCAACTCCTCCACTTCCACTTTGGTGGGTAATTTCTCATTTCCCGCGTCCTTCGGCTCCCTTCCAACCGCTCCTCCACGTCCGCAAATACCTTCTTCTTCGTCTCTTCTTCTCCTTTCATTACACCGTTACATTCGCACGATTTATATCTAGATATTAATCAATTGGATTAGTTGAAAATGTCTTCAACACACATATTAAATATTCCATCTGTAGTTTGTTAATAATACCATACATTCTTTTAAAAAAACACCTTCAAAACGTAGAGAAAGGAAGTTATGGTATGTTCTGCGGACTTAATTAGCACATGTACGATGTCGGCTTTCTGCGCTTTTCTTCCCCAGGTTAGTGTTATAGGGTCCCTACTGTTCCTTATTTTTATAAACGATTTAGGGGAGAAAGCTCTGTTAGACCATTCGCGGATAATTCTGCCATTTATCAGTTAGTAAAGTCACCAGAATATCAAAAGCAACCGCAAAATGATTTAGAAAAGATATCTGCATAGTGTAAAAATTGGCAACTGACCCTTAATAATGATAAGTGTGAGGTCATCCATATGACCACTAAAAGAAATCCATTAAACTTCATTTACAACATAAATCAGTCAAACCTTGAGGCCGTAAATTCAGTTAAATACCTAGAGTAACAATAACGAACAAGTTAAATTGGAAAGAACTCATATAAAATATTGTTTCTCCTAAAGAAACTGCCTATACTACACTTGTACATCCTATTTTGGAGTATTGCCGCGCATTGTGGGGTCCATACCAAGTGGGACTGACGGACGATTTAGAGATAATCCAGAGAAGGGCGGCTCGTTTTGTATTATCGAGATATAGGGGAGAGAGTGTCACGAAAATGATGCACGAGTTCGGGTGGAAGTTATCAAAAAGAAAAGCGTTATTTGTTTCGGCGAGATCTAATTGCGAAATTTATTTCACCAACTTTCTCTTCAGAATGCTAACATGCATTGTTAGCACACAACTACATAGGGAGACATGACCATCATAATAAGACTAGAGAAATCAGATCGAAAACGGAAAGATTCAGGTGTTCCTTTTTTCCGCGAGCAATTAGAGAGTGGAACTACAAATAAATATCAAAAAGTGGTTCGATAAACCCTCTTCTATGCACTTGAATGTGATTTGCAGTGTATCCATGTAGATGTAGAAGGGACGATGCAGCGTACTCTAGTAGTAGGCGGACGTAAGTTTGGTATGTGACTATTGCGGTTTTGTAGCTACATCCGTGGAATTTGCCTTGAACCTGGCACATGAGTGACTGTCTGTGCCTGGCTCTGTTTAAGGTAAGTTTGATGTATTCATCAAAATTGGGGTATTTGTGAAACGTTATGCAAAGGTATTTTTCTTTGTCTGTTAGGTTCAGTTTGGTTCCGCACAGCATGAGTGAAAAACATATGGGACTTAACTGCGGAGTCATCAGTTCCTAAACGTACAAACTACTTATGAACTAGCCGATACTAAAGAGGGCACAAACATACTAAAGAGGGCACAAACATCCATGCCCAAGGGGGGATTCGAGCCTGTGACGGGGAACGGCCTCGCGCATCGTAGCATAGAGTCTTAATACGCTCGGCCGCTCCGCCGCGGCTAGCATGTGAGATATTGTGTGGGTTTTGGGTTGTTTTTCATGGGTATGTTGAGGCATCTGAATCGTATGAGTTGCGTCTTGTTCGGCTTAGGTTTGTTGCGCCATTCTTGCGTCCATGTTTGTAGTTTCATCAGGTACGTGTCTGTCCCTCTACTTATGGTAGTGCTGGAGGGTCCTGAATTCCAGTAGGCTGTGTCGTCAGCTTATAGATGTACTTGTTCGTTTCGTCTAGTAGTAGTTGATATGTCTGTGGTGTAGAGTGAGTATAGTAGGAGCTATATTGTCCCTCCCTGTACCACTCCTGTTTGGGTAGAGAAGAGGGAGGATGTCTCGTTTATAATATGTACTTTACTTTGTCGGTTTTGTAGTAGTGCTTTAATGAGTCTTACTGTCTTCGGTGGAATCCTACCTTGATTAGATTACTTAGTCCGCCATGCGAAATCTTGTCGAACGCAGTCTCCATGTCAAGAAAGACTGCTAGCTTACATTGACCAAAGTTTAGATGTCTCATTATGTCAGTTATGGATCAGTAGTGAGTCGTTGAGTGGTCTTTTCGGAAGCCTGATTGGAGCTGGGGTATAATCTGTAGTTTGTCTGTGTATTTCGTTAGTCTGTCTGTAAGTATTCCCTCGAAGGTTTTCTTAATTACGCCAATTAGTGACATGGGGCAGTATGAGTTCGGGTCTGTTTTCGTCTTTCCGTATTTGGGTATATGATGGTTTTTGTTACAGTCCACTTTGTCGTTCCTTAAGCAGTAATTAAATAGCATTGTTAAGGTTGGAGTTACCGTCTGTATTGGACATTTCCTAAAGTGGAGTCGACTCGGTGTGCGTGGAAGTGATCAGGCGCTCCAACGCACCTTGCCGCGGTGAGAGCGGCCGCTCCGCGTCGGAGGCATGGGTCCTCTCCCGGGCATGGGGGTGTGTATTGTCCTTAGAGTACGTAATTTTCAGTAGTTTTGGGACTGATGACCATGACAGTTTGGTCCAATATGTTTACAGACGTTTTAACACTTTGAACACGTCGACCCACGTGTTTAAGAACAATATCGATATCGCGGCTCTCGTTGAAGGTGATGGATCAGACTCGGGCAGACATGCACGATACGTCGCAGACGTATGTGTGAACCACACCGTCAAATCAGGAAGTTTGAAAGCAGGCGCATTATTCGTCCATCCTGGTGATTCTGCTCGTCTGGGATGAACGGCAGTGCAGCGGGTGTGTGGAGAATGGCTCACGCCGTAGAACACGTCTTAATGGGCCAGGTCACACTCCCACCCCACAAGAAATAAAAAAAGGTTGAAATCTTTGTTAATCTAAGGGAGCTAACTACTTTGTTCATCAGTCCCTAGGCTTACAATGTACTTAAACTAACTTAAAGTAACTTATGCTAAGGCCAGTATTACACTATCAAATTACTGAAAAAAGAATTGGACGCAAAAAAATCGCACTGACGTGTTTTACGGCCCACTTTAGATTTGGAGTTTTATAAGTTTTTGCAAACATTATGGACTAAAATAATAATCTAAATAATAAAAAATAATTAATAAGAGTGTCTGAAACCCTTGTAGGAAAAAACATTAACTACTGGTGGGTTCCGAGCCACTGACCTAGAGCGTCACAGTTCAACACATTGCCCACTACGCTACAGGTAACAGTCGGGAATTGCGTTCTTTAAACTCATACTATTGATGTGCGTTGTTAACTAATGCTAATATGGCATTTGTAGACACTAAATTATCATTTATCGTACAAAGAACGATGTCTTTTTGTTAATTTTTCAGTTCTCCATTGCTTTGAAATGACAACGTGTAAGTTACAATAAGATCATCAAATACGCAACGCAAGATGCGTATTCCAGAGAGAGTTCTGGGCGAGGAATGTCACGTGACATCTGCGAACAGCTGGCTTTCGTTAATTTAATGGAGGGTGTCAAAACTCCGTTATTTTTGCAAATATCTCTCAAACGATACGAGATATGAAAAAAGCATAAGGCAAGAAAGATGTAGAGAATTTTCTCCTCTACAAATTCATTTATTCAATTTTCGCGTCAGATGAAATGTTTATTTGCAATTAAAATTAAATTACAATCGGCCATTTTTGGTATTACTAACGTATTTATTGTCCGAAATATTTCAAAAAGCGGGGTTCTGGTCTCTGGTAGCCAACAATTATGTCTGTAAAATTTGGTGCCGATCGGTTGAACGGTTCGATCTAAAAAGTGGGAACACGTTACAGCCAGACAGACATAGTCAAATCACCGTTATTTTTGCCAATATCTCTGCAACGGTGCAAGATATAAAAAAATAGAGTGAAGTTGTAGAGAATTTTCCAATTTTCCCCTATACCAATTAGGTTCTCTACCAATTAGGTTATTCAAATTTCGTGTCAGATGAACGGTTCGTTTGCAATTACAATTATATGACAAACGGCTTTTTTTTATTACTACCGTATTTGTTGTCCGAAATATTTGAAAAAGGGAGGTTCTGGTCTCTGACGGCCTATAATTATGTATGCAAAATTTGGTGCTGATCGGCTGAACTGTTTGTCTTAAAAAACAGGGAACACGTTACGGACAGACAGACAGACAGGTTCTCGGTTGAGCTGCGAGCCAGGAATTCACCGCTTATTTATTGATTGGTCCGAGGCAAAGAGACGACCCCTTAATGCCTGTTTGAGTGGACCAAACAAGTGATAGTCAGAAGGGGCAAGATCGGGACTATATGGAGGATGATCCAGTACTTCGAATTTGAGTTTCCGGAGCGTTTCAGAAGGGTGGGCAGCAGAATGCCGACGGGCATTCCGCAACAACACAACACCTTCTGACAGCAATCCTCGCCGTTGCTTCGGATTGCAGGCTTTAGCCAGGCAGTAAGCGTCTCACTTTAACGTACGCTGTTTATTGTTGTGCACCTTTCGCCATAATGTTCCAGTACTGGACCTTGTGCGTCCTAAATTTACTTGCGGCTGCTGGGCCTTGAAGTTTTCCTCGAACGACGAATTCGGACGTTTCCATTCCATATTTGGCCGTTTACTCTCCGGCTCGTAATGATGCATCTATGTTTCACCACTAATGATCCTAAGAAGGTGTCCCCTTTGCTACCATAGTGATCCAAATATTTTTCGCAAATGTCCAAGCGCGTTTGTTTATGCAACTGTCTGAGTTGTTTTGGAACCTATCTTGCGCAAACTTTATGAACCCCAAGTATATTGTGAAATATTTAGTAGGCAGAATCGTGACTAATTTGCAGACGATCTGCTACTTCGTCAATAGTTAATCTTCTGTCTAAGAGAATCTTTTCACGTGAACGCTCAATGATTTCTTCATTTGTGGCGGTAAACGGTCGTCCGGCTCCTTCTTCCTGCGTAACACTTGTGCGACCATATCGGAATTTTTGAATCCATTCATAGACACTCCGTTGTGGCCAAACACTGTTACCGGACTGTACCAAAAGTCTGATACGCATTCCGACGACAAAAACGGATCACTGAACGTTGCTCATCTTTGGTGCAAATAGACAGCGGAGCAGCCATGATTAACAGCACGAAACTAACCTAGCAGCTTGAAAATTGCGAAGATATAAGAACAAATACACAAACCATGCGTCATCAAAGTAAAACGACAGTACTACCGAAATAAATAAAAATTAAACTAAATCGCTGATAATGATTGACTTACCCTTGTATTTTGCAACCAAAAGAATTCATCATAGATGGCTGTACCAGAGAACGGTATTCGCGTTTGTGACGTGCCATTACGTGTGGTACTAGTTATGTGGAACCAAGGCGGATCCTCTGCCTGCCAGGCACCAGCAAACATGCTCACCCGAGGGGACTGAAATGCTAAACTTTTCATCAAGTCCTGCAAATATGAATTTCCAGTCTCTAGTCTTTGAAGATGCACTGCTTTTTTTTTCTTTCAAATTCCCAAATCAACTATAACCTTTGACATAACACATATCGTATTTTATCCAATGATGTGTACAATATTTTAAAAAATCTCTCGCTTAGTGCATTATTGTCTTCAACTGAAAGACTTCTATACTTATTTGTTCACAATTTGAGGTGATATTTATAAAACAAATCATTATCTAGGGGACTAATAGCTCTGTTGTAAAAACTGAAACACCAATATGGCCCTGTAAAGTTACAAGAACCAAATACTTCATGAAAACTTTGAGAGGCAATTCTGTACCATTACACACAGCATAGATTGAACAACGTTTCGTACTGTACTTTGACTTAGCGCTGAAATTTACGCTATAAATGCACTCTGCTCAACATGTCACGATCAACGAGAAAATCCAATCTCTATGAACTGATTGCAACAGAAAGTAGAAGTGTAACTGTCCACAGCCGTATTCGTCTTTTGGAAATGGTGATTGGTTTTATTGGCCCTATCTACATGAAATTATCTGTTCAGCAATGAAAGAAATAACTATTGATTGATCAATCTAAATGATGCTAGGATGTTTAGCGTTTATCGGTAACTATCATGGTTTCAATAACGGAAAAAAACACTTTAATCATTTAACTTGCTGCAGGCTGTAAGAGTAATTCAATCATTATATAATTGAAAAGCGGCGACACTGCTCCAAGCCAAATATAACTACTAACGTCACTCATGTGCAATGTAAGATTGCTGCAACAAGTATTTTCGCTGATTGGATTTGACTTTCTACACTGCATTTGGTAATATCAAAATTTGCACAAAGTATGAACAACTACTTTCTCAATTCGATTTCAAGTGACACTACAATATTCAGTCAAGACATGTCGCATCATTTTCGGTTAAAGCAATAATGAAAAAAAGTCACATCATTTTCTCAAAACAAAGCAATACCCTAACAATGCTTGGTTGCCTTGTCAGCGTGAAATCATCTGTACCATATCATCAAAAAGATCAAATAAAAGCTCAGAATAATCTAATCAAAGAAAATCAAATAAAAGTGTCCTTAATTCTTACTCAGCATTTCTGGAGCCCACACGTTATGTACCTTCCCAGAGACCGTTTCTAACCACGACTTTTCGCGATCACTTGCAGCCTTATTCTGTTGCCTAGCCGCGCACCACAGCAATAGTGACAACCAGAGAGCAACTTATACAGACATGCCCCTCCTGCCCAACCAACGAAAACATATTTTTCATAAAATCTGATAAAGACCAACTTACCCATCCGTGAAAAAATTCTTCATAGGCACAACCGACGACCGCAACTGGCCGCGAAGCATGTCTAGCAAACGATAATGTTCATCTTTCTTAATTATGCCAAGCAATGATGTATAATATTCATTAAAATGAGAAGTTCAATGAAAGACAACCTCTTAAAGTAACATTTGATGAGAATGTCGCAAAAATATACGTCACTGGCAATGAGATGATAACGAAAATAATTGTAATAATTGTTAAAAAGTCGGCACCGGCTGCCTGCCGACCATCCCGCGTCAACTTCAGATATGTTTAGTAATTTGACCAAGTTAGTAAAAGAATACAAAAGCACCAAGCCTGCTGAATTCAAATGGCTACGAATTTGGAAGAAAAATGGCGGACGCTGTTCGAATACTGTCGAGAGAACAGTGTTTCGTCCCTCGCCTTCGCTTCCCGTGCTGACGGCCAATGACATCCTCTCCACAGAGCACTACACAGCGTTTATGTATTACGCCTGTTGGTCAGTAAAATGGACCGAGTTCAAACCCTGTCTGTAACGAACCAAGTCAGAGAAGAAATTATTTCCACCGTTCCGCATTGATAGCCTGTTCACACTCTCGTGATTCGACACACGTATCTGGACTCTGTGTGTGAATTCGTCAATTTGCTCTGATGCGTTCATCATGCTGATTCTGATTGATTCTCATCGGTTGCGGTTAGCGGTCGTCCACTCCTAACTTTGTCACTCACACGATCGCGAACAAACCAATTTTGTACATTACTGATGGTCATCAACGTACACAGCTTTCATTCGTTTATCTGACCCTTTCATGGTAAACTAATTGTCCTACAAAAGCCACATCTTTTGCAACAGACGCCCGTAGAGTGATTTTTCAATAAGCTCTCTCTCTTTCTGTAGTATTAGAAAATAAAATTAATAGGATCTTTGCTGTGCAGAAAATTTAACATTGTGCTTTTTGAGGCTTTCCCCACATATTAATTTCTTCAATGGTTCACGGGCGTCCGGTAGTGTCAAAACTACACAATGTTTCTACAAGACATACGTGTTCGTCAGGGTCGCAGGTGATGCTCCAAAAACGAACAGTAATACCGTTCAGTGACGGTTTTCCGTAGAGGAACGTAATGCGTTAGGATAACACAATCACAGTGGTACACAAGAATCAGCATTACTTTCACTATACTGGGGCTCTGACGCACTTTCGACTTTCGCGGCGACCCGAAATGACGATATTCGTTGGATTGGCGTTTCAGTTTTGGCTCGAACGATGTGGCCCATGTCTCATCCAGTGTTACGATACGGCGTAGTGTCACCGTTATGTTAGACCGCTCGCCCACAGTGAGTGTTTTCCTCGATTGTGTGCACGCCGGTGACGTGGGACTGGCGAGTCCATTTGTTCGGACGTAAGGTAGGTATGTCAACAACGTGTGCTATCAGCGAGAACAGGAAACAGTAGATTCAATTGCATAGTGTCTCCACAGCAGTGTTTTTAATTTGACAGCTTGACGTGAAGCCTGTAGGAAATACTACCCCTCCTCCCTCCTCAACCACATGTAAGAAAAGCATTTGGTTTTTTAACGCTGTGTATTAATTTACAATATCTGTGCTCTTACGTTCAAAATGATGGAGAACTGGAAGCATTACAGCAAATTAGAGTACAGGATTAATAAAATATGAGTGAACTGGAGGAAACTGTCTAGGATATGCTGTATGAGTCTGCGGTGAAGCTTGCGACGCTCTGTAGTACAGAATCTTGACCAATCACAGAAGTTCAAGAGTGGAATAATCAAGTGGCAGTAATGACAATGTTAAGCTGGGCGAGAAGAGCTACTAGAGAGGATAGAATGAGTAGATGAGGGGAATAGCGAAAATTGGGTGCATTATAAAATAGGCTTAGATGGTATCTGCATGTGCTGAGGAGAGGGGATTATCATTTGGGAGGAAGAAAAAAATTGAAGAATCAAGCAGAATATCAAAACATATGGACAGCTAAGGTAGCAGGAGATCTAACAAGGAAAGTACATGGGCTCGAACAAACATATCTGTATGAACGTTTGGTTACAGGATCTCTACGTACACCTCAATGTGCTGGTGGGTGTCGTTTTTCTGCAAAGCTCTGCAACCATGCTCTAGATATGCCACATAGAGTGGCCATCCGTAGACGCCATACGTAATGCAGATATCTTAACTATAACTTATGTAATAATCATCGTACATGTTCTCTAGCGAATTGTCATCAAAACCCGTGATGATAGTTGCAACTTTAACCTTCTTCCCGAAAGACTGTTGGTATTCACTGCCTCTGCTTCCATCGCCTCTTCCCGCACTTACCGTAGTACTACCGCTTGCAATGAGTTGTTCGTCATTATCATCCCTATTATCATTACTATGAGTTTGTAACAACAGTTATATGCTCATATTTCTCTACCATAACAGATACGAGAAAGCAGGCAAATGATTAAAAAAATGTTCAAATGTTTGTTTAGCTTATGGGACTTAACTAAGGGGTCATCAGTCCCTAAACTTACAAACTACTTATCAACTAGCTTACACTAAGGGCGGCCCGAGGGGGGGATTCGAACCCCCAACCGTAGTGGCCGTGCAGACCGTGACTGGAGCGCCGCAGTCCCCTCGGCCACCGCGTCCGGCGCAAATGATTCATCTTCTACACTAATACCATCTTCACGAAGAAGGGTTCTTCGTAACTTCATCTCAACTAATCGCAATACATTAGCAGGATTGATTAGCAATCACCGCCCCATCTGACGCTTCACCACACAAATAACATCACAAAACGCAACTTCGGAGGCACACTGCACCGTCCCTACTGGCGAACCGACAGGTCAAAGTGCAATGCGGCATGGCACATGCAGAGGCCTCTAATGGACGAGTACAGAGTTTTGCAGATGCGGGAGTATCACTAGTGCAATAAGGAACCTTTACATTATCTCTCATACGATTTTGGTGTATGTGTGTTTGTTCGAGCCCAAGCACTTTCCTTGTAAGAGGGAAGAAGCAATGGATAGATATTTATGGAAAAGCATAAGCCAACAATGCAACGCCGACAATTCATGGCGTGGGTAAAAGCTATGGTGTCGCATCAGTATGAAGTGGGCGCGACGCACTTTCGCCGCGCGCCGCCATGCACGCACGGCGCGGCGTTCTTACATCAGCCACGAGCGCCCTCTGCTACAACTCCGCTCGTGGCCAACACTGGACTGCATCGTTCTCTTGGGAATCAAATAGGCACCAGTTAAGTCTTGGCTATCGGATAGGCACTAGGAATCATCAATAGGCAGGCCTCTATCTAAACTATGTATCAGCATTCTGTAGTCAAGAACTATGTAAAAGTTAAGTATTACCAAGACTCCACGAAATACATATATATATCTTGTTCTAAATTAGCCTAGTGTTCTAGTTTCTGCTGTCCCACTGGCTGGTCACCTCCGTACCTGCACAAGCGTGCATCCTTTATTCCTGTGTCGATCTCTTTCTACTCGGCCACCGACACCCAGGACAACCGGCGGAAACGAAATCAAATTTTTGTCAAGCCTATGGGACTTAACTACGGGGTCATCAGTCCCTAAACTTACAAACTACTTATGAACTACTTACGAACTAGGACGGAACAAATATCCATGCCCGAGGGGGGATTCGAACCCCCGACCGTAGTGGCCGTGCTGACCGTGACTGGAGCGCCTCAGTCACCTCGGCCACCGCGGCCGGCTGCCTCAATGCGCTTGGCCGCTCAGTCGCGACGGCGGAAACGAGACACAAAAGTGGCGACAGGGCTGGGACACAAAAGTGGCGACGAAGATGGGATACAAAATTTTATGAGTAAAATTTCGGAGAATATTGTTTTGTGACTTAGTAAAAAGACAAGACATATTCATATTTTTTGTAATTATCCATTTCTACATTATAATGCACTTTCCCGTTCCTTTTTTTGAGTCTCAAGGGCCCGCTTGCTAATCGTATGCGTATGTGCACGTTACCCCTTGTGTGCCATGCACGGCGCCTCCATGCCCCCCCCCCCCACCGCAGCTGCTACGAAAGCACTTCTAGGCGGCCTCCAGGGCGCCAGTCAGCACGTAATCACTCTCGCCCTACTTGCTGCCCTAATGCCCTATAAATATTAATATTTCTAATTAGGAAAAGTTGGCGTGCCCGAAATAAGCCGGCGCAAGTTAAGCAGGCGGTCGATGGCGGCGCGTAACTAATAACCGAAGGCAGCGGCGCGCCGCTGGGCGGGTCAGCGCAAGTTCCCGCCTCCTCATCCAGCAACTTGCCAGGACACCGCCGCGACGGCCGCTCCTCGGCGTTCAGCGTTCCCGGCACGTGCCGATGACGCCGCCTGCATGGCGCTGCCAGGCCCACCAACCTTCCCAACACAGGTCAGGCTCATTCTACCGGCAGACATTTCGTTTCTGTCCCACAGACATTCGCGGTGGTGTACGAGTAAATCAGTGTGACAACCAACGACCTCTGTATACGTCATAGACTGCTTGAGACCCCGCCGTATGTGAGGCCAGTTGTAAAATTACCCGCCCCGTTTCGTCACGTCATGCTAAGCGATACAGTAGTCTACCTCTTCTTTCAGTGAATCAACTGGACATCCTCCAGTGTTTATGTCCTGGGCATCACTACCGTCTCTACCATAGGGGCACAAGGGGCACAGGCCCAGGGCACCCAGCCTGATGGGGGCCCCGAGAAACCCGTTCTTTTCTCCTAGGCAATGACTTTTCTTAAGTGAATTGTTGACGCACTTATTAAATATAAAGACTCAGAAGTTGTGTCATATATGGTGTGGCAAGTGACTTGGTTCGGTGTCTGCATGCAAAATCGTAGTTATTATTGCGGGCCTTAGCTGCAGAACACACGGCGACACTGTTGTAGTAGAGCTTGTGGCAGTCTGCTTCAGATATAACTTGTCGGAACATTGTATCCAAGAGCGGCCTTCACACGACGCCACACGGGGCTGCTGTTGACCGACCAAGCAGCGGGTAGGCTAGAGCTCCTAAAAACACAGGCTGTATCATCCGCCATTTTTCATTCCATGCGAATGCTAAACACAACACGTTGTTTATGCGAACAGTGTTGTTTTGTTCAAGTTTAGTGAAATATTTTAGAAGTGTCCGACATAAAGCCCTAGATCGTGCACTATGAGCTTACATTTCGCTCTTGTTTACATCGATATGTGGATTAGACATGAAAATCTCGTGTTTTCTTTACTTATAGCTGCTTTTCTATGCTGCGCGAATAAAGAAGAAAAGCAGAAGAAACATATATATTTATGTGTTAAAAATCGTAACTACTTTTAATTCTGGTGAAACTGGCCATCTAGATAAAAGTTTTCAGCGATCTTGGCTTGTATTTGAATAATGACTGTCAGTATGCGAGGTTTGTTTGCCGTCTTGCATTGTTTGTTGTCTGCTATGACAAATATACCACATCGGATTTTTGTACTCACATTGCTGAATATACTTCTATTACGTTATCGAGAATATTTCAGAATTCATTACAATGATTAAAACGAAAAAGAATATTAGTGTACAGAGTCTAAAGTTTAGGTCATAGAGGTACACAGTGCCGATGTTGGCAACAACCGTTGAATGCTATTTGAAAACCTATTCGAATAGAATAAGGGGACCATGAAATAAATAGATAATTCTGTTCCTTCTTTAAGGTTGACAGGTTTTTGCATCTAACACTATCCTTTTCTTGTCAGTAATGTAATAATCCTTGTAAAACAGACATTTCGTTGCCAACATTAGCACACTACACCGCTGCAGCCATAAGTAAAATTTACCCAGTATTCTGTGTCAGTTTACAGTTATGTTATAGTCTCTAATAGATAAGCGTCATTATTGGCATTTACTGATAGGAAATTGAATTGAGTGTGTGTTTTTTGATAAAACATCAGGTACTATTCTTTCAAATTGCATACTGCAAGTTATAACACTAAAACTTCGGAATAACACAAATATTCAACGGTAATTGCACAGTACTCTGGCACGGCCGTAACTAAACTTTTTGGCCAGTATATTTGTATTTTCCGTTTTAGTGTTTATAATACTTTCTCGCAATAACAATAGAAGTACATAACTTCAACAATTTGTGCAATGTCAATACAAAACTTTTTGATGCTGAGGAATAGTAGCTGTAATGATATTGGTTTCAATGTTGTCAGCTAACAGATAGCGTAGTGACATTTGGTGTACCCTTTAACATGGAATGTTTATAGCAACCTGTGTGATATCAACATGTGAAGCCAACAGGCGGCATGCCACGGAGACGCACTCCAGCCTTCTTCAGCCAAATGAGCGAGTTTGAAAGCGGTCTGTGGCATTCCGAGTAGCAGAATGGTCCTTTAGGGGAATTGCCACACAAGTTGGAAATGCCGCGTCATTTATGCAATGATGCTGTTTGAAACCTCAGTACCCGTTGAGCTATTGTTCTGTAAATGTAATCATTTCATCTAATTCATATGCACAACAGTAAATATTGAGAGAATAGGAAAACTCTAACAGGGTGTTCTAATTTCTGTTTTTTGGCAGTGTATATGTTGACATGGACAGATTTAAGACTCCTAGTCACATATCTTCATCACGCAGATATCACGTAAAGCCATTTACTTCTATCTATCAATAGATTTATCTGTAGATACTAGAGATCAGTATATACGAGATTGGACAATAAAATAATGAAATTGATTTTCTTTGCAAGATGTGGCAACCCTGTGCAACTGCTCAGTTGTGAGTTGTTCTGTAATAAGTTAACACGTGTTAGTGTCTCTTGTCACGGAAATGGAATCGCATATTATTGCGCAAGGGTATGCCGTTTCTTTTTGTGTTAAATTGGATGAAACCGCGACGACAACTTGCAGTAAGCTTCAGAAGGCTTTTGGGAAGGAGGTTATGTCAAGAGCTCAAGTTTTTCGTTGGCATAAAATGTTTAGTGAAGGCAGAAAGAATGTTGACGATGAAGACTGTAGTCAATGCTTGTGTGCTTCTTTGATTCCAAGGTAATTTTTCATAAAGAGTGGTTGCCTCCTGTACAAACAGTTAACCAATATTACTACATGGAAAGTTTAAAATGACTTCGTAAAAGTGTTCTTCGTGCACGTGCCAAGAGACAAAACGGCGGTCAAGGGACACCATTTTCAAACAACACAATATGCCCAAAATGCTGTGACAACGGTCTTGGAAGATATTACAGAAGATGAGTACTAGAAATCTTATCATCAGTGGCAGAAGCGTTGGAAAAAGTGTGTGCTACCAGAAGGGAACTACTTTGAAGAAGACAACACTAAACTTGACTAAAACGGTAAGCAACATTTTTTTCACATCAGTCTCATTACTTTATTATCGCACTTCGTATAATTATGGTACTATGGCTCAGCATTTAACAAAGACAAGTGTCTACAAAATACCACCCTCATCAGTCAATTTACTTTATTTCTTAATACTACATAATGCTATTAGTGTAGCCGCCTGTTATTTGAAACTCAGCTAACGGGATGACAAATTTTATACAACCATATTCTTTGTTTAAAACTGTATCCGTTGTCTTCACTGCATTCTACTTCTGCGACCATGTCACATCGCGAAACCTATTCACCATCTGACAACGTTAAAGGCATAAACCTATTAGTTTGTATCTTATAACACGCCGTAAGAGTTGTGAATGTCACTCTGTGAGCAGTTTCAGCAAGCAGCGAAGCATTAGCTGTTGCAGATATCAGTACACAATGCTGCGGCTTAGACGCCTCTGGGATTATCGTCAGAGAAAGTTGCTCATTAGCTGAGCGGCCCGAGATAAAGCCGAAGACTACTGCCATTGTTCGGACACTCCTCGTGAGCTTGGCTGTGACGTCATCAAGTGGACTTTCTTGACAACGCCCATGGTAGGTTCGAAACAGTACATAATAATAGACCAGGTCTGTCACACGTGTCTTCGTATGATACTATGCAGATAATGGAAACTCTTTCAGAAAACTGTGTCTTTTAATTTTCTTCGGCTTACCTGAGGTAGAATGACAAGCTATCTACCAGAGTCATTAAACGTACATCCTATCAATATATGCATGAATGTTTCTTATAGGTTATTTTATTTATCGTTGCTGTGAGAGCTATAATGTATATTTTCATGTCGAGCTATGTGTTAACGATTCATAACGACCACGACTAACAACTTTCATAGTTTGTTGAAGACCATCCACTGAATTTTGAATTAATTCCACAAAGACATTGAAGAGCATTTCCAAATAAGTGAATACGGATCACGCTTTCACTTATTTATTAGTCGCATCCTTCTTTACATGGTATTTTGTTCAAATGTTTGTATTTCTATTGAAACAAAACTATTCTGGTCATCGGTCCGTAGGCTTACAGCTGCGTGCTCTAAGGTGTCATGCTACGGACTGGGCGACCATTCCCGCCGGGGGTTCAAATCCTCCCTTGGGAATCTGTGTTGTCCTTGGTCTAAGTTAAATTTTGACTCTTAGTGACTGATGATCCTAGTAGTTTGGTCCAGTAGGTTTACAAACATTACGCTAACAAACAACTAAAACTAACTGATACAAAGACCCCCCCCCACACACACACACACATGTACGAAGGAGGACTCGAACCTCCGACGCGAGCAGCCGCGCGATGCGAGCGTGACGCCCCAGACCGCACGGCCATTCCCGCACGGCTGGTATTTTGAACAGTGTGCACTAAACTCGAAGAGTTGAAATATGTGCCAAAGTTGCGAATGTCAAGAACATCAGAGCCTCTAACAATATCCATGACCACACTAATAATCATACGTATATACAAAGAAACTACTCACGCTTCATAGAAATACGCAGAAAAGCTGAATTAAAGGCTGCGGACAAACATGTAGTGGTACTGGATCTGCTCTCGACTCGGCAACCTTGTGGAATGTAGATGTAGATATTTATATAGGTAACCTTCCTAATAATTTTCAGCAGCTACCATTATTATAGATGGATGTTGGCCTGTAATGCTATCTATAATTTGTCCGGGTAAATTTTTTAACTATAGGTCAAAAGTTATTTGTGAGTATGGACAATTTATAACGACCGGGCAACTCACGCACCCTACATTGTATTTAGCATTGTACACTATGGTACATTATTTACATTTTCATTCAGGTAGATGTATCCTTCACGAAGTGTCAGAAGGATACTCAGGAGTAAAGTAAGTAAAACTGAGGATTTTTTATATTTATCTTACTCTAAGCATTTGGTAAAACCTGATTACAGGAAAATTAACTTCTTTTCCTGTTGGTTCGGAAATAAACTATTTCTGCTACCTACATTTGAGTTTTATCGCGCTATCTAGTATAACTGATAAATATATTGTGAATAATACTACAGACACAAAGAGCAACTAATTTAAAATCATCAAAATTTTAATTAGTACCATTAAATAAACAAAACTACTCATTCATAATCACACAATAATAAATAAAAAGTCCTGCTATATGTTTTATTTATTTATTCAATTTTATTTTATTTATCTTATATTTATTTATTGATTTTGTTTACTGCGTCAATTTTAACAAAATGGGATTGCACAAAATGGGATAACAAGACAACAGATCAAGCCTTTTCGCATTCCGAAGCTGTCAGCTGGTTCTCGTGGTGACAAATTCGCAGCAATGAGTAGTGCCAAGCCAGTCAGCCTTTCTTCTTTTTCTGTTCCTTCCTTTACGACCATTTTCCATCCCCTATGACTACTGTATTTTCAGTTTCCCTTTCATTCTGAACTACTCACTCAATATATTTATATACTTGTAATGTCAGAATGTGTAGCACAACTACTGTTGTCGGAATTCGTTTTTTAAGCAGAATTGCATCACTGAATTCTTCACAGTAACTTACACCTGCTACTTTTCTCCTCATAACAAAACTTATCCCCATTTAGCATAATCTGCTCCTATTGATATTAGTCTTCTTCCATCAGACTTTACTGACTCCCTCTATATATGAACAGAGCCTTTGTATTTAGTTTTTCAGATTTTCCAGGTTCTCTACCGTATTTAAACTTCTGACCGCCAGCTCTCCGACTTGCAGAAAGTTCTCCTTTCATTACTTATTCCATTCTTTTGTTATGGTCACGTCCCCGTTGGCAGTCCCTGTGTTCTTATGAGTTACTATTGCAGAAACTTGGCGAACATCCGAATGGGGGATTAATCTGGAATCTTTTCACAATGGACAGACCCTCATGATACCTTCTGTTACCGACTACATTTCTCGTGGATGTACATTATCTGTTTAATGCACTGGTTTCCATTTCCTTCTGTATTCTCATGTCGAAGATCATTGCTGCTTCTTCCGGCCTTTAGGGGCAGGTTTCCACCCCAAGAGACTGTCCTGAATCTCTGTCTGCCCTTCCGCCCTTTCTTACGAGCCTTTGGCAGAATTAGATCTTATGTCGGAAATCTTCCATGGACAATGGTAATGATTTTTATTCAAAACTACCTGAAAACCAGCGACGCCCGGGTACTTATTCATTGCAGTCTTACGTTAATCCCTTGATTGGAATAAACTCTTTAAAGTTCTGAAGCAAGGAGGAGTAAAATATAGGGAGCGTAAGGTTATTTACAACTTGTACAAAACCCAGACAGCGGTTGTCAGAGTTGAAGGGCATGAAAGGGATGCAGTGGTTGGGAAGGGAGTGAGACACGGTTGTAACCTTTCTCCAATGTTATTCAATTTGTACATTGAACAACCTATAAAGGAAAGCAAGGAGAAATTTGGTGAAGGAATAAAAGTTCAGGGGGAAGAATTAAAAACATTGCGTTTTGCCGACGACATTGTAATTCTGTCAGATACAACAAAGGACCTGGTAGAGCGGTTGAACGGAATGGACAGTGTGCTGAAAGGTGCATATAAGATGAACATTAACAAGAGCAAAACTAGGGTAATGGAGTGCAGTGTAAGAAAATCAGGTGATGCTGAAGGAATTAGATTGGGAAACGAAGCAATAAAGGAGGTAGATGAGTTTTGTTACTTGGGCAGTAAAATAACAAATGATGGTCGCAGTACAGAGGATATAAAATGCAGAATGGCAATGGGTAGAAAAGCGTTTTTGAAAAAGAGAAATTTGTTAACATCGAATATTGATTAAAGCCTAAGGAATTCCTTTCTGAGGGCATTTGTATGGAGTGTTGCCTTGTATGGGAGTGAGACATGGACGATAAACAGTGAGGACAGGAAGAGGATTGAGGCTTTTGAAATATGGTGCTACAGAAGAATGCTGAATATTAGGTGGGTGGATCGCGTAACTAATGAGGAGGTACTGAACAGAATTGGGGAGAAAAGAACTTTCTGGCATACCTTGACTAAAAGAAGGGATAGATTGGTGGGACACATTCTTAGACATCAAGGAATTGTGAATTTAGCATTAGAGGGAAGTGTGTGGGGTAAAAATCGCAGAGGAAGACCAAGAGATGGATACAGTAAGCAGATTCAGACAGATGTAGGTTGCCGTTCTTATGTGGAGATGAAGAGTCTTGCTCAGGATAGGGTATTGTGGAGAGCTGCATCAAACCAGTCTCCGGACTGAAAACCACAACAACAACAACGTTAATCCCTTTCCCTCTCTGTCCAACTTCTCTTTCCTTTTCTCTCTGGCCATCTCCTCCGTTCCCCTCTCTTTCCATCTGTTCATCTCCTCATCTCCCTTCTCTCTCTCTCTCTCTCTCTCTCTCTCTCTCTCTCTCTCTCTCTCTCTTCATATTTTCCTATCCCTTCTCTGTCCACCTCCACCTACACCTATCCCGTTCTCTGCCAATCACCTCCTTTTCTGTCAACTAATCCACCTCCTCGGCCGATTACCTGCTCCGTGTATATGTAACTCTGCAAACTTTCCAGTGAAGAGGTGTCTATTCGAAGGGACCCTCCACCATGCACAGTATGAAATCTTAAGCAGACGGTAACGTTCCTCTTGTTTTGAAGGCTAAGTGTGCAAAATTTCATCAATATCAGAATAAAACGGAATATTTTATCGAAATTGGCATATTAAGTACCCTCTGTCATGCTCCATATAAATTTTTCGAAGACACGAAGACAGTGACTTTCTTCTCTTATTGAAGATCAAGTGTGCCATATTTCGTCATTGTTAGATATACGGTACGGCAGCGCACATAATACGAACAAACACGATTGGGCAGTTTGCCACGCGCCTCAGTATTTATGGTGGAATATGTCCTGAACTATGTGTCGTACGGCTATACAATTGTTGGAAAGTGCAAGTGCAATCAATCCATTGACAAAGTTTCATCGCAATCGGATGAACGGTACTGCAGTGCATAAAATACGAACAAACAATTCTTTTTTATATATTAGAAAATATTAGCAACGGATGAATTCGAGCCCCGACCCGAAGACTTTTGATTAACAGTCAAAGCCGCTACCCGTATATCGCGACTATATAATTCATAACGAGGGTCATTGTAACTTGTGATACGCCATGTTCAGTGTCCTATATGCCACATTCTCTGCGTTGATTCGACGGTCCGTTTGCAGTGGAGAAGAACGTCTGCCCGCTTTGAGTTAACATTGCGTTTTATGACAGTCTGAAGAGAACAAACGGATACGAGCTGTAACATACCGCAAACGAGCCAATACAGTGGTGTCGATAGTCGTAGTGGGACGTTGACAGTCATCGTGATCAGTACTAATTTCACCTTAGTGTTATTGGTTTTCTTGTAAAGAAACTTAACCTGCACAGTGCATACTACACTGCTCAAAACAATTAGGGACTCGGTTAAGATATCTATGTTCTAATGTATTGTCATCGGCCGAATGAACGAAAATGGTTCAACTTCTTTGTGTCGGTTTTAAGAAGTGGAGACAACAAGATTACGGCAAACGAGTTAGTGAAAGATGCTGCGCGTTGGTGTTCACTTCCGTTTACCAAACGAATTACTCAAGCAGTTGGGTTCAGATAGTGCAGTGAGCAGGTAGTGCATAGTGCAATGCATCAACAACGTGACTTACCCGAAGCTGCGGTATGGACAGCCACAGGAAGGTTGGAAGCGGGAGAAACATACAGGGAGGTTATTGCAGGTATAGGAGTGTAATTTCCAGGACCTGGACACGATTTCAGACAACATGAAAAGAAGACAAGACAAGAACACGAGTAACATCAGAAAGAGATGACAGTTATCTCGGGTTAACAGCCCGTCGAGACAGGAGGCTGAATGAAACTCAGCTGCAACGCACCCTCCAGTCAGCAACATCACGCGCAATATCAACAAGAACTTTGTGAATGTGGCCTCCATGTAGGGAGGTCTATGGTGTGTGTCGCATTATAAGCACGACACCGTTTAGCCAGTAGAAACTGGGCGGAGGAACTTCAGGATTAGGTTCTGCTGACAGATGAGTCAAGAGTGTGCGTTCAGCCGGACAGACGTCGTTCCCTCTTCTGGAGAGAACTCGGAACTCTGAACAATCCTCCTTATGTGCAGGAAACATCACCATAGCATGGTGGTGGACGAATAGTGTGGGCAGGAGTCAGCGGACCTACGGACTTCTATGTCGTCCAGAATGCTGCTTTGACTGCTCAGAGGTATAGGCGATGAGTTCCTCCTGGTGGACGATAACGTTCCCCACAGTGCTGCACTGGTGAACAACATGCTTGAAGCTGAGGGAATTAAACTAATGTGGTTTCCAACTTGTTCACCGGGCTTGATTCGGGATGCCTGGGAAGCATTTCCAAACGGATTGCAGCAAGACCAGCGCCTATTACAACAATTGCAGATCTGGATATTGTACTCATGGAGAATTGACAAATTTCCCTTAACAGCTAATTGATAATCTCATACTGTCCATGGCACGCAGATATACCTGTCGTCCGGTGATTAAACACCATACTTACTTTGATTTCCGTGTCCGGGTGAGAACATCTAAACTGTCTTCTTCCAAAACTCTGCAGCTTTAATGGCCTTGTCATTGCATAAAAGCAGGTCTCCCGTTGTGCAAACAACTTCCATCCTTGGGCACATGAGTAAATGTTCATTAGTCAGTATGTTTCCGCATTCGCATCGGTCATTTTCAGAATAGCCCCAATTAACCATATTTACTTGGATTTTGTGACTCTTGTTCTCAATCTATTCAGTGTTCTCCATGTACTATACTGTAGTTGCTGCCCTTGTTCGATTTCCTCCTTGGGTTGTAGATTCGTATTTTGTAAGGAATCCGTCCACAAATACAGGCGGCGAGTCTTAGGTCGGCCTTCTAGTGGTACGGTCCGTTGGATAAAGCTCTTCCTAGACTTAAGACGGGCTGGAACTGCTTGTTGGTTATACATTAGGTGTCGTGGGTCGGTTTGCTGTTTCCTCCTTTCTACTTCACTGCCTACGTCTGATATTTGGCGGTGCTACGGCTGCAAGTGGGTAAATTTTGTAGACAGGTGTTGGCCTCAAACATTCAGTGACAGTCCTGACAGTCTCATTTAGAGGAATGTCTACTTGTTTGGAGTGGCACAATGCCTCCCAAACTGGTGCCGCATGTTCTCCTGCTGCAAAACAGAGTCGCATTGCTGATGATCGCAGAACTTCAGGTTGCGCTCCCCATGTGGATCCAGTCAGTTTACGAATAATGTTGTTCCTTGCACATATTTTTCCTTTTAGATCGGTGCAGTGTTTTTTAAATGACAGCGTTCGGTCTAAGCTGACTCCCAAATATTTAGGCTTGGCGCAGTGGCGTAGTCGTAACGCCTCTCTATTCTATTGCCAGTTGTCTTGATGCCTCTCTATTACGCAGGTGGAATGCGCATACTTCAGTTTTTTTTCCTGGTTGGTAGGTCGCAGGTGGTTTTCCTCATAGCAGTTCCCCAAGGTAGCCAAAGCCCCTGTCAGTTTTCTTTCAACTTCTTCAAACGTTCTTCCTTGAGCAGTAATGGCAGTGTTATCTGCATAAATGAATCTTCTTATTTCTGGCTGGTGTGGCTGGTCATTTGTGTACATATTGTCCAGAATAGGCGAGAGAACGCTTCCTTGTGGTAGATCTTTCTTTTGGTCCCTCCATCTGCTTTTCTTCCCTTCGTTCCGTTTTCGATCTGATTCCCCTTATTTTATTGGGATGGTCATGTCTCCCTATGTATGTGGGTGCTAGCAAAATATTTTCATATTCAGAAGTAAAAGTCGCTGATTGAAATTTCGCAAATAGATCTCGCCGCAACGAATAATGTTGTTCTTTTAATGATTGTCACCTTAAATCGTGCAACATTTCCGTGACGCTTCCCCCCCCCCCCCCGCCACGTAAGGTGATAAAACAAAACGAGCTGCCCTTCTCTCAACCTTCTCAATGTCCTCCGTCAGTCCCACCTGGTGAGGGTCCCACAATGGGCAGCAGTACTCCAGGAGAGGACGCACAAGTGTGATGTATGAAGTCTCTTTGCCGGCCGCGGTGGCCGAGGGGACAGGCGCTCGAGTCACGGTCTGTACGGCCACTACGGTCGGGGGTTCGAATCCCCCCTTGGGCATGGATATTTGTGCCGCCCTTAGTATTAGCTAGTTCATAAGTAGTTTGTAAGTTTAGGGACTGATAACCCCGTAGTTAAGTCCCATAAGCTCTACAAACATTTGAACATTTGAAGTCTCTTTGGTGGAGCTGTTGCATCTTCGAAGCGTTCTGCCAATGAAACGTAACCTTTGGTTCGCCTTCCCCACAATATTTTTGTGTGTTCTCTCCAGTCTAACTTGTTCGTAATTGTAACTCCTAGGTATTTGGTAGAGTTTATCACCTTAAAGTTTGAAGAGAATAAAAGTTTTTACATAGTTGAACGGCTGTAGATCATGCTTTTCAAATTGAGGCGCAACTTATGCAGTACTTTGTGATAAGGTAATTGCTTTTGTCTGACCATCAACCAGTCGTATTTCAATAAAGGTCAATGGTCTCCTTGCGTTATCACACAAACTACTACTCTCTCGACCACACTACAGCTGATACAATTTTCTGCGATAAAAGGGAACGAGTTTTCTCCATCAGCATTCACTTGAGACAGAGCTCCTCTGAAATTTATCCCTGTCCGCTGGAAGGCTCATTAGGACAAATTAGTGATAGCACAGGCGGAGCGCGGCGGCTCTGTGTCTCTTAACCAGCCCGCCGTTATCGTAATTCCCGCAGCACACGCGCTGAGTAAATGGAATGAGTTTTGTACAGTCCGCTTCCCTCACAAATCTCTCTGTACCGGGTGAGCAAGGGCATATGTGTTTTGCTGCGCTTAAAGCCCAACCCTCAAATGTGCGCAAGCATTAAATTACCACAACAAAAGAATGGAAAGGAGAACTTTCTCCACGTCGGACGTGGGCTGGCAGAAGTTTAATGCTATATGGAAGCTGGAAAATCTGAAAAGAGAAATGCAGAGGTTGAATCTAAATGCAGTTCAAATGTTCAAATGTTTCTACAACTTATGGGACTTAACTACGGGGTCATCAGTCCCTAAACTAGCTAAGACTAAGGACGGCACAAATATCCATATATATTCGAACCCCCGACCGTAGTGGCCGTGCAGACCGTGACTGGAGCGCCTCAGTCCCCTCGGCCACCGCGGCCGGCTGGAAATTATCTTAGACACAGAGCAATAGCTGAGGGGGTCCTGTTGTTCAATGGTATATAATAAAATTCCCACAAAAGTAGGACACATATCTTCCGTTTCAGGTCAAAGTTGAAAATTTTTGCTGGACCGGGATTCGAACTAGAGCCCTGCATCCGCGTGGCGGAAGCGCGTGAGGGCCACTCGCAGCCTACCACGCGCATGCTAAGTTGGCGAGCGCGTGGCCGCACCACGCGGTTAACAGCCACTGCGACACACAACAGTAGAGACCGGAGCGCGCTGCCTGATCCCTCGCTGTGAATACAAGATATGGCAATTTCGGTATCAGAGAGGTACTTTGTTCCTCTGTGTTTGTGCAAAATTTGCAATTTATTTCAAACTTACTTCCGTCTGAGCTGGACACTTGAAACCTTTAACAGGGCTGACAACTGGACGACAACCCCATATTCATTTAGTCTTATTGGATCCATCGTCGGTGGTGGAAGCGGCACAGCGGCTGGTAAAGAGGTACCAACACCCGTAAGTATAATGAAATATTTATTCAATTGCAACCAGTTTCGGCATTTCACTATGCCATCTTCAGGTCCCTGTGTATTAAACAAACCTAATCAAGTGATAAAGGCAAAAAAAAAAAAAAAAATATTGCATGGTACATAGTTCATCACTACATTTCCGTCAGGCGAAATATGTACCATGCACTTGCCAATTGTTCATAGTACAGTTTGTCCCTGTCTATTACCTTTACTCGTCATTTTTTGTGATATTTTAGTAGGATGTTTTCTGTAACCTTAGATATATTTTGGACTGTCCTAGTTTTTAGTGTTATGTGCCTATGCCGAGAAGCATGTTAATGTTTTATTACACAAAAAATACGACTCTTTAGTCGTTCACTATCACTCCCTTTGTCAGCTTTGGGATTGCAATTGTCTCTATTATACGATTAATATAAAAAATGTATATTATTGTTGATTACTTTTATACATTTGTACATATTATTTATGTGGTATTGTATAGTAGTTTCATTCCTATATTGCTGTACTGTAATTTCTGTGTGCTACCATACAATATTTTTACGTGTTTTTTATGTTTTTGCCTTTGTCACTTGATTAGGTTTGTTCAATACACAGGGACCTGAATATGTCATAGTGAAATGCCGAAACTGGTTGCAATTGAATAAATATTTCATTATACTTACGGCTGTTGGTACCTTAGTTAAGACCATATTCATTTGGTTCCCTTTCTGGTGTGTTGAAGAGGGTACATTCTATAAAGCAAAAATCTTCAGTACCATCTGTATGGCGTAAGGAATCTCAGTGAAGCTATATCCTATTGTTTACTTCTTATATAGAGATTAATCGTGTGTTTTTGGGTTTATGTCTTCATATTGCAAAGGAATCTCTATGAAATCTTAAACACTTGACCTTCAAAACAAAAGTAATGTCAATACGGGTGTAAAAATCACGTACGGCATGTAGTTAACGAGATATGCGACATAAACAAGGAAATGAGTGCAAAACTGTTGCATCATGAGACAAAGTTGCACAACTCCTCCTAAGCCACTGGACCGATTTCAACCAAATTTAGTAAACATATTCCTTACTGTGAGGTAACAATCGGTGTAGGGGTAAGAAAAAGTTACGCCACGTAGTTTAGGATATATGAAGAAATAAACAATGATATTGTCCAGATTCTACCGCGTCATGCGACACGTGAATAATGAGAATTTATTTATCCTCCAATCTTCATGAAATATAACATAGTTGACATTCACAACAACAGGAGGTCACTGCGTAAGGTGCATGGTGGAAAGTATTTAACTTGCGTAATTCGAAAAAAATTACAGTTTTATTCCAATCTTGATTAAATTTGGCACACTTTAAAAACAGCGATGTTTTCGTAAACCATGTAGAAAATGTGTGCTGTAGTGATGTGTGTTCTGGCCAGTGCACAAAATCCTAATGAGAGTTTCAACAGCTGCGTGTGGCAACAAGTTCCGAATTGTTGGATGGACAGTAGTCGAAATAGGTGCGATGGATGCTGTTATCTGTTTCAATGATAGTGTAAATAGCAGGACAAAAGTAATGGACAAATTAGACCAGGAAATAATGACAGCTGCTCTGACTGTGATAGTTCACCAGCGACTAGTTGAAGCTGAAAGGGCTGCGGAAGCCATCACTAAAGAGTCCAAAGTGAAAGACTCCTGAAAAATTCTGCAGAGGATAAAGAAGCATTTTATGCAACTGGAATGTTCTGAAAAAGGCATACGGTGAGTCAAACACCCTGTGAACATTCTTTTCTCATTTTCTCGAAACTACATTTTCAGAACATTAGGTACATATATCTTCGCCAGTCACGGTCTGCACGACCACTACGGTCGGGAGTTCGAATCCCCCCTCGGGATCGATGTTTGTGCCGTCCTTAGTGTTAGCTAGTTCATAAGTAGTTTGTAAGTCTAGGGACTGATGACCCCGTAGTTAAGTCCCATAATCTATACAAACATTTGAAACATTTGCACAGCAGACACACAAAATGTTTCTCCATAAATGGATGCTAGCGACGCCATTTTCACTCAGAGAGGTATCAGAGAGTCGCGGCCTGTCGATATCTACGGAAAGTAATTCAGAGCGCAGCCAGCGCCCCCGTGTGGCCTCTGACCGACTCGTTAGCCGCTGACCTGGCCGGCTGCTGCTGAATGATGCAGCAGCCTGCCGCCGCAGCAGCCGTCCAACTGGAAGCGCCGCGCCGACAGCTGGCTGGTTGCCTGGCAACGGGGAGGCCGGAGGTCTGGGGGCGCACCAAGAGGAAGAGCATAGTGGGGAGGAGGTGGCGGCCGCGGCTCTGGGAGCGCCGCCAAAACAATCACTACCAGGACGTCACAGTTATCCAAAGCTTTCGAACCTGTGATACTGTCATTCCACCTTCATCATACTAATAAGTCATTTAAATTCGCTACTGCATAAAAGCCTCAACATGCCTTGTTGTGGCCTTTAGTCCGCTGACTCGTTCGGTGCAGGTCTCCATGCTACCTTGTCCTGTACAAGCCTCTTCATCTGAGAATACGAATGGCATCCCACATCCTTTTGAATTCGCTCACTGTATTCGTCCCTCCGTCTCCCTCTACGATTTTTACCACACACGCTTCCTTCTAATGCTAAGTTGACGATGCCTTGATGTCTCAGAACGTGTCCCATCAACCTATCTTTTCTTTTAGTCAGGAGTTTCCAGAAACGTCTTTCCTCCCCAATTCTGTTGAGCATCTCCTCATTAGTTACGTGATCTATCCATCTAGTCTTCTTTATTCGTCATTAGCCGCTGACCTGGCCGGCTGCTGCTGCTGAATGATGCAGCAGCCTGCCCGCCACAGCAGCCGTCCAACTGGAATCGGCGCGGCGACAGCTGGCTGAGTGCCTGGCAACGGGGAGGCCGGAGGTCTGGGGTCGCACCGAGAAGAATAGCATAGTGGGGAGGAGGTGGCGGCCGCTGCTCTGTGAGTGCCGCCAAAACAATCACTAGCAGCCACACTCGGAAGACGTCACAGGTATCCAAAGATTTCGGAACTCTCATCTACGTCTACATCTACATAGATACTCAGCAAATCACATTTAAGTGCCTGGTAGAGGGTTCATTAACCACTTTCATAACTTTTCTCTACCGTTCCATTCTCTAACAGCGCGCGGGAACAAAAAACACCTAAATCGTTCCGTTTTCGATCTTATTTCTCTTATTTTATTGGGATGGTCATGTCTCCCTAAGTAGGTGTGTGACAGCAAAATATTTTCACATTCACAAGTAAAAGTCGGTGATTGAAACTTCGCAAACAGATCACGCCGCATTGAATAACGTCTTTCTTTTAATGATTTCCACCCCAATTCGTGCAACATTTCCGTGACGCTTTCCCCCCGTAACGTGATAAAACAAAACGAGCTACCCTTATCTGAACCTTCTCAATGTCTTCCGTCAGTCCCACCTGGTGAGGGTCCCACAAGGTGCAACAGTACTCCAGGAGAGGACGCACAAGTGTGATGAAGGCAGTCTCTTTGCTGGAGCTGGTGCATCTTCGAAGCGTTCTGCCAATTAAAAGTAACCTTTGGTTCGCCTTCCCCGCAATATTTTCTATGTGTTCTCTCCAGTCAAAGTTCTTCGTAATTGTAACTCCTAGGTATTTGATAGAATTTACGACCTTAAGGTTTGACTGATTTATCGCGTAATTGAAGTTCAGCGGATTTATTTTAGTGGTCATGTGTATTGCTTCACACTTTTCATTATTTAGGGTCAATTGCCAATTTTCGCACCATGTAGAAATTTTGTCTAAATCGCTTTGCAGTTGCTTTTGATCCTCCGTTGACTTCACTAACCGATAAACGACAGCATCATCAGCGAACAGTCTAAGGGAGCTATTCAGATTGTCTCCTAAATCGTTTATAAACACGAGGAAGAGCACGGGACCTATAACGCTTCCCTGTGGAACGCCAGATATCATACTGTCATTCCACCTTCATCATACTCATAAGTCATTTGACATTCTCTACTGCATAAAAACCTCATCATGCCTTGTTGTGGCCTTCAGTCTGCTGACTGGTTTGATGCAGTTCTCCATGCTACCTTGTCCTGTGCAAGCCTCTTCATCTGAGAATAAGAATGGCATCACATATCCTTTTGAATCTCCTCACCGTATTCGTCCCTCGGTCTCCCTCTACGATTTTTACCACACACGCTTCCTTCTAATGCTAAAGTTGACGATGCCTTGATGTCTCAGAATGTGTCCCATCAACCTATCTCTTCTTTTAGTCAGGATTTTCCAGAAACGTCTTTTCTCCCCAGTTCTGTTGAACATCTCATTAGTTACGTGATCTATCCGTCTAATCTTCTTCATTCGTCTGCAGCACCACATTTCGAAGGCTTCTATCATCTTTCTGTCTGAACTCCTTATCGTCCACGTTTCACTCCCATATAATGCTACACTCTGAACAAATTCTTTAAGAAAGGACGTCAACGAATTTCACTTCTTCAGGAATTCTTTTTCTTCTCACAGTCATTCTCCATTTATATCGTCTTTACTTCGGCCACCATAAGTTAACTTCGTACGCAAATAACAAAATTTTTCTACTACTTTTATCGTCGCATTACCTAACCTAATTCCTTCAGCATCGTCTGATTTTCTGACATTACATTCCATTACCTCGTTTTACTCTTGTTGATGTTCATCTAATATCTTCCTGTCCATTGCATCTAAATGCTCTTCCAGGTCCTTTGCTGTCTGTGACAGAATTACTATGACATCAGCAAACCGCAAGGTTTTTATTCCCTCTCCCTGTACTTGAATTTCTAAATTTCTTCTTGCATACCTTCACAGCTTGCTCAATAATCTTACCGGTGCTATAGTAAATTCCTTAATGGCGAAGTGCCGGAGAATGGAAAAAGTAAATTACAATACCACTGTTCAAGAACGGAAGTGAGGTGCAGGCAACAACTACAAAAATAAATAAATAAATAAAAATAAAAGGAATTCAAATGTTTGTAAATCTACGGGACTTAACTGCTATGGCTATCATCCCTAGGCTACTTAAACTAGAACTAACCTAAGAACAACACAGACCATTATGCCTATGGGAGGACTCTAACCTCCGATGGGGAGCTACAGCACTATTTACAGAGGATCCACACTGTTATCACATTGTTTTAAGGTAATTGAAAACATCATACACCGGGTGGACAAAAAAAAACACGAACATCTGGACATTGAAACATGTCTATAGATATTTCTTTGGTAGAAATAGTAATTAATTTGTTAGTAGGTTGGTACAACATGCCACAGATATGCAGATATGTCTGGAGACACAGATAAAAACACGAGTTTGAGCTGTCGAAGAGAGAGGTTGTCTGATACACAGGGGAGCAGACACAGATACAGGATGGAATCAGAACTGAAAGGGTAAAATTTTATTATTGTACAAACCTCTCAGATATGCTGTTCCAGCTACAAAATAAGGTAAAAGAGCACTTTTGTAATTTAGTAGCATTTTTTTTTACTTAAATGATTGTTGTGATAGTAGAAAGTATTTTTGAATAATCAATTTTGTATTGGCAGTGTTAAGAATTTTGAAACAATGCCATGATTTTTTAATATCTAATGAAGTAGTTAAATTACCTTCCGTCTTATTACTGTTGTTAGAAATTATCATCTTTCCCTCGTTTGATTTACTAGTGTTGAGCGCGATGAACTTGCATGTTTAAATGGCAGAGTTGCATACCTATAGGCCAGTTTTCCGTATGTGCAGACAGAAGCTTGGAAATTGATTAACGTGAAAGCAGGAATTTATTTTCCGCAACGAATTCCATTATTGTCAACAGTCACGATGTTAAAAATGTTATTCTTTAATTTATTTATTTATTTGTTTATTTAGCCTGATTAGATTAGGGCCATCAAGCCCTCTCTTACATCGGACCAGGGTTTTACACATACAGTATTTCTTTACATGTGAGTTACCTGTAACATAACAATGATTTTTACAGATAAACAATTAATAACATAATTTATACAAGTTGATTACATGTAAAAGGATGTAGATAAAAGGTATTGACTTAACTCTAATAGGATTAATACTAGAAGTACCACTGAGACAACTTCTGCTGCTGTTAGTGTAATAATAGAAGAAACAACATTGATATTAGCAGATACAAGATGTACTTTTGAATATATCGAGACTGGTTGAGGCATGGCGAATTCTGACAGAAGGAAGTTAAGAAAGCTGTACCTGGCGAGAGTAATTTACTGAATTAGCTTAAGATTCCAACTTGTCAGATACATAAATTGGTAAATGATGGAGTGTCAGAAAAGAACAAAATTTTGCTAGGTTCATTTTTTATTAAATCACCGTCATAAAAGGGCAATGACAATATTCACATCACAGAGTGATTTTAATATCAAAACATCTCAGAATTAGCTGAAGAGTAAAAGATCACCTTGTTTATTTCTTTCCCACTGCCAAAACTCCGTGACTGTTTGGAGGTAGAACTTCATGACAAGGCGCAAACATTTAACCTTGACCTTCCTACAGGACTAATGTGTTGAGTTTAACGTCGCCTTTACTACTACGGTAAAAAAAAACAATCCAGAAGTTTCTAAAAGCCACATAAATTAAATTCTGAGCACATCTATCCAAATGATTTACATTCTTTATTAGAACACATTAAAATTGTTTAAAGCACAAGATGTTAGATACAGCAATATTTTTAGAATTAATTAAAGTAATTAGCTCCAAAAGAAAACACCGCTAAGATCGCATTTTGATTTATTTGTTGCCTACCGGTTTTGATGTGCTTTGCGATCATCTTAGGGTTGCATATATTTTCTATAATGCGGTCATTTATTTAAAAGATGGAGATACATTTCATTCAATTCCATAATGGTTGTGGTGGCGGCTGGTGCAGCAACAGTGTTGAATATTAAAAAATGCTCAGTCTCTGTTGCAGTATAACATAACTGGAGATGGAAGTTAAAAAGTATAACATGGTGCCTAGTCAAAACATGAGTCTCTTACTAGCGGTCCATACTGCAACATGTGAATGTCACAGTTTGACTAAGTGCAATGTTGCACTTTTTAACCTCAAATTTTTAAATAAATGACCGAATTTTAAAAATATATGCGACTAGTAGATAATGGCAAAACACAACAAAACCGGTCGTCAATAAATAAATCAAAATGCGATCTTCACTTTTTTTCCCTTTTGGAGCCAATTAATCATTATAGTTCGCCTCCTTCGTGCGATGTCTGTTATTGTCAATTAATAAATTTTTTTTATAAGAGCTCAAAATTATTTAATGACAAGTGTACAACACATGCACATTGTTGGCCAACAGTTCACACAATAGTCAGCATAATAAGTCACCACAATTCTTTACAACAGGTATCACCATGACGCAAAAATACTTTTAATAGGTACGTTCCGCCGAAATTCGATTTTCAGAACGATTTTAACATCTGGAGAAATTCGCAGAAAACTTATTAGTAAGGAGTTGGGCTACCATTGGCTTTGAGAACAGTTCCAATTGTTCGAGGAACGGATTCGTGAAGTGTATTTTAGTTTGCAACAGAACACTATCGATTTTGTACCAGAACAACAGCCAGTTTCTCCAAGAATGCTGGCGCTGTCAAAACCAAGGATACTGTGGCTAGTGAGGATACGTTAAACAGTTCAGTTCTCTTCTTCACAGACGCTTCCACCACCATCGTGTAAGCCTCTTTGAAAATCTGAGAGATCACACATTTCAGCGATCAATCGTGTTGACTGTCGCAGAACCTAACATATTACATGCAGCAAGAAAACGTCCAAGACTTGGTACTTCAATGGTGCACTTTGGTGGCGTCTCACAAGGAACATCTTTTACCTCGAACGCTCTAAGCCGCACGAAACCACGCTTAGAATAACAAGCAATCGTAAACAGTGGTGTGCGTCATTTCCATGCAAAACACTACTAAATGGGGGCATAGTGTAGCTGCACTAAACAATGCTCCAGTTGTATGAGTGGTATAGCTGCAGTACGTATTTGTCTCTTGGAGTGTTCGCAAGCGAATTACTGTGCACAGTGCAGTGATATCAAGAGGATTAATCCTACGTATGTGGTCCAAAAATTAGGGACCAAGTTACGACGTGCAGAATATGGAGATGACATCGGAGTCGAGGATATGAGTTCGCGGATATAACATAATAATTTAGGAATATAATGGCGACGACACAGAAAGACATGACTTTACGCTGGATAGATATACGGAATTCAGAGGACAGTAGGAACCTGAACCTGGAGGTTGCCCTTCAAACAGTACACGACATTCATCTTCAGAGAAAACAGAACAGTCAAGTCACAGTGAATGTGAATGTGATTTGGAATGTGATAACGTGACTTTAGTGGGGTTTTCACGTTGTTCTCTCCCACTTTGTTTTAACCACTTCATCGAAATTCCGCAACTGCATCTTGAGTACTAATATAAACACTTTTAGGTGTGTGGTACTGCTGCATATGTGTGTTTCGCGCTATTTTAAGTACTTTAAGCAGAGAGTTTTCGGCGCTGCTGATTGAATACGTAACGATACATTGACGCCATTAAATTACATATAATTTCCTTCCCATGGTATTGATATTTCGTTACTTTGTTTCGCTCTGTTAAAATATTACTTGAGGTACACTGCAAAGTTTTGCGTGGAAATGACGCACACCACTGTCCTTTTTATGAATGCCTGTTATTCCAAGCATGATTTCATGCGGTTTCGGACATTCGAGGTCAGAGGTGTCCCTTGTCAGTGTTAACACGTACGCAGTACTGCCAACTCCTAACAAGCTGTAGGCCCTAGCATACTGCATGGTGTTCATATTATTTTGTCCGCCTTGGAGAAAACAGACCGAGGAAAATCCTGCATCAGTTTGAGGAACAACAGTATGGACCAGAAATAACTGAAGAACGACAATCCTTTTTTATTTTATTTACGTCACTAAATGGAGAAGTATTGCGAAAAAAGAGAGCACTTAGATTTAAAAAAAAAAAAAAAAAAAAAAAAAAAAAAAAAAAAAAAAAAAAAAACGCTTATTTTAGGTTTTCCTGTAGTTTTATGATTTTTCCAAACATTTCGGAAACAATAAAAGATAAATAATAAAAAATTATGGACGATACGATTACGACTCTACTATTGTGATAATATCTATGCACTAAACACGTAATATTCTTTCTGAGCGTATTTTAACAAACAGCCAAAATTATTTGATATATTAATTTACCTTTGACAAACATACTCCTTTTTTTTTTTTTAATTTCCGTACCTCTTTAAACCATTATCTTAATATCCTCCAACATTCATTATCGTTTTCCGTTAAAATATTATCACTTGTCTTACTTTGTTACTTGTTCTAAGTTTATTTTCTTTGCCTGTACCGGTTACGAATGACTATAGCCCGGAAAGAACATATCGTACATTTAGCGTTCGTAAATCAGTCACGTGACATCCCTCGCCCAAAACCTTGCCAGAAACTCTCTTTTGTACACGCCATCTTGTGTTCTGTATTTGATGATTTTCTTATTATAACTCAAGCAGTGTCATTTCAAAGAAATGGCGCACTGAAATTTGTCAAAAACACGTTGTTCTTAGGACAATGAATTATAGTCTAATGTCTGAAAATACTATGTTAGCAGATAACACCTGCCAACGATGGTACAAAAATTATGGAATACTTTCCAGCTCAGTGAGGTGAGATGAGTTCTGTACAGTCAGCTGACGCGTGAGACCTGCTGTGCGCACTTAAATGTTGTGGCACCGTCGGTAATGTCGGCTCCGCTATACAGACGTTTGATTGCTTCTTTACCGTGGAGCGCCGAGTAAATGCGTAAATTTGGTTTAATTTAACTGTTGCATCAGATATGCGTGCAACTAGTACCAATAGAAAATGTAATATTTTAGGGTGTACCTTTCTTTTTCAGCTGTGCTGAGTAAATTTAGTGTTCAAAGTTGTATTGATGCCCAGTACCATCCGTGAGTGAATGGGAGAGGCATGTTCCTCCAGGGCAGGGAGGTCGGCAATTAGTACTGCCACAGCCAGTATGAGTGCGCCCTGCGTCCATGAAATTACCAATGTGTTTTCATTTGTAAATGGCCATTCGCAAAGTAATTTAGAGCAGCAGTGAGCGTTTTAACTGATCTCTACTACCCGATATCATCCATAGAAAATTTAACGAGCTACTTTCAGTATGTGTGTGTCTTTTTTATGTGCCTGTCACAGCTCGTCGTTACTTCTTTGCTGTGAGTTGTATACTGTCCTTATTATATTGTTTGTCACATATTGATTGACACCAATCCAACCACAGAGAAAGAATTGATGAATATGTGTTAATAAGTCAAGCTTCTCTTAAATGATCCGTATCTCGTATATGTAAACACAAGCAAATATACTTCTAGTCACTGACAGTGATAAGCATTAATTTGTACTATTAACGCGTTTCTGCTCCGTAACGCAAGCTTTAACATGAAGACCATAACTACGAGCACCCCTAACGACGTTTCCCAGTTATTTACGCCTCATACAACGCTGAATAATTTTTGTACCAGTAGCGGCAACCCACTACCCAGTATATTTCCTTTTTTTCTTATTGAAGTACCTGTCTGAAGATAGACTCTCCCCAGTTTCGTAACTGCTTTCGCTGTTTCTCATCTCTGGTGAATCTCGGAAAGAATGTCTAATATTTTTTAATTTTCACTCAGTGCTGAGCGCAGATTTCTCTTAGGCGCGCGGTGTTTGAGCGTTAAAAGCTGAATATTTTTCCATGAGCTGCTTCCCTTGGCACGTCACGCGCTCCCCCGGTGCCTATTAAGAGGTAAAAGAGGGTGGCGAGGGTGGCTCGACTTAAAGAAGTCGGCTATAGGCAGGGTTGTGCCCGAGGCTTATAAATTAAATTTCACCTCCGCGAGCGAACAATCCCCTGGGGGCATTTCACGTCATACGAACTTCCAAGAAACGAAATACATCATGTACAACGTAATTACCTACCCGCAGCGGTTGTAGACTTTTTTCTTTATAATATTACGTGACGTGATTACGACAAGTCAATTATGGAACAGTATCAACTAAGAAATTATGACCGCAATAAAATTAATGTCATAATAAATCATATCATTATCAGAGACCCATAAACATTTAAGAAAAAATAATAATATTCTAGTAATGAAATAATTACGAGGTTTTTAAATTAAAAATAATGTATTCAACGTAGGTGTGATTAATAAGTTTCCTGAATACGAGTAATACGAGAGCCGGCCGCGGTGGCCGCGGGGACTGAGGCGCTCCAGTCACGGTCTGCACGGTCACTACGGTCGGGGGTTCGAATCCCCCCTCGGGCATGGATATTTGTGCCGTCCTTAGTATAAGGTAGTTCGTAAGTAGTTTGTAAGTTTAGGGACTGATGACCCCGTAGTTAAGTCCCATAAGCTTAACAAACATTTGAAAATTTAGTAATACGAGCCATAGATTAGTCGCAAGATCAAAAGCCATACAGCGCCATGGTTGAAATTTACATATTCGTACTTGCAATTCTCTATCCTGCATTAATTGGAGAAGCGTAAGTTTTTATAGAAGTGCTTTCTCAAAAGAAACCTCCAGAAAGAATAAAATGTATGTATAGTCTATGGGACTTAAGTACGGGGTCATCAGTCCCTAAACTTACAAACTACTTATGAACTAACTAAGACTAAGGACGGCACAAATATCCATGCCCGAGGGGGGATTCGAACCCCCGACCATAGTGGCCGTACAGACCGTGACTGGAGCGCCTCAGTTCCCTCGGCCACCGTGGTCGGCCCAAAAAGAATAACTAAATATTGTTACGAAATGTTTGACAAACCATCTCGTGTGGGATGTATCAGTTTCTTTTTTTTCTTTAACACTGGCTCTGTTAGGATCTAGTAGCGTAAGGACGCAAAGTTGTTTTGCTCTTACATATATTCTAGAATCTTCATGCTGTAAAAAGCAAGTGAATGATGGTGAAACCAAGGAGGTTAGAATACAGGGAGACGCCCTTGCGCTGAAAAAGTGAAGCCTGCCCCAGCCATATTGCTGTGTCTTGGAGACGTGTTCGTATTGTAGAGCCGATGTTTCAGATCACTTAAAACAGGAATAAAACGTCAGGCGGTTTTGCCGTGATGTAAAACGCGTTAAAAGAGTGCAAATTAGCCGTTAACAATTACGAAAAAAAATCAAAAATCAAATGTTTGTAAATCTATCGGACCAAACTGCGTGGTCATCAGTCCGTAGCTTACAAACTACTTAAATCTAGGTAAACTAACCTAAGGACAACACACACACCCATGCCCCAGGGAGGACTCGAACCTCCACGGCCAGCAACCGCGCGCTCCGCAGCGAGACGCTTTAGACCGCTCGGCTACTCCACAGCGGCTAACAATTACGTATTCAAATATATTATGATGAGTAATTATTAGTATTTTTTCAGGAAAGTATATTGTTTGAAAGTACATACTTTGACTGTTCGTTCAATGCATAAACATAAGAGGATCGGTTTAAAGCATAGTTTTAGCGGAGAGGTAGCATTCCACAACACACCAAGATGGCAGACTTCAGCTGACGTACGTGCTTGGCATAGATAACGCCATCTCCTTTTATTTTAACCTCCTTGGGTGAAACAAACTCCACAAATTATTTTACTTAATTTACATAGTTCGTTTTTCTTTCGGTAGTATTAATCCAATACATATATTTTATTTTGCAGCGATTAGCGATTGTGGTTTCCGTCATCATTCGTAGGAAGGGAACTAATTGTTGGAGACGTGCTTGTCAAATAACTTCACTTTCACGGAAAGTATTCTTTCCATTTATAGCTCCGCCAAAAAGTCCCTGAGATTTAATGGCGGTTTATTGAATTTATTCCTTTACTCAGAGCAAGCCGCGGTCAGCTTAGAATAAATCGGTGATTAACGTCTCCAACATTTACGTTTATTTTCGGATGCCACCAGCAGGAACAGTACAATTATAATCTTTAGCAGTTTAATTAAATAGTGCGTTACTTGCTTTGATTTTGTAGTGCCGATTCAAACGTTTTCGTACTTGTATATTTCAGGCACATAAATTTTAACGGCAAATGCAACAACACCTCTAATTTGAAATGTATTTCCCTCTTCGGATTTTGCGAGTATTTCATTTACAGTCAATTTCATTTTCGTAATTTTACGCAACTTTCATGTTAAAATTTTTATTTATTGCGGAGTAAATTGTCTTCAGGCGCACATGCACAAAATTTATTCAGTTGCAAATTTTCAAGTAAACAATAACTATTAACTAATTTTAGGGAGATCTGTTTCACGTTGTAGTAAATGCAGTCGGATACCATTCGTGAGGAAAGAGGTTCGAATATCTCGTCATCCATCTACGACTGATTTAATTTCTATGCTTTCTTTAAATCTAATAAGAAATAAACCGTGTTCGTTCCTTCACAAAAATATTTTTTTAAAAATATAAAGAAAGTAGAGGAGTTATTCTCTTTGAACCTTTCCCTTTCCAGAAAGATATATTATGTTTCACTTATTTGGCGATTGCCGTCTGGAATGGCTTTCAATAATCAGGTATCGCAAATATATCATACTCTTTGTATCGTAGCTTGAAAGAACTGCTTTAATTTCGTACAAGGAAAAATATCCCAAAAGAAAACTTACTGACAAAACTATTGGAATAATTTTATACGAGAATTATATTTGTAATTCTCACTGTATCATCACGATGTATAATAATACAGGTTTTAACATTTATAAAAAGTATAGAATTAACTGTTTAGTAAAATAATAATATCATAGTATCTGTGGATTCTTTGTGTCTTTCAATTGTTTTACCAGAAAATACGTACGAGATTCAGATCATCTGTCTTCCTCTCTCTGATGCTAGCCGAGGATTAAAAAATGTTGTACTGTAACACTTGTATATTGTTATCATGAAAATAATAACAAAATATTTACGTACCAGTGATCAGTTTCCTTCAATTGTAGTATCAGAGTAGCTCCCTTTCCTTTTCCGTTATTGAGTCTGAGTAATGAGTAAAATTTGCTTTTGTAAATATTGATGTCAGAAGTAATCCGTTTAGTTACTTTAAGATAGCCATCTTCTGCGCCCTATCGTTATTGTTCCCCGCAGTATTTCTTGTTCTTTTATTCAAGTCATGCTCATCGTTGGAAACAACAAAAGATATCCCTGTAACAAATTTATATACGGTTCGCTGCTGATGATTGCATTGTGGGCTGCTAGTTAATTTTCTGGAATCGTATTTACTAAACCAAGACAAAAATATTTTCTGCAGTAATTTATTAAAGTATATTCCACTATTTTTGATGATATTAGGCTCCATGTAACGATCTCCTTTCATCCATGATAAATTTTCAGCTATAAAAATTGGTTCAGTTTGGATGTTTCAGTTCACATGTTTGCTTTTAAAAATGAAATAGAAAAAAAAAGGAGACTTATATGTTGTATATTACGCGTGAAATTATTTGATGTACTTTATGTGTAATAATAAGTTATTCGAAAATTGCACTGATTACACACAACACATTATGACGACCTATCCAGTAGCCGGTATATCCAACTTGCATTTTTACAAGTAATTCAGAGGATAAGAAACATTTTAAAGGTAGTGACGTAATGCTATAGCTGGAAGTAACGTAAAAAAATCCACATACTTTTCAATAATATGAATTTGGCAGTTCATATCATTATAAAAACAGTAAAGAAAACGAACAGCCGAACCTACGATAACTATGTAGCGGTTCTCTTCAGGGCTGTTAACTTTTGGGTATTGCTGAATGTCTGTTTCTATATATACTTAACTATTTGGAAACGACGTTACACAATGAATGTTATTGGGCAATTCAAAAGTCGTGCTGTGGAGGTAGATGACTATACCCGGGCCGCTGAAACTTTGCACTTGACGTTTACAAATAACAAGTGAAGAGCAAGAAGCGCGAGGCGCTAGTCGCTAGGAACGATCCAATCACAGCGCGATAAACACTTCCAGTGGTCACGTGCCGTTACGTCAACATTCCCGCGTTGCCGGCTTTGTTCAGTTCTAACGTAAACAAAGTTGTGTATCGTGTTTATGTTGTGTGTGCTTTTTTTCGCTGCGATTCATTTTTTTACTGTGAGTGGTTTAACTTTCCGAGTTCAAGTAACTGGATAATGTCACCGAAAAGACGTTTGTCTAATGACGTTTTCTGAGTAAGTTCTCAATCCTCTGACCAGGAAGTTCATTCTCGCTTCAAACGATCGGAAAGAAGTTATGGTGCAGTTGTTACAAGAAAGAAATATTGCTGCAGATATGTCAATGTCAAAACTTCTTTTATAATCGCTCGTGAAACAAAATAAGCCTATTACGACCACATATGCAGTAGACGAAATCGCAAAGGAGCAGCGTCACAATGTAATAAATCTGCCCCCATTTCACTGCCGTTTTAACCCTATAAAACTGGTGTGGAGTGACGTGAAGAATTACTTAAGGAACAATAAGTCTTTCACAATAGCAGAGGTGGAACAGCTGTTGCATGAAGCTGTTGCTAATGTGGATGGAAAAAAAGGGTCGAGCACGTTGAAAAACTGATTCGTGAAGCGCAAACAATGGAAGGGATCGTCAGTAATCATGAACGGTTAATGATTTCTCTTGGTGATGACGACGATTTTGGCAGTGACGACAACAGTGAAGATCGGGAGCTGGATGTAATTGTACCATTGTCGCCGTAAATTGGTGAGTGAAAAGCATTCTGATTATAAAACGTAGAGAGAGAAGTTACTATCTGGATTATTGTTTATTTCGTACCTGTCATGATTCAATGCTTATTTTCTACGTTGCTTTGCTCCGTTATTAAAAGCGTGTGCATTGTTGTGCTCTGGTCGTCATTAATATGCCGTTAATTAATTGCTGCTCAAGAACGAATTATTATATGCACTTTTATTGCTCAATAGCTTACATTTACGAGATGCAACTGAACGTTTCGTCTGCTGTGCGTTGTTGCAACGTCGCTAAAGCAGTGTAGCCAACTTAACTCCCCTTAACGTGAAACGTCAAGTGCAATGTTTCAGCGGCCCGGGTATATATGGTATGCTATTGTCTATGCTACTGTGGTTTGTGACTGGATAACAACTCTAGTAGG
The DNA here is from genome assembly GCA_026315105.1 of Locusta migratoria. Classification (NCBI taxonomy): domain Eukaryota; kingdom Metazoa; phylum Arthropoda; class Insecta; order Orthoptera; family Acrididae; genus Locusta; species Locusta migratoria. The sequence goes on along the minus strand of CM048744.1, from coordinate 398,246,152 downwards.
GGATTGGTAGTAAACAGTGAATTGGCAGTCTCTTGCCTTTATTGCCGTAGTAAGTGATTGCTATCTCTAGTGGCTAATTGGGAGGTAACAGCAAATTAGCAGCTATTATCCAGGGAGTAGTGTTGTCTTGTTGAGAAGCGTCGAAGCCGTGCAATTGTCTTGTGGCAGCTGTTTATGTTGTGAAACCAGGGTCAGGGCATGCTGATGAGTGACGCACACACATGGTCCACTGGGTAGGAATAGCCAGCAGCCACGCCATAGGAGACTTGTAGCCATCCAATCTGCATCCACAGCTGTCACACAAGCACGCAAGGTTCTTGAAAAATGGCGAAGTGCCATATCTTTGGTGGTGTTTTGTCCCATTGGTACGTAAGGTTCATATTAACAAACGCGAGAGCTTATTGGTCTCCGGGGCAGCAGGATCCTTCGTGGACCTCAATACTTGTCGAATTTTGTGGCCATTCTGGAATATTGGTCTCATTCCTTCCAGATGCAGAACTTTACCTATATGGTCACTTATACGTTTCTAATAGAAAAACTGGAGCGCTTCTTCTAAAACTTTGTCTCCGCTGTACCTAAAACATCCATATATGTTTCTGATATCAACTCACTCCCACGGGATGCTGTCTTCAGCTCACTTACGTTGTAACTAGTTTAACCAATGAGGTAGAGTATTGGTAAAAAAAGTTGACTCGCAAGCGGGAGAACGATGGTTCAAATCCACCTCCGGTCATTTAGAAATAATGTTCTGTTCTGTTTTTTATAAACAACCTCTGAGATTAAAGTTCGGTGAATGAAGTCAGAACGGTCTATTGGGCAACATAGACGATTACCACGCTGCAGCCAAGTAGCGACTGGCGTTGACAACCTGCCGCCACCGTAGTCCAGCTGAGCAACTGTGTTTTTCCGTGTTAGAACTGTTAGTCGAAGTTCTTAGTTTAGTGCGGTAGTTCTGAATTGGAAACAGGACAATGAACGAGCAAAGGATCAATTTAAAGTTGTGTTTTATACTTGGAAAGACACATAAAGAAATAAATGCGTTGCTGGAACGTATTTATGGGGATCAACCAGTTGCCATGAAATGTATGTACGAATGGTTCGCAAATTTTCCAGGACGCCGGGAAAGTATGGCGGACGACCGGCCAACTGTACATATGATATATACGCGTGAATTCAGGTGACAAATCCTTACCCATAAGTTAGGAAAGAGGAAAACGTGTTGTCCTGTGCCAAATCACTTGTCTTACGATCAGAAGCACGTACGTTTAGAGATTTCACAGGATTTTAACTAAATGACGGCTGGGATACCCAATTGAACCGTTTTGTCATTAAGGATGGAACCTGGTATCTCCGATACGACGCTGAAACTAAAAGTCAAAGCGTAGAAAGGCGTTCTCTGACATCACAGCGTCGGAAAAAGGTAAGAGCAGAAAAATCACGCATCTAGACGAGGCCAATCACCTTTATCGATAGTCAAGGAATTTCTAGTCGAATGACGTTGAAAGCTGCAAGATAAGTTCAGAGTTCACCCGTTTCATCAACGTCTACGATCATGACAACGCTCGCCCACACACAGTCAATATCGTCAGTTCCTGGCAAAAAAGGTAGTCGTCCAACTTGTACATCCGCCATACTCGTCGGATCTCAATACTCCAGACCTCTTACTATTCGCTTGACTTCAATTAATTTTGTTTTATTTTATTATTATTATTATTATTTTTAAGCGAAAGAGATTTTGCGATATTCTTGACATCCAACGAAACGTGACGAGGCTTTTGAACGCTATCATAAAGGAAGAATTCGTTCACAGTTTTCAGGACATGTATCGCAGGGTTCAGCGGTGCATAGTTAAGGGAGGTGACTTTCGAAGGACAGTAACGTATCTGTAGTTCATAGTTCATTTACATTAATGTTACAGGACTATTCATCGAACTCTATTGTTAGAGGTTCTATACTGTGTAAACCTCCGGCTGGAGTGAGTTTATTCGGTGCTCGTGTACGTGCCTGACAAATGCAAAATTAAATCACTGCCCAGTTCAAACCAGTATTCATCAATCAACCAGATACATCCAACTACACCACTACGTGACAATGTTTAAAAGAACTTCTCCGTTGGGGATGATTCTGTACGGAGTTTTATCATCCCTGTCAATGGGGATATGGCCGATGACGCAGATGACTCATTATCATGAAATGTTCTAAATGGATATAAATAACTGTTCCCTTTAACGATCTAAGGTAACACCACGAACGTCCCACTTATTGAAAATTTAATGCAAGAAATTTCTATCGAGCTCTCTCAGAATGGTTATATTTATTGTATGTAATTTTTGTAGAAATTATTAGATCTGTACGAAATGCACCTTGATATGCATTGTAATAGGAACTTCTACGTATTCTCGTAGTTGTTCATGGCTCTTTCATTCAGATCCTATTTCCTGCATATATCCGACTGATCTGCGAATCTTTGGACCCTCCTTGCTGTCGACGACATCTGACTGGTTTCCATTTCTGTTGCTATTTTCTAGTCGTGAACGCACAGTCCCCTAGCATTCACTTACACGCAAGTCTAACAGGTGCCGCCGAGTACGTCAATGTTACGCGAAATCATGCAGCCAGCTGTCAATCAGAAAGCCTTTGTTACCGTTCCCGAAGCCCACACGTTCAACAGAATGCGCGGGCTAGTTATTGATTAATTGTCAACAGCAGGATTAGGTCTCCCTTTAGCCCTGCCACTCAAACACGACCCGGAATAGACACATCATCAGTATAATACGCCATCAGCATAATCATGTGAAGCAATCAACCGACTGGCGGGTCTATCCTACTCTCTATTGTCTTATTCAACTTTTTTCCTATAAATCATCCAGGAATTACATTTTTCTACTTCATAAGGCTTCCAGTTAGATTCCCTTTGTCAGTAAGCATTTTTTTTTTTTTCTTGTTGTATTTTTTTTTTTTTTTTTTTTTTTTTTTTTTTTTTTTTTTTTTTTTTTTCAGGAAATAGAAACCTCAGTGAAATATTTGGAATTGCTTTCTGCCGGTCGCAGTGGCGGAGCGGTCTGCGACGTGCCAGTCACGGTCTGAACGGACGTTGCGGTCGGGGGTTCGAATCCTCCCTCGAGCATGGATGTTTGTGCGGTCTTTAGTATAAGCTAGTTCATAAGTAATTTGTAGGTTTAGGGACTGATGACCCCGTAGTTAAGTTCCATAAGCTCTACAAACATTTTGAATTGCTTTCTGCTGCGATACATGGTGTCCGTTACACACACAGTTACCTTGCATTTCATGAGGGGTCTGCTGCGGGTAATATCGCTCTTTCAAAGCTCTCCAGTATCAATTTTGCGTCACAGCTTGTGAATAGTGATTTAAAATCGTCACTGTAATGAACCACAGCCTGACTGACTCAGACCAACTTGCTGCCTCTAGAAAGCCACTAACACATTAGAGTCAGGGAAATTCAAAGTCTTCAAACCCTGATTTTTTTATCCTTCTTTCTTCCTTCCCATCGAAAGTCGTTCGGTAATTGGTGCCAGTTTATTATCTGCCGTAAGAATGTACAGTCATTGTTGGTAACTAACAGAGCCATTTCTTTCTTAATGTGGAGATCATCTAAGGACAAACTAGAAAATACAGTCTACAGGATACTACCTAAAACAAGTAGGTATCTACAGATTATCAAAAATGTTCAAATGTTTGTAAATCTATCGGACCAAACTGCGTGGTCATCAGTCCGTAGCTTACAAACTACTTAAACCTAGGTAAACTAACCTAAGGACAACACACACGCCCATGCCCCAGGGAGGACTCGAACCTCCACGGCGAGAAACCGCGCGCTCCGCAGCGAGACGCTTTAGACCTCTCGGCTGCTCTAACGCGGCTGCAGATTATCAACCCAATCCAGCACGAAAGAACGCTGTTCTACTTAGGTCGACAGCACCAGCTAATAGTGTTACGGACGTTAACCAATTACAGCAGATAGGAGGATGCTCTACAGATATGATGGGTACGCGGAAATAAAACACCCGAGTTGGACCAAAGCTAGTACCAAGGGCACGACGGTTCCATACGTCACTGGCGGTACCCCAACATTGTGTGTCGCATGTGTTAGTGGCGGCTGATTAATATACACTCTGACTAACAACCAGAATTGTGACACTGGGCTTGCTTCGCTCGAGGTTGATAGCCTCTGAGAGTCAAAACATGAAAAGGTGTTTTGGAAAGAGAAAATTCCATCATCCAAGCCAATAGGGTAGGAGAAACTAACCACGCCACAAATAAGCCGTGAAAAATAATCTCTGAAACTTTCACTACAGCACTCCACATGGTACAACGCACTAAAATAATTCTTTAAAATTAATACTCAACTTCCCGTTTATCTCCAAAAAGAGTATGTCCGATACCAAATATTCCGATAACGGGCTGGAAACCATTTTCCTTCGTAGTGGGAGACAACTTATGACTCAACTTTACTCCATCCAGCATAAATAAAAGAACACGACTCGACTAACAATACTTTGGTTTTCTTCTTTCGGGAACCATGTAAGACCCACATTCGACCTTCAATTTTCCCTAAACAATACAAATTGGCTGTCATGAATGCTTAGACTCGCGGCCGGCTAGTTTTGTGATTCTAGCGTCATCTCTGCTGTATCGCAGCCGTCACTGTGTGTACCTCCCTGGTCCACTGTTCTCTCGCTCGCGTTGTAATATGAAAAATCCACAACATACTATTCCCAATGCATTTTAGTTTTCAGATATAATTACCATTTTACATAAAAACATATCTCCACAAGAATTTACGTGTTCTTAATAAGTGGGGGAGATTATTTGTAGGATCCAGTAACGGGTAGTCCAATAATTTTATCTCGTTACAAACGCCACTAAACCTCAAGTGAATAGTTGAAACAGCAAAATATCGTACTGTTTCACATATAAATTACAATTGTCTCCAATATCTGAATAAAATAAGTTACCATATGAACCACGGGCAACGTATGAGTGGCCAGGCAAGTGGTCCTGACAGTTGGGATACCAGTTACTTTGGAAAAAGGTTGGGCATCTCGGACATATTCTGAGTCGTGGCCACCTTTGTGCTCAGACGACAAAGACTACCAAATCCACCGGTTAGTCCCTCAACCGTTAGGGGTATAACCCAGTGGGGCCTTGGGCAAGTAAGGCTAGCAACCTGCTTCCCAGGTACTTCAATAGAATGCTGGCAACAATCAGAGCACAATGCCTCGGACCTTTGGAGGTGATGGAGTCCCACCTCTAATTGACAGACCAGGGACTCCTCAGATACGACTTGGCAAACGATCTGGAATAAGATGGGGAGCTATTAATATCAATGGGGGTTACAATGGGAAGAAGGTAGAGCTGGCGGAGGCTTCAAGTAAGATGGGGTTAGATGTTTTAGCTGTTAGTGATGTTAGAGTAAGGGGAGAGAAAGAGGACGAAGTCGGAGAATACAAGGTCTACCTGTCAGGAGTTAAAGTGGGAAGAGCACAGTGGGGTGTAGGATTTTACATCAGTAAAACAATCGAACCCAGCATAATTGCAATAAGGTATGTAAATGAACGACTGATGTGGATAGATTTGGTCATCTCCAGTAAGAAAATTAGGATTGTGGCAGTGTATTCACCCTTTGAAGGGACAGATCAAGATGAGATGGACAGATTTTACAACGCACTTAGTGATGTAGTTGTTAGAGTGAAGGATAAGGACAGTGTTTTACTCATGGGTGATTTCAACGCCAGGATAGGAAATCGAACAGAAGGTTATGAAAAAGTTATGGGTAAGTTTGGAAAGGATATGGAGGTCAACAGGATCGGAAAACAGCTCTTGGATTTCTGTTCCAGTATTTGCTTAGTTATCACAAACTCCTTCTTTAAACATAAAAACATTCACCACTATACGTGGGAAGGAAGGGGAACCAGATCTATCATTGACTATATAATAACAGACCAGGATTCAGGAAAGTCAATGACACACGTATTTTCAGGGGGTTCTTTGATGATCTGGTCATTATTTAATCTGCAGTGAAATTTGTTTTGTGAGGCCAAAAGAGCAGAAAGTCAGGTCCATGCGTAGAAGGATAAGAGTGAAGAAGCTTCAAGACAAGGAAATTAGGCACAAATACTTAACAATGACTTTGGAAAGGTACTAGTTAGTTGAATGTAATGATTTACAGTCACTGGAAGAGGAATGATCAAGGTACAGGGACACACTACTGGAAGCAGCTAGAGAATGTCTTGGAACAGTAGTGTGTAAAGGTAGGAAGAAGCAAACAGCCTGGTGAAATGACACTGTCAAGACAGCCCGTAAAAAGAAAAAGAAGGCATTTCAAAAATGGCTCCATACTAGAAATCAGGCAGACAGAGAAAGTTATGTTGAAGAAAGAAACAAAGCCAAACGGATAATTGCAGAATCCAAGCAGAAATCATGGGTAGACTTTGAAAACAAGCTAGAATTTCTGGGCCAAGCCGCATAAAAACCATTTTGGAGCGTAATTAGCAATCTTCGAAAGGGAGGGAAGAAGGAATTAACAAGTGTTTTGGACAGGTCAGGAAAGCTGCTAGTCAATCCTGTGGATGCCTTGGACAGATGGAGGGAATATTTTGAAGAATTGCTCAATGTAAGTGAAACGTTCAATGATGTATCATATTTTCAGGTAGAAAGGGATAGGAACGACGATGGAAACAGGATCTCATTTGAGGAAGTGGAGAAAATGGTCAGTAGATTACAATGCAATAAAGCGGCTGGGGTGGATGAAATTAAGCCGGAACGCGTCAAATACAGTGGAATATCAGGTCTCAAATGGTTACAAAGGATAATTGAAAAGGCGTGGGAATCGGGACAGGTTCCGTCAGACCGGACGAAAGCGGTAATCACGCCAATTTTCAAACACGGAAACGGAAAAGATTGCAACAACTATCGAGGTATCTCTTTAATTAGCGTTGTAGGCAAAATATTCTCAGGTATTGTTGAAAGGAGAGTGCGAGTATTAATTGAGGACAAGTTAGATGAAAATCAATGTGGGTTTAGGCCTCTTAGAGGCTGTCAGGACCAGGTCTTTAGCTTACGGCAGGTAATGGAAAAGTGCTATGAGTGGAACAGGGATTGTATCTACGTTTCATTGATCTGGAAGGGCTTATGACCGTGTTCCTAGGAGGAAGCTACTGTCACTTCTTCTAGATTATGGTTGTTGTTATGGTCTTCAGTCCGGAGACTGGTTTGATGCAGCTCTCCACAATACCCTATCCTGAGCAAGCCTCTTCATCTCCACATAAGAACGACAACCTACATCTGTCTGAATCTGCTTACTGTATCCATCTCTTGGTCTTCCCCTGCGATTTTTTCCCCATACACTTCCCTCCAACGCTAAATTCACAATTCCTTGATGTCTAAGAATGTGTCCTACCAATCTATCCCTTCTTTTAGTCAAGGTATGCCAGAAATTCCTTTTCTCCCCTATTATGTTCAGTACCTCCTCGTTAGTTACGCGATCCACCCACCTAATCTTCAGCATTCTTCTGTAGCACCATATTTCAAAAGCCTCAATCCTCTTCCTGTCCGCACTGTTTATCGTCCATGTCTCACTCCCATACAAGGCAACACTCCATACAAATGCCTTCAGAAAGGACTTCCTTAGGCTTAAATCAATATTCGATGTAAACAAATTTCTCTTTTTCAAGAACGCTTTTCTACCCATTGCCATTCTGCATTTTATATCCTCTGTACTGCGACCATCATTTGTTATTTTACTGCCCAAGTAACAAAACTCATCTACCTCCTTTATTGCTTCGTTTCCCAATCTAATTCCTTCAACATCACATGATTTTCTTACACTGCACTCCATTACCCTAGTTTTGCTCTTGTTAATGTTCATCTTATATGCACCTTTCAGCACACTGTCCATTCCGTTCAATTGCTCTTCCAGGTCGTTTGCTGTATCTGACAGAATTACTACGTCGTCGGCAAAACGCAATGTTTTTAATTCTTCACCCTGAACTTTAATTCCTTCTCCAAATTTCTCCTTGGTTTCCTTTATAGCTTGCTCAATGTACAAATTGAATAACAATGGAGAAAGACCACAACCCTGTCTTACTCCCTTTCCAACCACTGCATCCCTTTCATGCCCTTCAACTCTGACAACCACTGTCTGGGTTTTGTACAAGTTGTAAATAACCTTACGTTCCCTATATTTTACGCCTGCTTGCTTCAGAACTTGAAAGAGTTTATTCCAATCAACATTGTCAAAAGCCTTCTCCAAATCTACAAAAGCTAGAAATGTTGGTTTGTCTTTTCTTAATCTATCTTCTAGGATAAGCCGTAAAGTGAGTATTGCCTCCCGTGTTCCTACATTTCTCCTGAATCCAAACTGATCTTCCCCGAGGTCGGCTTCTACCAGCTTTTCCATCCTTCTGTATATAATTCGCGTTAATATTTTGCAGCCATGACTTATTAAACTGATTGTTCTGTAGTTTTCACACCTGTCTGCACCTGCTTTCTTAGGGATGGGGATTATAACATTTTTCTTAAAGTCTGAGGGTACTTCACCTGTCTCATACATCTTACACACCAGGTGAAACAATTTTGTCATGGCTGGTTCTCCCAGAGACATCAGTAGCTCTGAGGGAATATCAGCTACTCCAGGGGCCTTGTTTCGACTTAGGTCTTTCAGGGCTCTGTCAAATTCTTCTCTCAGTACAGTATCTCCTATTTCATCTTCATCTACACCCTCTTTCCTTCCTACAATATTGTCTCTAAGTTCATTTCCTTTGTAGAGCCCCTCTATATACACTTTCCACCTTTCAGCTTTCCCTTCTTTGCTGAGGACTGGTTTTCCATCAGTGTCCTTGATATTCATAGAGCTGTTTTTCTTATCTCCAAATGTTTCTTTTATTTTCCTGTATCCTGTATATATTTTTCCCCTATTTATACATTCTTCTACATCCTTGCATTTGCCTTCTAGCCACTCCTGCTTAGCCATTTTGCACTTCCTGTCAATCTCATTTCTTAGTCGTCTGTGCCCCATTTTGCTTGTTTCATTTACTGCATTTTTATATTTTCTTCTTTCATCGATTAAATTTAGTATCTCCTGTGATATCCAAGGATTTTTTGTAGGTCTTTCCTTCCTACCTATTTTGTCCTCAGCTACCTTCACTATTTCATCTCTCAATTTTACCCATTCCTCCTCTACTGTTTTATTTTCCCCTGTTTCTGTCAATTATTGCCAAAAGCTCCCTCTGAAATTCTTAAGAACCTCAGGTTCCTTCAATTTATCCAGGTCCCATCTCCTTATTTTCCTACCTTTTTGTAGTTTCTTTAGTTTCAGCCTACAGTTCATAACCAACAAGTTATGGTCAGAGTCCATATCTGCCCCTGGGTATGTCTTACACTGTAGAACCTGGTTCCGAAATCTGTCTTACCATTATAAAATCTATCTGGTATCTTCCGGTGTCTCCTGGTCTCTTCTACGTATAAACCTTCTTTTGTGATTCTTGAACCAGGTGTTTGTTATAACTAAATTATGTTCTGTGCAAAATTCTACCAGGCAGCTTCCTCTTTCATCCCTTTTGCCCAGTCCATATGCACCTACTATCCTCCCTTCCCTTCCTTGTCCTACTACCGAATTCCAGTCTCCTATAACAATTAAGTTTTCCTCTCCCTTAATTGTCTGAATAATATACTTTAGCTCCTCATATATTTCTTCGATTTCCTCATCATCGGCAGAGCTAGTTGGCATATAAACCTGTACTACTGTTGTCGGTGTTGGCTTCGAATCTATCTTGACAATGATAATGCGATCACTGTGCTGGTCATAGTAGTTTACCCGCATTCCTACTTTCTTATTCATTATCAGTCCTACTCCTGTGATACCCCCAATTGATTTAGTATTTATAATCCTGTACTCGCCTGACCAGAAATCCTGTTCATCCTGCCAACGAACTTCACTAATCCCCACTATATCTAACTTCATCCTATCCATTTCCCTTTTTAAATTTTCTAATTTTCCTACTCGATTGAGGGATCTAACATTCCACGCCCGTAGAATGCCAGTATTGTCTTTCCTGATGATCACATCCTCCTGAGTAGTCCCCGCCCGGAGATCCGAATGGGGGAATATTTTACCCGAGAGGATGCCATCATCATATGTTCATACAGTAGAGCTGCATATCCTCGGGAAGGGTAACGGCTGTAGTTTCCCCTTGCTTTCAGCCGTTCGTAGTAGCTGTGTGGCAAAGCCACATTAGCTGATGTTACAAGGCCAGCTCAGTCAATCATCCAGACTGTTGCCCCTTCAACTACTGAAAAGGCTGCTGCCCCTCTTCAGGAACCACACGTTTGTCTGACCTCTCCACAGATAGGTGATTCTATTTACACTTCGGTAAAATCAGACGTGACGTCATTATGACGTATCCACAATATCGAAGACGACTGGAGCCATGATCGACTTGTGTGGTAGTTCTAGACGCAAAACTGCGGTTGCAATTGTAGTAGACGAATTAAAGGAGTAGCTGATAATATCTTCAGTTGATAATGGTATATTCATTACAGTTTCGAAAGCTATAACTTTGCTTTCTTTTTTTTTTTTTAAGTAAGAAGCTATAAACTTTCCGAAAAAGGACCTACACTGTGAGCTCTGAAACGTTAGTCAGCCAAATCTGATGTTGTCATCGTGACCCATTTGTGAAGGTTGTGTTTAAAACTAATGGAAACTTTTTCTTTAAGCGAAAAATGCTACAGAGTTGCATTGTAGTACGGAGTCTACGTTAAACTAAGAGGACAAAATACGGTTACCAGGCTATGAAGCGACAATGTGTACTAGGACATGTCAAAATATGCGACATACAAAAACAACATATAGTCGCCGTAGGTAATTGTATGTTTTCGCCGAAACTATAAATCAAATGAGCTGGATATTAATACAGGCTCTGCGAACATCAGGTAAAACATTTCGTAAAACTAGGTACTCATCTACCGCCAATTTGCTGCAACATGCTAGTTCTTTTCTTTGAAAATGTGTTAAGTTGTCGTTCTCTAAGGCTCGATCTGCGTAATTTATGACATAATTTTCAATAATCATTTACTGAAATTTCCGTCAGTGCTTTCCAAAACATGATACCAATATTAAGTAAGGCCTAGTTTTGTCACTAAACTACGAAGGAAAAAAGTATGCAGTTCAGAAAGAATGTAAAATTAAGCGTGTTGTTCCATCCGAAACCAGCGTCTCGAACGATGCAAAAGTCGATGCGCCGCTCTTCTGGACGTCGATAGTGTGGATACGTCATAATGACGTCACGTCTGATTTTACCGAAGTGTAAATAGAATCACCCCTCCACAGATAACCCTCCGCTGTGGTTGCACCTACGGTACGGCTATCTGTATCGTTGAGGCACGCAAGCCACCCCACCTCGGCAATGTCTGTGGTAGATTATGGTATAGGAGGCAAACTTCTGCAGGCAATTAAAGGGCTTTACGTAGACTGTCAGGCAGCATTTAGAGTAGATGGCAAATTAAGCTCATGGTTCAGGGTAGTTTCAGGGGTAAGACATGGCTGTAACCTGTCACCACTGTTGTTCATACTATTCATGGACCATATGTTGAAAACAGTAGACTGGCAGGGCGGGATTAAAGTAGGTGAAAACAAAATAAGCAGTCTCGCATATGCGGATGACTTAGTTTTAATGGCCGATTCGATTGAAAGGTTGCAAACTAATATTTCAGAACTCGATCAGTGGTGCAAGTATTATGATATGAAGATCAGCATCTCCAAAACGAAAGTAATGTCTGTGGGAAAGAAATTCAAACAGATGGAGTGCCAAATGGGAGGAACAAAGTTAGAACAGGTAGACAGTTTCAAGTACCTGGGATGTATTTTCTCACAGGACGGCAACATAGCGAAAGAACTGGAATCGAGGTGCAGCAAAGCTAATGCAGTGAGTGCTCAGCTAAGATCTACTCTCTTCTGCAAGAAGGAAGTAAGTACCAAGACTAAGTTAGCAGTGCACCGCTCTATCTTTCGACCAACTTTGTTGTATGGGAGTGAAAGTTTGGTGGATAAAGGTTACCTTATTCATAAGATAGAGGTTACAGATATGAAAGTAGCAAGAATGATTGCAGGTACCAATAGACGGGGACAATGGCAGGAGGGTGTCCATAACGAGGAAATCAAAGAAAAGCTGGGAATGAACACCTTAGATGAAGCAGTTAGAGCGAACAGACTGAGATGGTGGGGTCATGTTACACGCATGGGAGAAGCAAGGTTACCTAAGAGACTCAAGAGCTCGTCAGTGGAGGGTAAGAGGAGTCGAGGTAGACCAAGAAGAAAGTACTTACATTCGGTGCAGAATAATTTTGAAGTAAAAGGCATAATATCAGACGAGGCATCAATGTTAGCATTGAATAGGGGATCATGGAGGAATTTTATTAGAGGTACTATGATCCAGACTGAACGCTGAAAGGCATAATCAGTCTCTAATGATGATGATGATGATGTATATTTTGTATGAAATCTCACATGAACACCTAATTGTTTTGAGCAATGTAGCACGAAATAAACTGTAGCGGCTCTCTGGGGCTCGTGAACAAATCGTTTGGACCGTAGACGACTGGAAAGCAATGCTTGATCATTTGAGCCCAGATTTCAGTCGCTAGGAGCTGATAATAAGATGCGAGCGTGATGCAGAACCCGTGACTCCGTCGACCATAGTTGGAGGAAGGAATATTAAGTTTTAACGCCCCGTCGACAGCGTGGTCATTACAGTCGGAGCTTACCCTATTATTGTTTTGTTAAGGATGGGGAAGGAAATTGGCCGTGTTCTTGGCCAGCATTTGCCTGGAGTGGTTTAGGGACATTACGAGAAACCTAAATCTGGATTGCTGGAGTTGGATTTGGTGCACCGTCCTCCCGAATGCGAGTTCAGTGTGTTACCACTGTACCACCTCGCGCGTTGTCCGTAGTTGAAGGCAGTGTGTAAGCTGGCGGCGGCTTCGTAGCTGTGGTGGACTCTAAATCCACCGTCTTTCCCAGGAAGGAAACACGTCTTCACATACACACACTTACTTTTTATTCCAGAGATATAACAACGTACATCGTTACAGATAATCTAAGATAACATTTAAACTTATGCTAATAACGATGTCACTTCATCACTCTACATCCTCCCCACCCTGGTCTACCTCCAGAGGTACGACCAGCTGAATCGGCCTGGTCACTTTATGTCCGTCAGGCAAATCGAGTATCACCGTTCGTATCAGTCCGTCCCGTCCTTTCTTCAGTTCAGCAACTCGCGCCCTTCTCCAGCACTGGCGCTGACGAACATCTTCTTGTAACAGGACGAGGTCTCCCTCGCGTAGTCTTGTAGAACCCTTTGGACGCCTTACTTCGTGGTAACTTCGGAGTTGAGTTAAATACTCCTGGCTCCAGCGTTTCCAGAAGTCCTCCACTAATTTCTGTCCGAGTTTATACATCTTTGCTAGATTTGTAAGTCTTCGTGGCGGTGTCCCAGAGGGTAAGGTAGTGAGGCGATCCCCCACTAGGAAGTGCGCTGGCGTCAAAGCGCTATCCTCGTGCTGTGTCAAACGTCTAGAGTTGAGTGCAGCTTCTATGTTCGCCAACACTGTTTGCAGCGCTTCATCGTCCAAGCTTGATTGTCCTAAGACCTTTCGTAAACACCTCTTAGTAGTTCCGACCATCCTTTCCCACCACCCTCCCCACCAAGCCGCACAAGGTGCAATGAATTTCCATGTAATTGTGTGGTGGGCGAGATAGTGGTGCACCTTTGCTGCCGATATTACTGGCCAGAGGTCCATTAATTCCTTATTTGCAGCGTGGAATGTCTGTGCATTGTCGCTATATATGGTATGTGGAATACCGCGTCTGGCCACAAATCTCTGTAATGCCAATAAGAATTTGTCCGTGGTCATCTCGCTAGCTCGTTCCAAGTGTATGGCTCTCGTAGTAGCACAGGTAAATAATACTATGTAGCATTTCTTAATGCAATGGTATGTTTTTGAATATAACGGACCAGCAAAGTCTATGCCGGTGACGTCGAAAGGTCTTCCAGGGATTACTCTATCCGCTGGTAGTGGAGCTTCTATTTCCTGAGCTGTGGTCCTATTAGCAATTTTACACGGTAAACATCGGTGGATAATCTTTTTAATGGTTTGACGTGCACGCAGTATCCAGAATTCGGATCTTATTTGAGACAAAACAATTCTGACTCCTACATGATGGAGATGTACACTCTTTGACAAAAAACCTGGCCGCCGGCCGGCCGCCGCTGAGCCTAAGTCCGAGACGATCGCGACATGGGACAATAAAAGTGGCCGCGCTGATTCGCTCTAAGTCCAGCTATCCGCACAATCTGGCAACACTGCAGACTGCGGGAGTTCATACAGCACTTCTTGTGTTCAGTTAGAAGATAACTGGGTCAGCTCCCTCCTTGGTCTTGCGGTAAAGTGCGCGACTTGCATGTTTAATATTAGCGATCGAAACCGACTGTTGACAAAAATTTTAAATTCACGTCACTCGTTCATGCTGATGCCCCATGTGTAAGGGAAGCATATGTGTAACGTATTTCATTTTTTGGTACACTGATAATAACATTTCAGCTATGCCACCTCTGGCCGCAGCACTTGGCACAGCTCTCCGCGGCCCATACACCTCGCCGGCAGCAGCGGTGGCGGCGCTACACATCGCTGCCTCGCCCTCTGCCCACAGCGCCTGCCGCCGCTCATCACCCTGGATGCGTAAAGTGCTGTAGTGTTGCTAAGTGGTGATCCACAATAAAGGTTGCGATTCGTATTTCACACAGGATATAACGAAGCAGACCACCTATTTTGAATGATGAGCATATAATACATTGGAGAGGCAAAAAATTGTCATTGTCCAATCCAATGGCACTCTCCGATGGTTAACACTTATTTGTGGTTTAAATCTCGATCCTTTTCCTTTCAAAAAAGCCTTTCATGTAATTTGTTATTTTCATCAGTTCATGTTTTCATCGAGACACAATATGTAACTCACTAAAATGTTTTAGTGTCGTTGTTTCACTCCGTGCGGTAAATGTATGAGCTAAATTATGTGAACACGTTTCAGTGCACGTTCTAAAGCAACACAGGCACACTGCAAGGTTCGTGTCTTCATGTCTCATTTCTACAGGAGATATTTCACATCAATGGAGGTGAATTCGAATTTCTTCGAAGGCGTTTGTATGGTGAAGCAAAGAAGACATCTAATACCATTTCCATAATTTGAAGTCGACCTTTCTGAAAGACTTGTTGTATAAAGTTCTTATGATTCCGTTAAAGAGTTTCTTCTTGCAATCTGCAGCGTATAAAATAAAATAAAATGAAATTAAATTCCATCCCAAAACGCACTTTCTCCAACCAGGATTAGAACTGCGACTTCACACGAGGCTTGCATCACAAAACACAAGCAGAACCACACAGCCAACCACACACTGCCGCAGATTGCCCTCAGTCTCTCACATATTCAATGCTTAGCCTGTAACGCATCGCGAAAGAACCTGAAAGTCACCTACGCAAATAACTACATTCCTTGAGTGCAAAAGTTAAATTTCTGTCTCTCATTTCACGTCGGCATTACAAATCATTAGTCTTGAAAGTAGAAAAGGAATGTCAAGTGAACTTAGTGAGACAATTCAGTACCACTTGAGGAAGTAACTGCACTGTCACAGTGTTGCCAAATATCAGCAACGATGTTGCCAGTTCTTAGCTGTACTAGGAAGACCTGTGTAGCGATAAGCGACGCGAAATCGCGCTAGTCTCATGCGGGCTTCTAGAGAGAAATCGCGCATTTCGGATAATATGCGGTGCTATCTCCTGATAGATTCCGTCGTCACATTTACGATGCAGATATCGAAACTATAGTTTAAATTTTTTGAAGCTTTACAGCATTATGATATTTCAGCAAACGACTAGAGAAGTTAAAAAATACTGATATTGTGCTTGCAACATACGGCAAATCAAAGACTGAGATACGTAAACATGGATCACAATTACAGTTTTATCCCCCCCCCCAAAAAAAAAAGACTGAAACAATTGCTTTGATACATTTCGACAAAAGCTAATTTTTTGATGAAAAGTTACTGGAAATCAACGATTCCCCACCCGTCTCGAAAAACTTCGCAACTTGAAAGCGACTGCGTTTCAAAATGCAGCCTTACGACTGTACAAGTAATATTTCATGTCTTCTACGTGTTGGTTTGCTTGAAAGCCAGAAACATAGTTAACTGATTATTTGTGCAACACAGTAATTATTTCAACTTAAGTATTAAGAAGACTGGATGTTTGAAATTACGGCCATGAACACAGAAACTAAACTGTATATGTGGGAAACGTGCAATTCTGATGTTTTTCCTCTGTAAACATATACATATAATCTATAGACTACTAAGCAACTTATTGATTTCGTAGTGTTACAGCCTTGATGGGCCAACAAATGATGATGAGTAGCCGAACCCATATGTCTGATGGATTTTTCGAACGTTGCAACCTATGACTTACATGTGTTGTTGCTTAATATCTGTCGTCACGATGATTTTACCTACTTTCTCCTATTGTCTTATTTTTCGTCAAACCACACATCCTTTCTGGTCTCTTGGCCACAAGGGAAAGAAAGCTTTTGGAACTGAATTAATGATAATAATGATGGTAATAATGATAGTAATCAATTATGTTTACGGCATTACAGCAGAATGATGAAGATTACAATAACAATAGATTATGACGATCTCTTGGTTGACACACTGCAATGAGTTTTGGTATTTCGTTGCTGAATGCCATTTAGGATATTTTTTAGAGGAGAAAAATAGACCTGAAGCCACACACATCACTAGTACAACGATACCTCACTAATAAACTATGTTTGCTGTAGATGAGAAAGAGAACGGCGCCACCGAGCTAAAATGAGATTACTCGTTCAGTTATCTGACATTTGTTGGCAGTTAATACAGACAGTCCCGACATAAAACACATAATTGTTTGCAATTTAAGAAGGGGTAGACCTTTCTGCGGTCGAAACAGAGTTTCCTAGCATCGTAAGCAATACTTCTAAGCTATAGGAAGAATTTCTTGGCCATCCCACAATATTCTCATTCCTACAAACAGCTTGCTTCAACTGGCTTTTATCCATGCTGCGCTGCCAAAGCCCATTCTATGTAAGGCTTCAGTCCGAAAGCAGACAACATCATTGAAAATGCTGATGAATAGATGACTTACGTTCCTCAACTTCCGGGGAGAGTTTCTTTCAACGAAACGGAGAAAGTGTGAAATGACTACTTTCTCCAAAGTTCCTACGGACTTTTGTCCCAAATTGGACGTATATACGTTCAATCCTGTCATACGCGGCTCACATTCCAGGAATATCACCAAAATGAGCATCTGGCGGGCACCGTCCTAGAGCAGCTATTACGCAAGTTTTTGCCGATAATCATAAAATTGACAAGACGGCTTTTGCTGCAGAATATAGTGACTTCTATTACATCCGCATAACCTTTCCCAATAAAAAACTGTTTTCTTCGTATAGTGATGCCCCTGTTTAGGTGCATTATAATGTTAGTGTTTAATGTTGCTTCAGAAGTCCTTTTTGTCTAAGATATTTTTATATTTGCAGGTGATTCAAAGAAATTGTAATAATTAGTTTCCCTTCAAATTACTCCATTCATTCGATTATTGTACAGTACTTGCAACCGCCAAAAGTGAAATTGTCCTATAAACCAAACCGTTTGGTTATCTTAGGTCATTCGTATATGGGCAGAACACTTTCATCTGATATATCTCCACGAAAGGCAGAGAAGCGGACGGTTCTCTGTCATAGTAGAGTTAGGCTCGCGTAGCTAGTCCTCTGTGCAGAAGAGATGGAATTATATGTTGAAGAAAGAAGTCATATCTAAGAAACTTGCATATTAATTTTATTTTTCTCGTGTATTTACATTCTTTCAGTTTATATTCGTCTTTACTTCTCACAAAATAATGAGATATAGTTTTCTCTGCTAGTAGCTACCTTTGGTCGTTTCCGACCGCATTACATTTTCCGTTGTCTCTAGATGGATAATACTTTGTCTCTGCCGATCCCAGATTTCACGTCGAAAGAAAACATGTGCTCCACATAATTCATTTCGCAGTAGGCGGTCGTATTTTCATTGTTGGTATATTTACTTGTACGAATATTGTTCGTAACCGTAAACAGTTTTCTCTTGCTGTTCATCTCCTTAATATTGTTAAACACATATTTTCCCTATAATTCTCCTCGTGAAGTGTTTGAACTGCTGTGCTTTATTATTGTTAGTACCATTAGTTTTTATTTCAAGTTGATCTCTGAATTTGTATTTTGTATTACCGTTATATTTGTTTGTTCAATATGTTTCACAATATTGAAGATCAACAAGTTCTCATATCCATTAATATAAGCGACTTGGAGCAAATGTATAACGTTCATTTTAGTCTTGTTCCATCCGTAAAAGTTCCTCTGAAAATCTGGAACACTTCTTTTAACACCCTCAATTTGAAAACCATACGTAGGCAGAGGACATTCAAGGATTGCGCATTTATTAACTTGATTCATAATGATAATTTGGATCAAATTTTGTACTCAGTCCATTTAATTTTTATGATAGCGGTAAAATTACAGTCTTGTGGAACCTAGGGCATCTGTTCAAAATCAATGAATAAGATATACGTCAATACTTTTATTTACTATCTTTTAACAAGCAACAGTGCAATTTCTTTCCCTAATATTGTTCTAAACCATAGCACAATTCATCGATCAATTTTAATCGTTGTAACACGTGATTATTAGGTTGCTTTATTGTCTATTGTGTTTTTGTTACAAATTTTACAATTGATTTTACACTAACAATAGGCCAGAAACTTAATTAACGTAACTCAGAACCGCGTGATAATGCAATATTTACTCGAATTCGTTTTTGCTACGGAGCGAGTTGGTGCAGTGGTAACACATTGGACTCGTATTCGGCTGCATGGCGCATCGAACTGGCCTTCGGCCATTTGGATTTGAGTTTTCCATGATTTTCCTAAATCACTCTAGGCAAATGCCGGAATGGTCCCTGCGGCAGGGCATGGCCGATTTCCTTCCACATTCTTATCATGACAATCCGAACTTCTGCTTCGCTCTAATGACCCCCTTGTCGAGGGGACGTTAAATCGTAACCTTCCTTCTTTCTTTCGTGTCTCGTGTGCAATTGAGCTTACTTTGATCATGTTTCCGTTTGTTGGTACAAATTTTGCAGTTCATTTCAAACCAACTTCCCTCTGAACAAGAGACCTTGAACTTTCAACTTAACTTAGAACTGGATGACACTGCTTCATTAACGCCATTTCTTAATTGGTGTTTGGTGAAGGGCCATTTTTATACAACTGCTGTTTCCGCCTGTTTCTCTTCCAGTCGTGAATGGTTCGCCGTTAAAACTACTTCTGGTAAGACTTAGTGTGAGTTCATATCGCCCTATCTTTTACCTTCGCGATCTTTTCATGACTAATACATAAAAGGGGTCAGGTGAAATAGAAATAAAACAAATGTATCGAATGTCTCTGATGTATTCTTATAAAAACGCTTGAAACTGAATGAAAAATTTCACACATACAAAATTTGAAAAGTGTAAAATTATCATTCAGACGGAAAATGCATAGAAACGTGGTTTTAAAATAGACTAAGACGTATAAAGTAACTTTTTTCCACTCAATAATTGCTACCGCGTTAAGGATAGTTCCAATAAATTTTCGAATTTTTAATAGCTATGTCAGACATCATAGTAACACTGGAACATAAAGTGTTCTTGCATCATGAATAATGCTAACAGTAGCGTTTAGTGGCCACCAACGTGAAGGGTAATTTATTTCATTAATGTTCTGAAGTCGATAAGAAGTATGACGCGGTGGGAGCAGCCACGGTCGTTTTGGTAAATGCGGCACAACGAGCGAGCGTAGGCGCGCGCGTCTGGAAACGGAGAAGGCGGAGCGCGCCTGCTGGAGGGATAGTTGTCGTTCTGAACAGAGGTAGCCAACAAAAGGAGCCTAACAGATATTAGGTAGATCTCTTGGAACTTACGCGTTTTGACTTTAACATAAGAATAAATGAAATTCAGGAATTGCATTGAACATTGCAATGTATAGTAAATTAATGTCGTCCGCTATCTGCGTCGACACCGATCGAATGGTAATCTATCGACGTGAGATACCTTGCACCTAAAAGTCGCCATTAAGTTTGCACTTTGAAACCTATCACCGCACTGTAATGAACATATTGCAATTAAAACTATGTTTAAATCGCATCCCGCCATGAGACTACATAACATTTTATGAAATCAACGAGGCAGGCAACAAAGACAGGTCCGGAATTCATTGAGCACTACTTCAAGGAACGTGCTCAAAAAATTCAAATGGAACAATATTTATCGTAGCAAGATGTTCTGTCAATAACAGGTCGCTTGTAATTTCCATATTGGCCTGTGGACATTTTATTTTATTAGGAAGCAAACTCGAAGGAAACTGGACAAATTTAGGTATTTAGGAAGACTTTTCTGCGACAAATTGTCTTATTGTTAGTTAATGGAGTACAGTAAACATAACGATAAGTCCTGCATATGAATCAACCATAAACCGAGAAATAAATCTGGTAATACGCTCAATGAGGTATTCATTGATTTTTTTATTTTTTTTATTTTTATTTATTTATTTTTTTTTTTTTTTAATAGCTGGCCACGTGACATATGTGCAATTTGGAGAGCAGAGTATCTCGAGACTGAGTGGAATTACGGATCCGGATCCTAACATGCAGGACGCCAGCTACAAAAACTCGTTCATCAGGCCACCAATGTAATCAAGATTTTCCAACGTTGTAGTAGGGCCTATTGTTTCGCAACTTCGGCATCTTGTAGATGTGAGTCTGATATGCAATTCTGCAGTCAGTTGACTTTTTCTTGTCACCTACATTAAATATTAAATTAACATCATAATATGCTCGTTGTACTAGTTAACTAGTAACTAGTAACTAGTTAACTAGTGTTCAAGAAGGTCGTTTCATACATTATCTACTCCTACTCTCTTTCACATTGCAAGCAATCTGCCTCAGCTGTGAGTAAATAAATGAGGTAGGGATTATAGCAGTAATGTCTAGCTGTATAATGGTCACTTTCTGAAAACCTAGCCAATTTTGAAATCATGGCCGTTTTGTTGCAAAAGCTGGATCTCATCATTTCGTCTCGTTACGTGTTTAATTTATCCGCTTACTGTCAAACAAAATCATCCGTGCCAACTGTCTCATGGAAACCTCATAGCAGATGCTGTAGCCACCTACTTCAAGAATATCAAGTGACATCAGAAAGAAAACGAAAGAACATTTTCTTAAATGAATTTATCAATTATTCTAAAATGATGGTAACATTATAAGTATAGATAGAACAACTTATTTGGAAATCACTTCAAATGTAGTCATCCCATAAAGTAAATAATAAATTCTGAAGCCGTGTCAACTGTTTTTTTTTTTTTTTTTTTATTAAGAATGTTGCTTTACAGGTCCAAGACCGTTTTCACGTTTTTAAAGGCCCATCTTCAGGTGTTAATTTTTTTCATATGAAATTTCATTTTAGAGACACAAGGTTCTAATTGCTTTCATCTGTCATGGGAATAAAATTTCATTAATTAGGCTCAGATATATGGAACCAGCCCAACAGAAACCATCACTGTCATTCAGAATAAAAACCAAGGACATTAAAATGTGGGACAAATAGTCGCGTAATTTTGATTACTGTTTTTTCAATTAAACCAGTAGATAGCCGACGAAGTGAAGGAGTACAAACCAAAGAAAACTGTCCAAAGAATCGAAGAAACTGATAGAGGATGGATTTGTATTTTGCTCATCTTTGCATTAAGTATTACGGCAAGGTAATACGAATATGCGCAACCACCCAGATTCTTACAGCTTCATGAGGACTAAATTCATTTAGGTAATATTCCTTGAATGTGAGACGCGTTTGACAAGACTCAACGTAGATACAGTCCATCCTCGGACAACAGTGCCTAGTATCATTGGAGAAAGTGATGGATCGCATTACTTTTTCGTTTTGTTAGAAAAAGCTCTCACTGAAGGTTGATGAGGGTAAGTTATCAAATCATCATCATTTCTTCTCAATGCTTGGCTAAAAGCCAGTTGAGGCCAGATGCTAGTAGGATTGAAAATATTGTGGGCTATCGCTTTCAAGATGCGAAGTGTTTGATACCTTACTGTTTAATGACGGATGATACAACGTTCATTTCCAGTAACTCATAAAAAATGTTTTTGTAGATATCTAATAAAGTAATTGTTTTAGTCTTTTTTTGTGGGGGAGGGGGGTGAAACTGAAATCGTGATGGAAGTTTATATATCTCAGACTTTGACCTGCCGTATTTTGCAAGCACAATATCAGTATATTTAACTTCTTTAGTCATTTGCTGAAATATCATAATGCTGTAAAGCTTCAAAAAATTTGAACGATAGTTTCGGCCTCATTGGACGAATTTAATATCTGCATCGCAAATGTGACGACGGAATCTATCAGGAGATAGCGCCGCATATTAACCGAAATACGCGATTCCTCTCTAGAAGCCCGCATGAGACTAGCGCGATTTCGCGTCGCTTATCGCTACACAGGTCTTCCTAGTACAGCTAAGAACTGGCAACATCGTTGCAGATATTTGGCAACACTGAGACAGTGCATTTACTTCCACAAGTGGTACTGAATTGTCTCACTAAGTTCACTTGACATTCCTTTTCTACTTTCATGACTAATGATTTGTAATGCCGACGTGAAATGAGAGACAGAAATTTAACTTTTGCACTCAAGGAATGTAGTTATTTGTGTAGGTGACTTTCAGGTTCTTTCGCGATGCGTTACAGGCTAAGCATTGAATATGTGAGAGACTGAGGGCAATCTGCGGCAGTGTGTGGTTGGCTGTGTGGTTCTGCTTGTGTTTTGTGATGCAAGCCTCGTGTGAAGTCGCAGTTCTAATCCTGGTTGGAGAAAGTGCGTTTTGGGATGGAATTTAATTTCATTTTATTTTACTTTATACGCTGCAGATTGCAAGAAGAAACTCTTTAACGGAATCATAAGAAGAACTTTATACAACAAGTCTTTCAGAAAGGTCGACTTCAAATTATGGAAATGGTATTAGATGTCTTCTTTGCTTCACCATACAAACGCCTTCGAAGAAATTCGAATTCACGTCCATTGATGTGAAATATCTCCTGTAGAAATGAGACATGAAGACACGAACCTTGCAGTGTGCCTGTGTTGCTTTAGAACGTGCACTGAAACGTATTCACATAATTTAGCTCATACATTTACCGCACGGAGTGAAACAACGACACTAAAACATTTTAGTGAGTTACATATTGTGTCTTGATGAAAACATATGAACTGATGACAATAACAAATTACATGAAAGGCTTTTTTGAAAGGAAAAGGATCGAGATTTAAACCACAAATAAGTGTTAACCATTGATTGTTCGAATTGTTCCCAGAACCGTGACCATGACTCAATGTCACCTGAGAAGGGTTCGATCTTTATTTTCGGAAGTTTTATAGTTGGTGGTAGGACGGTCTGCACATCAGTGTTGTCATTGGTGATGACATGTGGCACGGGTTGTTTGTTCATTCTACTTGACAAGATCGTGCGTTTAGCGGCATCAATATATTCGTCACACCGTAAAATGTCCGCCTCATATTCCTCGTTAGGTATCAAGTCGTGTATTTGATCGTCTAGCGCTGTTACTTTATTTAAAGTCTCTCGTAATCTTTCGGCACAGTATTGGAATTCATCAGTTGTGGTGTTGTTGTCAAAATTATTTGCTTCTGTAACAAAACGTGTAATGTTGCCTCGTTCTCGCGCTCTTCTACGTTTTAGGTTCTGCAAGCGAGACGAATTGCCGTTCACATTCTCAGCTTGAGTTGCGTGTTCCTGGTGCTGTGGCTGAGTTTGTGCGCGCAAATGCGCGTTTTGTTCGCGTAGTGTCGCAAGTTCTCTTTGCTCAATGGTTAATTCCATATTCCTCGATTGTATATCCTCCGTGTGAGTAGCGTGTTCAGCGTTGTGTGCCATTAGATAAATAGTAGTGACAAGGAATTACACCGTTGGTACAACTGTAGTGTTTTCGCGCCAAGAACAACTGCCGGCGGCAGTGCGCGTGTTTGACTGTTGTTGCCTTGACGACGCGTACTTATATGCACCAATAATAGTATAAACTCTAATATTTGTCTACTGAAGCTACTACAGTAATTCCAGTCCTTTTTCAAATCAATCTAGGCGATTGTTGATTAATAAAAATAGTAGACTTAGCTGGTAGTGATAGCAGAAGTGCTGTCATATGCGGTATGTTGGGGCGTTGTCTCAGCTTCCTCCTGGCGTCGAATCTCAATTGTAATCCAAATTCAGTCAATTCGGCGTGTAGATCCCGTAGTGTAGGACTACCCGGCGTGTCGGCACCAACTGTGGCGGACTCTAAATCCACCGTCTTTCCCAGGAAGGAAACACGTCTTCACATACACACACTTACTTTTTATTCCAGAGATAAAACAACGTACATCGTTACAGATAATCTAAGATAACATTTAAACTTATGCTAAGAACGATGTCACTTCATCACTCTACAGTAGCAGTGTGTGGTATTTTTACTTGGAATAAGCTAGTCCAACTAAATAGATAAGTCACTAGAATGGTAGACTTCATGGCGACTATTTGCAGCCATAGATTGACTTCATTTTGCCAAACAACGGCGCTATTTTTATGTATGAGAGTGCGTCTTGTCGCCGGCCGCAGTGGCCGAGCGGTCTGCGGCGCGCCAGCCACAGTCTGCACTGCCGCTACGGTCGGGGGGTTCGAATCCCCCACGGGCATGGATGTTTGTGTCGTCTTTAGTATAAGGTAGTTCATAAGTAGTTTGTAAGCTTAGGGACTGATGACCCCGTAGTTAACAAACATTTGAACGTTTAAACAGTGCGCCTTGTCACTGGGCCTCAAATGTTCACTGAAGAACATTCTGGAGAATTGGTTTGGCTATTCAGGTGGCTCGACGCGAATTCCGCGGAATTTTTATGGAGCACAATCGAATGAACAGTTCGTGCACAAAATATTTTGCAACTATGCATGGCTATAGTGGCCACGTGGCTCAGTATTCCTGCGGGGAACTTCCAACGACTTGCAGAGTATTTCCCACGTGGAGTTGCTGCACGTCACAAGGAAAAAGCAGGTCCGACATGATGTTAAGAGACAGAGTTAATAACCTTTAAAGGCAATATTGTAATTCTTAAACTATAACAGATATGTCAGTAAATTTCCTATTACCGCTTGAGTTAATGTCATTCAGTGTTGGTTCAAAATCGAAACTTCTCCGCATTGTAGATCAAGAGTAACGTACGTCGAAAGCAAGGTACGAAAATGCAGGTCCCCTTAACGTCGACTTTCTCTGACGGAAAACTGAAACTCCTCAAAAATTGCAAGATATCTTGCTGTCCTGTTTGAAATGGATCGCCCCTCGTCGCAGTCTGTTTATACTGCCAGTCACATGCAGTGCATGCTGTATGTCGATACTTTCAAGTCTCTGATGACCCACGCGCAGATGTATCAAGTTGCCGTTCACATATGACACAATCTGCACAGTTGTTTTTTTTAACAATTATCATTAGGACTCAATAAGGAAGGGTAGGCCCATCTACATCTATTTTCTTGCTACACTTTATTAATATAAACAAACCAACTTGAATATCGACCACGAAATAGCTAAGATTTTTACATATAGCTTTCAAGTTTCTTAAATTCATACAAGTATTTTAATCAGTTCGACCTCCATGGAGTACACAAGTTTTCATTAATAAAAAGGAACGGTTAAACATTAACGAACTGACAGGCTCGCCTTGCTCAGGCCATTCCAAAAACTGAGACAATTATAGTAATAAAATTGATGGACAAATGATTTTCAAATAAGGTTTTTAAAATCTGTAACTGTAACTTTAAATAATTAACTGAACTATCAAAGTTAAATAACTTGCAATAAATTTAGATTATTCTTCACGGAAGCTTCAAATACAATTCTTTAACATATCGGCCTTAAAGCTCGAGAGTTAAAGGAATAGACAAATAAACTGGGCGCAAGCCTGAAGAGCGTAAGGCAAACCAAACAGTTAAACACTCAGTTTGGAAACCTGACGCAAGGAACGTTATCTCCTTATTGCAACGATAACTTAACTGAACGAAAGAAGGCACTCCCACGGCGGGCACGTAGACATCACGCTACGACGGAGACACCGCCCGTTGCCTCCGGCTTCCCAGGGCTGAGTGGCTCCAGAACATGTAACTGCATAAGACCGAGCGCAGTTAAACTATGCCAAACACAAAACAGGTCAGAAAAAATTACAGACAGAAAAGGTGCCAAGGACCGATGATGATAAACTCTTAATACTAAAACTTTAATCCTTTCAAACCAGATTTTTTTCTGGAGGAAGGAATTATTTGTTTTGGTGTATTCCTCTTAATTTAGGTTTTTAATGATTTTAGATGCAAGATTTACATACTACAAAATTTCATATGCTGAAAAGCAAGGCTCCTTTTTATGGACTAAAATAATTAATTTTGTAGAACTAACTTTTGTACTAAATAAAGTGATCATTCAGTAGTTGCCAGGCAAAATAATTACTACTACTTTCCAGTCGTTATGTGGAATACAAGTAACCCACAAACTGCGGGTTCCTTGGAGTTCACAAGCTGGTGCGCAGTGCATCACTGATTACTTCGTATTTTTATAGTGATCTTCCGCAGTTGACAGAAAGTGTGCACGATGAAAAGGTAAAACACTCATAGTTATATACACATTGTTTCAATTGAGAAAAAATGTTTCTATCTTAGACACTATAAAAGTTATGTACACAATTGTAGCCAGAGGGTCTGAAAGGGTTAAACACGTGAAAAATAAAATTTATCCTCACTACTGTGCAAAGATTTACTAAATAAGTTACCAAATGCACATAGAATTAATGACGTAAGGTGCACACAAAATGTTACCATCAGCCGTTCCTGCGGTTACAACTCGAACTTTCCAGTGCCCCAGTTGATTCGGATAAACAACCACTGAGAGACACTAAATCAAATAAACCAATGACTGCTTCTGCAACACAATAATAGTTTAGCACAAATTTTCATCACATCTTCAACATACTGCACGGCCATTACGGTCGGGGGTTCGAATCCCCCCTCGGGCATGGATATTTGTGCCGTCCTAGTTCGTAAGTAGTTCATAAGTAGTTTGTAAGTTTAGGGACTGATGATCACGTAGTTAAGTCCCATAGACTATACAAACATTTGAACATTCTTCAACACAATATACTCCATCAAACTGTGCACTGCACAGCAGCGTTTAAACATTAGACGGCACTTCATCAATCTGTGTTTGAGCAAACACAACTAGCGACCACAAATGTACAGAGGGTTATTCTTCAAATGAAATAAGGCCGTCGAAGAACACTAGGCCCTTTCGTCTAGACAAGACATGGCGATTACAGTCGACACCATGAGCTCTAGACCCCAGGCAACAACACGAGTCAAGCATACCCGGACAAACAGGAACACGCAGCAAAATGAAAATCAAACCACGTGCGCGGATACTATCGGTGTCTCGCAGCCACTCCGTACTTCCAGACCAAGCTTCCGATAGCGAGTCGTCTCTTCTCACACCACCCGACAGGGCGAATGATATCAGTGGCCAAAGAACTCACAAAACCAAAGATAAAAACTACTTCGGAGAAACCCACGGTTCAATATTCACCACACTTTCAGACACACCACGCCAGTATGTGCCTATGTTAGACGCCCATACCATTTTGCCCACCCCCTGTACAAATGCACAGGGTTGCAGTTAGCAGACGCCACTTGCGCTCAGCAGTTAGGCCGCTGACAGTCGAGCGGCGCGCTCTAATGAGGCGTGGCCCGGCGTACAGCGGCCCCGCAGATTGCCTGTCAGTTTGCGCGCGCCGACTCCCACTTGCAGTTGTTTGCCGTCGCTCATTCAGTCGGTTTGCACAGCTCCGAGCGCAGAGATTGCTCCATTACGTTTCAATCAGACCGGCTGCGGTGGCTAGCATCAGCGCGCTCTGAAAGTCTAATCTGCAAGTAAATGGAATTTCAACCGACTCCGACAAGGAAATATTCATTCCACTTTGGGCTCGAGTACAAAGTTGGACAATGTCACGCCAAACTGCCGGCGGCTGAAGGGGGCCTGAAGGCGTTTACGGCATGACCGTAAACGAGGCAATCTGCAACTGTAATAAAGTAATTAAGTGGCCAGACAGTATGTCGGATTCTCTGCAATGGCAAAAGCCATGCCCTCGTGACAGATAAACAGTATACTGTTACGCTGCCTCAAAAAATCAAATGTTCAAATGTTTGTTAAGCTTATGGGACTTAACTACGGGGTCATCAGTCCCTAAACTTACAAACTACTTATGAACTACTTACGAATTAGAACGGCACAAATATCCATGCCCGAGGGGGGATTCGAACCCCCGACCGTAGTGGCCGTGCTGACCGTGACTGGAGCGCCTCAGTCCCCTCGGCCACCGCGGCCGGCACGCTGCCTCAAAAGCAGTATTAACCATATCTGCAAGAGACGCGAAATAAGCTCGTATACTTGCTGACTGCTTTTATGAGCTTTTCTGTGGCTGTCATTTACACGGGAGGCCGTGCATCCGTCTGCAAGCAGCTGAAACGATTCGCGTTACATTGCGCCTTATGCGTCCTTTCACACGAGAGAGCAGAGCTTCAACTTCGGCTCACTGAGCCGTAGAGTGGCTTTTCAAGTGACTCGCCTGCTACTCGCTTTACACGGACCCTTATGGGAGCGTTCACACGGGATACAGGGAGCCACTTGTCGCCCTCCACGCGCAGTTTCGTTACACATTGTTGATTCACAGTCTCTCTTGTTTTCGTCCATTTAGCAGTGTATATCACTAGCAAAGGTCTATCGTGTATCTCTCTAAAAAGGAGAAAACAGAGTGTGTTCGAAGTTGAGGGCAGTATCGCCTAATGAGGACACACTTTTCTTTATTATCTTCGGTGAAAGATTTGGAAGCTATTCCAGAACACAGAAAACTTCAGGAAAACATGAAATATAAGCTAAAAAATTCTACGACATCGCATCAGCCAGATTAACCCAATTTTGCAGCACACATGGCGCAACAGTATGATTTTCGTCCAGTTTCTTTTTATCCACCCCCTACAGTTTTCCCCAAATACCTTTGAAGTAAATCAACTTCCCCTCCCTACCCCAATTATCATCAATCTTGGTAAATAGCAGTTACACACAACATCAATCTCAGTCCACTCCAGAAACCGATAACCAATCTGATAATTCAGCAATTTGGAGTCTGAAAAAAAAAAACATCGTAGTCCTGTAATACGAGATGCATTCAATTTCTAAGGCCTCCGATTTTTTTTTCTAATTTACTACTCACCCGAAATCGATGAAACTGGCGTTACTTCTCGCCGTAATCAACCTGCAGACGTACACATTTTTCACAACGCTGACGCCATGATTCTATGGCAGCGGCGAAGGCTTCTTTAGGAGTCTGTTTTGACCACTGGAAAATCGCCGAGGCAATAGCAGCACGGCTGGTGAATGTGCGGCCACGGAGAGTGTCTTTCATTGATGGAAAAAGCCAAAAGTCACTAGGAGCCAGGCCAGGTGAGTAGGTCGTATAAGGAATCACTTCAAAGTTACGTAACGTTAGCTCGATGTGCGGGTGCGTTGTCTTGGTGAAACAGCACACGCGCAGCCCTTCCCGGACGTTTTTGTTGCAGTGCAGGAAGGAAGGAATTTGTTCTTCAAAACATTTTCGTAGGATACACCTGTTACCGTAGTGCCCTTTGGAACGCAATGGGGAAGGATTATGCCCGGGCTGTCCCAGAACATGGACACCGAAATTTTTTTGGTGGCGGTGAATCTATGTGCTTCCATTGAGCTGACTGGCGCTTTGTTTCTGGATTGAAAAATGGGATCCACATCTCATCCATTGTCACAACCAACGAAAAGAAAGTCCCATTCATGCTGTCGTTGCACGTCAACATTGCTTGGCAACGTGCCACACGGGCAACCTTGTGGTCGTCCGCCAGCATTCGTGGCACCCACCTGGATGACACTTTTCGCATTTTCAGGTCGTCATGCAGGATTGTGTGCACAGAACCCATAGAAATTCCAACTCTGGAGGCGATCTGTTCAACAGTCATTCGGCGATCCCCAAAACAATTCTCTCCACTTTCTCGATCATGTCGTCAGACCAGCTTGTGCGAGCCCGAGGTTGTTTCAGTTTGTTGTCACACGATGTTCTGGCTTCATTAAACTGTCGCACCCACGATCGCTCTTTCGACACATCCTAACTCCATCACCACAAGTCTCCTTCAACTGTCGATGAATTTCAATTGGTGTCACACCACTCAAATTCAGAAAACGAATGATTGCACGCTGTTCAAGTAAGGAAAACGTCGCCATTTCAAGTATCTAAAACCTCATTCTCGCAGCTGGCGGTAAAATTCCATCTGCCGTACGGTGCTGCCACCTCTGGGGCGTATTGACAATGAACGTGGCATGTTTCTATCTCTTTCCGGTCCGGAGAAAAAAAATCGGAGGCCTTAGAACTTGAATGCACCTCGTATCATAGCTATAGTGTCGTACTATTCGGAAAAACATCCGTGACATGTAAATCTATAGAGTTCATTTTTATATTTGTATCTATATTGTTAAATTTATAATAAAATGTTTCATGCTTTCGCCACAAAGAATGTTTTGCATCTACCTCAGAGTCACAGGCACCCTCTCCTCCACTTAATATGCTTCCTCATGGTGGCCCACACACCGAAAAAATGGTTTCTGTATTGCACACTTTTAATCAAAATAAGTTACTAACATTCAATAGAAATTGAAAAATCTCAGGATCTGCTCGAAGTGTCCCCTGAAGGCAATGGAAAGCTCCTAAGCTTTAACGAGAAGTAGTTTTTGGGTGGCACCATTGGTTTACTTTCCGTACTCTGCGTTTCTTCAGAACGACTGCTGCAGCAACGACAACTACTACTTCCTCTAAAAGAAACATTTTGTTACTGTCTGGTTCTAGATACTGCACGCCAGCAGGCAGCAGATAGGTACCATCTGACAGCTTCCGGGGCGAGGAGTCAGCTCTGAGAGCCGAAGACAGATTGCAGTGAGCCGGAATTCAGCTCTCTGCGCCGAAGACCAGCGGTTCACTGCATCCAGATGCACGAGTTCGCGTGTGAAAGGGGCCTAGTGTGCCGCTGTGGGAGATGACGTCCGCCTTTATCACTTTACAAAAGAGACACAGTTTTTAGTTCCAGGCAGACAAGAATTCAATACAACATAAATTAGGGCTAAGTTCTGATTTGTTTATTGGACCACTGAAATGAATATTATCAATTAGTTTCTTCTGGCTTCTTTTTCTTTCTTTCTTTCTTTCTTTCTTTCTTTCTTTTTGGCCAATAGTTTTCACTTTTTCGGATCGTACACTTCTCTCCTTCTCCGAAATCACCCTTTCCACTCTCTGTTCGTTAATTTTTATAGGTAGTGTGATGCGTTTGTTCCGATGTATATTGAGAGCGAATGCCTTGCCTTTCAAATCCTCCATCGTAATCCGTCATTACACCATCATTTCCTTGATCTCTGTGATCCATCTAATATTACTATTCCATAACTTTTCAGTTATTCTCCTAATAATTGAATTTTTCTGTTGTCCTCATCGGATATTCTAGGAATGCGATGTTTCTTTTCCATTGTACTTGTGACTGGTTGTATTTATTTATGAACTCAATGGATGGAGATACAGCCCTTGGTCGCGGAGATAAAATATATTTTACCCGGTTTCGGCAACTACTCGAATTGCCTTCATCATAATTTTTTAAATGCCATAACATATATATCATAGAGACACAGGAGGTAGTAGTTTGAAGTATAGCATGGATGCAATATTTACAAGTCACATAATAAAATTATAAATACTTGATGCCTCCTTTGCACAAGTGAGCAGCCCCTACTGGCTAGCCTTTTATTTTTATTACCTTCTGACTTAAGCTTCATCGCTTATTTATAATTTTACTATGTGACTTGTAAATATTGCATTCATGCTATATATCGAATCAGTACTTACATTTTATTCTTAAAAAAGTCTCTCTTTTGAAACAAAAAACTTTTAATTTATGCTATAGGCTTTTTTTAAACTTTCTGATGAAGGCAGTCATAGTAATTGCCGAAACCGTGTAACATAAATTTTATCTATGCGACCGAGGGCTGTATGGTCATCCACTGAAATTGTAAACGGTCACTGAAAAAACGCAGCTACGTTCAAAATCTTTATAAAGTATTTTATTCGAAGCAATTCTCAGAACACCGTCTTTTTGATATTTTTTATTTCTCCATGATCTATAGTTTCTTGCACTTTGATGGATGTGTCTATTGCTACAGTGTTGGTTATTTTAAATATAATTGCAGTAGCATATTTCATTTGCGGCTTTGTGATTATTTTGTAGTGTTTCAGTTTTGTGGCTATTGAGAGTCATTTTTTGTTATGTGTATTCTTGGTAGCATGGCGTATTT
Organism: Locusta migratoria; assembly: GCA_026315105.1. Classification (NCBI taxonomy): domain Eukaryota; kingdom Metazoa; phylum Arthropoda; class Insecta; order Orthoptera; family Acrididae; genus Locusta; species Locusta migratoria. The sequence continues at coordinate 398,213,484 of CM048744.1, read as the reverse complement.
TAAATATTTTTTTTTCTTTTACTTTTATGGCACGATTCGACCACTTAAGTCAATCTTATGAATTACTTTCTTCTGTTTTTTAGTGGCCTAATAATTTTTGATTCTGCACGATATGTTCAAATGCTCAAATGTTTGTAAATCTGAGGGACTTAACTGCGTTGGACATTAGTATCTAGGCTTGCAAACTAATTACATTACTTAAAGTAACTTATGCTAAGGACAACAGAAACACCCATGCCCAAGGGTGGACTCGAATCCCCGACGGCGAACGGCCGCGCGCACCGTCACGATATGTCTAGGACATCTCTCGCCGCCCCTAGAACTGCATCACTGACTTGGCCTCCATTTTCTCCAGATTTCTTTCATATCTATAACTTCCGGTCGACGGTTGCGGAACGACTGGCACGGAACACGCAACCCGCTCCTACACCAGGTATACTTTGGCAACATGTGCAAGTATCATGGATTTCTGTACCCCACCAACACATTTAGAGACTCTTTGATTCAATGCAGAGGCGTGTAGCGACAGCTATTTCCAGCAATGGCGTCAATAAATACAGATTTCATTAGTTTCCTCACTTCACAAAGGGAAGTATTTTTAGTCATATACAGGGTGTTTATAAATGAATATCGAGGTTTAAACGATTTATAATATTATATTAAACTTACAGTTATAAATGATATGTCAAATGAAAGAGCAACTTTTGTTTGGCACTAGTGCGCAGTGTTTCCATCGCAATCCGCTAGACGGCGATAGTAGCGCTGGATAGGCCGCAAGGGGTTCAAAAGACATGGCTATCTTTGCATGGCCTTCACGTTCACCAGACCTAACGCTGCGTGATTGTTTTCCTTTTGGGGCTTCATCAAGGATCGTGCCTCCGCTACCAGCTCACCGCCCTGAATTAAGACACCGGATTGAAGCAGCTGTTGGTACTTTCATTGAAGACACATTTATCAACGTTTGAGAAGAACTCGGCTATAGACTTGATGTGTTCTGTGTGACAAATGGTGCTCACATTGAACATTTATAAGGTTCTTGGTAAAACTGTTTGAGTTGCTCTTTCATTTGACATGTCATTTATAATTGTAAGTTTAATATAATAAAAATTATGAAGCGTTAAAACCCCGTTATTCATTTACAAACATTATGTATTATGACTGATTTAAGCACACTAAGGAGCGCTTACGATTAGTTCTTCTTCGATGCTCTCTTCTGTTCCCTATACCTCTTGCGCCCAACTGATGATTTCTCCTTTCTCTCCTGAGAAAGTAACTTACGACGTTTAGGGACTCTAGATGGTGGGTTCCAAGACTCTACCATAGCAAAATTTGGATCGCTCTTCTACCTCAATATTAGAGCTGAATCGAAGACTTTTAGTACTTCATCAATCCACAGGCTTCCAGTCTTGTAGCTTTTAACCAATGAGACGATATTCTTGGTAAGCCATTCGTTTTTCATTCGTTGTAGGTGCTGATTAGAACGTCAGCCTCCTAAGTCGCATATGGCTGAGTCTATTGATACATTCAGAATTAGACTTCAATCGGTAGGTCCCATCCTGGAGAAATCTCCGGTCATGAATGTTTCTGAGAATATGTCTTTCAGCTTTCTCCGGGCCATACATCGTGCCTTTTCTGTTCATTAAGAGGATTTCTGCGGCGTGGACTGATAACAGTTCTGTAATGACAGACTTTAACATTCTTCGAAATGCACTTCTCGTCGTCATATAATCTTTGTACAAAGTATAATCTCTCAAATAAATGTGTAAATGATACCTCCGATCTTCCATGCTGTTGTGTATTGGATGGCCAGTAGTGTGTTTATAACCGTCCTTTCGTCAACGTAGGCCCGTAAAATGGGTGGATAATTCGTATTTAAAAAAAATAAAAAATAACTTGTCGATGCAGTGTGTAGATATTGTGTAACACGAAATACCTAATCGACAACTATAACAGTTTTCAGCGTGGAGTAAATTGGAATCAGAAAGGTATGAACAATTAGATGTAAAGTAGAATAAATTGGAGGATAATTGTCATCAACATTTCACGTTCAGTTCGTTGTCGACGCCAACTGTGGTGTTCTTCAACTCGTTCGGACATGTGCAATAAATAATCATAATAAGTAATGCAGAAACTGGGAGAACAAGTTTCATAGTGAGTAGTTTCAGTGATGCAATAGAGTGAAAATCGCGAATCTAACTGCAATAATATTTCAACAGAAGATTATTGAAAGATTATTGGAAAGGAAAACGTGGAGGCGTTTTCCACGGCAACGTGGCTGTAGACAGGCGGGTGCGCTGTCCCGGCGGCCGTCGCGTATCCGTCGGCGGCAGTTTATACTGGGCGCGAAACGCGATTAACCAGGCAATCGGAGCGGCTGCATTATACGGAGACAATGCGATTACCAGCCTGCCGTGCAGATATATTGGACCTGTAATGGAAAACGTGGGGCCGGCTTAATGGAGACGACGAGCGAGTTGGCGGGCAACAGCAGTACCGACACTGCAGGAACAGCCCACCTGTCTGTCTCACCAGAACAACTGCCCCTATGTCACGAAAAAGTTACTGAAAGTAAAATGTGCTACTCTTCAGTCTCTACAGAGGTATTTCTCTCCGAAGTGTACCGTATAAAGTCCTATCTTTAATAATACTTGAAAAAACTTAAGCCATTTGCAAAAGATACTGTAGAAGAGTATACCAAACAGGCTTCCAGGGAGGACGGTGTACCATCGATCAAATTATCACCACGAGGAAAATCTGGGAAAAGTGCCGGGAATTCAACCATCGGTTTCCGGTCTCGTGGACTTCTCAGAGGCTTACTACAGTATCCACAGTATGCACAACATCCTGAGAGAGCTTGGCATACCACCGAAGTTAATAAGTATGATCAAGATGTGCACAGCCGAGACAAAAGCCAAATACCAAGGAGAGCTGTGCAAGTAATTCTATATCAGAAGGGGTGTGCGACAAGGTGATGTTATTTCACCACTGCTATTTAATTTGGTCCTAGAGAAAGTAATCAGGAAATGAAAAGAGAAAACAAAGCGGTGGAGCTAAATGGTACGACAGATTTACCAGATTATGCAGACGACATCGCAGTTCTAGCGGAATCCGAGGCAGAGATGGCATGAACTGTAGAGTACCTAGTGAAAAATGGAAATAAAATCGGGTTACGGATCACTGCAGAAAAGACTGAAGTAATGGAGGTATCCAGAGAACTCCCTAATGACATTCCACTACAGGTAGGGATATGGAAATTTGGTAAAGCGGAAAATTTCGCAGGGTTCAACAAGCAAGATCATTTAAAACAGGAAATTAACCAAGGTATTGTTAATGGGTCTAAAACTTCAGTCTAATGCAAGTAATTTCATACAAGAATTTGTCAATTAAGACCAAACTAAAAGCATAGAATTCCGTGATAGTGCCACTATTGTTGTATAGAACTGAAACCCTAAGAACATCAAGAAGGATGAAGAAAAATTGTTGGTCTTCGAAAGAAAGATTATGAGAAGGATCTTTGCGGCTTGTGAGCGAGCGATCTGACTATGTTTTCGAAACAGGAAGAACGGAGTTGGATCAAGATGTTCCAGCATCACCTACGACCAGCTTTGCGAAAGAAGCGGCAAAACTTCCAGCACAACCTACCCATTATTTTGCACGACGCGGTTGGATAGAGCGCAAGCTGTGTGGCTGCTTTGTTCGGTCAAGGGACTCTGAAGAACCATACCATCCACCATACTCCCCGGACTTAAGTCCTTGTGACTTTGATTTGATTCCGAAGATGAAGGAACCACTTAGTGGCATTCGCTTCAGAACTGTTACAGAGATTCGAAAACAAGTAGACCGCTCCATTCACACCATCAATAGAACAGGCTCTGTTAACAGCTTACTACGCCTTCCACATCGCTGGCAACAGGTTCTACACAACTCTGGTGACTACTTTGAAGGACAATAACAGGTGCAAACATGTAAAGTTTTTGCAGGTGTTATGAATAAATCGTTCCCACTATTTAAGTTCCAACCCTGGTATACAACCTCTGACGATAAAGTTTGCTGAATAGTAATATAACATTAATGTAGATGAACTATGAACCACAATTACCTAACTGTCCGAAATAGTCACCTCCCATAACTATGTACCGCTGGTCTCTGCGATAGCTGTGCTAGAAAATTTGGACGCTGTCTTCCTTTGGGGTGGTGTTCAAAATCCTCGTCACGTTTCGTTGGATGCCAGAAATATCGCCAAATATCTTTCCTTTTAAAGCGAGTTGGATTCGAGGAAATACGAAGGTCTTGATGATTGGGATATGGCGAGTTGCAACACTGCCTTTTGTTGTTGTTTTTTGCTAGGAATTTTTTTACTATATTGGCTGCTGTGTGTCTGTTAGCGTTATCGTGCACCTTTAACATCCACCGTACTAAAAATGTTCAAATGTTTGTAGAAGTTATGAGACTTAACTACGGGGACTTACAAACTACTTATGAACTAGCTAAGACTACAGACGGCACAAATATCCATGCCCGAGGGGGGATTCGAACCCCCTACCGTAGTGGCCGTGTAGACCGTGACTGAAGCGCCTCAGTCCCCTCGGCCACCGCGGCCGGCTCCACCGTACTTGCCGGATCTCAATCCTCCACACTTCTCCCTATTCCCGCGACTCAAACTCGCTTTTAAAGGAGAGAGTTTTGACGATATTCCTGACGACAATGAAGTACCGCGGTGGAGTGGCCGAGCGGTCTAAGGCACCTTGCTGCAGAGCGCGCGGTTGCTCGTCGACGGAGGTTCGAGTCCCTTCCTCAGGCGCGTTTAGATTAATTTAACTTAATTTATATAATTTGTAAGCCTAGGAACTGATAACCAAAGAAGGGGTGTTTTGAACACCATCCCAAAGGAAGACTTCGTGCAAAGTTCCCAGGATATGTATCGCAGCGTTCATCGGTGCATAGTTATGGGATGTGTCTATTTCTAAGGTCAGTAATCAAACCATAGTTCATAATTCATCTACGTTCATGTTACGTGGCTATTCACGAAGTTTATTGTCAGAGGCTGTACGACGTAAGTAGATATATGTTATGGTGCTGTAATGGAAAAACTGCTGCTTCTTGTAGACAATTTGGCATACGATTTCCTAATTTCAGTCTATTGCATCTCATCGAGTTAATGGAAATACTGCGGATTAAGTAGAAGACATTATTCTGTCGGTATAATATAGTCCTTCAACAAGTTCACACATACGAAGTATGGCGAAATTTACGTATACACAGGTTTCATCCATGTCATGTATAGCTCATTCAACGCCTTCGAGCAGGAGACAATGATAAACGTTTGGAATTTTGTCGTTGGATGCATGAAAATCGCCAAGTATTTTTTGAAAATCAACTTTCAACATCTTCATCTACCTTTACTTTTGGAATTTTATTTTATCTTATTTATTTATTTGGCTCAATGTTATATGGCACTTTTATAGCAATTCCTCTATACTACCACCACCTAAAATATTTTCTGTTCCTTCTGAAACACCCGATATGTAACGTTTGTGTACACATTATACTCACTTTATACAATCTTTCTACACGTATCATCTTTTATAAATGCCAGTCTTCATCCTTAAACTATACCTAAAAACATTATACTCACTTTATACAATATTTCTACACGTATCATCTTTTATAAATGCCAGTCTTCATCCTTAAACTATACCTAAAAACTAGACATCATAACAGTATTACGTTTTATGTAACTAAATCCTCTGCACATTTTATGTTATTGTATTCATTTCATGTGTTTATTAGAACTAGTTATAACAAGCCCATGAGCCTGTCTTACATGTAGGAGATTCAGTAAGAAACAATTTGGTTTGGAATGACTCTAGACATCTAGCCATTTGGATTTCGTACAATTCTTGAGTGTCCCTAGTCTACGTAAGACCCTTAAAATGTTGGACTAATAGGCGACGTATAAACAGTTCTCAGGATAGTTGTGCACTTTGCCTTTGGCTTGTGCGGCCAGGCGAGACCTTCAGATGATTGTACACCTAACTCCAGTAAAAGATGCTTGGCGGTGTTGTGCTTTAGCTGACGTCCAAATACCGACAAGAAATGTGTTACTTCTTCACATGAAGGCAACAGATGTAAATCGTGTTCGGTAAGCCACATTAGGTAGTGAAGTGAAAAGTACTCGTTGTAACACTGTTATTCCTACTTTTTCCAATTCTATTCGTAAGAAGTGCACAATAAGAGTGACTACTAGTTAGCCTTTTCATGAGCCCTTGTCTCTCTGCTTTACTCGTCCTACTTTGTTTCACAGTAAATATGTATAAGTTGTATCTGAAAAGCTCGGAAAAAGGTCTCAGGACATATAGGAAAGAAGAGTTACAAAGAAAATCTCCGTTACTAACCTTCAAAGTAATCGCCATTGGCTACAATACACTTCTGACATCGGTTGTATAGATATTCGAAATTGTGAGCAAGCGTTTCTTGTGAAATCGCTCTGATCACTGGGGTCACGCGTTGTTGGATCTCCGCAGCCGTTGACCTTCAACTCGTCTGTCGCCGACCATCCGCATACATCCGTCGCTCTAGTTCGATGTCTCCTGCGACTGTGATTGTCAACGGTCGATCCGAAAATGGCTCATCCTCCTTTCCTTTCAGTCTCTAAAGAGTTTAAATCACTCAAATACACAATTTTTACTCAGTGCTTCAACACCACACACTTCCATTAACATCCCATGGGTCCCCGTCGCCGTTTTGCCTAATTTGAAACAAAATTTGGTGTTAAAACGTTGTTCCATATTTTGCTCCGTGTTGCAGTAACACGAGTTTTTACACTGACACTGTGTCGCAGTGTTACCACCGCTTCACTTCAGTGCTTTGCACGATAAAAGGCGCTAGTTGACATGTCCTTCAATTAGTATGCGTACGATACTGTTGGGAGGGAAGACGAGTATTTGACAATTATTATGCCGCAAGACGCCAACCATCGGAGACTGTAGCCATAACGTCGCCCTCGGATGGGACTTCCTTCAGGCATTCCAGGCCATCATTGACTGTGGAAGATCTGAGTTACAAATTGAGAAAGCCGTTCCGACGAGTACAGGTAACATGGATTTCCCTGGGAGGTTGTTTGCTGTCGAGAATGTTGAGATCTCGCCGTTAACAATGAGAAGAGTTCCAGTCAGCACCCTAGATGACGGTGAAGTGCTTGTTGATCGCAAATTACATACCAGCGGCTATCTTACGCATTACAGAAGTTCGCGGAGAACTAATTTTCACGAGCAATCGCAACTCATTCCTAAAGGAATGTGTATTGGAACAGCCAAACCAATCCAGGACGGTGAGCTCAATGTCATCGACGAAGTTTCATGCTCTGCTGTTACTGCCGACAACGCAATAGAGCAAATTACTATGGAATTGCATATAGGGCCCGATCTGATCCAGGGACAATGTCAACAGGTGTTAACCATACTACACCAATTTTCTGGTGTATTCCAGGCCGGGCAGGAGAAGATCCAGATGAAATGGCCCACAATAAACACCATATCAATACTGGGGATCGTTCACCAATTAGGCAGCGTATAGAGTGTCGCCAACTGAAAGACGGATAATTCTGGAAGAATTGGAGAAGATGTTTCACGATGACATTATTCAACCTTCAGAGAGTGCCTGGTCGACATGGACGACATGTCTTTGTTATCTAGATGACATTGTTGTTTTCTCAATGACATTTGCGGAACATCTAAGCCGCCTGTCAACTGTGTTGAAGTGTGTTCAGTCAGCAGGATTTCGCCTCAACCCAAAGAAGTGCCTCTTCGTCGACAAAAAAATAAAAATCCCGAAGCACCTAGTGAACGGAGATGGTGTCCGTCCGGATCCAGACAGGGTAAGGGCAGTCACAGAATTTCCAATTCCTCAGCACATCCGTGATGTGAGAAGTTTCCTCGGGCTGTGCTCATATTACCGCCGTTTCATAAAAAAATTTTGTAACAAGGCACGTCTATTGCAAGAACATCTGCAGGGAGACGCCAAGTTTTACTGGGATGAGACGAAAGAACGAGTGGTATTCAGAAACGGGAGCAAACACAAGGACGCGTTCCACGCGTTTCTCTGGCGCTTCTCTTAAATTTTCTGTGCCATTTGATAAACTCTTCTGTCGTCTAAACGTCTTTTAACAGAAGAGCTTGATCAGTCTTACGCATTGTCATCAGCTGTGAAAATGTCGGCCTCCGTCATGTTCATGTTAACGACGTGACAAAGAGCCAAAACACTATGTATATACGACTGTGTTGACTCACCATGTCGCTGGGCTCTGTTCTTCAATTGCTCTTCTGATAAACGGACTTGCCGCTAGTGGTCTCCAAACGTCTTCTTAAATTCTGTCTGGAATTTTTGCATCTAGCTTGTCCTCGTATTTTCAAACCACTGCTGGAGTGTCCCGTCGAGGTAGAAACATACGTTTGCTAAGCACATAATGTGATCGCACCTATAATACTTGGCGACTCGGTCGAATCCTTTCAGCCATTTATTTTGGTCCCGTCCAGCGTCTCCAGAAAACACCGTTGGGTGTCTGATGTGCAGTGGCTTACCGGTGTTTTGGCATCCATGGTTCTTTTGATGACACGTACCTTCGGACGGAGGTAAAGTATATCCTTTCTCTTCAGGTTCCTGTCCCTGAAGGCAACGATTCTTACGCTGCCTAATCGGAGCCACGATGATGCAAATTTATTGGAGGTTAACCGGCGCCTCCACCAGAAAGTGTCATGTTGAAAACTGCAGGTGGTCCGGAATTAGAAAGATGGTTGGTAATAGAGCACAGCACTTTACACTTAGATCATGTTTGTACAGACTGACTCCTGCTTAGAGTGCTCCACTATTTATACATAGAAAGAATTTTCTGGAACTTACAAGTACATTAAACATAATAAACATGTAGAACATTCTGGAAATGTAAAATACAAAGAAATAAATTTTCTTCTGCCCGAGGTGGGATTTGAACAGGGAACCTCAAGCACAGTGATCTGCGATGCTAACCTCTGCACCATGCGTGCTGTTGGAAGACTCGCGGTCGGGGGGGGGGGGGGGGGTTCGAATCCCCCCTCGGGCATGGATATTTGTGCCGTACTAGTTCGTAAGTAATTCATAAGTAGTTTGTAAGTTTAGGGACTGATGACCCCGTAGTTAAGTCCCATAAACTATACAAACATTTGAACATTTTTGAAGACTCGCAGCAGTATGATACTCCACTCTCCTAGGAAATTATGTCGACATATTGACAGTAAACCTATCCGTGATTGTAGCGTCTGCAGCTAGAGTACAAATGTTCAAATGTTTGTAAAGCTTATGGACAGCTAGACAGCTAGGCAACACGATCGTACATACTGTCGATTACCCATCTGACACGAAATCTGAGAGGAAAAAAGTTATCTTCCAGTATCGCAGCCACTTGTAACAACACGAGTGCTTTCTATGCGACGTGTAGCCGACTTCTAAAACTGCTTTGCGTATTAGCCATAGCGTTTTAAGCTGTTCGCGACCGACAAATTCCTTTCCAAATTTCTTTTCTTATATTTTCAATGAACAAAGACAGCAATTAGAATTGAGATGCGGCAGTCCGTGAATATTTTCGGACGTTACTGACACATTCAAATGGAAAAATTGCATGCATATCATAGAATTAATTCAATTACATGAATAGACTTTGTTATGAAGCTAAGTGTTACACCATGGTGCATCATGTATCGAGTATCGCTGACGCTTTCCGCTCACCGCCTCGGTTGCGCTATAAAGACGACAACCGTTTCGCGCCGCAGATCACGGTATTTCCGAGAGTGAAGGTATCGTGTCATTTCCACTGGTTCTCTTTCGGTTGATGTTGCAACTAATATATCAGCACAAATTTAACAAACATAAACCAGCTGTGTCACCACAAATTACAGTTCTCCTCAGATTTTTGGTATTTTTCCTTCCTTACTCCTTATCCTATTGAAATGCCTAATATTAAGCATTCGACAACATATTGGGCTATTTAATACCAGATACGATTATGTCAAGTGAATGTGCAGAGAAGCAAACAAATGATAAAGATAAGCTTATTTATCTCGCCAAATGGCCAACTACTGATCAACGAGCGACAGTTCGATTACTCACTCTTTCGCTTTTTTCTTCTATTTTGAAATATGGCTCATTATGTTTCTCACGTAACAATAACAAACACACATGATAATTGCCGCAGTGGAGTAGCCGAGCGGTCTAAAGCGCCTCGCTGCGGAGCGCAAGGTTGCTCGCCGTGGAGGTTCGAGTCCTCCCTGGGGCATGGGTGTGTGTGTTTGTCCTTAGGTTAGTTTACCTAGGTTTAAGCAGTTTGTAAGCTACGGACTGATGACCACGCAGATTTACAGACATTTGAACATTTGAACACATGATAATTGAGTAACTATCTGTATCGCAATCATCGTGAGGAAATTATTATTCCGTAACCATGAAAATATATTGATAACACTGTATGAAACATGTGCAACGGAGAATTGTGTTGCATCAAATGAATTTCTTTAAACTATCGTATCCAACACATAATTGTATTTTTATTCCGTTTCTTTCAATAACGACGCAAAAGCTACGTTTTTCGTGCAAGCAACATTAGGAATATTGAATCGCTGTGACATTCAAATCCGTAGTCGTTTAATATAATCCTGTTTCAATCCAGACAGTAGTACGACAACAAGAATTCCGAATACTGGCGAGCTCGGTGTTCGCCACTTGGCTTCCCCAAAGAGATCTTTTGGTGTGAGTTGGTCACTGGCGAGTATCGAAGACGATATGTTTCGCATACTAATCAAAAATATGAACCCGCCAAACCACCCGCACCTAGTAATACATCATGCAGGAAGTAGACGTCTGAACAATCACCTTAGAATGAAGTCGGTCATCTATTCAAAGAAGCAGGCATTAATTTGATAATGCAAACAGCAGAAACAAGTAGATTGAATAATTTGTAAAATCTCAAACCTAAGAGTCGACTTTTGGTGATTCTCCATCGTAGCAATTAGAGGATTGAAAGATTATAAAGCTAATTCCTTGGTTTTAGAAGCCGCAGCCGTTCATTCTGTAGTAGGACAGCATTACACACCGGTGGGTTTCAGTTACTGTGCAGAATACAAAACCACGGTTTTTCGTCAAAAGCGTGCGTAGTTTCCTGCCACTTATGAATAGGTAGTAGACCTATGTTCCTGCAGAGATTCGATAAACGGCTATGCTATAGTATGGGTGGGTGGCGCCGGCATAAATGCGCAGATGCGTAACACGAGGTCCTAGGATCGATCTGACATCCGCAGCACTTTTATTTTTAATTATTCACTCATTTTCGCGAGTTTCAATCCGTACTTTTCACATACGTAACGTTTCTGCTCAGTAACAACTTTGGTAGCGAATATAGTATCAAAAAGTTTTAACTCTTCATTCAGCCAGTTGATATGATAACAAAGAAAACTTTTGAATGAATGAACGAAATAGAGAGTCTATTTGCGTCAGATGTTCTGAGAAGATTGACATTGCCACCAGAAAAATGCAACAGATCGTGTGAGTCATAGACAGATAATAAACGTTGGTTTCAGGGCACATATCGTATAGATTTATAAATATCAAACAATATAGTAGTCACAATTTACTAGCTGAAATAAGTGCATACTGGAAAACGTTGCCTTTATGTAGGTTCAAAACTTGACAAGCACATACCAAGAGTGTAATAGCTACAACGACAATCTCCGAATGCGAGTGTCTTGACAAAGGCTAATAATATCCCCTTATACGTTTGCGTGTTGAAAGTCTCAACACTAGGGATCGCTGGATGGGTCTCACCTACTTGGACCAATCTGTGCGAGAAGAAACACGATTATGAGCCTTTTAAATTCCTACAATATCTCCCCCGTCTTCGCAATAGGAAAAGCGAAAACTCACACCAAATGATCCAACTACAGATAGGTGCAATATCAGTTAATAATGAGGCTCACCATTGCTGATGACGGTGTTTTCGGTGTTGAGAAGTAGCTAAACGATTAGCTTTTGAATGAAACAGCACGGGTTTGAATCCCGTCCCTTCCAAAACACTTTTCTTATATTAACCATTGTAGTTTTAATTATCAATTATAAAAATTTCAATGCATAGTATATATATTTGGTTTTGTTATAACTAATTTAATTAATTAATGTATATTATTTCATCATTTAATATTCATAATTCGATGAAGTATTAAATGAAAATAATATTTCAAAACTTGTAGCACGTATTTATATGCCGAAGTTATATTACATTCCTTAGGGTGTTCATCGTCAAAGAAAATCTCCACACTATGCAGACTTTACCAAAGTATTTTAAGCGAGAAATTTTATCCGAAATATGCTTCGTTGCAAAGCATACTTTATTCAAGTAAATAACTTTTCACTGTTGATTTTTGTGCATACCAAGTGTATGGATGGGAATTGTGCCACTGAGCTGAAGCTGTAGGATTGAATGTGTTTTAATTGAGACACCTCTTGACATCAACGTTCGTGGCACAGTGAAACATTTAAGTAAATTTAAATTTCATAAATAAAAGGTTTACATTGCAAGGGGTAATATGAAATGAACAAAAATGTAAGGAGTACCGGGGGAATCGAACCTTGGTCTCAAAATTTGCACTCCCAGCCCTTGTCCATTACGCTAGGCACACTCCTCAAAGACTGGAAGTTAATAAGCAGCTTATAGAACACCTATTTGTCTGTGAGAAATTTTCGCCACCGTATTCGCTTTCCCTTTAGCCAACGAATCTAAATCATTAATAGGAACGTGTTCCTGACGGCATTTTGACTCGTGAGTGTTCTATAGTTCAAAGGCACATGCGGTAACTTGAGAGTAATTTTGCGAAAAATTTGTAACAAAAAGTGAGGGAGACGTATGTCGACTACGCTACTAAACACCCACATGCAAGGTCTTGGTATTCTGGGGTGTTCATTCTACTATAAATCGCTGGTATTCTGGGGTGTTCATTCTACTATCAATCGCTGTTTTATGTCTTCTGACTTCTTTTAAAGCAGTACGGTTTTTTTTAATAAATGAAGCATTTCAAGTTACCAAAAAAAAGTGGTCCTATTTTTGTCACCCTGATTTCTTTAATGAACAGGTTCATATTAACAACATACCTAACGCAAGACTCATTTATGAAACGTCTGAGACCAACTGAATAACAGTTGGTAAGATTTAGCTGTAGTAGATTGTCGTGTAAGGACGTTTGTTTACACGCGCTAGCCGTGCTGTGAAGTGCCCCGTGTACTTCCGTTCAAACCTCTGGCCGGCCACAAGCATTGACTGGAGGAAGAGACATTCGCTGCGATTGAGCAGAGGCATGCCTCGCCTCTTCTCGACTGCCCACTGATGTGTCTGAACCTGTCGTTTCTTAAATGGACAGTTTGCCTTATGATGCCTGGTTATCCTGTTACCGATCTCCTAATGGATTCTCGTCCTAGGTTATATTATTGAGCACTGAATTAAAAATTTTGTTATTGGATGGTTTCAGATAGCCAGCCTGTTAGTTGCCATATTTAGCGGCAATTCTTACATTATTAAACAATAAGTATATAATAACTTCTTTATATTTGAACATTAACATGTCGTGACGCTGAAAAAAAGGTGTGTATGGTCTATTAAAATTGTATTGTATTGATTTGAACATTGAGGTTGTTTGTTGGTTTTAAAATTTTATTGTAATAATTTCGATGCAAGCAAAGAACTAACCTGCCGGAAATCTGATGGTGTAACAAAGTTTGCTGTTTGTGTGACAAGAAATACAATAAGTATTGAACCTCTTTTCATGGTCTGTCAGCTGGTTCAGAAGTGCGTTTCGGACACGGCTTCAAAAAGAATTTAAAAGCAATTTCGTGTAAGTTCCATTACATGACGACCAAAGTTGGTGACGATTACCTTCTATACTATCGATATACCGGGAATATTACTACTATATATCGTACAAAGAGCTTTGCAACCAACTTCGAGAAAAAAAAACACTCGGAAAACCTCCGACCTGAAAGAAAAAAAAATTCAGATATCGTTTATGGCTTCTTACCATCAACAATAGTTGTGATAAACAGTTTAACTTCTGTTTATTTTTTTTTTTAATTTTGCCTTCATCACCCTTCCTGACCAAAGTGCTTCGTCCACAACGCTTTTTTATACTTTTTTCGTCTCCGGTACTATAATTGGTCACGATTTGTTAATTTATTTATTCCATAAATTAATCTTGAAACGTTATACTGTTCTTTCTCGTTGAAAAAATACACAATAATAAAATGAAATCATAAATTACAACGTTAAAACATACTGCATGTGCTTTAAAAGAAATAAACTAAAAATCGTTTCATTTCGTTGGTGAGATCTTGATTCTGTTCTAGTGAACCCCAGTGTTTCTCAAACTGTTTGAAACCTTTGCTTTTTTGCCTATGGTATACAAATGGTGGATCTTATGAGTAGCACTCTTACACCATTACATGCTTAACCATTCTAAATAAATAAACTTCTGCTAATGTTGCTCTGAATCACGTATAATCGCCTTCTGCTTCCGCAACGATTCGAAGCTTATTGGGTATTCTCGTTTCTTATTATATTGGCGTGGTGTCTGTTATTTCGGGCTATCTGAAGTAACAGACACCATACCAATATAATTAATTACGACACGCGAAGAGGGCGTTTCTTCAATCAATTCACAGCATATGTAGTCATACGTTCGACCTCGCGCGATAGGGGCGCTACAGCCATAGCGTGCAACTTGTGGAAGTTTGAAACGGACGCGGGGCGAGCACCGGGATCCACGTGGTTAAGTTCACCGCTGGCCTGAAGCTGGAGACCCAGGTTCGATTACCGGCCTGCTTCACATTTTCACTTCTCGCCAATGTTTAATTTCAATGTCCTAATGCAGCACTGTCTATCCTTTTGTTCCTAATCCTTATTCCATCAACTTCTTCACAATTGGTTACTAGGCAGACTACTCTCCACTAGACCATCGCACCACTAGCGATTAAGGCGCCTCCACGTCACAAACTTTACTTCAGCTTCTGCGTTCCATAGAATGTTGGAACAACTGCCAAGGCTCTCCACGCAGCGAAATAGACTAGTAAGCATGGAGGTCTGTGGTCGATCCCCGACCGCATCACAAATTTTAATTCAGAGCGCCACCTTCATCTTTAATGTCTTTGACATTGTGTATTTGCTTTTTTACATTGATATTCCTTCACAACTATTTGAAAATTCTTGTTTCTTTTTGTTTGGGCCTCTCTATCTCCCCTTCTAGGCTGAACTTCCCTCACAAATTACGCCTGCGTCGGCGATCTTCTATGTTTCAAATGTTTGTAGAACTTACTGGACGCAACTACGGGGTTATCAGTCCCTAAGCTTACAAACTACTTATGAACTAACTAAGACTAAGGACGGCACAAATATCCATGCCCGAGGGGGGAATCGAACCCCCGACCGTAGTGGCTGTGCAGACCGTGACTGGAACGTCTCAGTCCCCGAGTGTATGTCGAGGGAGTGTATGTGTCTTGTCTTTAGTGTAAGTTAGTTTGAGTATTCGGTCCGTATATGGAGTGATACCAAAGCAGTTTGGTCCAATAGATTTACAAACATTTGAACATTTTGAACACTTAAGTTCCAATTGTAAAATATTATACTGAATTATTATGGAAGAATTCCACTGCAGCTCGCAGTCACAGAGGTCAATGACTGAAAGATCTGAGGGGAGGCTATATTACTAGGTTTTCATTGCCACTGATTTCAAAAAATCAGGTCACAGTGATGAAAATAACTTTTTCACTGGTGTAACAGACGCATCAGAATATTTTAGAGTAGGAAGGAAGAAAAACAAGCTCCTAACGTACTTATGCGCTTCAGAGCTAAACGTTACTGCACGTTTTTTGTAATGTTTTGATCCATTCTACCACCTCTCAAAACAATGAATACGATTTTTAACATCGTGTATATTACGATGAATTCTTGATGTGTTGTTAAAACTCATCAAACCTGGAAGCAAAAAATAGCATCATATTTAATGCTACCAGAATCTATGGAAAATACCTGGTAAGATGCGCTAAATCCAAACCCGCGACCTGCAACAAACTACACTTTTTGATACAGAAACAGCTCCCATTTCTACTGTCTTTCGTGGTTTATTCGCGGATTTATTCACGATGAGTGTAGTGGATGGAGCTGTTGTGTGAAGCCAATTCACAATGCTAGAACATGGCAGAAGACGGCGCATGGTACAGTCGGTGACAGAATTCACGAGACCCCTCGCCTAATCGCTATACACAACCGCAAAGTTCTGCTGCTTGATGGGAAGTATATACAGCTAGGCAACACGATCGTACGTACTGTCGATTAACCATCTGACACGAAATCTGAGAGGAAAAATGTTATCTTCCAGTATCGCAGCCACTTGTAACAACACGCGTACTTTCTATGCGACGTGAAGCCGACGTCGAAAACTGATTTTAGAAACTGCTTTCGGTATTAGCCATAGCGTTTTAAGCTGTTCGCGACCGACAAATTCCTTTCCACATTTCTTTTCTTATAGTTTCAATGAACAAAGACAGCAATTAGAATTTAGATGCGGAAGTCCGTGAATATTTTCGGACGTTACTGACACATTCAAATGGAAAAATTGCATGCATATTATAGAATTAATTCGATTACATGAATGGACTTTGTTATAAAGCTAAGTGTTACACCATGTTGCATCAAGTTTCGAGTATCGCTGACGGTTCCCGCCCAAAGCCTCGGTTGCGCTATAAAGACGACAACCGTTTGGCGCCGCAGATCACGGTATTTCCGAGAGTGAAGGTATCGTGTCATTTCCACTGGTTCTCTTTCGGTTGATGTTGCAACTAAGATATCAGCACAAATTTAACAAACATAAGCCAGCTGTGTCACCACAAATTACAGTTCTCCTCAGATGTTTGGTATTTTTCCTTACTCCTTGTCTTATTAAAATGCCTAATATTAAGCATTCGACAACATATCCGGTGGGGACGGTCACCCAGCCCGTAGCATGACGCCTTAGACAACACGGCTATTCCGTGCGGCACGTAAGTGTTCTTCGTAATTCTGGGTACCTTCTGTGTCACTATTGACCTATACTAGAACAAAGATCACGTTTTGTGTTGTCCTAAAACAGTCACTTCGCGAAATTATCGTTTACAATGGACTGGTGTATATGCAGCTCCTGTAGAGTTTTAGTCTCTTGAAAATTTTTTATTCGAACTAATTCCTTTCTTGCAACTGACTCACTTCAGTCACATTTACGTATTGTGCATATATGGAAGAACAACACAGAAGTGGATTCAGTAAGTTTGCAGTCAACTTTTTGTCCCGAAGTACTTGCTCATGTACTATACCACCTGCTCGTTTCATTTTCCAACAAACCGCTAAAAATAATCCCATCATCCAACAAAGCCAGCACCATAAATTCTTATCCTTTCACGAAATGAACTTAACTATTCAGCTTTAATAAAAATGCACCGTTATCGCTCCCTCCACGGGGCATACTCATAAATATAGGAACGTGGTTCTTGTCGAATTCTAATATACGACAAACACTTTCTATGTGTATTTCTCTTGCAACAGCCGTTCCGATTTTCTCGTTACAGGCAACGATTTATTTCCATGACTAATTCCCGGAATGTCTCATAAGAGTAAGAAGTGCAGTCGAATAGAAGGGAGAAAAAACTAGTTCTAAAAAATACTAATCACCCTGTATAGTAGTGCACAAACTATTCTTCGTTGTAGACTGGAAATTGAAAGCCATTTTTATCTTCCTTCTTTCCATAAAATTTTCTGATGTTGCTGTTTCACCAACTAAAACATTATTTTCAGACCGTAAGTTCTGTAGGTGATCCTAGACAAGGAATTAAGGATCAGATGTAAGTATTTAAAATGGTATGAGTTATCGATTAAGGTTGACATGCAAGTTAAGTGTTTGCATACTGTTTGTCTTTTACAGCACACAGGAACCTACTGGATACACGTTGCTAGTGCTACCTTAAATAAAAACAAAATTATGTAATCATGTGGCCACGATGGGAGTTTACCTTTGCAATTCATAGTTGTTGTCTAAGGCATAGCAGTATGCGTTACTGGAGCATGTAGTGACCAAAAAAACAGAACGAATGCGCAGAGAATAGTTCTCCTACAGTCATCATTAATTATTTGCAGGATTGTTACACAAACAGAAATATAAAAGAAACCGTACGATAGTCTCACAATCAACTGGTCAAGTTCCTCGACAAAAATTAGTTTAGTCAGTTAACTCTGAGCAGGTGGTTTTCGATCAAGTGCGAAAAGCTCCATATCGATTAACACCCGGCACCTTGCCTGTGAGGGTGCACACTTCGAGGTGCACCATTGGGAGGAGAAGTTATACAGGCTGAGCATAAAGTCTTATTACAAAAATTTATTTAAAACAAACCATTCTAGATGCCCCAAAGTTCTTCATTGCAAATGTTACTGAGCCATGGCGGCTTACGTCGCGTTTCGTGTGTACCTTCTTTTGGTCTTGCCCTTCTCCTAGCACTCGCGACTGTTTCGTTTCTAATTTCTGGCATCTTGGTTTGATTTGATTTGATTTTCTCAGGGAAGCCAAAACAGTCTTGGTCCACCCCGCCACTGCCCGCACCGAAACTATGTTTATTGTGCGGTATCGCTCCCTGTATATCTAGTAAAGCCAACCAATGCCTTTGAACAGTGCAAGGAGTCCCTTTACCAGTTCTTTATTAGACACAATTTCTTCGGGTCTGGTTGTCCCAAATATTCTGTGCCTTTTATTCTCCAATGCAACGCATTCGAAGATTAGATGTGATGCAGTTTCATCACCGTCATCACAGATCCTACATTTAGGCTCCTCTTCTGTTATTCCCATTGTATGTAGGTGTTTTTTGAAATTCTCATGGCCTGTCAGCAATCCAACTATGAGTCTAATCTCTCTCCTGTTCATGCCCAGCATTGCAGAGCTTCTTTTAAAACATGGCTTTGGCATCATTACCTTGCCATATTTTTGTTGATATACTTTGGTCCAATATTCTACGTGCTGTCTTCTGAGCCAGTTGATATACTACTACCAGTGTGTAATTTGTTGCGTTCTCACTACCACTGAAAAGCAACCACGCTCTGCTACCAGGGAACAGGAGCTGCTGAGGTGGAAGGTTTGAGCCCATTGTGAATGAGCAAGATAAGTTATATTTACAAGTTATTTATACAATTACACACTGGTAATAACAGATAATTTAGTGATACTAGTTTCAGTTCTGACTTTAGATTACAACTTCTCAACATTTACAGAAACAATCAAAATTTCAATACTCAGAATTAAACCTTACAATTTAAACACATTTTCCACACATGAGTAACAGTAACTTCTTACAAGTTCCTCGACTTGAAAATCTGACAACAGCAAAGGTGAATTGAAGTTATCACATCAATGCCGAATCCCTTACAGGAAACACACACATAGTGATTAAAAGCAAAATCTTAAAATGAAATGACAGTCCACATTAAACCAGCTCCAATACTGACAAGCACCTTGCAGGCAACCTTTAAATACATCTTAAATCGGGGTCTCCTATTTTTTTTTTTTTTTTTTTTTTTTGACAACAGTAAGGCCGGTCGTCGCTAAACCAAATAAGAGGACACTAGTGGTCAGCCAACCTACTTACACAATTAATCAACCAAATCATCAGGGCAACGCTGCAGTTGCTTTGCTCCTTACGACCAGCAAAGTCACAGGGAAAATACGTTACAACATACCATCATCTGAACTAATGACGGTTTATTCTACAGCACATGAAAGAAGAATTAGTACACATGTTCTTGGACAATCATGATAGTAAACACACATTAGCAATAACGCATGAAACAGGATTCGCTTAAGATTAAAAAGTTTTTTCCTTGGTGCAAGCTTGGATAGCATTAAATAACCTAACAGTCGCATACACGATCAATGGCTATTTGTAAACAAGCAATTCATTAACCTTGCCGCAAAGGCTCAAACAAATTTCTCGTTCTTGAGTATTATACAAGCAGCTTTTTCTTCCTTTACCTTTTACAAACAAAACACAAACAGCTGCAAGGTTATTGATCACAGGAAAACGCACTAGGGCACAACTCAGCCAGTGCCACAGAACTATATGCGACGCACAGCTCACGTCAAACAGCTAATAATTAGAAAATGCCACAACACGCAGATCAGGGGCACACTAGACGATCAGAGAGGTATGAGCGTGGCGCCTTACCATGTAACAGCGACTTCCGACGGACACAGCGAAGCAGGACGGATGCACGGCTGCCACCAGAAACGGTCCACGGCCACACACAGGCATCACTGGGCCCACCTCCAGCCACGGTCCATTTATCGGACAGCAGCGAAGCCAGTTCCGTCACACTCAGGCGGTCCCGCGCAACTATTATTACGTAAACACAGCACGCCGGTGACACACCTCACGCCGCGCCGTGCCGGTCTGCCAATGTCACCTAGATACAAGGCCTGTGCGCTGCCTGCCAAGAGTAGTCATAACACAAGCAAACTATTTGACATGTGGCGTTGTGCTGAGTTTGGGAATACGTACACGTTGTACGCTGTGTTTCAGAGTGTTATTTATGTGATTCACAGACAAATTTGTTTTGGTATATTTATGAACTATTAGTAAGATATCTTATCGATATTAGAATCGGACGATTCATATTAGGCATTCTGCCTCTTACCAGCAAAAATTTTCACGGAGACTCACATAGATAACACGAAAAACATTCTGAAACACAGTGTGCAACGTGTACGTCTTCCCAAACTGAGCAGGATGGTATATAAGACAAATAGTTTACTTATGTTATGACTACTCTTGGCAGGCAGCGCACAGGCCTTGTATCTAGGTGGCGTTGGGTCTGCACTGCAACCACCCGCTATTCAACAGCACACTCCTCGCAGACTGCCGATACCCCGACTGCCACTCGCCACCATTGCGCCCTCTCTTCATAGCATCGCCAACCAACTACTCAAGACCAAAACTCAGTACTCCAGAAGATTTATTTATTTTAACAGATGAACTGCAACTAGCAATCATGAGTTTGTTTGATTTTACAAAATTTACAACAACAACAACAAAAGTACATTAACTGCATAATTTTACAAACTATAAAAGAGGTAAACAACTAAATCTGCAAATTAATATCAAGGTTTTCTATCCATTCAATGTATGCCTCTGTCACGTCAAAGAAATCTTCTAGATTTCCTTGATAAGCTCTTCTGCAGCAGCTTGTAACAATGTGGTTGATTGTCTGGTGCTCGTTTCCACAGTCACACTGAGAGGATGAAGCCTTTCCCAACGGTGGAGGTTTTCAGCACAGACCCCATGGCCTGTGCTGATCCTATTGTTTTCCATGCACGACGTGGTAATTCCATTCCAGCTGGTCTTGCGTCAGGTCTGATATTTCTCACAGGAAACATTGTTCCAGGTTTCTGTCCACTTTCTTTTAATGTTGAATACAGTTGCCTGTAGTGATTCTACCATTAAGATGGATGGTTGCCTAAATTTTAGACGACTCATTCGGAGAGCAGGCACATCATAGTGGAGTGAAAGTTCGGGGATTTTCAGTAATTTCTCGTATTCCTTGAGAAGGGCATTCTGTCTTTGAAGAGAACACGTAAGGCGCGAGAGGATGATCGCTGGACGCCATGGTTCAAGTAGCAATCCTGAATTAACGCTACCTGTTTCAAGAGAGAAAAACAACAGCAAGTGCTGTCACAGTACATACAGAAGTGTTTCACAATCAAGGAAAATATGAATCTGGAGGTGTATTCAAAAGAAAATCAAGCTACTACTTGTAACACCCGCATAGCTGCATCTAACTACCTTATAAATGCATTATTGTAATCAAGGATTAATTTTATGCTCAATTTTTATTTTGTCATTTATTTATTTGTAACTCTAAACTCATTGCTGTCAAGAGATGACACAGAACTACAGTGTGTACTGTTCATAGTTAGGCCTCTTTCAGTGGCAGTTACACATTGCCGTAAATGACACTGAAAGTTGAGTGTTTATTTGGCGATTTCATTTTACCTAACACATTTCACTTTTAATAGTTTGCGGTAACTAACTTTGTAATGCTTTGAATGTGCCTGGTATGCATATCCGCGACTGATCGGAATAAGCACAGAAAGCAATCTCTTTGATAACCCACTGAGGAACTTTCGCATCTATGTGAGCTTGGTTTGTGAGACATTTTGTGGGTTTGAAGCCACTAGGTCTTGTTTCTTTGAACGTGACTCCAGCGTTTTGTTTTCTGTTCATAATTTTGGGCTCAATCGCGTCAAGCTCAGTTTTCTATTTGCCCTGAAAGGAGGACTGGCTTTGCCTGGCGTCTGTCTGAGCTGCACTGACAACTCGCAATGATTAAGACGTTGGGTGACTTTGCTGTTGTGGTATTCACTCCGGAGGCTGGTTTTATATGGCTCGCTACCCTACCCTAGGGGTGTCGGTTATCGCTGAAACAACCGGTTTTAGGTTAAACCGGTTCTTTTCATCTCCAGTTTAACCGCACCGTAAAAATGGCTCAAGATATCCAGTTTTTTAAATATCCGGTTTTTGGTTTTTATTGCTATTATTTCCAGTAGAAACAGAAACTTACGGAATGTAGTTAAAATTTAGGTAAATTTACGTTATACGACAAATCACTAGTCTTTCCATATTTTGCAAGATCCCCTCCCAATACTACGTCTTCTTGAGTGTGTGTAAGACTAGTCAGGAGTCCGTAGAAGACGATATACGAAGCATACACATTTACTGGCCTAGTATTTCCATCCGGCAGTTGCGAATATTGAGCCAACCACTCCGTAAGTTGGACTTGTGAGCCAGCGCATACGAATATCTCGTTATACACACAACATTTTTATGTTACAGTCCGTAACCAAACTTTAATCAGTGATGCAGAAGTATTTCGAAAAATAAAGTCACAGTTCCAACTAAGAGTATGATTGTTGTCAGTGTAAACTTACGCAAATTGAACTAGGAAGGCTCTATACCACATGATCAAAGAATGTTCAAATGTGTGTGAGTTCTTATGAGACCTAAATGCTTAGGTAACTAACTTACGCTAAGGACAACATATACATCCATGACCGAGGGAAGAGGGAGGACTCGAACCTCCGCTGGATCAGCCGCGTAGTCCGTGACATGGAGCCTCAGACCGCACGGCTACCTAAACCCATATTGGTTATTAAAAAAGCCCCTCGCTTTCAAGGAATCACATTAATAAAACTTGTTAGCATAACAATATGATAATACATTAAAAGTTAGTATTCCAAGCTTAGAGTAAATCACTTACATAATAGGTATATGAATCAAATTTACTTCTCTTCCAAGGAACATTTTGGTTACTGTCTCCTTAAATGACATAGCATGTTTGTAGTACCTCCACCTGTTTTCAGCTTTTTAAAGCAAATGGATCATTGTATCTCACTGTTCCCATACTTCGTGAAGTACTTCCACACTCAGGATAGTGCCATTTAGGACAAAACCGATGTCTGGCGACAACAGCAAGCTGCACCAGTTCTTATCGGGACCGGGAGACTTAATTTTTTTAAGTGATTTAAGTTGCTTCAATGCACCTGGGATATCTACTTCTAAATTACGCATGCTGGCAGCTGTTCTTGATACGAATTCTGTAGTAGTTTCTTCGTCTTCATTGGTAAAAGTATTTCGGAATGCTGTGTTAAGCAATTCTGCATTTCTATCGTGTAGTGAAGGTATTGATTGTGTTTTGCCGCTAGTATACTTTACATATGACCAGAATTTCTTAGGACTCTACACCAAATTACATGGCAATATTTCGTTGTGTAGCTATTTAAGCGTCTAGCATTGAAGTTCGAGCTAAATTTCTAGTTCCTGTAACAGATTGTCACTCTTGGGGATTTTGTGTCCGTTTAAATTTGGAAAGTATTTTTCTTTGCTTTTGCAAGAGTGATTCAAACTGTTTTGTGTACCACGGCAGGTGGAAAAAGCTTCCTGAGCACGAAATAACGTCAAATTTCCAAAACTAACGCCACTGTGATATTCCAAAACGTTACTCAATGACGCGATGTATCTAGAGGCTGTATTTCGTCCTTCTGGCTAATAGTTTTGCCTTTAAACGGCAAATGACGAGTGTCAGCACTGACTGACTTTATACAGGCTTAAGGGCTATGATCCAAGTTCTCCTCTGGTGTATCGGGATTCATTCCTTTTCATTCCTGTATGGGTGCACCTGATGCCTAGGCAGTTCATACAGCTGCTTGGTATTGCAGGTTGTCTGACAGCCAGGATGAAGAGAACCAACATTAAGAATCTTACACGGTTTAAAATGGTTTAAAACAGGACGTTTCTCAATTCAAATGTATTAAATAGTATTTTTCTATCTCTATGCATCTCGGTAATTATGTGACTGTAACTTTATCTGATGAAGACTGTGGCCGAAAATTAAAGTTTGTGTGATTGTGGTTGCGTCATCAGCGTTCCACCGAGCAGTGGTAACACAATGGACTCGTATTCACGAGGACGGTGGTTCAAATCCACTCCGGCCGTCCAGATTTAGGTTTTCCGTGATTTCCCTAAACCACTTCAGGGTTTTGCTGGTGTGTTTCCTTTGAAAGGGCACGGCCGATTTTCTTCCTCATCGTTCCCAAAAATCCCAGCGTGAGCTACGTCTCTAACGACCATGCTGTCGAAGGGACATTAAACACTAGTGTTCCTTCCTTCAATTGAAAGTTGTTTATAATTAATGGTGGTGTGTTGTTGTTGTTAAATGAAAAACCCTTTGTGTTGTTCCATCTGACTGCATGTGTGAATGAACTTTGATTGACTGGAATTACTGATAAATAAATTGCTTGTATATCTACACAGTAAAACTATCCTATAACATAGACTGCTAAGTTAGTTTCAGGTGTTGAACATGTGTGTTTCGTGTATCTGTAGCTACTCCTGATTGAAAGCACACAAAAAAAAGAATTTCTTATTACTGAAATGTTAAAAAAAAAAAAAAAATTTTAATTAATTTCAAATGTTCAAATGTTTGTTAAGCTTATGGGACTTAACTACGGGGTCATTAGTCCCTAAACTTACAAACTACTTATGAACTAACTAAGACTAAGGACGGCACAAATATCCATGCCCGAGGGGGGATTCGAACCCCCGACCGTAGTGGCCGTGCAGACCGTGACTGGAGCGCCTCAGTCCCCGCGGCCACCGCGGCCGGCTTAATTAATTTCCTGGAACTGAGTACCCCCTGACAATTACTGACTGTCATACAACAAACATAAACAGTTTAAGAGCTGATCACGAGATAAAATTATAGAGTTAAATTTCATTTGAATGTTAGCTCCTGAAACTGTTGCCATCACTCTTGTTGCTGACATTAAGTGACTTTACAAAATTGAGATATTTTTTTAATTATCATCTGATTATTTTCATAATTAAATTTCAGTTCAGTTCTGGGATGAAACTGATGAACATGCTCAAGCTGAGATAAGAAGCCTACAGACGAGAAAAATAAATTGCACCATTACGAGATAAAAGACTAAGAAAAGAACACTTGTTTTGTGAAAAGTCCCCAACAATGACTGTCTGAGAAAAACCTATAGGCGCCGCGAAATTAATTTAATAAAATTCTTACCTTTTTTCCAGAACCTTTTTCATTTCGTAAACATTGGTTCGCGGTCGTCTTGGTTTAGATAAGATATCTGCATAGTGAAAAATATAGCAATTGATCCTTAATAATGAGAAGTGTGAAGTCATCCATATGATCACCGAAAGAAACCCATTAAATTTCATTTACACAATAAATTGCTCAATAATAGAGACCGTAAATTCATCTAAATACCTAGGAGTAACAAACAACTTAAAATGGAAAGAGCACAAAGGAAATATTGTAGGGAAAGCGAACCAATGATTTAAAAAATGCAACAGTTCAACTAAAGAAAAAGCCTACACCACACTTGCGCGTCCTATGTTGGAGTATTGTTGCGCATTATGGGTTCCCCATCAAGTTGGACTATTTGGAGAAGGTGCGAAGAATGACAGCTCTCAGTCCATATCTCTTTGACCTTGTCATGGATGTACTAGTCAAAAATATCAGAAAAGAGGCACCTTTGCCGATGGTGTTTCAATTGTGAACCCACCCAGTAGGCAATCTTGAACAGTGGCGAAAGACTCTAGAGGAAAGGGGAATGAGAATTAGTAGGATGAAAACACAGTATATGTGTACAAAGGATGCCAAAGATCCATATATTAACCTTACAACTTACGTTGGTCAAGAAATTTAAATACCTGGACTCTTACATGCAAAGTGATGGAGGACTGGAGGCAAAAACACAGCACAGGATAAATAGTGGATGGGTGAACTGAAGGAAACTGAGCGGAGTACTGTGTGATAATAAGGTTAGCTGTAGAGTGAAAGGAAAGCTTTACAAATCTGGGGGTGAGGCCTGTCATGCTGTATAGTGAAGAAACTTGGCCAATTACAAAACCCCAAGAGAAAAATATGGAAGTGCAGAAATGAGAATGTTAAATTGGATGAGTGGGCTAACATGAAACAATAGACTAAAGAATGAGTACATCAGCGGAACAGTGGAAGTGGGGAAGAAGATTCACGAAAGTAGGCTAATATGTCGTGGACATGTCCAGAGATGAGGGGAGTACTTGTGAGGAGAAGAGATGAAGACCTGGAAATGGAAGGATCAAGGAGAAGAGAAAGATCGAAACAGATGGAAAGACAAGAAAGCAGGGGACCTACGGCAGAAAGGATGGCTCAGAGAAGAAGCACTGGATATACGTTTGTGGAAGAAGAGGATCAGCAAAGCAACGCCAACCCCAGGTAACGTGGGAAAAGGCAGAGATGATGACGATGATGATTACGGAGAAGGGCAACTCGTTTTGTATTATCGCGATATAGGGGAGAGAGAGTGTCACGGAAATGATACATGAGTTGAGGTGGAAATCATTAAAACAAAATAGTTATTCGTTATGTGAAATCTATATGCGAAATTTCTTTCACCACTTTCTGTTCCGAATGCGAACGTATTTTGTTACCACTCACCTACATAGTAATACATAATCATCAAGATAAAATAAGAGAAATCAGACCGAAAACGGAAAGATTTAGTTGTTCCTTTTTTCCGCGAGCTGTTAGAGAGTGGAACTGTAGAGAAACCTCATAAAAGCGGTTTGATGAACCCTCTTCTATGCGCTTCAAAGTAATTTGCAGAGTATTTATGTAGATAGATGTATAATCTGTTTCCTGAAATTGTACTCATTAATGTTTCATCAGCGTATCTTTTTCCTAGTCGAATCTCGTTTGACACACTGATCACTGTCATTATTTGATTATAACAGCCCCGAATAGCTGTGCTGCGCCAGCGATACGCGACAAAATCAAAGAGTCTCTCACAAAGACGTTTCAGTAGTCAGTTAACTACCGTAAGGGGGGGTCACTGTGGAACAAATTTTTTATTATTATTTTCCATGTAAACCACATAAAAATGATTCAATCTCAGATATATTTGCTACCATGTGTAGCTACACTCTTTCTTTATATAACAACAAACAAGCAAAACTAAATACTAAAGAAAGGTCTAATTACAGTTAAAAATTAACTGTGGGGAGACTTTGTGATAGTCTGGTTTCTCTACTAAAACTAATAAGGAAATTATACAGTCACAATGTAACCCCATAAAACTTTAACATCAGGAACAAGTAAAAAAATCATAAAAATGGATTTTAAATAGTAGGCAATGCAGTGAAGATCGAAACTGGTAACTGGAAATCGATATGTAGACATGGAAAGCGCTTGTACTGCAAATCGCATTTCCTCATTGTCTGTAAAAACCTGTTGACCACCCGGTTTTCTCACTGCTAATGCTGTTGCAGATGGAACATTTCGGGCCTCTTTTGTTTTCAGCTACAGTGTTTTCTTATGAATGTTGTATCTGAGAAGAACAGATAAATTAATATTATGCATTGTAATAAAATCTTTTCATAGTAACTCCATTTATGATTATGTTAGTGATTTGCAGGAAGCTTCTCTCAGTGATAGGCGTTTCTCCAAAACATGTTTCACAGCTTCTGAGAGAGTTTCGTCAGTATAATTGCGGTAAGAACGACTTCCAGTCCTTCTCACATATGTCCTCTGCATGCTGGACTGTTAATAGAGTTGGCTGAACTGACAATAAATTGGAAAACAACTTTTTTTTTTAATTTTTGGAGTGACTTGGTGACAACTGTATCTATCACATAGTCATCCCATCAACGTACGAAATTTTGGTTATGTCTGTGTAACTTTACACAAAAAGAATATATTTAAGTTCTTTAAAAATTAAATGATTGCTAACAAACATGGTTATTAATATAATTGCCTGTAGGAACACAAGCAAGTGATCCTTGTATATACTCCGCAAATCGCGAAATTTTCCGACTTCTGCTGCTCCTGTAAAGATGATCAAGTGATCTGCAACACATGAAAATTTGTGCCGGACCGGCATTCGAACCCGGGTCTCCCGCTTTTCGCGAGCGGTCGCCCTAACCACTCGGCCACCCGTGCACGCTCCCCGGCCAGACCCAAACTTAGTAATAAACATCAACGCCAAGACAGGCTTACGGTGGTAGAATTGTGTCTCTCCCTCTTGCGGGACTCACACTGTAACGTGTGCGATCATGTGAGGGATGTAGGCAAGTGCAACACGTGGAAGTTTGGGTCTGGCCGGGGAGCGTGCACGGGTGGCCGAGTGGTTAAGGCGACCGCTCACGAAAAGCGGGAGACCCGGGATGGAATGCCGGTCCGGCACAAATTTTCATGTGTCAGATCACTTGACCATCTTTGCAGGAGCAGCAGAAGTCGGAAAATTTCGCGATTTGTGAAGTATAAATGTTCAAATGTCTGTAAATCAATCGGACCAAACTGCGTGGTCATCAGTCCGTAGCTTACAAACTACTTAAACCTAGGTAAACTAACCTACGGACAAACACACACACCCATGCCCGAGGGAGGACTCGAACCTCCACGGCGAGCAACCGGGTGCTCCGCAGCGAGGTGCTTTAGACCGCTTGGCTACTCCACCGCGGATGTGAAGTATATACAAGAATATATGTATATCTGCTGCGGACCACCGCCAACGTCAGAAACAGACATAATAATAAACAAGCAAGTGAGATGAACATTGTGCAATAAAAAGTTTCCAGGATTTCTCCAGCGAAAAAAAAATCCAGGTTTAACTAAACCACTGTAGCAGCCACGACAAGTAGCGTAGAAATGTAACTGATGACCAACACATAGCAGCACTTGTTAGGCATATGACAGAATTGCCCATATACCTGAGGCAAGCGCAGAAATGCCGCAGTATTTAAACTCCTAAAAAAGTTCACATGTCACAATGTCACCCCACCAGTGACAAAGTCACCCCCGCTTACGGTAACGTTTATGCACCGAACAGATACCTACCACCTCTCTCTACTTTCCTGTCAGCGGATCAGCTATCGTCTTTACAGTGAGTGGTTACCTTTCCTTGTTTTCTGAGACATCTGTGCCGCCATATTAACAGTAGTATGAGCATGCGCGGCAAGTGGTGTGACCGCCCGCCCAGGTGGAGGTCGTTCAGGCGGAAATTCGTGCACCAAAGAAGACGAAGTGAACACTCCAGTATTCAATCCAAGAACAGCTGCCAGCATGCGAAACTTAGAAGCAGATGTTCCTGGAGTAATAAAACAACTTAAGTCACTAAACAAAAATAAATCTTCCGGGCCAGATTGTATACCAACTAGATTCCTTTCGGAGTATGCTGATGCAATAGCTCCCTACTTTGCTATAATTTACAACCGATCACTCAGCGAAAGATCCGAACCAAAAGACTGGAAAGTTGCCCAATTACTCCAATATTCAAGAAAGGCAATAGGAGTGATCCCCAAAATTAAGGGCCAATGTCATTGACGTCGGTTTGCAGTAGGATTTTGGAACATATATTTTGTTCGAACATTATGAACTACCTCGAAGAGAACGACCTATTAACCAATAGTCAACACGGATTCAGAAAGTATCACTCTTGCGAAACACAGCTTGCATTTTATTCACATGAAGTGATAAGTGCCATCGACAAGGGATCTCAAATCGATACCATTTTTCTGGATTTCCGGAAGGCTTTTGACACTGTACCCCACAAGCGGCTTCTTATGAAATTGCGTGCTTATGGAAGATCTCCCCAATTGTGCGGTTGGATTCACGATTTCCTATCAGAAAGAACACAGTTCGTTGTAACTGACTGTAAGTTATCGAGTAAAATGGAAGTGATATCTGGCGTTCCCCAGCGAGGCGTTATAGGTCCCCCACTCTTCCTCGTGTTTATAAACGATTTAGGAGACAATCTGAATAGCTCACTTAGACTGTTCGCGGATGATTCTGTCGTTTATCGGTTAGTGAAGTCAACAGAGGATCAAAGGCAACTGCAAAGCGATTTAGACAAAATTTCTACAAGGTGCGAAAATTGGCAATTGACACTAAATAAAGGAAAGTGTGAAGTAATACACATGACCACTAAAAGACATCCGATGAACTTCAATTACGCGATAAATCTGTCAAACCTTAAGGTCGTAAATTCCACCAAATACCTAGGAGTTACAATTACGAACAACTTTGACTGGAGAGAACACACAGAAAATATTGTGGGGAAGGCGAATCAAAGGTTACGTTTCATTGGCAGAACGCTTCGAAGATGCACCAGCTCCACCAAAGAGACTGCCTACATCACACTTTTGCGTCCTCTCCTGGAGTACTGTTGCCAATTGTGAGACTCTCACCAGGTGGGACTGACGGAAGACATTGAGAAGGTTCAGAGAAGGGCAGCTCGTTTTGTTTTATCACGTTACAGGGGGAGAAAGCGTCACGGAAATGTTTCACGAATTGGGGTGGAAATCATTAAAAGAAAGACGTTATTCATTGCGGCGTGATCTGTTTGCGAAGTTTCAATCACCGACTTTTAGTTCTGAATGCGAAAATATTTTGCTAGCACCCACCTACTTAGGGAGACATGACCATCCCAATAAAATAAGAGAAATCAGACGGAACGATTTAGAGAATGGAACGGTAGAGAAAAGTTATGAAAGTGGTTAATGAACCCTCTACCAGGCACTTCAATGTGATTTGGAGAGTATCCCAGATGTAGAAGTGCCGCGGGCAGCAGACGCCAGCAGCGCTCCGGCACGCCGAGACGGGCCTTATTGAGTTTCAATAAAACAGCAGCGTGGTGCAGGAAGCCGGCAGAATTAAGCGCTTCGCTTCGCCTCTCGCCGGCGCGGCATGGCATCCGCCTTCCTCAGGTAACATCGTTCCGCCGCGCTACGCCTCCGCCATCTAATTTGCCTGCCGAGCTCCGTGAGCGAGCGAGTCGTCAGCACGGCTGCTGCTGAGGCCTTCGAGTGAATACGCTGTTGACGAGCAGTCTGGCGGCAGCCCTGAGCACTGCTCGATGGTCCTGAGCAGGGGTCGGCAACACGTCGATCGCGATCTCCTGGTACATCACGAGTGCTTATTTGGTAGATCAAAAATGTTCAAATGTTTGTAAATCTATCGGACCAAACTGTGTGGTCATCAGTCCGTAGCTTACAAACTACTTAAATCTAGATAAACTAACCTAAGGACAACACACACACCCATGCCCCAGGGAGGACTCGAACCTCCACGGCGAGCAACCGCGCGCTCCGCAGCGAGACGCTTTAGACCGCTCGGCTACTCCACCGCGGCTTTGGTAGATAGCGTGAATTCTAACAGCGCATAAGGAAAATTTTAAGATTACCTGACATAGTCGGGGTCTGGAGGCGATATAATCGTTTTATAGCTTTCAAAATGACAAGCCAAGATCGCACACTAACAATATATTAAACTAGCTGATGACCCGGCGTTGCCCGGGTATTTTTTTATTTATTTATTCGAGCTTTGAGTTAGTACTTTTCCTATCCACTCTCTCTCTCTGTCCATCTTCTTTTTTCTAAAAGCATGTTACATTTATCAGAGAATATAAAAGAAATCACAGGTAAAAATGCACTCGTTTCGAAGAATTCAATCACGAAATTCAATAATAATCATTGTAATAATATCGCAGATGGATCACTTGATGTATAGCGCGAAACGTCAAATCTATTTTTTTAAGGAGATGTATTAAAAGAAATATTTTTTTGTTTTTTTTTCTGTGTTTATTTATTTTTATATTTCCTTATTCGTATGCTTATCATTACAGAGAAAGAGCTGAAGACATTGTAGCACGCATAGACCAAAGATATGGCCTGTGGCATCACGTTTCGCTGTACGTAACCTCCTTGCTATAGAGTCACAAACGTCATCGCTGGCCTTCAGTCCGAATTTTTTTATTATTTGACGACTTTCAACCACCATATCTTTCACCCCCTTATAGCTGTCGGCATGGAACTGCTATGGTGTACAACGGGAGACTTCGGACAACAATTACACACACACACACCATTCGTTTGCGTTCTGTAGTTTTCTCTGCAGAGCGAAATATTAACACACACACATGCAGAATTTTATATACACCGATAACTTTCCATCCCAATATACTCCACCCTTTTATCATTATCAACCCTCAAGTAACAATGCAACAAATAAAACCATTTTCAAAGAGTAAATATAATTTTCAAAGAACCATTATTGTTCCGCATTTCGCGTTATATTCTTCAAATTACTAAATATCTATCAGATCGCTATAAAACCGTGCAGAAAACCTTCCACAGGTATAAATTACTAACTGTACAAATATTTAGGTCTCTGCGTCTTGTCGTTTGGAAGTGATAAGCGTACACTGAACAGACATTCACATTGATATATATAGATAACTAGCTATCCGATCGCCATAAAACCGTGCCTAACGCCTTCCCCGGATATACATTAGTAACTGTACAAATTTTTAGCTCTTTATGTCTTGTGGTTCAGACGTGATAAACGTACACCGAATAGACATTCACATTTATAGATATAGATGACGACCGGTTTCGGTGCACTGTGTCACTGTCATCTGGTCACATATATGTTATAATCTGGTCATCTTGTTAAAAAAATTGGGTATAAAATAACAAGTGCAACATTGCACTTAGTCACTATATAAAAAATACATAAGTTAAAAACATGACAGCTTACAAAATACTGTCATGTTTTTAACTTATGTATTTTTTTAACAAGATGACCAGATTATAACATATAAGTGACCAGATGATGGTGACACAGTGCACCGAAACCGGTCGTCATTTAATATATTGTTAGTGTGCGATCTTGGCTTGTAATTTTGAAAACTATATAAGGAAAATTGTTGAATAAAATTGGCAATTGGGTTTCGTAGAAGCCAAAAAGTGCGGTTGTTCGACATAAAAGTTTATTTTAGTTATCAACAATCGCGTAGAACTATTATTTTTTTCCGCATTTGTTCTATCAGACACGACCTGCGCGCCACTCGTTGTTACACTATTTGATTCATCTTGTCCAAAGTGTAGTATTGGTTCGATACATGGTTGGAGAAGACGTCGAGTTTCATACCTCGTGGCATTCAAGGAGATTAGAATATTAATTTCTTTGGTGTGTTAAACTCCTGCGTTTTATAGTGTCTGGACGGGATATTTTGTGAATAAGATATTCAAATGATTTCTTGTACCAAGAACTTGAAATAACGTCATCAGAAATTGTTTCTCAAAAATACTGCTGAACCCAAAAACTGCTGGGCTCTAAATCGCCGCGGCGGAGTAGCCGAGCGGTCTACAGCCAACACCACCTAGAAGACAAGGCCTTACAACAGGCCGTGCCTACGTCACACTTAGAGGCCCCATCTGCTATCTGACTGGCCGGCCGCTGCGCGGCGGTAGGCGTGCCCCAGCGGCCAGCCAGTGAGGTGGCGGCCGGGGCCTCTTAAGTGTGACGTAGGCACGGCCTGTTGTAAGGCCTTGTCTTCTAGGTGGTGTTGCTACAGCGCCTCGCTGCGGAGCACGCGGTTGCTCGCCGTGGAGGTTCGAGTCCTCCCTGGGGCATGGGTGTGTGTGTTGTCCTTAGGTTAGTTTACCTAGGTTTAAGTAGTTTGTAAGCTACGGACTAATGACCACGCAGTTTGTTCCGATAGATTTACAAACATTTGAACATTTTTTTTTTTTTTTTTTTTTTTTTGTTTTTTTTTTTTTTTTTTTTTTGCTCTAAATCACCAAGATCCTCTCTGTATTAGTTAATGTTGCACTTAAATATAAAGGCGTTCTTCGCTTCTTCTTACTGTGCTGCAATTGTTTTCAAATATTTTATTAAAAAATAACGCAGACAAGGTTGATTGATGAACACATTGAGTCTTGTATTTCACTACCAAACGAATTATGCATAAAATATCAAGGGCACTGCTAACTAAACATCCCCTAAAGTTTCAGGTTAAATGTAAAATATTATGGAATAATTTTTTATGTTTCGAACAAATAGTGATGATGCAAAAGTTTATAGTTGAATGTAGTTGTTTTGTGGTATTCAATACTAAAAAATAAGAATTACTATATTATTAAAAGGAGTAGATCACTCTGATACAATAGTATGAAATAGTAGTTCGCCACGGCTTTGTGGTTGCCTACCCCAGGTCCTGAGTATCACAGAACTCAACCTCGTTTTCTGGTGCAACGAAACGTTACTGCTCTTCGTGACGTACAGAAGGCAGTGCATAAAGGAATTCAGGTCGATGCGGTGATTCTACACTCCCATAAGGTCTTCGATCCGTTCCCCCACAGCCGTGTGGCATACCACTCATACATTACACAACAAAAGGCATAGCGATACGCACAGAAAAATATTAGAAAGCAATGCACTCACGGAGCTGTCATTGGTTTTCCAGTGAATCATGTGAAGACAGACTATAGACTGCGCGTAATACATTGATCCTATATTCATCTAGACACTCTGCAAATCACATTTAAGTGGCAAAAAGTTCATTTACCACTTTAATAACCTTTCCCTACCGTTCCATTCTCTAATAGCGAGCTGGAAGATAAAACCTCAGCGGTGGCAGCACCTTGACGACTTCTCTGCAATTTTATTATACGAAGTGCAGGATCATGCCTTGTCCAAAATTAAAGCCATTATCTCCATTTAGTAAATTGTCAGCTAATCTAATTTCTACTGCTTCCTTGAAAATTCTTTCCAAATGAAGAGGTAGGTGTTAAATGCTTCAAATGGCAGTAAATGACCTGTATCTAAACCGTGTTAATTTGTCTGGCTGTAGTTAGCGAGTGTAACGTCAGTGTTTAACACATCTCTCGTGGACAGTGCATGTTATGAACGATCTCAATTTCCGCATGGTATCTGAAACACACAAGACTTGCGATGCAACAAATCTTCTTTAACAGAAACGACTAAGGTAAGAAAGCTCTCGATCTGAAGGTATCCTCTTCTTCCAGGTCACGTATTTGTATTTTAGGTTTCACAACGAATGCTCTTCGAATTTATTGCTCAGAATATCCACTCGCTTTGAAGACGCTCTTTGAGTGTGTGAGCTCTTTTTGCAAGTTCTCGCCATCAGATATACAGTATCCTCTGTGCTCTAATGTTGATCACCTACGGTTTGTGAAGGGTGGCCGGCCGCGGTGGCCGAGGTGACTGAGGTGCTCCAGTCACGGTCAGCACGGCCACTACGGTCGGGGGTTCGAATCCCCCTCGGGCATGGATATTTGTGCCGTCCTAGTTCATAAGTAGTTTGTAAGTTTAGGGACTGATGACCCCGTAGTTAAGTCCCATAAGCTTAACAAACATTTGAACATTTTTTTTTTTTTTTTTTTTTTTTTTTTTTTTTTTTTTTTTTTTTTGGTGAAAGGTGATCCAGCTACTGGCATGTAAATACAGATCTGTATGTGTAGGTTTACGATACACTGCATGTCCTAATTATCCATCAGTTTTGCGACGAACGAGGACATCCAAGAAAAGAAGGCAGTCATCCTTTTCTATTTCCATATTAAAATTGATACTATCATGGATCGAATTTAAATGGTTAAGAAATCGATGTAACTCATCTTTCCGTGAGGCCATACTATAAACGTGTCGTCCACATATCTCCAGAAGACTCTTGGTTTAAAACTTGCGGAGTCCAAAGCTTTGTCCTCAAAGTCTTCCATAAATAAATTAGCCACCAGAGGGGAGAGGGACCTTCCCATGACGACTTCGTCAATCTGCTCATAAAATTCAAATTTAAATGAAAATAGGATGACCGCATTAGTTGCTACAATAAAGCTTTAATGTCCTGGTCAAAATGTTGGCGCCGCGGTGGAGTAGCCGAGCGGTCTAAAGCGTCTCGCTGCGGAGCGCGCGGCTGCTCGCCGTGGAGGTTCGAGTCCTCTCTTGGGCATGGGTGTGTGTGTTGTCCTTAGGTTAGTTTAGTTTAAGTAGTTTGTAAGCTACGGACTGATGACCACGCAGTTTGGTCCGATAGAATTACAAACATTTGAACATTTTTTCAAAATGTTGGCCAATAAGAGAAAGAGAATCTATTAAAGCTACCTTGGTAAATAATAATAATAACTCGAATGCAATTATGTGACCTGGAAGAAGAGGATACTTTCAGATCAAGAGCTTTCTTACCTTACATGGGTCCTCTTTGCTCAAAGACAAGTAGAATTCTCGTAAAACATCGAGTTAATGTGATCTTCCGGCCACCTATGAACATCGCAATTGTTATCCTCACTTCAGACTTCAGGATCGGGATTTATTTAGGGAAAACACATGGAAGGGTGGACCATCAATAGGCGTCGTTAGGTGGTTGATTTAAAAATATATCTGATATTTATCAACAATAATAATTCCTAAATGGCTAATACTTAACAAATTTAAGGAGAAACGGCATTTTAAAACAAGCCTCAGACGACAGAAAATTACAGTTACAAGTGCACTGTTTTTAGGAAAAACATTAACAAAGTTAAACACACGTTCTACTCAAGATTATCTAATCACAATTTGCTAGAAGCAAGATTTGAATAACACGACCCAGACGAGAGGAAAATAAAATGACAGGTATACTGTTTTTAAGAAAAAACATTAACAATTTTAAAGTGGTCTTTAAGAGTAAATTTCAAATTGCAAGGCACACTTTTACCAGTACAAGACACCACATAGGGCTTTCACTTCAGCACTAAGTATTAGCAATTTAGTAGAAGGCAATGGTTCAACTACGCCCCAGGCGAGGAACATTTGAAATTACCGGTACACTGACCTTAAGGAGAACATTAACTCGCAACTAATTTGAACATGAAATTATGAAGGTTTTACCCTAGGGCACAAGATTATCAAGGTTAATCACAATAGCTTGCCCAGGAGATAATTTTTTGTTTTTTAACAGCCAGGTGTACATGACTAAAATGAACTACAAGCAAGACCGACTTAAAATATAATATAGGTTCAGAGGAAGAGAGACCTTTGAAATCACGGAATTCTGCTGAGTAGAACTTCATCAAGAAATACTTCACTAAAATTGTAAGACCGAGCACGCCTTGACGTGCCCTGTTGAGAACGACCTGGGATACGAGCGCTACCAGGAATGTTGTTGAAATCGCCAGCCAACGTACGTAACGCCAATCCAGGGGCCATGCCATCCTCTCGCCAGAAGTTACCTACGAACAGTCCGCCTTCGTAGCTCAACGGTAACGTCGCTGACTACCACGCAGGAGGCCCGGGTTCGATTCCCGGGTGGAGACTGCGTGTTGTGTGTTGTCCTTATCATCATCATCGGCACGTAAGTCACCCACGCGGCGTCAAGTAAAAAGACGTATACTAAGGCCGCCGAACAGTCCCGCAAGGGATCTCCCGGCCAAGAAATCCATACGCTCATTTCCATTTTTTACTGCGAACAAACAAGCACAGGACCAGAATCGGAATCCACAAGAAGAATACATATCATTCAATATTTTAAACTAAAATCAAAATCAGCGCAACACCACAGTACCTCTAACAAGCAATAATTAATGTTCAAAAATATTCAAATGTTTGTAAATCTATCGGACCAAACTGCGTGGTCATCAGTCCGTAGCTTACAAACTACTTAAACCTAGGTAAACTAAGGACAACACACACACCCATGCCCCAGGGAGGACTCGAACCTCCACGGCGAGCAACCGCGCGCTCCGCAGCGAGACGCTTTAGACCGCTCGGCTACTCCACCGCGGCTAATGTTCAAATGTTCAAATGTTTGTATAGTTTATGGGACTTAGCTACGGGGTCATCAGTCCCTAAACTTATGAACTACTTACGAACTGGGACGGTACAAATATCCATGCCCGAGGGGGGATTCGAACCCCAGACCGTAGTGGCCGTGCAGACCGTGACTGGAGCGCCTCAGTCCCCTCGGCCACCGCGGCCGGCAATAATTAAAGAAACTCCTGCACAAGTTTTAAATTTAACCAGGTAACCGTCTAAATAATGACAACCGGAAGCGCCGCTTCCACGCTATTTCAGAGCCACAGAAAAACAGAGTAACTAATCTACACACAGTAGAACATGGTATACATAATAACAAATTCTTTAATGACTATGCTGCCACTCCCGCACACTTCTGCCTTCTTGGTCACGTGCTCCTTTGAAACACGTGCACACTCCCAAATGAGTGTTAACACACGCGGCAATGCGTGCACTCCATAAGAGATTGGCAGCAACAACCATATCAGCAGGCGCTAACCGGAGAATAATTACACTGTCTTCAGGTTCCGGCATATGAACTTCAAGCTGCTAAACAGCAAAATCTGCACCACTTAATATATAGGCCTTTAACAACTGCAACAGAGGAAACACTCAACTTTCAGATGGGTCGGCGGAACGAAGAAACCATCACGATCCAGCGCTCCAGTGACTGCTTTTCCAACCCGGATGCTCACTGATGGCCATTCCAATGTCATAACGATCGCTCGGCCGGAAATCAGAATGATTTCACCAGGGCAGGGCGAACAACAACAACTGTCAACTCCCCGTCGCTGCACACAGCACGTCCTCTCCACCACGTGTCTGCTAAGAAACTCACTCCTGCGATGTTCACAGGGACCAGCGAACACACACACCATAGATAATACAGAAACCAACATCGATAGCCCAAAACAAATGGAGCCGGCCGCGGAGCCCGACGGGACTAAGGCGCTCCAGTCACAGTCTGCACGGCCACTACGGTCGGGTTCGAATCCCCCCTCGGGC
The DNA here is from genome assembly GCA_026315105.1 of Locusta migratoria. Taxonomy (NCBI): domain Eukaryota; kingdom Metazoa; phylum Arthropoda; class Insecta; order Orthoptera; family Acrididae; genus Locusta; species Locusta migratoria. The sequence goes on along the minus strand of CM048744.1, from coordinate 398,174,219 downwards.
ATGGATATTTGTGCCGTCCTAGTTTGTAAGTAGTTCATAAGTAGTTTGTAAGTTTAGGGACTGATGACCCCGTAGTTAAGTCCCTTAAGCTTAAAAAACATTTGAACATTTTTGAACAAAGTGGCGCCAGTGGCCCCGAACACACCAGCCAGAACCACACGGTTCAGCAACCTTATTCGGTTCTGTTAGTGTGTTTCAGATTCCATGCAGAAATTGTCATCATTCATACATCATTCAGAGAAGTCAGCTGTGGCGGAACATTGTTTAAATATAGCTCATTTACTGTGATGTATAGATTTTAACACTTACCTCTTCATTTTGGCAATCAATTTTCAAGGAAGCAATAGAAATTAGATTAGCTGACAATTTAATAAATTGAGATAATGGCTTCCATTTGGACAAGGAGCGGAATCCTGCACTTGGTATAATAAAACTGCAGAGAAGTCGTCAAGGTGCTGCCGCCGCAGAACATTCATCGCCAAGGGAATCCTTTCGCATCGGGAAGGGGGAGGGAGGGAGAGAGGCCTGCTAAGCGTACCTCTTTTTGCCGCCGACTAGCATCTATGACCCGCATGCATAGCTCCGCCGCGATGGGGCATGTAAGACTGCCAGTGCTTGTCGGCTACGACCACATCCAGTTCCCTCATCTCCTGCAGTACCTTGAACATATCCGGATCCTTTACGTGGACTGTAAAATAGATTCCCCTGACTCTCTGCTCTTCCGCATCCCTACCAGTTCTGGGCCTCTGACACACCTCTATTACTGCAGCCCTCCCTCCATCCACCAGGCCTCGCTCCACATTCTCTCCCATAGTAACTGTTACTTCGGAATCCTTGAAGACCTTTTCTTTAAATAGAATAAAACTTGAAACTTTCATGTGACAAAAATTATTTAAGGCAGACTATTATAACCAAGGAAAATTATGGTATGTGTAACAGAACCCTGCATCTATAGGCATTTTTCTTGTTAATCTTACACAGCTTTTTTCCTAATCCAACATTTTATATTTTTTCACAAATCAACGTATATGACCATAATACGTGATTATCAGTCGCTTGACTTACACACCAATTACTTGACTAACTTAAACTAACTTACGCTAAGGAGAACACAAACACCTATGCCCGAGGGAGGATTCGAACCCATGACCGTAGCGGCCGTGCAGATCGTGGCTGGAGCGCCTCAGACCGCTCGGCCACTCTTCCGACTATTTTTTCATAATAACACTTTTTGTAGCTTCATTATTAGACACTACTGTCTGGCATGTAATCAGAATTCGTGTTAGTCAAGGGCAATTACGGTAAATGATGTCTTTTAAAAATATGCATAATGTAAACTGCGCCCACTCATGGCGCTTAGTATTAACTTACCATATAGTAATCTAATATAGCGTAGGATTACTATCTATTGCAGTTTTTAAAAAAATACGAAAAATAAGTACAAAAATTTAACATGTGAACATGTGAAAGGTCATAAAACATTTAACATGTTACAAAACTCCACTAATATGGTCGATTTTATATTGTATTTTAACTTCATAAATTTCAAATGGTCAATCAAAACTAATATCTATATTTGTCATAGAAAGAAAAAAAATTGTTACTTCAATGTAAAGCTTTGATTGCCTAGTTTGTGATCTAGATATATTACATAATGACATACACTGTATATTATTTAAAAAAATAAAAATAAAATAAAATAAAACAACGTAAAACACGACCACCTGTGGTGCTGAGCGTCGAGACGCTGTACAGTAGTGGCCTCCAGTGTCAGCCATGTCTTCCTATACTGTACGAATAGTAATTCCCGTCATTACTGCATATGACCATGTACCGCTGAGACAGCATTTAACGTAATGTTAGTTACTCAAAATTCAAATGTTTGGAAACCTGACGGACCAAACTGCTTGGTCATCCGTCAGTAGCTTACAAACTACTTAAACTAAGATGAACTAACAAGGACAACACACACAACCATGCCCCTGGGAGGACTCGAACTTCCGATAGAGAACAACCGCGCGCTCCGCAGCGAGACGCCTTAGACCGCTCGGCTACTCCACCGCGGCTTAGTTATTCACGACTGCGACTCTAACACCGTGTCGCCTTTTTATAAAATTTTGGTGTGTAAAAGTTCTTTTATGCTTTTGATTCTTGTAAAGTTGCCTGATTGTATGAACCTAACCACATATCTGGCTTATAATGTTATATTTTGTGCATTCCTTCCCACCGCTTGGCTATTCCCTCCCCCTTCCAACCCTGAAGTCATTACGCTCCCTCCCCGCCCTTTCCCACTCCTTCCTCCTGCGTTTCTCACCCTCCCTCCCCCCCCTCCCTTCCCCTGTGGGGCCCGCAGTGTTGTCGTTTTAAACAGTGCTGCGTCCAGCGTCAGTGACTTCAGCGTGTTTAATCTTTAATCAGTGCGTCCACCGCCCAAAACAAGTGTCTCGGAGTGTTTTTCGTGTGTCCAGTGTCCGATTTCTCACTGTGTTTTTAACACAACCGTGGCACAAGGATTTTACCTTACATGTTTTTATCATCTGTCTACTGTATATCGCCGTCAATTACTTCTACATGTCATTTTAACGCCATACCATTGTTATTTTAATCTCGTCATCTCCATCTGAATAACTGTTCATTAGTCTCGCTAAAACTCGAGAACGACTGAACCGATTTGGCTAATTTTAGTCTTGAAATATTCGTGTAAGTTCAGGGAAGGTTTAAACGGTGATAAAATTTGGAAAATTTGTCCGTAAGACAGGAAAATCTGGAAAAACTGAACAGCTTTTTCCAGTGAGCTACCAATACCCTTCGTCCAATTGCGATAAAAGTTTGTACATTTCATGTTGATAGCAAGAGGAACGGTCACATGAAATAAAAATTCAGAAACTTTGCCCGGAATGTAGGAAAATTTAGGAAAAACCGAAAGCGATTTTTTTCTATGAATAAAAATCAATGGTTGTAAGAGCATAACTTGAGTACTCGTTGACAGGACAAGGTTTGTACGAAGAAGGGAAATTCTGTTTTTGTTTTGTTCATTATGGCCTTGAAAAAGTTTTCATTAAAAAATAGGGACAGTTAAAAAGCAAAATTCGAACCAAGTTCCTTTTTCAATGTGTTTATGAATGTACTCAGCACTATAAGTTGAGAACCGTTCATTTTGATTATCTGGCGTTCAGCGAAAGATGAACGTTCTTATGAACTAAAAATTTGAGAAGGTTACCCGGAAAATTTGAAAATTCGCGAGACACTGAAAGAGATTTTTGCAATGACATATCAATATTATTCGTTTGATTGCCATAAAATTTTGCATATTTGTCGTTTAAAGCAAGGGTAACTTCCTTATGAAATAAAAATTAGAAAAAGCTTCCCGCAAAATTGTAAAATACAGAAAAAATAGAAAGAGATTTTTCTATGAAATATCAATACCGCTCATCTGATTGGGATGAATTCGACGTTCAAGCGAGTGGAAAGTTTGAATGAAGTAAAAGCTTGGAATAGTTGGGTAGAAAATACGAAAATTTGTGGAAAACTGGAAGAGCTCTTTTCTTTGGGATGTCAATATCATTCGTACGATTACGATAAAATTTTGCACATTTGACGTTCAAAGCAAGAAAAAATGGTTGTTAAGCTTATGGGACTTAACTGTGGGGTCATCAGTCCCTAAACTTACAAACTACTTATGAACTACTTACGAACTAGGACGGCACAAATATCCATGCCCGAGGGGGGATTCGAACCCCCGACCGCAGTGGCCGTGCTGACCCTGACTGGAGCGCCTCAGTCACTTTTTTTTTTTTTTTAGTAATTTCTTCTTTAGAGACAAATGAAATTTCTCCTTGTAAAAGATTTAAATTGTCGTGAGGACTCCTTCTTCTAGAGTCTGTTAAAGAAAATGTTTTTCTGAAACTAAATTAAAACTTCTTCGTCGAAGTTTTTGTTTTTAACGTTCTTCTGCGAAAGCCAAATTAAATATAAACAGGGCCTAAAATAAATAAATAAAATTGATCCTTCTCCTTCCTCCTGAACTTCTATGGATGCACATGAGCTGAAAATAAAGGGGTCTTGAAGAAGGGTGATATATCAACCACATCATTTTATACTGGCGTTCCTTTTCCAGCACGGTGTATGCCCTCGGAGTTCGTCTTCTCGAAATTTATTTTGCAGTTTACCGTTGATAATCGAATTCGAAATGTTCATCCTCTCATCTAATCAATATTTATTGCAAAACTGAGGCTTCTCTTAATTCCGATTACGCAACCGGCCGAAAATTTCAGCGCTTAGTGTTTCATTAAGATTGTATTGTTACAATCACCGTTTCAGATGATTGTTCTTCTCAGAAAACATGCATAATGTTTTTTGTAGTTTTTTTCTTCGAGTTAGTGTATGGTGCTGGGTCGTGATGTAGAGCCAGTAATCTTCCTTGCTCTTTTTATCGTGCGTCATGATATAGTGCACTGTGTGTCCTATTATCCAATTGGCGGCATTTCGTTTGGTCATGGGGTAGGGATTTGCCTGTGGATTCAAAAAATCTGATGGTTTGTAGACATTAGGCGTCGTCCTATTGATAATCGCTAATTTCTGTGTGACCAACTGCCAAATGTCCTTGACGCTGTCACATACCAGCCTGTGTTCTTCTGTATCCGTAAGATGGCATGATGTACACAAAGGAGAGTTGACGAGATGTATGGCATGAAGTTTGTCGTTAGTTGTTATTTTCCGGTTTACAGCTTTGTACCATGTGGCTTTTACTTTAGAAGGAAGGTTGGGGTCGTGAATATTTTTCCAAATTATTGGCCAGTCGTAAACAGGATATTTTTGTTCGATGGCATTATTTCCCTTGTTTTTCATGAGTTCCTTGTAAACTTCCTTCACGATCATCATCTTCTGTCCTGTTATTGTCGAAGATAGATAGCTATATTCGACTAAAAAGTGTCTAACATGATAAAAGCCAATAGGGATGTGGTGTACATCAATTGGAGGTTGTATGCTGACAGGAGCTATTTCATTTAGCAGATGGGCTGTGAGGCTGTTGGGCGACGTTTGCCATAGCTTGTACGTCTTGCAAACATACAAAGATCTTAACTTATAGGTGACATCTGTGAGGTTCAGTCCACCTTTCTGTGTAGGAAGTGTGAGTGTGCTGAACTTCACTTTAAAAATATTGCCTTGGCTGACAAAGTTCCCCAATGCCGACATGATTCTTTTGGCGATGCCGTGCGGTACGGGAAAGGCTTGTGCAACATAATTAAGTTTCGATGTCATGTATACATTAACAAGCGTGGTTTTTTGAAGTTCGTCAAGGTGCCTCAGTCTGTTTTCTTGAATAACTGCACGTATTTTAGCAAGTAGTTGTCTGTAGTTTATAGCGATGGTATGCCGGATATTATTCCTGAATTCAATCCCTAAGCACTTGAGTTGGTCAACTTCTGGTAACTGTTCTAGGCTTGGCGTACATTTCCCTTTACCTATATTCATAATGCCTGACTTCCTTTTGTTTAGCTTCGCTCCGGATGCCAGTTCATATTTGTGCACCATTTGCAGAGCTTGCGCCAGTTCTTGCTCGTTCATAACCAGAAAACCAACATCGTCTGCATATGCGTTACACACTATTTTCTGGCTATTTATATGCAATCCTTGTAGTTGTTGTGTAAGCGTGGAAAGCAGAGGTTCGATCGCAATGGCAAATAACGCCATTGACATGGGACATCCTTGTCTTACAGAGGAATCCATCATAGTCGGTTGGCTTAATTATCCATTTATCATTATACGTGCTACGCTATTACGTAATATTTGTTCAATTATCCGCAGGAAACCCGGAGAGAACCCCACTACTTTCATGGTATTAAGAAGGTATTGATGATTAACTCTGTCAAATGCCTTCTCAAAGTCTAACGACACTATTGCACACTTTATTCGACAGACTTCCGCAGTTGCTATGATATCCCGGTATTCGCATATATTTTGTGAGATACTTCTGTCTTTACCGACACATTTTTGGTACTGGCCAGTTATTGAATTCATGATCAGTTTCATTCTTCTTGCCAGTATGCGTGCAAAAATCTTATAGTCACTATTCAATAGTGTGATCGGACGTAAATTTTCAATTCCTTTGCTTGCTGAGTTCTTTGGAATTAGGACTATAACGCCCTCCGGGAATTCTTTTGGGATGTCGACATTGCCGGTCAGAAGTTCGTTACACATACTTAGTAATTTGCTCTTCAGTATAGGCCAGAACACTTGGTAAAATTCTATGGGGATCCCATCAGGTCCTGGGGATTTATTTTTAGGACTCCGTGCTATTGCATCTTTCAGCTCTTCTTCTTCTATATCCGTTGTGAGATGTTCTCGTTCCTCCACAGTGAGTCTTCCTGTTATCTTCCTTGTCAGCTCATCCTGCATATTTTCATCAGTGGATTTATGTGACATTAGTTCCGATATATAGTTATGAATTGCGTCTTTAATTTCATTTTGTTTCGTAAGAGTTTTTCCATTAGGTAACTTAAGTCCTGTCAGGATTTTTCTACTCCCTCTCTTGTTTTCACGCATAACGTGGAATATTGACGGTTCTTCCCCGTCTATATTATTCTGCACTCTAGACCGTATTTTAAAACCTTCCGCTTGCTTCCGTTTTAGAGCTAAAATTTTTGCTTTGATTTTCTGAATCCTTGTGTAATTGTCTATCATTTGTTCATCCATGGTGTACAAATCCCTAAGACATTGAAAATAAAATTCAGTAGTTTTTTTATACCAAAAGTTCCTCTGTTGTGAGTATTCAATCAGCGTTTTACGTATCTTGGGCTTCGCACACTTCAACCACCAAGCTGTGATCGAGCTGTATGACGGTATTCTGTTCTCACATTGTTGCCAGACATTGGTGATCGACGCGCGACATTCCTCATCTTGCAGATGTGAGATGTTGAGTTTCCATAAGCCTCTAGCTCGGTAAGTCTCTTGTTTCTGCAAATTAATTGTTGTGATGTAAGCCGCATGATCAGAGAAGCAGGTGGGCCACACTTCAGACTGGAGAATGTGGTCCTTCATATCAGCTGATACATAAATTCTATCCAGCCTGCTGGCTGAATGACTAGTAAAGTAAGTAAACCCAGGTGCCGCACCGTGGGTATGCTCCCAGGTGTCGGTTAATTTCAGTTGTTGTACTATACGCTCAAGTTCGATGGATTTATTACAGTTCGGTATCTGATCTTTGGGGTTAAGAACACAATTGAAGTCACCGGCTAGGATAATATGATCTTTATGGTTACGGAAGAGAGGAACGATGTCACTTCTATAAAATTCCGCTCTCGCACGCCGGTTATTATTTCCGGATGGTGCGTACACATTGATAATGCGCGTGTTGTTGATAGTTGCCGCAAGTCCTCTGCTGCTTACAAGTGTTTCTATTTCTTCGACTCGAATGCCTTCTTTCGTTAGAATTGCGGTTCCTAGTTCTGCACCGTTGCCAGGGTTGGTGATTGCGTTATAGCCCTGTATCGCATCGAGATTAATATCTGATACTTCTTGCAAAAGTAGTATGTCAATATCGGCTGCGTGCGCAAAATCTTTCACGTGTTGGAGACGGATGGAAGAGCGTATCTTATTAATATTTAGCGTGGCGACCTTGAAAGCTTGTGTTGCGTTCATATTGTTACTAATTTATGTTAAAATTCGTCATATGAGGTACTGTCGGAAACATCCCCTGTTCCACTCATCTGTTCCAAGGAAGTTGTATCCATCGTGTTCAGTTCATCCTGTTGCTGATCGAGGGGATTCGCGGTTGTACCAATACCTGCCATTTCTTCATCTGCATTCCTTTCATTCAATTCCTCTGCCCAGCTTTTGTGCTGGTTGCTCTTCAGGGTGTCTGAGTTCGAACCTTGTATTTGGGAAGAAACTTTTACATCGCAAGGGGGTTTCTGCTGCATTTTTCCTTGTGGCAAATGTTCCGATGGGATAACACACAATGAACGTTTGTCGACTTTCATTGATTCGGATTGCTGCGTGCTCGCAACCGAAGTCTTCAGTAATTCCTCACGTTGCTTCTTGCTGATCTCCTTAGCTTTTTCTCTCAAGGGACGTGCTAGTTCTTCAGCATTCTTAGCAGCAAGTCTTCTCTTCTTATTTCTTCTTGTAGGACTTCGTTGTGGAGAAGCTCCACTGTCTTCTGTAGCGACAGTTGTTTCTCGAACATGGTCTTTGGCTTTTGTGGTTGAAACCTCTAGCTTTTTGTCTTTTTCTCCGGTCAAGTCCTTCAGATTAATATTAGGCTCTGCGCTCGGTGCCGTCTGAGTACCAGCAGTAGCCTCTTCTTCTTGACGGTTTGCTACTATCGCTGGACTAGTGTCCATTATTAAACCTGAAGCCTGTTCCTCCACGACTACAACAGATGTTGGAGTTTCAATATGCGTAGAGGGGTTCTGTTGTGAAATTTCTACAGTCTCCATAACGTTATCTGCCTCAGGTACTTCAGAAAACGTACTCAATTCGGGGGCCGTAGTTGTAGCAGCGGGTCTGCGCGCCGCGGCGGCGTACGTCACGGGCATGGATGTCAACACGGGGGGCCTGTCTGCCTCGCCGGCGGGCAGCTGCGCCACGCGCCGCTGCAGGCACTCGGCTCGCACGTGGCCTGTTTTGCCACAAGCTGCACACGTCTTAGGCTGGTCATCGTACATAACTATCGCACGGTAACCACAAACCTCAATGTACGATGGAATGTGTCTCCGTAGATCGACTTTCAATTGGCGCACTCCGTTTAAAACCGGAAATTTATGGGAGTTGGACCATCTCTCGCCAACGTTACTGATAACCCTGCCATACTTCGAAATTACGTCGTCGATCTCTTCACTGGTTATTTCAAATGGAAGTTCAAATATGCCAACTGTCCGTATTCCAAAGCCAGCATGAGAGACGTAAACAGTGCCAACTTTTCCGTCACTGTATTTAAATTTTGCCTCGCCTCCACAAGATTCGACAATTTTCGAGCATAAATCAGATCGAGCTAATTTCACGAAAACCATGCTGCTTACAATCGACAGATGGATCCCAATTATGTCATCCAGTCCTAGTTTAAATTCAGTCTCTAACCATTCCTCAACTTCGAACGATTTTGGTCGAGTCAAGTTCTTATCAAACGTGAACCTCAGGGTATCTTTTCTATCCTTTACAACCGGTTGCGTCATCACGAAATCGTTCTCATTTTCTTCACAGCACAACGAATACCGCTACAGCAAGCGCAGCGACTCACCACTCGTAAACAGCGTCGGCGCAGCGTACAGCACGGCACAACCTTCCTCCTCGCCGTCCGCCGGCAGACTGTCACCTCGGCCACCGCGGCCGGCTCAAAGCAAGAGTACATACATATTATCAATTGCGAAACATCGCCGGGTCGACTAGGTGATCCGGTTAACTTCCTATCACTTACATCTGAATATAAGCCATATTAATTTAAATCATATGTATTTTAGACCCAATAGCTTTAATAAAGGCATCATCAGATAGTCTACGTACCGGCTCAATAGTGGGCGGAAAGAGTGGACAAATCACTCACATATGTCCAGGATAATTTTCATGTCACATTCGTGGAAGTTCAGGTTAAGTTTAAACGGGATATGGAAAAATTGCGAGGAAAATTTATATTTAAAAAATGTAAAATAATGACTTGGTTGTTGTGTTGTGTGCGTTCACAAATATGCCTTGAAAGAGTAAAGTTCGCTTTACACGATGTGAACCCGTATATGAATTGTCAAAGATAAAAATGTCCGTTTATCACCGCTTAAACCTTCACTGAACTTATGTGAATGTGACATGAACATTATCCTGGACAAGTGTGCGTGATTTGCCCACTCTTTCCGCCCACTATCGAGCCGATACTTAGGCATATGTATTTTATACCCAGTAGCCTTTATAAAGCTACTGGGTCTAAAATACATATGATTTAAATTAATATGGTAAGTGATACGACGTTCACCGGGTCATCTAGTTGGTTTATAAATTCTCTCGACTGAAGAGCAGCGCCTAAGCTACTGCCAGCCTGCTGACTGGTTGTATGATTGTACGGGTAGCGTGAAATAACAGTGAAGAAAAAAAACTTGTCGGCAGTCTTGGACTCAGTCTGAAGATGGACGGAAGATATGCGGCCGAAATATCAGTGGAAGAAGTGGATTTTGTACGGCTGCACGCCCGAAATTTATCGGATTAGATTTTAAACTGGTTGCATTTTAATGAATAAAGTGTCAAGATCAGAACATTTATTGTATATTAGGTTGTGCTCACGGTTACATTCTGTCACTCTGATAAAATTTTCATAGTCAAGTTAGCGAAATTTAAGTTAAATTGCAGCATAATTGCCAATCACACAACAACATGCGACACGATTCTTAAACCATCACTCAGTTTATTTCAATCAATTTTTTAAACAATGTTATGAAGAATAGTTTCATGACTTCTTGATGGTAGAAAGTGAAGAAAAGTTAAGACTCCTATTACAAACAGGGATATAAGAAATCTCAAATGTTTGATTCAATGCTAAGAATCAATGAAACTAAATTTATTGAAATTATACCTATCTATTCGTGGAATATATAAGGTGTAATAATGGAGGTACTTTATGTGGTGAATTATGTAGTCTCCCAGACTGGTGGTGACTGCAATCATGAAATCGTCACTTCCCAGAAAGTGAATATATAGCACTCAAAATGTTTTAAGGTACAGAGGTATAACTGTAACAACGCAGCAGCGCATCTTCCAAACGTCCAAGGAATCTAGCCTGCAAATCAGGCTCAAAATAGCGCCACGGTAGCAGTTGTTTGTAAACGTCTGGAATAGAATACCGGAAGAGCAGCAAATACGTCGGACATTTTAATGGGCCTAACATATTGCTTTACGTTATCTTTAAATCATATGACTTCGAAGCGCGAGTAGTTGTTACCTGTGAAGACAGCACAATCTTAACGGTCATTTAAAGTGACTGCGTATCTTTCGTGTTCCCAGTTTCTTCCTCTCCCGACTGCGTTTGACTTTTCGCTCGCCAGTGCATGGCAAATCAGCTTAACGAGCTCGTTTGGATGTACATCCGCTCAGTCCTCACGTGCTATCTGTCTGCGATTCTAATTATTTAAATGGGCACTGTTTTTAAAGTCCTGTAATTTGTAAATCCTTCTCATGATTCTTTCGTGGTGTTGAAGATTTCCGGAAACGACCTCTCTTCGTTATACGTTACATTCCTGAAGTTCTATTGACCTCTCTGTATCACACAGTGCACGGTACTAATGCCTTCGAAAACGCCGCGTGCGAATATGCGATTCTTCAACGGCCCAAAATCGGGTATAGTCGACAACAGAGACAAAGGGTGAAGTGTTCTGAACAGTCCTTGCTCTCTCGGTATTTTGTATACCTATCAGAACATGGGCATGCTGTAGCTATCCTACAGTACAGGGATAATCTTTACACGTTTCCTGCAGGCCAGGATGCGGAATTTCGATGAAGTGATTAGATCGAAGTTGAAAGAAAACAATTTCCATACCCGACTAAAGCAACGTTTTTACATTCAAAATCACTTTCACATCAAGCAGTCTAATATAAAAAGCCTCACTAATTACATTTTCAGATGATACTATGAGAATGTCAATGTTATAACCTCTTTTTCAAAAGCAGAATTATCCTTTGGTGCAAACTATTTAATGCAGATTACAAAATGATTTATGATCAAATAACCACCATGTGTCTCTTCCAGTTAGTTTCAACCACTAACGTATAATTTCCCTCTTATGATATTTATATCGCGTTACCTTATTTCTTAAAATGTAACTTGTGGTAGAATGTAATACCTTGATTGAAATGACACAGACGACAGACATTTTTTTATGATCGAGCGTAGTTCTAAGCGTGGTTTTGGGATGTCCCTTGTTAGACACTTGCAAAGAGAGGAAAGTATGAAGGCTTTTCTATAAAGGGAAACTTTGTAAAATATTTCAGCATGTTCTTTGTTAAAATAGCGCGATTATGTTCGCATTCCAGAATTTTTGTGTGCTTAGCAGATTGAAGCATGAGGCAGCTGCTTTTCCATTATTATGTCAGAGTTCTCTCAAACTTGTGAGAATCTCTCCTGACATGAAGTAACAATACGGATACGACTGTCTCTCTGTTTGTCTGTCTCTCTTTGGCCCTTTCCCGCACATGCTGGGTCGGCAGTATGTTAAACGCGGATTTGGCATGTGTTAATATTTACAAATGTTCAAATGTTTGTTAAGCTTATGGGACTTAACTACGGGGTCATCAGTCCCTAAACTTACAAACTACTTATGAACTACTTACGAACTAGGGCGGCACAAATATCCATGCCCGAGGGGGGATTCGAACCCCCGACCGTAGTGGCCGTGCTGACCGTGACTGGAGCGCCTCAGTCACCTCGGCCACCGCGGCCGGCTAATATTTACAGAGTGGTCGGATATCCTGCCGTCACGCCATGCCCCGAGGAGGAAATGTGTACGCAAATGTCTGCGTATAGTGTTATGTGTTTGCGAAAGTGTAAAGTGTTACGAAATGTTTGCGAATCGTGTTACTGAGGCGAAACTTGGGGATCAGTCCGGTATTCACCAAAGGGTCCGGCACCGGTGACAGAGCGGGCGTTCTGCGGTGCACCAGTCACAGTCTGCACGGCCACTACGGTCGGGGGTTCGAATACCCCACCGGGCATGGATATTTGTGCCGTTCTTAGTATTAGCTAGTTCATAAGTAGTTTGTAAGTTTAGGGACTGATGTCCCCGTTGTTAAGTCCCATAAGCTCTACAAACATTTGAACATTTGATCACCAAAGGGGATGTGGAAAACAACAATGCGGATACGACTAAACTTCGGAATTGACCTACTAGGCGTGGCATAACTAGTCAGCACATGCAGTGTGCTTTCTATATGATTATATGAGCCGGCCGCGGTGGCCGAGGAGACTGAGGCGCTCCAGTCACGGTCTGCACGACCACTACGATCGGGGGTTCTACTCCGCCCTCGGGCATGGATATTTGTGCCGTCCTTAGTATAAGGTAGAACATAAGTAGTTTGTAAGTTTAGGGACTGATGACCCCGTAGTTATGTCCCGTAAGCTCTACAAACTTTTGAACATTTTTTGAACGAATTAGCCGTCTTACCCACTGCGTCATATTTGCTTTGCTCATGCGTGATTGTTTCCATCTTTGTGTGGGTTGAGTGACGTCTGTGGACATTCTAAGGAACAATGTTCTTGTGGCAATATGTGCTTTCAGCGTCAGTGTTGGAGAGACATTGGAACCAACGTGATACAAAATTTTTCTCGATGTGTACATAATTTTCCTTCAGATGTGTGAAAATAAGCGCAAATATATTCGGAAAGTATCGTCCAATACCATCAGTTATTGCCGGGTAGAAATAATTTGATTTCCGTATTGTCAGTGATAAATAATAATTTTTATTTCCTTTAAATGAATAAATCATCTAAATTACGTGCAAATATTACAATGAACAGGGTGCTTTCGCTACTCTAGAGGGCGCCTAGGAAGAACGAGGGATCGTAGAACATTAAATCTTAGCGGAAACTTTTTAAGGCTGTACTGAAGATAAGTAACGAATAAACCGTTGAAATGAAAACATTTCCACGTGACAGGCTAACAAAATATTAAAAGCAACCATGTTTACGATCCAGGTTACAGATATTGGTCAATGTATCGACCATCTGCATTGACGGCAGTTGGTACGGATATTCTTTCAAACTTAGTCGCAGCGGTTTCGGATCGGTGGACCCTGCAATGCTCAGCTCCTGGATGATGCTACTGCACTGCTCTACGATCGCACAGGAGCCATTCAAGAACCACCGGTAAACTCTAACTGCCATGGTGAAATGGCCGAGCGTTCTGAGGCGCCTTGCTGCCGAACGGGAGGTTGCTTCCAGTCGGAGGTTCGAGTCCTCCCTCGAGCATTGTTGTCGTTAGGTTCTTGTTTTAAGTTAGTTTAAGTATTTTGTAAGCCTAGAGATTGATAACGTCAGTAGTTAACGACATTTTTTTCGATTCGAACTGCCTAATCATGATTTTCAACCCCGGAGTGAAAGGTTACCTCAACGTATCCCTTTAACAAATAGATGTATGCGAAGCGGAGCAGCACCATTTCTGTTCTACACTCAGTTTCTCTGGCGGTGTTACGAGAAATAAGTAAACACCAATATGCCATATAGTTTCAATATCTCTTTCGGCAATGTGTGTGTCCAGTAACGGAGATAAATGCACTACACTTCATAAAGTGGTCTCAACATTATGCAAATGTAAGTTAAAACGCTCACTGCTGCTCTAAATTACTTTATGAGTGGCCAAAGTACTTGCACAACGGAAATTTATCTGATTGATCATTCCGTAAGGGAGCAGCCAATGTTTAACAAGCACGAAATCAGTGCTAAAAAATAAATGAACAGATAATTAAACATGGGACAGGGAACATGAAATCATAAAGTAGAGGTTTCATACTTTAAATCATAATCTATGCAGTAAAATGAAAAAGCAAATAAATGTGGAGAGACCAAATAAAGCTCACACCTTGTAGAAACGTGGATTAAATGATAAAATTACTGCCTGTAATAAAAATGGTTTCTGCCCTTTATGAAATTTGCAAATATACAATAGGTAGCTGATAGCACATTCATTCATTCACAGACACATACATAATGCTTGCGATACATTACTAGGCGGCTACACTTGTCACAAATTTAAGAACACTATACACCAAACGAACTCATGTTTGGGGAGTCAGCAGCTCATTATTCTTAAGTACCATGTGGTGTTTGACCACGCCGAATTTCATAACACTTACAAACAGAATTTAATGTAGAATAAGAAAGTAAAGCACACACGAGAATTCGTATAAAAGAAAGCTAGTAATGATAAAAGCATGGTTGAACCGCTACGAAACCACGTGGTGCAATCGGTCATACAAGACAGGAAAGACGGAATCAAATTAGAAAATCTGATAAATGTTTAGCATACTCGCGGATGCACATTGTGAAAAGTTAGTTAAAAACAGGAAGGAAATTCGAACACACTAAGTTACACAAAGGCTGAAGGCCACACACGAGTGTTCTAACTTGAGCAAAACCCGTCACACAATCATCACTAGAATGAAAATGAAAATGGAAATACTAAATTTACACTGAATTACTCGAGTTCGCACAGCGAAAGAATTACTCAAGAAAAATATCACTGAAAAACCAAGACTGCCTGATCACAAAGAAAACAAATTTGTAACAGCATGCCTTCCCCTCAGTGTAATTCGACGAAGTCGCAGCAAGAGTGAAGCTCTAAAGCCACGCCAAAACCTTCCCCACCACACACCAGTTATAGAGCGCGCTGAAAACGATGCAGAGTGTGTTCAGAGCCTACTGTTTACCAACCCTCGCTACTTGGTGAAGACAATTCTCTCTACAGTCGCTACCAGAGAGGTCTCCTGTTACCTCTTTCGTCCAATATTAGGTTGGTACGACACTAAGAACACGGTCACCTCGCCATCTGGCCAGCCAGCAGACGCTAGCGCAGACGATAAACGAAGTAAAAAGTGGCCTAAAGCGCGAGGCGGTGACTGTAAGCCATTGCGCGGCAGTCAATAAACCTTCCACATACAAATGAACACACAAGTTCAATCACAAGGGTGGAAACATATACAAATATGGGGCATTGATCAATAATAATAAGAATAAAATAATTAACACACAAATAGATAACATTAATGGGGCAGAAACACTTTAGGTTAATGAATAACTCAAAATAAATTATTTCGAAAAATAAATATTTAATAGTATTTTACAAAGATACAATGCTACCTCTTTATGAGATCCTCTGTATATTTTAATCGACTATTCGGAGGATTGCTTTCGTGTGAACTAATGTGCTGCAACATACACAACCGAAAATCTTGCGACAGGCGTTATTAACGTATGGTACCTATCGAGGCTACAGCTTGGACAGCCCCACAAAAAGTTTATTTTTTCCTCTCTCTAATAGGTCTAAACCTAAGTTCAAGTGCTTATAAACGAGGTAAAGTCATGAAGATCTGTCTTTCCCTGCCACGTCGGGGACTTTTCGCGGCTGCCATTTTCACTCTCCGTTGGCTGGTATTGATTTGCGTTTTTAGGTTATCTGCCACAAAAAATTAGCTGTCAATAATTCTTTTGTTGTGTTCAGTTTCATTAGATTATTTCGTCTGACTGGGAATCAAGTGTCCGTATCCTTGTTCCTGCAGACACTGGCGTTTTGTCGCAGAAGATAACAGTTTGTGTCATGTATCCCATCTGCTTTTTTTATCGGTTCGCTTACTGAAGATCTTCAGATCTACGTATTTTATGCGTTGATGTCATTTTCGCTGTATCAGGATGTATTTACAAGCCCAAGTCCTGTGTGCGAAACAGGCTGGTAGTTTCAGCCTCAACCGACATTATCAAGTGATAAAAATGGATGTTTAGTCCTAATTACATCAAACAGATCTAGAACGCAGTTTAATAATGACTATTTTTTTATTCACGACAGATTTTGTGTGAATTTGTTAAAATAATAAACTTTACGAAAACTTGTTTCATTTGTGTACATCATCTGTAATTTGTTTCTAACGTATTTGTTGCACAGGACCGTATCAAATTGGATGGAGTGCAGTTCATGTATTATTAATACAAAACGTAGACTAGGGCTCGGTGTCGCTATTCTGAGCCACGTCGATAATCGGATGCCGTCGAAAATGACGTTCGCACACGGTACTGTACGCGCTTATTGACGCGATCGGGACGTCCGAGATCGGATTACCGGTCAGCAAATGCAGTTACTGGCAGTCTGGAAATTATGTTACGTGTCGACCGGCGCACACCGTGTAATAGCGGCACAGGACAGGACAGGACAATTTAATACCGGCCGGACCGTACGGCCTGCAGAGCGCCGTCAGTAGCGGCAAGTGACTCCACATGCTGCAGTCATTACAGACCCACAGCACAGGCAGAGGCGGCCAGGGAACGCAACAGTCAGTAACACGTTACAGCGGCCCAGCATTTCACGTATTTTTATTTTTATTAATTAGCCTATGCTGCAAATTCAAGCGCACACAAATTGAGTAATATTTTGAAATATATACAAGGGTAAGGCAGCTATGTCATAACACACCTTTATATATATACTAGTATTGCCTGTGGTCGAAAATCGACCAATTGTGTTTACAATGGTCACTGGGGGTAAAATTTTACGTATCGTGTCGCCGACCTCCCGTGATTATGTTGGCAACATCAACAACACGATAGAAAATCTTTTCCCGTTTGTTCGAACCACATAGAATGGCTCGATTAGTGTATCGTACAGACCATGAAGTAAACAAATAATGCTGTTCCTGCTTTATCGTTGACAGGTTCTTGTATGTACCCTCGTCCGCTCAGTAAAAATAATTGCCCTCGTAAAGTGAAGATTCCATGAGAAAACATCAGCATTGTCAAGCGATTGGCTAAAATGAAGACTCAGAATTCTTACTATTCAGCATCTGTTGCCAACATTATCATAGGAGGCCGCTGGGATATTTGGTAAAATTTAACCGGCATGGGAGGTATGAAAGGGTATCTTTTACGTGTAAGGAAAATGCCTGAGACAATAACAACAAATAAAAACGGAAGTATATACTTCTCATGCCATTTTCGAATTATACAACTTTCTTTAGCCTAATATTTGAAATGGAACTACAATATCGGTGTTCGTCTATTTATACAAAGCCAAGAAATAATGTTATTTCGATACTGTGATATTCAGAATTCCAGAGCTGACAACATGTCGACTTCGTGGTTCCACCAGTGCACCGCTACATGTCTCCTCTCCCGGCGCATCATCATTTATATCGGCATTCATATGAATACATTCATTTCCTTTAGCCACTCTTAATCACTGCGAAAATGAAGCATTTGAACGGCACAAGAAAGTGAGTTGGGAGCACTCCATGTTTCGATATTCACTTATTTTAATACGTTATTTTAATGCTGCAGAGATGCGCTGCATTCCAGCTTCTTTGGTCGAGGCGAATAGCCAATCAGTGAGCTGATTGTTGGAGAATGTAGAACTTGATCCAAGCTGGATGATTTACATTTGAGTTCAACAAATTATGCTATTAGGGTTATTGTAAATTTTAGTGCAAAAAAATCTCAGAAAATTAGCTCACTATGCCTATTTACCATTCACTGCTTTCATATGGCATCATATTTTGGAGTACTCCATCATTGATCAAAAAATGGATTCAATTTCTAGAGCCCACCCAAGATCATCTTGCAGGCATTTTAGGCTCTAGGGATTTTCACAGTAGCTTCACAATGTATTCCCTTATTGAAATTTATTCTTAATAACCCAACCGAATTCAAAAGTAATAGGAATGTGCGTAGCTACGGCACTAGGGGTAAGATTTATCTACACTCGTCACGGTTAAACCTAGCATTGGCAAAAAGTTGGATGAATTATGCTGCCACACTTTGGTCTCTTACCAAATAACATCAAATGTCTGACAGATAGCACACCAGCATTTAAAAACAAATTGAAAGAATTTCTGAATGACAACTCCTTCTTGTCAGTAGATGAATTTCTACGTATAAGCTAGTAATCTTACGAAAATAAATTTAAATCAAAAGTAAAAATAAAAATGTATGTCAGGTAATGTTACCTTTTCCTAAACTGACACGTTCCACATCATTGCGAAATCTCGTATTCATGATCGATGGAATGCATAAAAATCGTAACGCAGGATTTATGCCAAATTAAATACAGGACACTTAACTCGTACTTGCCTACCGGCCACGACGCTACTTTGAGTCGACAAATGACCCCTGGAAAGTAGATTGACTTGCATAACACATGTGCCACGAGAGCTGCATTTAACATCTTGCAGGCGCTGTCAGAAAGACCTAACAGTGGGCTTTTCTAACGACATGGAAGACAACGCAACATTACGATAAAGAGAAATTAGCTACCTTAGCGGAATGAAAGACTGCCGCTTCTTCCACATATAATGCTTACACTCAGTGAATGAACCAATCGAATTTTTTAAGATAATTATTGGAAAGACAGATCGTAAAGTTCATAGTAACGTACATCAATGAAAAACATGGTGCTAGATTCTGTAAACAGAATATTCATGAAACTTCCTGGCAGATTAAAATTGTGTGCCGGAACCGAGACTCGAACCTGGGACCTTTGCCTTTCGCGGGCAAGCGCACTACCGACTGTGCTATCCCGACACGACTCACGATGCCGCCCCCCAACTTCACGTCTGCCAGTACCTCGCCTCCTACTTTCCAAACTTCACAGAAGCTCTCCTGCACACACGCAAGACTAGCACTCCTGGAAGAAAGGATATGGTGGAGACATGGCTTAGCCACAGCCTAAGTGATGTTTCCAGAATGAATCTGCCAGGAAGTTTTATATCAGCGCACACTCCGCTGCAGAGTGAAGTTTCATTCTAGAATATTCATGGATAGCCAATCCATTTTGGATTGAATGCATGGTTTCCAGCAACTCAATTGGCTCCTATTTGCGAGCTGACCTACCTGAATATGGTATACAGACCTTGGAAGGAATGAGTATCCAGGCCCACAGTTTTCTGTGTATTGTGGCCCATTTTACGTCTTCAGAATTACTGAGGAACTTAAGACGCGTCAACCAGAAATTACTGGAAATGTTTCTCGAAACACAGTAAACAACTATTCACTGACTACAGTTCAGTTTGTACAACAAGAGAACATAAAATTCTCCTAAAGCACCCAACTACAAACTTGTGCAACTAAACAAAAATCTGATAACAAATTTAGCCATACTCTTATCAACTCTGCCATGAATTCAGGTATGTGAAATTTCATGTTACTCACTTCCTCTTAATAGGACCATTCAAAATGTAGAATGAATTACAGATGACCAAAAACATATCGTCCAAATGATTTTGTGCTCACTTCAAAACAGTACTAATTTATGCACAAAACTCATGTTAATAATATTGGTCAGTAATTTTGGCGGTCCGTTCTTTTACTTTTCTGATGTACGCATTTCATTTGCGCTTATTTTTACCAGTCACTTCGGACTTTGCACTGGGTAAGAGATTCATGATTAACACAAGCTTGAATTGTTGCTTTTCACTATTCACTGTGTTTTAAAATCAGTGGCGGCCGGTGGTATCTGAAACATGTTGTTGCACCCAGGTTTCAGTATTACATTGTTACATGAGACTTATCTCAGCGCCTAGCCTCTTGAATTTGCCATGATGTAAACATCCCTAGAATTATTGGTACATGCTGGTCACAAAATTCAATTTTTTGCAAATCCAGTTAATATCCTGTATATAGATTATCAGCGTCAAAAATATCTGTGGACGAGTACATGCTACAATGTATCAATACTAGTTACGTAATGAGCTATATTCCTAGACACAATGAAATTCATTTGTCACTTAAAAGAGTGGAAATAGACGTATTACACATTAAGGTAAGGTAAAGCAGTCAACAATCCGAAGATTGGTTTGAACACCACAGTGCTTTACTAGGCATGGTCCTGTTTGGAGGTGGTAAGCCGTTGCCTTCTTCCGACCTTCGAACTGACTTACCCACCCAGTTATAGGGGGACCTACAGTTTAACGTGGGTTCCGAACCACGGTGCTATTCGGTATTTTTCACATGAGCATTACTGTCAGAGGTGAAAGAAGTGGAAAGTGACAGATAAAACTCCTAGGACCTGGCGGGGATCGAACCCGCGACCTTTGTAGTCACTGTGCAACCGAGGCGCACCTTATTATAACTTATAAATACACTTATTGTTACCTCATATGTTTTGAAAATATGCGCTCCTATTTTTTATTGATGCAAATTTATCAGTCAAGCGCTGATTAAAGTCTGCACCAGACAACGGTCTAAATTGGTAGGTAATTTGCAAATGAAACGAAATCATTGCGACTGCTGTTCAAATGTCAGTATTGACATACCAGAGAAGAAAGAACGCTGCCAGTGAGTTACAGGCAGACTTCAACCCCCCTGTGACGTCAGTGGCACATATGTTACATGCTGCCAAGGTCAGGCCTTGAATAACACAGGTATAATGGGCCAAGTAGTACGCCATGGAGTTGTAGTTGCAGTGCAAACCTCTTGAGCTGATCACGGAGCCGGCGCGTTACAGCGCCAGCGCAACGGGACGTTGTACAATCAAATGCAGCTGATCGTGTTTCAACTGTGGCAGAGGTTAAAATAACTAATGAATGACTACCCAGTTACGGGGCCTCAAGTCCCATGGTCTGGAACTTCATAAAATTAACTTTTTTTTTTTTACCTTATTCTTGTTCGTTGTCATTCCATGTTGTTATGTTCTTCTAATATCGTGTTGTGGTCCTTTAAGATATATTCCATCTCTTTTGCATTTTATACCGTCACAACCATGTCATCTGAATCATGTAAAGTTTTTTTCAAACTGCTTTTATGGAGTACTAATAGTTCAGAACTCGTAATCCACGTGGTAGGAAGGTCCAGGCCCCCTTTTCTGTGCAGTCTACATGGCTATCAGTAGAGGCCAGCAGCAATGTTAGCAACGAACTTTTGTGTATACGACGAACACACTTGGATGCCGTAGAGCTGATTGTCTGCGATAGTTCTGTTTGATGAGTACTTTCTCAAACTTATTGGGTTCATAAAACTGTGTATACGTACGTAGGGAGTCGATAAAACTGTTACATGTAACAGTAGTATGGACTCACTAAGTACCGGGTGATCAAAAAGTCAGCATAAATTTGAAAACTTAATAAATCACGGAATAATGTAGATAGAGGTGTAAAAATTGACACACATGCTTGGAATGACATGGTGTTTTGCTAGAACCAAAAAAAAAGTTCAAAAAATGTCCGACAGGTAGCCCTTCATCTGATCAGAAAAGCAATAATTAGCATAACAAATTAAGACAAAGCAAACATGATGTTCTTTACAGGAAATGCTCAATACATTAATCATCATTCCTCAACAATAGCTGTAGTCGAGGAATAATGTTGTGAACAGCACTGTAAGGCATGTCTGGAGTTATGGTGAGGCAATGGCTTCGGATGTTGTGTTTCAGCATCCCTAGAGATGTCGGTCGATCACGATACACTTGCGACTTCAGGTAACCGAAATGTTCAAATGTTTGTAAATCTATCGGACCAAACTGCGTGGTCATCAGTCCGTAGCTTACAAACTACTTAAACTAAGGTAAACTAACCTATGTACAACACACACACATCCATGCCCCAGGGAGGACTCGAACCTCCGACGGCGAGCACCGCGCGCTCCACAGCGAGGCGCATTAGACCGCTCGGCTTCAGGTAACCCCACAGCGAATAATCGCACGGACTGAAGTCTGGGGACCTGGGTGGCCAAGCATGACGAAAGTGGCGGTTGAACACACAATCGTCATCAAACGACGCGCGCAAGAGATCCTTCACGCGTCTAGCAATATGGAGTGGAGCGCCATCCTGCATAAAAATCAGTTCCAGCAGGTGTTTATCAGCCAGGCTGGAGATGATGCGATTCTATAACATATCGGCGTACCTCTCACCCGTCACGGTAGCAGTTACAAAACCAGAATCACGTAGTTCCTCGAAGAAAAAACGCTCGATAACGGCAGATGTTTTGGTTGTAATAAAACCCCATGTCATTCCAAGCATGTGTGTCAATTTTTACCTCTCTATATACATTATTCCGTGATTTATTAAGTTTTAAAATCTATACTGACTTTTTGATCACCTGGTAAGTATATTCCCTTTGTTCTGAATCATGTTAGTAAAGATGTAGGGTAGCCATTTTATTACATGACAGACGTCACTATTTTATTTTATTGTAATTTTTAGATCCACCTGATCAGTGGCGCAGCAAGGATTTTGTTTTTCGGGAGGGGTCCTTATTTTTTAAACATAAAGCCTGTTGAATTTATTACTCTATGACTTATTTCACACTTTTTTAACCAATTATACTACGAAAACAATTGCACAAGAAATAAAATGAGTACGTAGGCACGCATTAATTTGAAACTGGAAGAGGAACAACGTGGTGGAACTGGAGTGCATATAATCAGCCAGTGAAATAATTAAGCAGCTTCTATATTAATAACCAAAGCGATTACTTAACATGAGACAATTTGTAAAAATTGAATTAAACTAACACTGTTGTGCAGAGTGAAGTCTCATTCTGGAAACATCCCTTAGGCTGCGGCTAAGCCATGTCTCCACCATATCCTTTCTTCCAGGAGTGCTAGTCTTGCGTGTTTGCAGGAGAGCTTCTGTGAAGTTTGGAAAGTAGGAGACGAGGTACTGGCGGAAGTAAAGTTGTGAGGCGGCATCGTGAGTCGTTTCGGGATAGCACAGTCGGTACTGCGCTTGCCCGCGAAAGGCAAAGGTCCCAGGTTCGAGTCCCGGTTCCGGCACACAATTTTAATCTGCCAGGAAGTTTCATATCAGCGCACACTCCGCTGCAGAGTGAAGTCTCATTCTGGAAACATCCCTTAGGCTGTGGCTAAGCCATGTCTCCACCATATCCTTTCTTCCAGGAGTGCTAGTCTTGCGTGTTTGCAGGAGAGCTTCTGTGAAGTTTGGAAAGTAGGAGACGAGGTACTGGCGGAAGTAAAGTTGTGAGGCGGCATCGTGAGTCGTGTCGGGATAGCACAGTCGGTAGTGCGCTTGCCCGCGAAAGGCAAAGGTCCCAGGTTCGAGTCCCGGTTCCGGCACACAATTTTAATCTGCCAGGAAGTTTCATATCAGCGCACACTCCGCTGCAGAGTGAAGTCTCATTCTGGAAACATCCCTTAGGCTGTGGCTAAGCCATGTCTCCACCATATCCTTTCTTCCAGGAGTGCTAGTCTTGCGTGTTTGCAGGAGAGCTTCTGTGAAGTTTGGAAAGTAGGAGACGAGGTACTGGCGGAAGTA
The DNA here is from genome assembly GCA_026315105.1 of Locusta migratoria. Taxonomy (NCBI): domain Eukaryota; kingdom Metazoa; phylum Arthropoda; class Insecta; order Orthoptera; family Acrididae; genus Locusta; species Locusta migratoria. The sequence goes on along the minus strand of CM048744.1, from coordinate 398,150,282 downwards.
AAGTTGTGAGGCGGCATCGTGAATCGTGTCGGGATAGCACAGTCGGTAGTGCGCTTGCCCGCGAAAGGCAAAGGTCCCAGGTTCGAGTCCCGGTTCCGGCACACAATTTTAATCTGCCAGGAAGTTTCATATCAGCGCACACTCCGCTGCAGAGTGAAGTCTCATTCTGGGAACACTATTGTTGTTCATAAGATTCCACTCGGTTGCGCCGCTGGCATGCTAAGCAGCGTGTCGCCGCATATGAACAATCGCCTCGTAACTTCAGCATAGCAGTAACAATAGCGGCAGCATCAAAGCTGGTCTGAGCGGCATTAAAACCCCTCACAGCAATAGCAGCACACGTTCTCAATGGCGGCATCACATTGGCGACCCATTGTCACGTTCATTTGTCCTTGCAAAATTATAGTTACGTTGTGATTTATTACATGTGTACTACTTCAAATTTACGGTGCCGACCTGTCTTAAAAAAGGAAAAACATTAAGAAATATTTTTTAGGATTTTTGTGTATGCAATATTGGATTTTTATAAGAATATTAACGTATTTATCATCTCGGGTATTTATATTTTGGGAAATTATTAGTGTATATATGCTGATATCATAGTAAGAAATTTGTTTTTTCAGTCATAAAGTGTATTTAAATGCAAAGTAAAGAAAGAAGTAACAGCATGGAGGATGCAATAGTCTGATATATTCTCCAGGTTGAGGTATATAAGCAAAATTGCGAGATTGTTACAAAAAAATCTGCTATTATTTTGGTTCGGTTCGGAAGTGAGTTTTTTGAAAAGTTTAGATTAATGTTTATTTTCAGTTAGTTTGCGGCTGATGAAGATAGAATAATCGAAATCAGATCGCGTCGAAGGTCGATACGGAATAGCATGAGGAATGTGGCAAAGATTATAAAACACAGACAAATTTTAATCAGAAAATTTATGGAACTGGGTGACTTCATTAATTTAGATTTTCAAGGACGATCATTTCATCATCAGTCATTTCATCTGAAGAGACAACTGTTAAAATATACGGAAGTGAACTTTTACTTATCGGTACAAACATTATTTCGCGAGTGTATCTTTGGTGCGAACATTATCCGAACATTTAAAATACGGAAATCTTGTTACGGGAAGGTATTATTGGACAGTATTATTAATCTTGAATATGTAGAATACAAAATAACAGTGCATTCATCAAATGATAGAATTTAAACCGGATCGGAGTGAGAAATGTGTTAATAAGTGTACTAAAGCTACTAAATGAATGTATCGCCAGGCAACGATAAGTAATACACTGACTAAATAATACAAACGAAATACGGATTAAAATTTTCTTGAGTCAAGGCATAAAATTCACAAAACGGTCAATTCTAATGAACTTTAATTCAGCCATAACTACATGGCTGGGCTTAAGTGCAGTGGAAAGGAAGGGAGGAGGGTCATAAATAATAAAATTATAAAATCTTTGGGAGATGCTGCGGGGGGAGGGGGGTTCAGCCCTATAAGCCCCCTCCCTCCTTGCGTGGCTGTGCCACTGCACCTGATAGTGAGTCATAGGTCTCGCGACTCGGGCATACAAGTTTATTCAGGGTGTCCCAGCTATCTTGTCCACCCAAAATATCTCTGGAACAATAACAGCTATTGGAAAACGTCCTGAGCAGCGTGGGGTTCTCGCCTGAGTCTCAGGACGTGCGCTAACCGCGCGTTTCGCGTATTTCAAGCGTCAACTTCGCGTCGCAATATCTCGGGATGTAATTGGAATATTGCGATGCAATCAACGCCATTGTTTATGTGATTTGTCACGTTACGGATTGCTGAAGAAAAAATATAGGATGTCCATTTAAAAAAACATAAGTTTGTGTTAAAAAACACATTTTCTTTCGTTTTAGAATGTTTCCAAGTATGTACATTCATGGGCCCCCAGCCGTACATTGATATCGGTGAAAGTCGTTTTCCAATAGCTGTTATTGTTCCATAGATATTTTGGGTGGACGAGATAGCTGGGACACCATATTATATATATAAATACAGGGTGTTTCACTAAGTGTGTTTGCCTCTGTAACTTATAAAATAATAGGTGACGGGAAATTTTAATGTGGTAGATCAACACAAGAAATGTTACACTTTCTGCGGAGCTGTGAACATGGTTTACTCCATCATTTCCCAAAGAGTTACAGCACAAAGATATAATTTTTTAAATGGAACAATAGTTTTTTTTCTATCGTGCGTTGGATTCGTTGAAACCAGCTGCGTCCAAATCAATTTAAACTACACTCCTGTTAGTTTGGGAGCTACAACCCTTCAAAGTTTAGGGGGCGGCGTCTACGACAGCGTAGCTGACTGGCTGGTGGTCATGAGACAGTGAGCTGTGCCCCAGGGGATAGCCACTCGGCCAGTCAGCTACGCTATCGGAGCCTCCGCCCCCGGAACTTTGATGGGTTGTAGCTCTCAAACTAACAGTGATAGGAATGTAGTTTAAATTGATTTGAACGCAGCTGGTTTCAACGAATCCAATGCACGATAGAAAAAACTATTGTTCCATTTAAAAAATTATATCTTTGTGCTGTAACTCTGTGGAAAATGATACAATAAACTATGTTCATTGCTCCGCAGAAAGTGTAACATTTCTTGTGTTGACCTACCGCATTAAAATTTCCCGTCACCTGCAAACACACTTAGTGATGCAACTGTTGGGGTTCGCATTATTAAAGATATCCCATATCGGCGCCGAGGGCTGGTTATTAATAAAACAGCAGAAAATCTCCCACTATGACACGTCGTTGCCCGAATCAAACTACGACGTGTTATGCATGCTGTTCCTCTGTTTCCATTGACGTTGAGTCGCAATCAGACTCATTTTGCGTCGTCGGTTACCTCGCGCGTGCCACGTGTTGCCTCCGAACAGCAATTTTACTCGGGAAGCGCTTATCCGGTAGGCCGTCACCCGCTGCGGCGGGGAGTCTGCAGGTGGTGATAAGCTCCCAAACGTCCCGCGTGTGGGGAAACAAACAGTGGCGGCGAGCGTGGGGCGGGGGCGCGCTATCGACCGGCAAAGGTGTGTCAGCGCATTCCATTAGCCGCGCCGCAATAATTGAAGCGCCGCACAGCCCAAAGCCGAGGTAACACACCCACCACCCCAAACACCCTACTCCTCCTCCTGCTCCGGATTTCGCCCCCTCCTACCCCTTCTATATCTCCCCTCTCTGTATTCGCCCACTCCACTTTCATAAGCCCTTCGTGCACTTTCCCCTGGCTAGCGGCAACTTTTTATACAGCTACAAGGGCTTAACCCCAGCGGGAGAGGGGAAAAAAAGTGAGGACCACAATGGCCACCGCCACAGGGACATCCATTTAATTAAATTGGCAGGGTATAAATAGACGCTTATATAAACGGAGAGGGTAAATGCGTTTTTAATGTTTCGTGCATTTCTTCTTCGGTACATTATGTGACGGCGGGTTCCTGTCTCTCTCCCTCTCTCTCTCTCTCTCTGCTGAGGCAATAACGGTTCTGATAAAAGAGAGTACCCCTCTACGAAACAGACACAGTATACCACAAAGCGAGTGGAAGCAACTGTCGGAAAAAGAAAACATCAATCATGACGCGGAGAAAAATTGCCCGGGATTCTCATCCACCGAAGAGGGTTCACACCTACAATCAATAGATACATAACACCCGTCTCGTCTCGTCGTTTACAAACAATGTAACGTTGTTTCATAGAAAACGCTGACTAACGATAACCATTTATAAATTATTGATAGTGTTCTGTTGGTATTTAACGAACAGTAGAACTCTTGACCATCCGCATAAATTCTTCTTGCCTCTCATGCGTTATGTAACATCACTTGGTGAAATATCTGTACAGACGTCTTATTCAACGCGTACTACGAGTGTTACGTCCAGTGATGTAAAAGATGACTGTGGATAGTAATCACAGTCTAACATATACAGTTGCGACACTCACTGCTGTGTAAGTTGTTACCAACTGACAGTTGCAACGACACTAGCGCTCCTAGTGGTGGGCAAACCGCCGAAATATTTATGTTTGTTTATAATTATAACGTAATTAACGAAACAGTTTGTATAACTTTTGCGTTACGAACATTAGTAAAACAACAAGAGACATACATAATACGGAACTTAATGTAAAAACAGCCCAACTTAACTGAGTCAGTGGTATAACGAAGAACTTCGTCATGAACCAAAACTTAGGAATATGTGCGTATTTGCTGCTTTTTCCGTCGAAAGTAAGTAGAATATCAACATAAGAGAGACATAAATTACTATTATGGTCTTTTCTTACTATGATAAAGAGTTTTTTAGGTTACGGTAGTAGCACTAAAAGTGGGCCTTTGCGATCGTCTTTTGACCGCTCGAAATGTAATTGAAAATAACGCCTAAACCATTCATCTGACACGAAAATTGAATAACCGAATTTTGCTCCCTTATGATTTTTCATATCTCGTAGCGCTTGAGAGATATTTACAAAAATAACGGAGATTTGACACCCTCCATTGTATTAACGAAAACCAGCTGTTCGGAGATGTCACGTGACATTCCTCGCCCAGAACTCTCTCTGGCATACGCCATCTTGCGTTGCGTATTTGATAATTTTCTTATTGTAACTTACACGTTGTCATTTCAAAGCAATGACACACTGAAGAATTAACAAAAATACGTCGTTCTTCGTACTATAAATGATAATTGTTAGTCGTAGCGTAGTGAGAAATGCGTTGGTCAGTGATATTGAAGGTCAGTAGTTCGGAATCCACCACTACCTAATTTTTTTTCCTAAAAGGGTTTCAGACATTCTTAGTAAATAGAGCTATGTTCTTCATTGTTGAGAATTGTGCATATGTAAGAAAACTCCCTCTAAAATGCGTGTTTGTTCTATTTCGTGAACATGCCGTGAAATATGTAACAAGGAATTGAACAATGGTCTTCTGAAGTATATGTACGAAAACTGGGAGGCTACTGTAATTTTTCACAAAGTGCTGATACAGGTAGTTTCTTATATAAAGGAAGTCCCAGATTTCTGCGGAAAGTGCAGTTCCTTAAACAGAAGACAAGTGTATACATTGGAACGAATTACCTTGTTTATTTTCTTTTTTCTAAGAGTTTATTCACAATTTGCGGAATATATTGAAAGTCATTAATTAGAATCAATGCATCTACTAAAATGTTTGTCTTTGACATGGTTGCTATGGACGCTTTTAACGTAGGTGGTATTACCTTTCTTGTGGTTCAGATATGACTTCGTTCATTTTATACTGTTCTGCGCTAAAATAAAGAGCAAATATTCTATTTCACACCGTGATTACGTTTTCGTTTACAGCTAAAATCACAAACGGAATAAGTGTGGTAATACTGAATTCCACATAACCCTAGTACTCAATATATATATACACACACACAATGTTAGTACTATCAATACGTCTTTTACAACAGTCATTGTAACAGTATCTCCCCAGTTTATGTACATGTGTTAAGGAAGTCTATGTTTACAATTCGTTGCTATGTATTTCATGGCATATTCTGGAAACAGAACAAATGCGCTTTTCAGATAAAGTGCTGTTACCTCTGAACAACTCAGAATCTTGCAGAATACAGTTGCGTTCAGTTAACAAGAGTGTGCGAAAACCTTTTAGGAAGCAAGAGCAAAAATAAAGTGGGGCAAAAAAATTGACAGTGGTGGTTATATATGTATAAGACATTTTCACGATCAGTTCGGTTTAGTGATTTAAGTGTTCGTCCCTATAAAGCAAAGACTATTTTAATACTTAAGGCATAAAAGGTATATTTTTTCACTCTGCTTAAAAACAAAACCAACGAATATTAACTACACATTTGGAGTATAACTGCATCATCATAACCATTGAGTATGTATATATTTTGTTTCACACGCCACACCGACTTGAATCACCTGAACGTTTTCGTAAACACTACACCTGGAAATGACTATACTATCAACCGCAATATTCCACTTCCTGCATATTCTTCTAGTATACAGTGTCATCATATTAACAACAACGTTTATCAAGAACTGTCAGTAGTCATTACTTACATGTATCAATTCAGACAGGTAATGCGTCAATCAACACCGAAAACCTAGAAAGGCTGTTTTATTTACACATCAGAACATAAATCCTGTAAGAGACACAATAACTTGCTGTTTTTTAAACTTGAGATTTAATAACAATTTCAAAAATAAAAAAGTCTTTGCATTATATTTATTTGAGTTATTTTTTACTTACTCTTCACATCTCAGAATTTCTCAGGAGAAATGGTGAAACTGTATCTGGAATTCAAGTAATTGTCGGGGAATTTCACTTTGAGAAACTTGTGGAACTCTGGATGAGAGTTTCGTGTAAATATTTACATAATAGTCCACGCACACTGACATTTATTTGAATGCAGACGGAAGCCATCACCCTTCGCAGAGGAATGGTGTGCTAAAAACACTTGCACAAAGGGCGTATACAGGAGCTGGAACACGTCAGAACAGTATTCCGAGAAAACGGGTACTCGGAATGGCAGATTTGGCGCTCTCTCCGCCCTACCACTACAGTAAAGCCCGCGGAGACGGAAGAAATCATGGAAGAAGATATAGCCCCGGCCTTCATATCGTACTCTGGCTCACTATCATGACAAATAGGACGTATATTAATGAAACACAGAGTAAAAACGTTTTTCCTGCCCAATAAAACATGAACCTTATTGGAAAGTGTCAACGACGATTTCGACTTGCGGAAGGCAGGCATATACCACATTCCACGCCAGTGTAGGAAGACTTACATCTGACAGTCCATCGAGGATCGTTGTCGTGAACATCAGAGGCACACATCCTCACAAGTCGGCGGTTGCAGAGCACTGTTAGTCCGAAAATCGCCGCGGTGGAGTAGCCGATCCGTCTAAAGCACCTCGGTGCGGAGCGCGCTGTTGCTCGCTGTGGAGGTTCGAGTCCTCCCTGGGGCATGGGTGTGTGTGTTTGTCCGTAGGTTACTTTACCTAGGTTTAAGTAGTTCGTAAGCTACGGACTGATGACCACGCAGTTTGGTCCGATAGATTTACAGACATTTGAACATTTTTTTAGTCCGAAAATCGTGAGACTTCAAGATACTAGGACAGCGTTGTTAGAGAGGTCATCGAGATTCGCACCAAGGAAGGGCTCATGAACCAAGACTGAGCAAGGCTTGGGAACCAGCACTGAGTCTGGCGACTGGAGATGAGGAGGCAAGTACATCGACGTGACCACAGACGCCAACACCAGCGTCTCAACGACCGCCGACGCATGACCGTTGGCGCGGACAGCAGTGAACTACTCGCCAGGAGGCGGGGCATAAGACGGCTTCCCGCCCTCAGGATCTCAGTACGTCAGTGCACCTGACGATGGTGACATGTCTGGTCGCCGAAATATTGTGCCCGATGGACACTATGAACCGACAATACACCCGCAACAAATACCCCGGCAAAAACAGAAGAATCGCATTTACATAGTACTTTTTTCAAAAAAAGTACTGATCTCTTCAAAGATGACACATATAGGATGTGAACCAAATAAAATGAACTCTACGCAGTATAGTACAAGTTGTAGTAAGTTTGCACAACTGCGTATCTGCACAAAAGACCTGTTTGCAGTATATTATACATCGGCACAGTTGATCGGTTAAATGTGTGATTTCTGAGACAATCAAAGAGGCCAATTCGATTGTCCGAAGTTAGTGGTAGTATCTCTGACGAAATCTACTGCACTATATTACGTTTCACACAAGCAATTCGGTAATTACAGCGTACACAAAACCAGGTAACCAGGCGAAGAGGAATAGGGGACGAAACTCAAATGACGACAATGGACGAGTATTACGAACGGCTGTGGCCAGACAGCGTAAAATTACCACGGGAAGAGCGACTGCAAAACTCAACACACACTTGAATAATACTGTTTAGATAAAAAGAGTATGTCTCGATCTTTACATTCGTGGAAGGATTGAAACCTTAATAACAGAAGGAAGGCTAAGGTGTAAAGCCTGAACAGTTGATGACTGGAATAATGTGGAATGACCCAATGAAGCATCGCTTTCATTGCTCCTAAAACGAAAAGCGTCTGAAACGCCAAAATAAGCTTATAATACGGCATGCCTGCTTCCTAAATTCAAGTATGGGGAGGTTAAGTCATTATATTGGCATCTACATCGTGGAGTTCAAATGTTTCTATCCTTACTGGCCGAATAACTAGTTACTTTGACTAACCTATTCAGAATCACTATGTGCACAAACACACAGCCAAAAATGTTCAAGCGTGCTTTGTACAGCTTATAAAATGGTAAGACATCTCCACTGGTCAGCAAATTCGCAAAGTGTCAATTTAATTGAACCGCTATGAGGAGTTTTAGACCAGTGATAGAGAACCACTTTTACAACTGCAACACTGTTGAAGTAATTGGCGGATATCTTGTTACAAAGATGGATAAAAGTTTGTTGGAAACTATAAAGATACTTAACTAATCTGTTCATCGAGGAATTGTAGCTGTTCTCAAAGCCAGTGGTGGGTCAACTCCTTAATAATAAATAACAAATTTCTTTTATGTCAGGTGTTCATATTATTTTGTTTATCCCCTGTTCGTGTCGATACGTGTAAGGAACTCAGAAGAAGAGAATTTTTTTTTTCTGAAGAAAGGCCGCACGATAATGAGCGCGTGGTCTATGGCACCTTGCTGCTATGGCACCTTGCTGCTCCCGCCGGAAGTTCCAATCCTCCATTGGGAATCGGTGTGTGTGTTGTCCTTAGTGTAAATTAGAATTAGTATTTTGTAAGTCTAGTGACTGATGACTGCAGCAGTTAGATCCCATGGGCTTACAAACATCTGAACCTGAATAAGATGACTTATTAATTAGACATAAGCAATTTATTATACTGTTGTTGTTGTGGTCGTCATAGAATGGTTTGATGCAGCTCTCCACGTCACCAGATCCTTTGCAAGGCTCTTCATCTCTGAATAAGAACCTGCTTAGTGTATCGTCTCTCGGTTTACGTCCGCGATTTTTACCCTACACAAACTTCCCTCCATTGTTAAATTGACGATCGCTAGATGCCTCTAATTTCGTCAGCATAGAATGATTTTCTTAGATTACATTCCATTGTCTTTGTCATTCTCTTGTTGATGTTCATCTTATACCCTCCTTTCCCGTCCGTTTAGTTGCTTCTCCAGGTCCTCTGGCGTCTCTGAAAGAATTACAATATCATCGTCAAACTATGAAATATTTTAATTTTCCCCCTTGTACTTTAATTCCTTCTCTAAATTTCTCCTTCTGTTCCTTCATAGCTTGCTAAATTTACAGATTGAATGCGGAAAGGCTACAACCTTGACCTGTTCCCTTCCGAAACACTGTGTCCCTTTCATGTTATTCGACTCTAATAAATGCTGTTTGTTTTTTGTACAATTTGTATGTAACTTTTCGTTCCATGTTTTTTTTACCCCTGCTACGTATAGAATTAGAAATATTGTTTTCAAGTCACCATTGTCAAAAGCTATCTTCATATATACAAAAACTAGAAACATAGGTTTGCCTTTCCTTAACATATCTTCTAAGATAGTCGTAATGTGAGGATTGCCTCACGTGTCCCTGTATTTCTCCTAAATCCAAACTGATCTTACACAAAGTCGGATTCTCCCAGTATCTCTATTCGTCTGTAAATAATTGGTGTAATTTTCACAATTGTCTGTAGATGCTTTCTCAGGAAATGGGATTATTATGTTCTTCTGGATGCCTCATTACAGATAAACACACTCCAGATGTCACATAAATATTCTAATTCCGAAATTGTATGGAAGGCAGGGTATCATTCATGCAGCAACCGGTTTTGCAGCGCCAAACAAACGATCAGGGAGGCGGTTTCACAACCGCGTAAGACCGGGTGGTCAATGGCGAAACTCCGGAAATGGAAAAGCCTTGTTGCTGGGAAGCTCAAGCGACTAGCAACTCTTTTAATGGACGTTCTGGCAGATACTTAAAAGATGGGCACGTTCCCATCAATTCTGAAGGCATCTGCGATGTCAGAAAAATTATGCGCATCTCATGAACCAAAACTATTTTTAATATCCAAAAAATACAAGCTCACAATATATGAAAATAAAATTAATTTGAATGCGTCATGCAATTTCAACTAACCATGTCTTACGTGGTTGCTTATTACCTCAAGCTATCATATCGAAGCAACGCACTTTTATCTATTCATTCTACGATTTATTGCGCTCATTATATTAATTTCTTATGGAAATACAGTGAGATCATCGTATCTTCCACGGTAACTCAACTATTTGAATCAGCATGATATGTCCCCCTTGTCCTGATGTTGGTGTAAGTATTTATTGAATATTTGTTTATTAAGTCAGTAAGTGTATGTTTTGTGTAGTATGAGCAGTAGAGCTCGTGAAGATTGGCTTGTTTATTTATCCATTTCATACATAATTTGTACTACTGCTTAACTTTCCCCTCGTGACTGAATGTTTATACAAACCAAAACTACGCGAGTCCTCCCTCAATATATATATATATATATATATATATATATATATATATATATATCCCTTGCTGTCTCCATGAGAAATTTGTGAGACGTGGCCATTTTGATTCACTTGAAATAATCTTTAGAGTCTTGACCACTAATTTCAATTTATTGAGGCCTTACGCGTTTCGACGTTGCGTCATTATCGAAGGCTACAGCAAGCCAATGGAATTAATATTCATCAAAAATTTTGATAAAACATAAACGAGAACACAATCATCACACTCACCATATCTTTTAAAACTTATTAAAAAGTGAAACTAAACATTCCTTTTAAAATAATCACTGTCTAAGACATATGTCAAACATAAAATAAATTTAAAATTTCTCCCAGAACATCCCTGTGCATACTAAGGTCAGCAAGGCGGTCAATTATTAAGTGGAGAATCCGCCAGATGGCGATGTTGTCATTCTACTTCTCTCTCACTCACATATGCGCACTCACCCACTCTGTGATTTTTTTTTTTCTGTGCTAATACCTTAAACCTACACAATATTTTGTTACTGTTAAGTTATACAATTAGAAACTTACAACTATAAAACTTTTACAATCACTGTGTACAATAATTTTCTTTTACATTATATAATTATCTGAGTGCTGCGCGATTTTTTCTTTTTGACATTGCTGGCAGTCACCAAAATCATGATATCTATACAGTATTCAGGTGTGAAAAAGTGTGTATGTGGGGGGGGGGGGGTGGATGAAAGGGGGGGGCATACATAAAAGTGCTGGGAAGGAAGAACAGCCATCAAGCATCTGCTTACAAAAACCATACGGTGGTTACTATACCGTACAAGTTTGCATTTGCCTCTCGTATAAATTACAATGTTGGCCTGCAACAGCAATGCAATATGTTAAAGTGAGTGTGATGATTGTGTTCTCATTTATGGCCGGCCGCGGTGGCCGAAGAGACGCTCGCGGTCGTGCTAGGGGCAGGACGCTCCGTGCCGTGCGCTGCGACAGCTTGTCTTCGCGTGGTAAGTGTCGGCGCTTGCTGCAGCAAATAGCTTTCGTTATTGAACTGTGGGAAAGGTATGAACCGATTGTAATGATGGAACAAGAAATGGAAAGACCGACTAGGAAGGATACTTTGAAATTGACATTTGAGAATCGATCTACTAGACCGAAATCTTATGAGATAGAAAATTGGTTAGAGCAGGATGTAAAACTATCATGCAACGACATTATTGGTATTCATCTGTCGATTATAGCGAGTGTGGTATTTGTCAAGTTGAGTAGTGCGGAGCTATGCTCGAAGGTAGTTGAATCCTGTGGAGGTACTATGAAATTTAGGTATTCAGACGGACGTGTTGGGGAGGTTGCTATCACTCATGCTGGGTTTGGAATACGCACTATCCGAATTTTTGAGTTGCCTTTTGAAATTACTGCGGAACAAATAAATGCTGTAATTTCTCCGTTCGGTACAGTGCTTAGCAATTTTGCTGAAAAGTGGTCGAGCGCGCATAAATTTCCCGTTCTAAACGGTGTACGACAACTCCGAGTAGAACTACGGAAACATATTCCTTCGTATGTAAACGTCTGCGGATATAGAGGAATTGTTATTTATGACGATCAACCCAGAACTTGTTCGGTCTGTAACAAGCCTGGCCACGTGCGCGCCAATTGTATACAGAGGCGCGTGGCGCAGCTACCCGCCGGCGAGCCCGCCAGGCCACTAGCCATGACGTCACTGCCTGGAACTTACGCCGCTGCAGCTCGAGCGCAACCGGCTACAGTTTTGGTCCCTGATCCAACTGCAGGAGCAATCGTTGCAGAGCCTGAAATCCCAATGGATGTCAGCACACTTATAGCAGACGATATACTCGATTCCCGACCGCCAACAGCAAAAGCCGAAGTTCGGCCGTCACAGGAAACCGAACCTGTAAATGGTGCAGATCCTTCGGCAAATGAAGAGCTTACCACTCCGCAGGAACCAGAAAGTGAGTCTGAAACCACAGAGAGTTCACCAAAAAAAAAAGTCCGGAAGGAGAAACAAGAAGCGCAGGATTGCATCCGAAGGCGCAGAGGAGGCCACTGCACCTCTGCGACAAAAGGCAAAAGAAATAGCAGCCAGCTTAAGTCAAAAGTCCTCTTCCGATAAGAAAGCGACACCAGCATCCGAAAAAAACCCTGTCTCTGCACTGGGGAAAAAAGGCGCTGAAGGACGGTTACCAAAGGAACCACCCACACAGAAACCAGAAAGAATTCCCTCTCCGGAGGCTTCCCATGACCCACCCCAGACGCCTACGCACACCAACTGGGCGGACGAAGTGGCAGATGACCCAGCGGATGAAGAAATGAGCGAAATTCACGAATCTGAGTTAGATAATGCACAGCTCCAAAAAGATGATGACACTCGGAAAGAAGACACTTCCATGACAGATCTCTCAAAGCGACATGTTCCGGATCCTTTTGATACTGATGAGTATTATTAAGCTGTTTTTTTACTATACGACTTTTAGAGACGGAACGAAGAACTGAAGAACGAATTCATGATTGAACAGCCAGAACGACCGATGACAGAAGTACAAACGTACAAGATAGCCACAGTAAATCTCAATAAGGCTCATAGCTCATTCAAATTACAAAACCTCAAAGATTTTATATATGCCGCTGACGTAGACATTCTCCTTTTGCAAGAAGTCACAGATATTGACCTTGAACATATACCGGGATTCAATGCTTTCACAAATCCAGGGATTGGAACGGAAATGGGTACAGCTATCCTCACGAAAGAGGCCATAATAGTCCAAGATGCTGTAAAATTAACCACCAGTAAAGGCATAGCAGGTACAATCAATAACGTACGAATCATTAATGTCTATCCCCCATCGGGATCTAGCAATAGACAACGCAGGGCGGAGTTTTTTAAAGAAGAAGTTGTCCCTCTGTTCGGATCCCGACAGGAGCACATTATCCTCGGAGGTGATTTTAATTGCGTGTTGCATGCCAAAGAACAAACTCCCAATCTCAATAAGTCTATCGAACTTGAACGGATAGTCACGCAACTACGTTTAGTAGACTCATGGGAGTACTTGCACGGTGCAGCCGCCGGATTCACTCATGTGACCAGCCACTCGGCGAGTCGTTTAGACAGAGTGTATGTTTCACATAATTTAAAGCGCAACATCCTGCAATCGGAAATATGGCCTGTCGTTTTCTCGGATCATGCAACGTACATCTGCGCAATCAATATGGCCAAACAGGAGACTTACCGAGGTAGAGGGACCTGGAAGCTGAACGTGTCTCACCTAGAAGACCAGGCGTGCCAGGAGGCGTTCCACGCACTATGGAGGGAGTGTGAGAGCAGGTTCGCCTCGTACAACACTGCTACCGACTGGTGGCTGAAACATGTCAAGCCGAAAATACGGAGATTTTTCCTAAACAACTCCAGAGAAAAAAGCTTCTGGTACAAAAGTACTATGGAATTTTACTTTCAATGCCTAAGAGATTTATTCAAATCAGATGCCACGATTGTTGAAAACTATGCAAGAATTAAAAAGATCAAGGCGAAAATCTTGGCCCTTCGACGTAAACAACTGGAAGGTTACAAAATACGGTCACGAGTGCAGGATACGGCGCCGAATGAGATAACTTCCGTATATCACGTTATCCGTGAGCACAAAAGAGCGTCGCGCAAAATATTCACTGCAATACAACTGAATGACGGAAGGAAGCTAACGAAAAACTCTGAGATTAAGGAGGCGATCGTACAACATTTCGCTTCCTTCATGTCCTCTCAACCAGTTAACGAACGCCTTCAAGACGAGTTTCTGTCCACCCTACAAAGGAGAATAAACCACGCGGAAGCACAATCCCTCATCTCAGAAGTGACTGCAGAAGACGTCGAAGAAGCAATAGCAGAAAGCAAGACGAACAAATCTCCGGGATCGGACGGTATTTCAGCCGAATTTTATAAAACATTCAGTTCCCTCATAAAAGACAAGTTCACTCTCATTTGCAATGAACTGTTAAACCCTGAAAACGATATCCCGAAAGAGCTTCGGGAAGGCATCGTAGTGCTAGTGCCCAAAACATCAGGTACTAAGACTATAAGCGGTCTTAGGCCAATAACATTGCTGAACAGCGATTATAAGATTTTTGGTCGAGTATTAGCGCGAAGATTAAACAGCACAATGACCACTGTCACCGGCCCTTACCAAACGAGTGTCGGTAAAGATAGAAAGATTTTGAACACCCTCTGTGATTACAGGGATATAATTGTCACGGCCGACGTTTGCAGAATAAAATGTGCCCTGGTGTCCCTTGACCTTGACAAAGCTTTTGACAGGGTCAATCACCAGTTCCTACTCCGGACTATGAGCGCAATGGGATACCCACCTCGCTTTATTGCTGTCATCCGCAATACGCTAACGAACAACGCAGCGAGATTTGTAATTAATGGACAGATTAGCCAACCGATAGAAGTTACCAGCTCCATCCGGCAAGGGTGCCCCATGTCCATGGCACTCTTTGCCATTGCTATTGAACCACTCCTCGCTTCCCTCACACAACATCTCCAGGGATTACAAATTAGGAGAGAAAAGATCGTATGCAATGCGTACGCTGATGATGTCGGATTTCTCGCCACGAGTAGCAATGAAGTCGTGACTGCGCTGGAGATAGTCAGGAAATACGAACAATCTTCAGGCGCAAAACTTAATGAAGCGAAGTCCGGGATATTTCATATTGGACGTGGCATCAGGTTGCAAACCCAAAGCTTGCTACCAGAACTCGCAACAATGAAATGCCTTGGCATTGATTTTAAACGGTCCATCCAGAAAACTATTGCAGTTAATTATCGGAAACTACTGAACAGCATGCGAGCCTGTGTACAAGAACATAGTATAAGGAAACTCGACGAACTCCAAAAGGTCGCAGTTGCAAATGTTTACATTACATCTAAAGTAAACTATGTAGCACAAGTCTTGCCCCTTCCTGCAACCTTGGCCAAAAGCATGATATCTGCTCTAGGACATTTCGTGACCCGCGGACGAATCTTCAAAGTGAAATACGACACGCTGACGCCTCCCACGATACTTGGGGGTTTAAACCTTACAGATGTCAGTCAAAAAGCGAAAGCTCTGTACCTCTCCAACACGTACAAGGAATGGAAAAAGCAAGGTGGTAGCCTTACTGCACACTTGGTAAACGAAACAGCTCCTGTCGACCTCAATGCACCTGTCAGTGTCCGACACATCCCTAACGGATTGCACCACTTAAAATATTTTTTCGTGGAATACAGTTACATACATGGTAGGATACCAGAAAAAGAAATCGTAAAGGTTAAAGATCTTTACAAACAGCTGATGAAAAACAAACTCGGAAATAATATAGAACAGAAATATCCGTCGAATAACTGGAACATAATCTGGAAAAACATTCACAGCAGGAACTTACCAACGTCCGTGAAAGCGACCTGGTATTTCGCGGTCAACAGGAAAACTGCAACGAACTCTAGACTACATGCAATTCGGCTGGCACCTTCACCGCTGTGTCCACTCTGCAACGTAGTAGACGATGAAGAACATAGACTCTTGTGTAAAAAGGTTGAAGACATATGGCTTTATGTTAGACAAAAGTTAGCTAGCATCAGCAAAACGACACCCACCGCCTTCACAGTTGCTGACTTCCTAACACCGGATAGCATTCCATACCCAAGAACTAAAAGAAATGCTGTCAACTGGTTGAAAGGGCAAACTCTTCATTACATCCTAACCAAAGAATCAAGCAATGTGGAGGATTTCTGGGTGTATCTTACAACTGAACACCACATGCTGATGCGTAATAAAAAATACAAGGAAACTTTTGCAAATTTTTTGACTAGAACAATAATGTAAAGTATTACAAGAAGTTTACATTTAGAAGAATGTAATTGTTTTGACTTTTCTGTTACACGCAACAAGAGAAGGTTTTTAGGGAAACAAAGAGAAGACCGCCATGGATCATTTAAATTCAGATACGTTACTGCGTTGACGACTTTATATAACCCAGTGACGAAACTGGACGTTCTGTTGCAATTACAATTTTAGTTTAATTAGTATAACAAGAAGAAGAAATCTAATTTACTCAAGACTAACATCAACACAGTTTTAAATCATTGGTAAATCAGAAGAAAAAACTTAATTATGTTACCACATTATATCTACGAGGAAACGAACTTATGTATTCATACAAATGATTCTTGATTTCCTACAAGACATACCGGAAAAGAGATTTTCTTTTCATTACAGTTTTTAATTCTTTACAATTTATTTTCTTATTTATCTTATTCTATTTTGACATCACGCCACACGCATAGTTACAAAAAGCCTACTAATTCATGTACTTGTACGACGAAGAAGAACAAACATTTACTTCCTTTACCGAATATTTCCGACACAATACTGAAATATAAAAATATATATTTCAGTTATATATGGCAAAAAGAAGCCCACGCCGAAGAAGGCGAACTATGGCGAGCAAAAAAAAAAAAAAAAAAAAAAAAAAAAAGAAAAAGAAAGGGTGGCAAGCACTGGTCTTTTGGTTTGCAATAATAAAAAAAAAGAGAGAACAAAAATAAAAAACAAGGAGACTGAAGCGCTCCAGTCACGGTCTGCACGGCCACTACGGTCGGGGGCTCGAATCCCCCCTCGGGCATGGATATTTGTACCGTCCTTAGTCTTAGTTAGATCATAAGTCGTTTGTAAGTTTAGGGACTGAGGACCCCGTAGTTAAGTCCCATAGACTTTACAAACATTTGAACATTTTTCTCATTTATGTTTTATCGAAATGTTTGATGAATATTAATTCCATTCTCTTGCTGTAGCCTTCGATAATGACGGAACGTCGAAACGCACAAGGCCTCAATAAATTGAAATTAGTGGTCAAGACTCTAAAGTTTATTTCAAGTATTTATATGTGTGTGTGTGTGTATTGTCCTTAGGTTACTTTAAGTTAATAGTCAAAAATCCCTTTATAAGATTTTTATTGCCATAGATCGCTTATTGATTTTATATGACTAGTTTCGACCCGTTAAAGAGTCATTATCAAATCTTAGTTGTCCAGGCATATTAAAAAATATACTTCAGATGAATCACCATCCTTGTGACAGGTTACAAATGGTATGCACATCATCAGTTGAACATTCATGTTCATCTGAAGTATATTTTTAACATGCCTGGACAAGTAAGATTTGATAATGACTCTTTAACGAGTCGAAACCAGTCATATAAATCAATAAGCGATCTATGGCAATAAAAATCTTATTTCTAGTCCAAATAACCCTTACGTACTTTGTACGTTTACCTCTTTGCAGGCGTCCAATAACACAAATTGTTAAGATACCTCCTACACAGCAATAGATAGTTCTGTGGCTCCATCTCCGCCCAAGTAAGTCTGAATTTTCAAATTTACTCACCTTAGCCACATTAGATTCGCTGCCCGCCAGGTACACGGACTGTAACAAAACATTTGTCTTTTTCCAGTCTGACGATGCTCTAACAGCGCGAAACGCGTTATTGGAGAATAAAATACTGCAACAGAGACTTAAAAGCTCGCCTCCTACCAAAAAAAAAAAAAAAAAAAAAAAAAAAAAAAAAAAAAAAAAAAAAAAAATTCTGAATAAGACGTCAGGTAATTATAATACTTAAAGTTAGTTTAAGTAGTCTGTATAACCACAGAGGTTACGTCCATTGCATTTACATACAAACAAACGGAAGCATTTGGTATCACAGCTACGAGTTTGCCAAAGATATTAACGTCTACTTTCCGTATCAGAAAAACGAAACCCCATAAAAAAATGCAAGGTTTACTGCTGTCCGATTTGAAATGGAATTTCCCGCGAATGAATTTTGCATGAGAGGCGCTCCCAACGATACCAGCGTCTCAAAGGGAATGTCATCTACTCCAGGGACCTCGTATGCTACAGCATATTCGTATTTTCGTCGTCAGTGAATATCGGCATATGCTGCGACTGGCCTGCACCCTGGTGGCGGAGACAGGAGGCAGTGACGGCAGCTCTGGGCGTCCCTCGGGGGCGGCGGCACCCCGGGGGCCGATTCCGCCGCCTCCCGCCCCCCGCCTCCCGGGCCAAGCTGTGCCGGCCGGAAATTTACGGCCCCGGCCTCCGAGGCGCCCGGGGACCGCACCGGTGCCGGACTCGCCTATTTATCTGACCAGCTCACTGCCTTCCTCTACGCGCTCCCTTCACCGATACGGATTTTCACCCCTCGACTCAGAAGTTTGTGGCACATTTTTCTAAACCAGCCTTCGCCGCCGTTACTTCCCTCCAGAGACGAATCGAGACAACAGTAATGCAACTTCAGTTTTTCTTCCACCAGGTTCGCTGCCGTTCACATCCTCTATCTTCTACGTGCACAGTATATAACAAACTTTTAGCGTTAATATTATGTAAATGGTAGTGCGTCCTTGGTCAGTAATGAATGTAAGTTTTGGTTGTATAAACTACAGCTAGTGGTCGGGGCCCCGCATCTGGGTTTATTCGGACTCTAATGCAAGTATTTTTGTGAAATTTCATCGTAAGATGGATTCGACCACTAACTGTTTCTTTTTAATAATGTTTTATTTACATTTTTCACTGTCCCAGTTGCACATTTATTTGGAATCTGGACTAGTTTCAGTAAATTTCGTCAATTTTGAAACATTTTGTCTGTTCCTGAATCAGAAGAAATGACTGAAATCAATTTAATTTTTTAATTATAGCAAAAACAATTTTTTGCTGTTTTGTTTTCTGGGCATGCATATAACCATCTCCTACGACAGTATGCGCTGGTTACGTGAATGTGCCAAAAAATCACTACGCTATAATTTTAAAAATAAATTAAATTGTTTCTTATGGTTGAGGCACGTACAAAAAGTTTCAAAATGTACCGAACTAGTCGCAACTTCCAAATAAATGTGCAATTGGGACAGTGAAGGATATAAATGATTAGCAAGTACTTTTATTTGATGCCGCTTGACAGACTTGTTTGCCATGGATGATGGTGACAATCGCACAAAAACTCTCTGCCCCCCCCCCCCCCCCAATCCACGACATGACGATCAGTGACGCTTCCACCGGGCTACAGAGACGGACTTGCATAAACAAATTACAATCCACAATAGCAATTTTTGGAATATCACCTTAATATCCAGATTAACTGATTAGAACTGAGGTGCATTGTTTAGAGATTAATAGTTACTGAAAAACATTTCTACTTGACTAAAGAGGAATGAATTTCTTTCTAATTTTCAACTTCACAACATTGAACAACATGTTATTACAAGATAGTTTTTGAAACTGGCTGACGCAACAGCGCGGCATGAGTACTGATGTAAAATGCGGAAAATACACCCTTCTTTTCGTTCAGTTTGTGCTGAGGACTGTATATAAGCATATTATGGAAATTATATACGCGTCCGTTTGTGTGTGTGTGTTCCACATCTCCTAAGGTACAAACGACTCTTCACTGTCCGTCGAGAATCAGTTGTCCTCTGCCGCTTCAGTATTTGGCATACCTAGCTGACCCATGGCCATCTCCTTCGCTGTTGAGGCCCCACCTGTGTGTCGGTGTGGAGCAGCGCTGACAGTCGTCCATCTTCTGATGGACTGCCCAGTTTTAGCTACCTTGCGGCAGTCTTTTAACCTACCAGGCGCGCTACCCATAGTTTTAGGCGACGATGCCTCCACGGCTCATTCCGTTTGAAGTTTTATTCGCGCAGCTGGTTTTTACAACTCCATCTAGTGGTGGGTGCTACAGCCTAATACTTCAGGTCCCCACCTATCCAGCGATTTTACACCCTTTTAAGACCCTTCTGTAAATTACCAAGGGGTTTTTAGTGTGTGCAGTATGGCTGGCTCATCCTGTTTTTTCTCTGTGATCAGCCAGCCGTGTTCTTCTGTTGTCCAGTTTTAGATGAGATCCCGACTTCGTTTTACATATTGTGTGTCTTCGTTATGTGTTGTCAGCGACTTGTCCATTGCCCGCTTACCACATTTGTGAGTTTTCATCTTCGGTGCTTTGTTTTACTTTTTACGCTCTTGACAGAGGGCCGCGGTGGAGTAGCCGAGCGGTCTAAAGCTCCTCGCTGAGGAGCGCGTGGTTGTTCGCCGTCGGAGGTTCGAGTCCTCCCTGGGGCATGGGTGTGTGTGTTTGTCCTTAGGTTAGCTTACCTTAGTTTAAGTAGTTTGTAAGCTACGGACTGATGACCACGTAGTTTGGTCCGATAGATTTACAAACATTTGAACATTTCTTGACAGAGGACTCTTAGCTAGGAACAGGGGACTGACGACCTAGCTGTTTAGTCCCCTCAAAACCAACAACAACATTCAGTTTCGGGTGTGCAGCCGCAAGAATTCTTAAAAATGGAACACTCTTTGTGCCGCCAAAACTTGAATATTCCTTACTATCTGACAACAATCACCGTGAGGTAAGAACTACCTACGACAGGTAATTTAGGAGATACGATGTCGTAAACATTGGAATGTAAGAAAATCAGACATTGTTGAAGGAACTGAACTAGTTAACGAGACAATAAAAGTAGTAGATCAGTTTTGTTATTTGGGTAGCAAATTAATTTTTCATTGCCAAAATGAAGAAGATATAAAATGCATAATGAGAAGAAGCTCATTTCTAAAAAAGTGAAATTTATTGACATCCAAAATTAATTTAAACATTAGGAAGCTTATGTCTAGAACGTATCAAGAACGAGGCAAGGCATCGCCAGTTCTAGTATCTCTGTACCTCCTCCACGTCTGAATAACATCGCTTTGGTTCACTCCGTGACGTCAAGAAACTTCCTACGATGGAGTCCCTCGTGGCACAGAGTAATAATGAGGAAACGATCCAACTTCGGTATCTACCTTCTGGGCATAGCAGAAATACAATACATCCAACACAAGCAGTAGTCGTCTTTCCTCGTTTTATGATTGGAACTAATCGGCCGATGAACCGCTGGGTCGCGATGGCACTGCTCAATCGCAGTTGTTTACATGTTTTAGCGCGTTGAGTGACATTTACGCCCAATAAAGGAACTGTGTTCTTGATTCAGTATACATATTCGTCACTGGAGGCTGGAACCAACGTGATGCAATCTTCTGATGAAGGCACCCAGTGTTGGTGCCGAAATCTAGATCAAATATCTAAACAAAGTGCAGTTTGTTAGGCTGCTTTATTCTACAATTATTGGGAATCGAAAGGCTAAAAAGTGCGGTTAACAGTAAGTCGAAATGGTTAAGTTGAAGTGATAGGGGGAAGAGTCTGGAGTTTAAAAGATGCGTAATACTTGTCATGTTGTCGCTTTGAAATGGAAGCAGGCTTGACTTCGAAGGCAGTTTTGTCGACTGAACACAGCACTTATACTGAAAGCAGTTTTATTGCGAACTGAAATGTACACGCAGCACTGACTGCCTCTAGGGCAGAATGCTCTGCTATTTACACACAGAGAGAATGTATCAGAAATTAGAATAGTTAACATAAGAAAGAAGTAGAAATTACAATTGAACATAAGAAACATGTAGAACATTCTGGAAATGTTAATTACAAAGAAATAAATTTTTGGCGGTGGACGGGACTGAACCGGCGACTTTTTTCATCTGGTAGATCTATGGATCGCGGTCGTTCGTTCATTTCGTTCGTGTTTGTTCGTTCAACGGTTGGCTCAGGTTTTTGATTACAGAGGGCGTTTAGCGCGCTGAGCCACGGCGCCCGGTTGCGACGACCTTCAGTACCACAATCCGTGAACCTTCAGTACCACAATCCGTGACGCTATCGCTTGCGCCACGCCGTACGGTCTCGCGGCAATATCTCCACTTGAAGTAAAGGGAATGCCTTCAATCAATTCCTGAGATACTCTCTTACCACTACCAATATTTTAAGCGCGAAAGGAAGTTTAACTCCCTTTCGAGGCCGAATCTCATTACAGAAGCAGAGTATGCTCGTATCGGGGAGATACGGAAAAGGATATATACGGATGGCTGAACGGGTACCTGAACGGCCCTCCCGCTGAATGCGATTCCTGTGAGCAAACACTCGGTCTGACCGCGGATGGAGTGTCGATGCTCTCAGAGTGGCTCCATCAGGCGGAGAGCCGCCTCCCGCAGCGGGAGTGCTCGTCTCTGAAGCCGTGAACAATTCAGCTGCGGCGACACCGACACCTCAGCCAGATTGACGTAGCGCCCCAGCAATCCGCCCAGAGTGCCAATTGGGCTCTGGCGGTCCCCGAAGGCTCCAAAATGCATGAAGGGCGGCGCCGCGCCCGCCACGCTGCCACACCGAGGAGCGACGCCTCAGATTAGATCAGATTAATACTTGTTCCTTACACTTCCCCATGCTACGAGATTTCGCATGGATGTGGAACGTCTCAGTTTAGTAAGAGGTAACATTGCAAGACATACTTTTTTTGTACTTTAAACTGGGGTTACACTGTGACGTTTTTAACCCTCTCATGCGTCGCGTCTCAAATGAGGACATTTAAATTTTGTCTCATTTATGTCATCTTTTACATCTGAGGTGATCGTAAAAGCACAGGTTCCTCACATTAATGCTAGAATGTCTCCTAGACATCAGTGTTAGTCGTTGGGCTAACAAGAAAGAGTAGAGACAGGCCTTCCAATGAAAGTACATAGCCTGTCATTCGGTACCCAACGAATTACGCTTCGATGGGGTGTAACCCGACGGAAAACACGTTACATTGGAGAAAAGTGTAAACTTGCTGTGTGTCATGACTGCTTGAAACAGTTTCATTGAACGGAAAATACAAAACAGTGTACACTCTTCATGTATTCTCTGATATTATTAGTACATGTTCCATGAAAAATGTAGCTGTTTTGAGAACACCTCCCTATTGGTTTATGAAACTTTTTTTTTCGTTGATAAATTATGATGATTTCTGCACAAGATAGATCTGAAGTTACCAAATAATGTATCAGAAATTTTGTTTACTGTCGGATTTATAATTCGTGCATAAGAGGGTTAAGGTTTTTCACGCATTGGCCGAACAATTATGAACTAAAATAAGTAATACCAAGGAGTTGCAACAACCTCCCACTATGCGGCGATATGTTATACAAATCAATATATTGAACAGAAACTTTTATATAAGTGTTTGCTTTGAAATGAGAAATCAACATTGGCAGAAAGGTACCCTATCAAATGTTAATTTAAATCAATACACAAAATATTGGTTTACATAGAAAATTCACAAAGGCACTTAATCTAAATTTGAATCTTTCACATTAAAAATACCTCGCTTTCTTACTGGTTTTGAAGCTGCTATCTTGTAACGAACTTTCTCCTTAGAATAATAAATGCAATCATCTCCTCCTGGCCACTTCCAGTATATTTTTGATCTCTCCATGGCGCTTACCATGTAGCATTCTCCATCATTATCAATCACTGTTCCATGGAACATTTCCCATTCAAATTTCGCGACCACAAAGTCATCAAGTTTTAATGTGAATTTTCAAGTGGTGGACTTTTCTTGCGTCTTGGTGTATCTTAGTCGAAAGTGTGTGTCTGTGTGATGGCTCACCTAATCATATTTGAAAGAGAGCTTCCGAGTCACTCGGATCTTCATCAGTCCACTCGATGCTTTCGCTCTCATCTGAGGACTCGACTCTATCAAATGTTGAAATGTTTATATAGCTTATGGGACTTAACTACGGAGTCATCAGTCCCTAAACTTACAAACTACTTATGAAGTAGCTAATACTGAGGACGGCCGGCTCGACACTATCACTTAAATTTAATATTTACTCTTTAAAACTCAGTGGTGTTACTTTGCAACACTTTCTCACAAAGTAGCCCCTAAATTAGTTCATTTTATGTTTATATGAGCATACTGATTAAATGAACTTTACAATTAACGTCAAATCACGCCACAATCAGGCGTACATACCTATCACACGAACTGCTCCAGGCCGGCCGCGGTGGCCGAGGGGACTAAGGCGCTCCAGTCACGGTCTGCACGGCCACTACGGTCGGGGGTTCGAATCCCCCCTCTGGAATGGATATTCGTGCCGTCCTTAGTATTAGGTAGTTCATAAGTAGTTTGTAAGTTTAGGGACTGATGATCCCGTAGTTAAGTCCCATAAGCTATACAAACATTTGAACATTTGAACTGCTCCAGCACACAAAGTTTATAACAATTTAAGAAGACTTAAAGATTCAGCCAGCTGCCGCAAAATGCTGAAGCACTACAGGAAAGCAAGTGGAGCTGATCATTGGTTTCTGTGCAGCTTGGACGCAGTAGGAGGTTCGAAATAAGCGAAAATGAACGTAAGTCACAAAGTAAACCCATTTTACGGTAATATTAGTTATTTCTATGTAAAAATTAATTTACTGAGTAGAATCAGTTGTCATTCAGAAATTTTTTAATTAGTTTTTAAATGCTGTTTAGAGTTCTGTCAGACATTTGATGTTATCTGCTAAGTGACCAAAGACGTTTGTGGCAGCATAATTCACTCCCTTCTTTTTAATTCGGTTGGGTTATTAACAACAAATTTCATAAGAGAATATGTATATTGTGACGCTAGTGTGAAGATCCCTAATTGCTTAAATTAAGTTTGCAAGACGATCTTGGGTGAGCTCCAGAAATTATTCTAATTACACGCTTCTGAACACATTTTTGTCAGTGATGAATTACTCCAAAATTTGTTTTCGTATGAAAGTAGTGAATGAAAACAGGCATAGCAAGCTAAATAACTGAAATGTTTGTCACCAAAATTTGCAATAACCCTCATAGCAAATGTTGCTTGACTCAAACGTTTCAGAAGATTAATGTGTTGCTTCTAATTCAATTTCTCATCATTGCACACACATAAAAACTTTGAATATGCTACCTAACTTACAGACTTCTGCTCACAGACTATATTTATTAACGGTGTAATCCGATTTACCGTATGGAACGGTGTTTATTGTGTTGTATCAAAATTTAGTAAGAGTCCATTTGCAGAGAACCACTTAGTAATAATATTTTCTGAAAGACATTATTTACAGTTTCATCATTTAACTCTTGTTCTTCGGGAGTGGTTGCTATACTTGTAACATCAGCAGAAGGAACTATATTTGCATTATCGTGAATATACAATAAAAAATCATTAATATAAATCAATAACACCAAAGGACCCGACACCGAACCTTGTAGGGCCCCATTCTTGACAGACCCCCAGTTTGAGGAATCAGATGATGATTGGAGTTTAGCTGAACCATTTATTTCAACTTTCTTCACTCTTCCAGTTAAGTAAGAACTAACCGTTTCGGCCTCACTAATACCACAATGCTTAAGTTCTTGACCGATTGGAATTTTTGACACAAAACTGCATTCTTACACAGCCGTGTTTTCTTAAACCTATTTTTGCAAAAGTCTACCCGCATCTTTAATGGACGCATGTCGTATTTGAAAGGAAATCTGTAAAATACTTATGCACAACTATATGTGGTTTGCTCACGTACTTTTTAATTGTTCAAAAATTGTAACCAAGAATCCATACACCAATTTATGTAGTTGTAGCTACAAAATTGCCTTAATAGCAACATTTTTTCAAATAACTATTCATCCCCTCTTTCACCCCCTTGATGTGTGAAGTTCCAAAAATACCTAAATACTTTCTTTTTCTTTTTCAATTGGCCAACAGGCCAAATATTAATTTCCGTAGCTCTAGCCTGACAATCGTCCCAATAGTAACGTATTTTCAAAAAGAATCTTTGATCCTCTGTTTGACCCTCTTAGTTGTTGAATAACTTTTACAAACACTGAAACACGCAGCTTTTAAATCCTGGCCAAGATTCCACGTCGGAATTTCCAACCAAGTATGCAAATATTGGGTTCAAAATTGGCTTAGTTGCAACGTATATTCAAAAAATGTTTCATCCCCTATTTCACCCTCGAATTGATTAATTTTCTAAAAATACCGAAACACGTGTATCTTTTTTTAAATTCTTACCAAGAAAACATATACCAATTTTCGAAAATCATCCTCTCTCCAATTTAACCTCCTTGATGGTTGAATTTCCAAATACAGAAACACGTATTTTTTTTAAATTCTAACGAACAACACAAATACCAATTTTTGTAGCTATAGCTTCAAAATTGTCTTGACAACAATGTGTTTTCGAAAAGAATTCTTGATTCCCTCTTTTACCCCCTTAGTTGTTGAATTTCCAAAAATACCGAAACACGTGTCTTTTTAATCATGATCAAGAGTCCATATCCTAAGTTTCGTAGTTATAGCTTGAAATTTACCCCCTTATTGGTTGAATTTCAAAAATGCCGAAACACGTGTCCTTTTAATTCGAACCCGGAATCCAAATCCGAAAATTTGTAGTTATAACTTCAAAATTCCCTAAATAGCAACATATTTTCGAAAAACACCCCCTCTCCAATTTAACCCCGTTGATGTTTGAATTTCCGAAAATAGCGAAACACGTATTTTTTAACGTCTAACCAACTATACAATTATCCATTTTTGCAGCTCTAACTTCAAAATTGTATCTATAGCAACGTGTTTTCAAAAAGAATTTTCGATCCTCTATTTAACTCTCTTGTTGAATTTCCACAAATACTAAAAATCATGGATTTTTAATCCTGAACAAGATTCCATATCCGAAGTTTCGTAGTTGTAGCTTAAAATTTGAGTTAACAGCAACATATTTTTGAAAATCAATTTTTTGCGTCACCTATTTTACCCCGTTATTTATCGAATTTCAAAAAATGACGAAACGCCTGTCTTTTAAATTCCAACCCTGAAATAAAATCCGAAATTTTGTAGTTCTAGCTTCAAAATTGCCTAAGTAGCTACGTATTTTCAAAAATCGTTTCACCCCCTATTTCACCTCCTTACGGACGGAATATCGAAAAATCGCTTCTTAAATTACGCCTACAGTGTAAGATCAACATCCTCCACAAATTTCAAGTTTCTATCTTCAGTTTTTTGGGCTGTTCGATGATGAGTCATACAGTTAGTCAAGGTGCAAAATTATAAATTATACCTCAAAAATGTTACAATGGGTATTTTAAAAATAGTGTCTTCATGTAACTGAAGCCAAAGTCACAATCACTTAATTTAATTCACATTACTAGTTTCGAGAGACTAAGCCATCAGTTTCAAAATATATGTTATAGTCAAAAAGTAAAAATTTGTTAATTTTACGAAAAAGGTAAAATTGCTTGCTCTTAGTGGTTGTTACGATAACTACGTCTGCAAACTTAATTTTGATCAAAGGAATTGTTATTAATAGTTAACCATGGAACATGTAATGCCCTGTTCTCAGTTGTCACATTCTGAAATCAAAACCTTGAAGTAATGACATTTAGATCAGTTATGTTTAACCTTCATGTGGTATTGAGTAGTGTACAAAATTTCTTTTTATGAAGTATCCTGTCCACATATATGACTTAAGAAGATATTAGTATTTCTGCAAAAGTTTATTATTTGCGCATTCATCTTTAAGAATAAACCTGTCTATACCAAACAGTCAGACACATGAGTCACTAGCGAATACGAGACTCTTACACGTAGTATCAGCACTTCATTTTGTTCACGTGTAAAGTTCACCCTTGATTTCAGTTTCAAACAGTTAACTATTTGGGGCAACGAAGAACAATAAAAAATGTATTCGCTGCTCATTTCACTCACAGGAATCTAAGATGAACTATTAGCTTGCCGGCTAACCATACCTTAGGTAAGCGGAATATGTCCGAAAATAAAGAGTAAATATTTTTGACAAGTGATGATTAATATATATTATTTAGACTGTAGTCTTAGGTACTCGCCTCACCACACCCTCTGAAATCGCGACATATTCTGATAAAATTGGGTAAATATTTGTGACAAGTACGAATATGAATGTCACTGCTGGTCCCAGAATCTAACAGAAACGTAAGAGATAAGTTATTAATGCATACCAGGACTCCAACCAGCGTTCATTGTGTTTGAAATGCGACGCGCCTTTAACCGCCAGGCCATGCCGAACATTGCTGCCCGACCGTTTTCATTGGTTTATAACTTGTGACATCATTTGCAGTCAATGTGTCATTGATCGACATTTGATTACAAGAAATACTACCAAGGTGACGTGGCTTTGATTAATCTTCTTCATAAAAGCTGTTAGCTGCAGCTATTTGAGAAGGAAAGCAGGTCGCAGGGTCTCCTGCCCTTGAAACGGAGCTGCTACCTAGCGGCTGAACACGAAATGAAGCGTCCACATTGTTTACCAAATTCATGTTTATTGGACCCAAAAGGCAAAGACGTCATGCCATTCGCTCATGCGCAAGACGTCTGAAAAGGAACACACGAAGGTATGTATTCCTGGCGCCGATTCCAAGTTTCACGGAATCGAAACGGGCAGCGATGTGGCATAGCGCGGTAGAGTAAGTGCTGTTGATTTAAGACTAGCTTAAAACCCGGTGTTGCCCGAGTATTTCTTTTTTTATTCAAGCTTTGAGTTAGTACTTTTCCAATCCCTTCTCTCTCTGTCCATCTTCTTTTTCTAATAAAATATTATATTTTTCGGACTATATTTAAGAAATAAGGCTCTCTTGCATAATGTGGAATCTTCTAAGTACAGTATCCAAAGAAAGAAAGCTAGTAATCTAAATAGAAATGGTATGTAACAGTCATGCATTCATTAAATTCGAAACTTAACTATAAACAATATATTTTGTTACTTGTCCAGGATCTAATATGTATAATTTCTTTGGTGAGTCCACCCCTGAGCAAGCGACATTAAGTGACCCGTGTGAGAAACATGGAGATGTCATATACACTCCATAGTATTTACTATGACTGGTATTTAGTTTGATTGGTTGTTATAATCATCAAAAATTGTCAGGTGTTCCCAGTGTTTTGGGGGGTCTAAGATTTTAGTTTACTGTAGAGGTTTGTCAAGCGTATTGTGGAAGTACTTGGTTGACTGCTGCTATTGTGTGGGGTCGAGTTGTGATCATGGTGGACTACAAAGGAAATGAACTTAGAGACAATATTTTAGGAAAGGAGAAGGATGTAGATGAAAATAAAATATGAAATACTATACTGAGAGAAGAATTTGACAGATCAATGAAAGATCTAAGTCGAAACAAGGCCCCTGGAGTGAACTACATTTCCTCAGAGCTACTGAAGTCTCTGGGAGAGCCAGCCATAACTATTTCACCTGGTGCGTAACATGTATGAGACAGGGGAAATTCCCTCAGACTTTAATAAAAATGTAATAATCCCCATTCCAAAGAAATTAGGTGCAGACAGGTGTGAAAATTACAGAACCATCATGGTTGCAAAATTTTAACACGAATTGTTTAGGAGAAATGTAGGAACACGTGAGGCAATACTCACGGCTTATCTTAAAAGACTGATTAAGGAAAGGCAAACCCACATTTCTAGCTTTTATAGATTTGGAGAAAGTTTTTGATAATGTTGATTGCAATAGATTCTCTCAAATTCTGAAATTAGCGGGAGTAAAATATAGGGATCTGAGGTCTTTTTACAACTTGTACAAAAACCAGAGAGCAGTTATCAGAGTTGAAGGGCATGAAAGGGATGCAGAGATTGGGGAGGGTGTAAGACAGGGTTGTAGCCTGTCTCCAATGTTGTTCAATTTGTACATTGAGCAAGCTATAAAGGAAAGCACGAAGAAATTTGGAGAAGGAATTAAAGTTCAGGGTAAAGAAATAAAAACCTTTCGTTTTGCTGATGACATTGTAATTCTGTCAGAGACAGCAAAGGACCTGGAAGAGCAGTTGAACGGGATGAAGAGTGTGTTGAAAGCTGCATATAAGATTAACATTAACAAGAGCAAAACAAGGGTAATTGAGTGCAGTCTTAGAAAATCAAGCTATGCTGAAGGAATTAGATAAGATAACGAAACAATAATGGTGAGATTTGTTACTTGGGCAGTAGAATAAAACGTGATGCTCGCAGTACAGAGGATATAAATACAGAACGCCAATGGGAAGAAAAGTGTTTTTGAAAAAGAGAAATTTGTTAACTTCAATATTAATTTACGTGTAAGGAAGTCCTTTCTGAAAGCATTTGTGTGGAATGTTGCCGTCTATGAGAGTGAAATATGGACGATAAACAGTGCGGACAGGAAAAGGATAGAGGCTTTTGAAATGTAGTGCTAAAGAAGAATGCTGAAGATTAGGTGGGTGGATCGCATAACTAATGAAGTGATACTGAACAGAATTGAAGAGAAAAATAATTCTGGCATACCCTGACCAAAGGAAGGGATCGTTTGATGGGACAAATTCTTAGACATCAATGAATTGTGAATTTAGGGTTGGAGGGAAGTGTGTGGGGTAAAAATGCAGAGGGAGACCAAGAGATGAATACAGTAAGCAAATTCAGATGGGTAGGTTGCCGTTCTTATGAGGAGATGAAGAGGCTTTCTCAGGATAGAGTAGGGTTGAGAGCTGCATCAAACCAGTCTCCGGACTGAAAACCACAACAACAACATTCGTAAGCGCTTTACACTTGAAAGTTGGTTCAAAGTTATCAACAGCACTGTCAGCTTTAAAGAATTTTCTTAAGCTGACGGGAATACAGGAATGTCTTATGTATTAAAATTTGCATGATGTGACAAGTTTTAACCTGTCACGGTATATACGACCTCATATTTATTGAATTATATGTTGTACAGTTGTATAATTTTGCAGGTGTATATTCATTTGTGTAAATGCTGTATGTCTATAAATTCTGTTGTGTTGTGGTTCATGGTGTGAATTCCTGGAGTCATGTCCTAGTTCATGAACCACGGGCAACGTATGAGTGGCCAAGTAAGTGATCCTGACAATTGGGATACAAGTTACTTTGCAATAAGGTTGGGCATCTCGGGTATATTCTTAGTCGTGGCCATCTTTGTGCTCAGACAGCAAAGACTACCAAATCCACCGGTTAGTCCATCAACCATTACGGGCAAAACCCAGTGGGGCCCTGAGCAAGTAAGGCTAGCAACCAGCTTCCTAGGTACTTCAATATGATGCTGGCAACAATCAGATCAGACCTTTGGAGGTGACGCAATCTCACTTGACAGACCAGCGACTCCTCAGATACGACTTGGCAAACGATGTATAATGAGATGGGGAGCTATTAATATCAATGGGGATTAACTGGGAAGAAGGTAGAGAGAGTTGGCAGAGGCTTCAAGTAAGATGAGATATGTTTTAGCTCTTAGTGACATTAGGATAAGGGTAGAGAATGAGGACGAAGTCCGAGAATACAAGGTCTACCTCTCAGGAGTCAAAGCAGGAAGAGCCCAGTGGGGAGTACGGCTTTACATCAGGAAAGCAATCGAACCCAGCATAATTGCAATTAGGTATGTAAATGAGCAACTGATGTGGATAGATTTGGCTATCACACGCAACAAAATTAGGATTGTGTACCTGCGAAGGGACAAATAAAGATGAGATGGACAGATCTTACAACGCGCTTAGGGATGTAGTTGTTAGAGTGAGTTGATAGTGTTTTGCTCATGGGTGATTTCAACGCCAGGATAGGAAATCGAACAGAAAGGTATGAAAAGGTTATAGGTAAGTTTGGAGAGGATATGGAGGACAACAGGAACGGAAAACAGCTCTTGGATTTCTGTCCAGTACTGGCTTAGTTATCACAAACTCCTTTTTCAAGCATAAGGACATACTTGGGAGGGAAGGGGAACCAGATCTGTGATTGACTATATAATAACAGACGAGGAGTTCAGGAAGACAGTCAAGGACACACCTGTTTTCAGGGGGTTCTTTGATGGTACTAATCATTATTTAATCTGCAGTGAAATTGGTTTTGTGAGGTCAAAAGAGCAGAAAGTCAGGTCCATATGTAGAAGGATAAGAGTGTAGAAGTTTCAAGACAAGTAAATTAGGCACAAATACATAACAATGATCTTGGAAAGGCATCAGTTCATGGTAATTTACAGTCACTGGAAGAGAAATCGACAAGGTATAGGGACACACTACTAGAAGTAGCTAGAGAATGGCTTGTAACAGTAGTGTCTAAAGGCAGGAAGTAGCAGAAAGCTTCGTGGAATGACACAGTCATAGAATCCTGTAAAAAGGAAAAGAAGGCCTTTCAAAAATGGATCCATACTAGAAATCAGGCAGAGAAACTTATGTCGAAGAAAGAAACAAAGCCAAATGGATAATTGCAGACTCCAAGTGTAAATCATGGGAAGACTTTGTAAATAAGCCATAAACTTTGGGTCAAGCCGCGGGAAACCCATTTTGGAGCGTAATTAGCAGTCTTAGAAATGGAGGGAAGAAGGAATTAACAAGTGTTTTGGACAGGTCAGGAGGCCTTGAGCAGATGGAATATTTTGAAGAACTGCTCAATGTACGTGAAACGTTGAATGTGTCAGATTTTGAGGTAGAATGGGACAGGAATGATAATGGAAATAGGATCACATTTGAGGAAGTGAAGAAAATGGTCAATAGATTACAGTGCAATAAAGCGGCTGGGATGGATGAAATTAAGCCAGAACTTGTCAAATACAGTGAAATGTCAGGTCTCAAATGGTTGCACAGAATAATAGACATGGGAATCGGGACAGGTTCTGTCTAACTGGACGAAAGCGGTAATCACCCCAATTTTCAAACTATTCATATTTCATGTACGAAGGTACATTCAGCTATATGTGCGTATACTGCCTGTAAAATTTCCAGTGAGTACAATTATTGTAGTGTAGAAATAATAAATTGTAACATCATACCGAATTCCGTACTTTTGTTCCATGAACAGCGGAAAAGTAGTATGCGTGAAACAGTTTTCGTTTCATCATTTTGCTGTGTCTGTCAGCGAGAACGAGTTAAATAAAGGTTCGAAATTATGTTTAAAGTTTTTTGCAAGTCGCTAAGAACTGCCATTGTCATCCAGTATATGATTAAATTCTCGTCAGAGGATGTGGCAGTTTTTTTGCAACTCCTATTGTTTATTACGCTATACCACCTGAACCATGAGTCGTGTATGATTCTTACTCCTGCAGCGACTGTTATCTCACGGTAAGGCCCAGTGTTTGAGGAAAAAATGCACAACGCAGTTGCGGGATGTAGCAGTTTTCCGTACATCTCATTGTTTATGACGTCATGTCTCCTGAACTATGTGTTTTACGTGATCCTTGCACTTACGGCGACCATGTTATTGGTTTGTCGGTCAGGTGTGCAAAATTTCATAAAGATTAGGACAATACTGTAGATCTGTATGCAACACGTACACACAGATTAGGACAATACTGTAGATCTGTATGCAACACGTACACACAGATTGCCTGGTAGAATTTTGCACGGAACATGATTTAATTGCAACAAACACGTCACAAAAGAAGGTTGTATACTTGGAAGAGACCAGGAGACACCGGAAGGTATCAGATAGATTTTATAATGGTAAAACATAGATTCCGGAACCAGTTTATAAACTGCAAGACATACCCAGGGGCAGATATAGACTCTGACCATAACTTGTTAGTCATGAACTGTAGGCTGAAACTGAAGAAACTGCAGAAAGGTAGGAAAATAAGGAAATGGGACTTAGATAAATTGAAGGAAAGTGAAGTTATGGAGAATTTCAGAGGGAGATTTAGGCAACAATTGACAGAAACAGAGGGAAATAAAACAGTAGAAGAGGAATGGGTAGCATTGAGAGATGAAATAGTGAAGGCAGCAGAGGACAAAGTAGGTAGAAAGGCTAGACCTACAAAAAATCCTTGGATAACACAGGAAATACTAAATTTAATTGATGAAAGGAGAAAATATAAAAATGCAGTAAATGAAACAGGCAAAATGGAGTACAGACGACTAAGAAATGAGATTGATAGGAAGTGCAAAATGGCTAAGCAGGAGTGGCTAGAAGCCAAATGCAAATCTGTAGAAGAATGTATAAGAAGGGGAAAAGTAGATACCGCCTACAGGAAAATCAAAGAGACATTTGGGGACAAGAAAAGCAATTCTACGAATATCAAGAACTCAGATGGGAAACCAGTTCTCAGCAAAGAAGGGAAAGCTGAAAGGTGGAAAGAGTACATAGAGCAGCTCTACAAAGGAAATGAACTTGGAGACGATGTTGTAGGAAGGGAACAGGAAGTAGATCAAGATGCAGTAGGAGATACTATACTGAGAGATGAATTTGATAGAGCCCTGAAAGACCTAGGTCGGAACAAGGCCCCAGGAGTAGATGACATACCCTCAGAGCTACTAAAGTCTCTGGGAGAGCCAGCCATGACAAAACTATTTGAACTGGTGTGTAGGATGTATGAGACAGGCGAAATACCCTCAGACTTTAAGAAAAATGTAATAATCCCCATTCCAAAGAAATCAGGCGCATACAGGTGTGAAAATTACAGAACCATCAGTTTGATAAGTCATGGTTGCAAAATTTTAACACGAATTATCTACAGGAGAATGGAAAAGCTGGTAGAAGCTGATGTCGGGGAAGATCAGTTTGGATTCAGGAGGAACTTAGGAACCCGGGAGGCAATACTTACCTTACGTCTTATCTTAGAAGACAGATTAAGGAAAGGCAAACCTACATTTTTAGCTTTTGTAGATTTGGAGAAAGCTTTTGACAATGTTGACTGGAATACACTCTTTCAAATTCTGAAGTCAGCAGGGGTAAAATACAGGGAAACGAGAGTTATTTACAACTTGTACAAAAGCCAGACCGCAGTTATTAGACTCGAAGGGCATGAAAGGGAAGCATCAGTTGGAAAGGGAGTAAGACAGGGATGTAGCCTTTCTCCGATGTTATTCAATTTGTACATTGAGCAGGCAGTGAAGGCAAGAAAGGAAATATTTGGAATAGGGATTAAAGTTCAGGGGGAAGAAATAAAAACATTGCGTTTTGCTGATGACATTGTAATTCTGTCAGGGACAGCAAAGGACCTGGAAGAGCAGTTGAATGGAATGGACAGTGTGTTGAAGAGAGCGTATAAAATGAACATTAACAAGAGCAAAACAAAAAAATGGAATTCGGTCTTAGAAAATCAGGTGATGCTGAAGGACTTAGATTAGGTAACGAAACAATGAAGGTGGTAGATGAGTTTTGTTACTTGGGTAGTAAAATAACATGCGACGGTCGCAGTACAGAGGATATTAAATTCAGAATGGCAACGGGAAGAAAAGCATTTTTGAAAAAGAGAAATTTGCTAACATCGAATATTAATTTAATTGTAAGGAACTCTTTTCTGAAGGCATTTGTGTGGAGTGTTGCCTTGTACGGGAGTGAAACATGGACGATAAGCAGTGCGGACAGTAAGAGACAAGAGGCTTTATACAGTAAGCAAATTTAGATGGGTAGGTTGCCGTTCTTATGAGGAGATGAAGAGGCTTTCTCAGGATAGAGTAGGGTTGAGAGCTGCATCAAACCAGTCTCCGGACTGAAGACCATAACAACAACACACACATTATATATAAAGAAGATTATTGCATCTATATTTCTTTTAACCGCATTCAGACGAAAATAATAAAATGATAAAAGCACAAGGAGTCAAAAATTTGGTTCTTCGCGTGCTCTTGTGCGCTTATACGCCAGCCGCCACTGCTGATAAATCTGTCGGTCCAGACCAGTGTTTTTCAACCCGTGGTTCGGGACCCCTTGAGGGGGGTCATAGAGCGTTGTCCAGGGGTCGCCGTCACGGGAAAATGAAGTTACATCAGCTCAGTGCATGTTTGAAGACTACAGTTTCATAACACAAATCATAGGCCTAAGAAAATTGAAACTTAATATAATTTGACATAATGTCAGTTAGTAGTGCAACTGGAATAATTCATATACTAGGGAATATAAGTGTATTCTAAGCCATAGTTGCTTGTTGAGAAAGGAAATTTTTTTAATACTTCATATGTAATGCACAACCAGTTTCGATGCACTATGGCATCATTTTCAAGTGCTCCACAGTAAAGAAATGTTTTATAAAAGTGCAAAGTAAAGACAAAAAGTAAGATACATTACAATTTTGAAAATGGTCAGAAGAGTGTTATAACATACTAGCTTAAACCCGCGGTTCCGCTCGCGTGCTGGTTGCTTATGATATTATGATAGATAATGCGCGAAACGTCAAATCGATTTTTTAAAGAGATGTATTAAAAGAAATTTATTTTTTACTGCTTTATTTACTTATTCTTATATTTCCTTATTCGTATGCTTACACGCATAGACCAAAGAGATGGCCTGTGGCATCACGTTTCGCTGTATGTAATATCCTTGCTGTAGAGTCGCAAACATCATCGCTGGCCTTCAGTCCGAATTTTTTTTAATGTTTGACGACTTTCAATCCCCTTATAGCTATCGGCATGGAACTGCTATGGTGTACAACGGGAGGCTTCGGACAACAATTACACACAGACCATCTCTCTCAAGCACATGCTTCTGTACAACTTGGTGCTAAAACAGCTGTTGGCCAAAATGATACATATATGATTATATGTTATAACACTCTTCTCACCATTTCCAAAGTTGTAATGTATCTTACTTTTTGTCTTTACTTTGTACTTTTATAAAACATTTCTTTACTGTGGAGCACTTGAAAATGATGCCATAATGCATCGAAACTGGTTGTGCATTACATATAAAGTATTAAAAAATTTCCTTTTTCAACAAGCAACTGTGGCTTAGAATACACTTGTATTCCCTAGTATAAAAATTGAAACTTATATTAAAACATGTATCGAAATTCGTTGTTTACCACAAACAAGAAACGAAATGCCAGAAAACTGTTTTGAGAAATCAATCTGACAGTTAAATTAACAAGATGCAGTCAGCAATTTTGAAAAATTTGGTAAAAGATCTACTATTTACCAACTGACTCTACAGTAGGACCTTGGTTAGCACGGATACGGAGGTTGTGTTGCCCTCAATGCATAGAACTCGTGCAACGAATATTTTTCTGTAAGAATATATCTTAAATTAGGATAATGTGTTCCATTCTGGAAAATAAAGAAAAATATCTTTCTGTAATATATAATACTGCACTTTTTTCTTCATGAGAAAGTTATATCAACATAAGCGAATTAAATTTGTTGTGTTTGAAATCACACACACGAACATACCTGTGAAAGATACAATAGAAATAATTAACAACAACTTACTTAAGCGTAAAACTTTGAAATTACCAGAGAGATATGAATTAATTGATTTGTTGTCCCTAGAATTGTCACATAATTATTTTTCTTTTAATATTAAAAAGTACCGGCAGAAAGATGACCTAGCTATGGGCAGCTGTCTTGCAAGTTCGCTTGCTGACATACGAGGTGTAACAATAAAGTATTGGGGCTGATTTTCTTTGCAAGATGTGGCAACCCTGCAGGCTTGCATAGGCACAATATCTTTGATCTTGGTCTATAAGCTGCTTCTAGTCCAAGCGGCACATCAATGCAACTTCTCAGTCGTGAGTTGTGCTGTAATAAGTTAACAAGTGTTTGTCTGTCTGTCTCTCTCTCGTTACGGAAATGGAACCGCATAATATTTCGCAATGATATGCCATTTCCGTTTGCGTTAAATTGGGGGAAAACGTGACGACAACTTACGGTAAGCTTCAGAAGGCTTTTGGAGAGGAGGTTATGTCAAGAGTTTAAGATTCTCGTTGGCGTAAAATGTTTAGTGAAGGCAGAACGAATGTTGAAGACCTCAGTGGAAAGAAGTGAAAGTATGTATGTGAAAGATACGGCATCCCATATTGCTCTGTCAGTTAGTCTTGTGTAGTTAGCGAACGAATTAATTCGCAGATCCCTCGCCTCTTATTTCGTCCGCTCATTTTCCGAAGACTGCCGGGCAACAACGAGAGGTCGCGAGCGCGCGCAGTATCGCGTGATTCCCATCTGCCAGTTGCCGTCATTTCGAGTTCAGATGCAGCTCAGCTGTAGTTTTAGTAGCGGTAGCAAAAGCCAAAACGAGCGGACGAACTAAAAAGAGGGACCTACTTCGCGGCCGAGCTGCGAAGTAAAAGGAGAGCTACAGGTCGCGAACTAAAATATGCGTGATAGGTCGCGAACTAAAATATGCGCGATAGGTCGCGAACAGAATTAAAAATCACGTGTTTACCTTCAGCTGATGAGACCCATTTCAAGGTTAGCGTCTGCCTGCTAGATTACATAGTTCAGTGCTACAAAATTTCTGCTTTGAAGTATACTGCACTCTACAATATCTGACTAATAAATTCCATAATGCCAAGATATAGAGATAACACTAAACTTAAACGCGAGAAATTATCCACAGTTTCTTTTAGTTTGTGTGATATCGTTAGCGGCTCAAGCAGCAAGCGCATGAAGCAGCTGGGGGGGGGGGGGGGGGAACTTCTCCCTCTACCTGGATGCACAGACTACGTCGCTCAGTCGTCACTGGGAGCGGACGAACTAAAAGAACGAACTAGTTCGCGGCAGAGCCGCAAACTAAATTGAGCGCTCCCGATCGGGAACTATTATACGCAAGTCTACTGTCAGTACAGCAATTTTTAACCTCAAAACAAATTTCAGTACTACCACAGCCACCTTATTCACTAGATATCGCTCCGTGCGACTTTTTCTATTTCGAAGAGTGAAAACGACGGTCAAGGGACACCATTTTCAAACGACAAAAAATGTCCAAATAGCCGTGACGAGGGTCTTTGAGGGTATTACAGAAGATGTACCAGAAAGGTTACCATAGCAGAAATGCTGGAAAAAGTGTGTGCAATGAGAAGGGAACTGCTTTAAAGGAGACAACAGTAAACTTGACTAAAAGGGTAAGCAATTTTTTTTATATCAGTCTTTATTGTCGCACCCAATATTCATTGACAACCTAGAATGTAATTTCCTTTAATAAAATCCCCAAATAGTAAGCAAGAAAGTAAAAAGAATGATCCTCCTCGAAGAGATTGATGAAAAGAAACTATAATTATGCCAACTGAAAATGGGTGGAAATCCGAAACGCGTGTTGGCTAAACTACTAAAACATGACAGGCTTATGGTGGTAGAATTGTCTCTCTCCCTCTTGCGAGACTCACAGTATAACGTGTGCGAGTATGTGAGGGAAAGAGGCAAGTGCAATACATGGAAGTTTGGGTCTGGACGGGGAGCGTGCACGGGTGGCCGAGTGATTGGGGCTACCGCTCACGAAAGGTGGGAGACCCGGGTTCGAGTCCCGGTCCGACACAGGTTTTCATGTGTTGCGGATCGTTCGTCCGTCTTACAGGAGCGGCAGACGTTGGGTAGTTTCGCGATTTGCGAGATACATACGTGGAAATTAAAACAGTGGCTGGTTGCTGATTGAATAAAATGAAATTATAAGACACGCATGGTATTTTTGCGGTTCGAAGAAGGTGGTCGCCACAATTGCTTTATTTGAAAAGGTGTCACATATTCAGTAAGGTTGAAAAACACTGGTCTAGAGGAAAACGATCGGGAGCCACTGGCTACATCAAAACAATCCGCTGCTGGCCGCTGCACCGGTGCGTGATGGCGGCGCGGCGCTGGATCGCAGTCACGTTTCCAATTAGGCGGCGCGCCGGGGCTGCGGCTTAGCCGGCGGTGCGGGCCGCGGCGCAGGGGGCTCGGTAGCCATGGCGACGGACAACCCTTCTGTCCCACTTCGCGCGGGCGGCCAATCCCTGTGTGATGGCGGCCGCTCCCCAGGGGCTGCAGGTATAGAGGGCTGCGGGCTGCCCGGTCAGCTGGCGAGATAAGCAGAAGCCGCGGGACAGAAGGGACAGGCGGACAGCGCGGCCAGGCGTGCTACCGGTCCGGCTGGGCTCAATACCCGGGACACAGGCCGAGCTTTCTGTCTCCATCTTGACCGACTCTCCTGCTTCTTCGGTCTATTCTACATTCACGCATCTACTCCACAAGCCACTTCACAGTGTGTTATGAAGGATACAGCTTGTACCAATAATACTCCTCCCCTTCTTCTCCTGATACTACATCTACTCTGCAAATCATATTGAATTACATGGCAGAGGGTTCATCGAAACACTTTTACGATATTTCTCTATAGTTCCAATCTCTAATAGCTCGCTAACAATATAGCCGCGGTGGAGTAGCCGAGCTGTCTAATGCGTCTCGCTGCGGAGCGTGAGGTTGCTCGCCGTGGAGGTTCGAGTCCTCCCTGGGGCATGGGTGTGTGTGTTGTCCTTAGGTTAGTTTACCTGTTTAAGTAGTTTG
The DNA here is from genome assembly GCA_026315105.1 of Locusta migratoria. Taxonomy (NCBI): domain Eukaryota; kingdom Metazoa; phylum Arthropoda; class Insecta; order Orthoptera; family Acrididae; genus Locusta; species Locusta migratoria. The sequence goes on along the minus strand of CM048744.1, from coordinate 398,109,637 downwards.
TAAGCTACGGACTGATGACCACGCAGTTTGGCCCGATAGATTTACAAACAACTTCTATTATTTATTTATTTGTTTATTTATTTTATTTTATTTTTTTATTTTTTTATTTTATTTTATTTATTTATTTATTTATTTTTTGCTAACAATATTTTTGCATTCGGATGAGAAAGTTGGAGCAAGAAATTTCGCAAATACATCTCGCAGCAACAAATAACGCCGTTCTTTTAACGATTTCAACCTCAACTCGTGCATCATTTCCGTGACACTCACTCCCCTATATCGCGATAGTACCAAACGAGTTCAAATGTTCAAATGTCTGTAAATCTATCGGACCAAACTGCGTGGTCATCAGTCCGTAGCGTACAAACTACTGAAACCTAGGTAAACTAACCTAAGAACAACACACACACCCATGCCCCATGGAGGACTCGAACCTCCACGGCGAGCAACCGCGCGCTCTGCAGCGAGACGCATTAGACAGCTCGGCTACTCCACCGCGGCACCAAACGAGTTGCCCTCTGAATTTTCCTTAAATTGTCTGTCAGTCCCACCTGGTGTGCATCCCACAATGCGTACCAATACTCCAAAACAGAACACACAAGGGTGGCGTAGACAGTTTCTTTAGTAGAACTGTTGCATCTCGCTAGTGTTCTGCCAATTAAACGTAGTTTTCGCCTTTCCTATAATATTTTCTATGTATTCTTTCCAATTTAAGTTGTTCGTGATTGTTATTGATTGATATTTAGTTGAATTGACAACCTGTATATTTCACTGATTTATCGTGTAAATGAAGTTTAACGGATTTCTTTTAGTGATCATATGGATGACCGCACACTTATCATTATTAAGGGTCAATTGACAACCTTTGCGCCATGCAGATATCATACCTAAATCAATTTGCAGTTGCTTTTGATCTTTTTGTGACTTTTACTACCGATAAATGACAGCATCATCCGCGAACACTCTAAGAATCTACTCAGATTGTCTCCTAAATCGTTTATGAGAATAAGGAACAGTACGGGCCCTATAACACCTCCCTAGGAACGCCAGATATCACTTCTGTTCTACTCGATGACTTACCGTCAATTACAACGTACTGTGTCCTTTCTGACAGGAAATCACGAATCTAATCGCACAAGCGTGGCGATATTCCATAAGCACGCAATCTGATTAGAAGACGCTTGTGAGGAACAGTGTCGAATGCCTTTCGGAAATCTAGAAATACGGAATCTATTTGACATCCCTTATCAACAACACTCATCAGATCATGTGAGTAAAGAGCTAGCTGTGTTTCACAAGAACGATACTTTCTAAAACATTGTTGACCGTGGGACAATAGGTCGTTCTCTCCGAGGTAGTTCATAATATTTGAGGAAATTATACGGTCTAACATCCTGCTCCAAACCGAAGTCAATGATATAGGCCTGTAATTTTGCGGATCACTCCTATTGCCTTACTTGAATATTGTTGTGACCTGTGCAACTTTCCAGTCCTTGGTTACGGAAACGTTGAATATTACAGCATCAGCAATTTGTTTGTTAAGAAAACTAGCCACCCTCCGCGCCTTCTTACTGGTGGAAATTGTTAATGAAGAAACTCAATATCTCCGCATCTGCAGTGGTTTAGGCTGTCGGTTATGAGTGAGTACTTCCATAATTCTGTCCTTTGAAACAAAACCATTAATTAACCGTTTCATTCCCTATGTTGTTCCTGAACAGCAACGAATTTTAAGTTTATTTATTTTGTGCATCAATCCTTAAAGTTGCATTTTTGATCAACGACACGATTCTACTACGACATTTTGCCGCTTGGTACAGCGTGTAGCCCTTCTAAGGCTTTAACCTGTCCATATTGGAGGTTGTGTTGCGTTGCCGTCTGTACGTGGCTGAGAGTGTGAGCTTGAGTGTGGTTCCTTTTATTTTAATCCAGCAGTGAATTGTCTTGTTTTTGTGCTGTGGTGAAGATTATGGTAGCATAATTGATCTGGCAGTGTTAAATATCAGCGAAATAACGTCCAAGTAATAAAATACCGCGATACAAACATCTGTGTTGTGCATGAAATACATGACTTAAAAAATAAATTGTTCGAGCAAAAATTTTAAAACACTTATTTTGGTGTTTACTGCACTGCATTAATACATAAAACACTGAATTTTAATTTCTCCAGAGCTTATTTCATAATGTGGGACTAAAATGGTTAAAATCTTGGGGTTGAGTTGTTTGGTTGGGATAGGGCGACTATACTGCTATGGTTATCAGTCCCCCGGTGGGGAGGGGGAGGAGGAAGGATAGGAAAGGAAGGTAGTTGAAAAGGAAATGCAGTCCTGAAAGTAAAGACTGCCTTAGCTCGGAGCCTCCCTGCTCGCCACTCACGAAGTACGAGCCTCCTGGGGGTTTAAAATCTTGAACATGGCTATTGTCAGCAACTGTATTAATTATCACATTAATAAGTTTGCAGTCAATCTGTTGCAGGTACTTTTGAAAATGGAAAAATAGTAAACAGGCACGATATGAGTAAACATAGCTTCCTTTTAAATGATCAGTTACAGTAACGAAAAGAGACTACTTCAAGAGCGTTAAAACGCTTTACGAGAATCTGTAAGTGTCGTGACGGTGAACTGTTTGTCAACACCACTTCCTCTACGAATGCGTTGTTTTCCTCAAGCATGCTTATTGTAATTTTTGCATCGTTCTCACGAGACGGCAACATTAAAATTCCAATGTTTGTAAATCTATGGCACTGAAACACTCTCGTCATCAGTACCTAGACTTACAAACTACTTTAACTTACGCTAAGGGCAACAAGTACACCCATGCCCGAAGGAGGACTCGAACGGTGCGCTCCACAGCTAGGTGCCTTGGAGCGCTCGGCCACTCCACCGCGGCACGGCAATATTATCTGACAACTTTCGTTTCGTACGTGGGCCCTATTATTGGTTTTTGTTTTATATCGTATCCAAATTTTGATGTAGTTTGCATCTGTATCGAACAAAGTGTTTATTTTCAAATGTTCAAATGTTTGTATAGCTTATGGGACTTAACTGGGTCATCAGGCACTAAACTTACAAACTACTTATGAAGTATGTTATAATAACGCGGCACAAACATCCATGCCCGAAGGGGGATTCGAACCCCCGACGGGGAATGGCCTCGCGCATCGCAGCATTGTGCCTCGCGCGCTCGGCCGCTACGCCGCGGCTATATTTGTGTTCACTATTTGTAAGATTTAGTATTAGATTGCTGTGTCTTCAAAGCACCATTAATTTTTCTAAATACTTCAAGTGCCGATATCCTAGACGTTATTTCTGTTGTATGCATATTTTTTGTTTCTTTTCAAGTTACAATTCTAGTCTGTGTAAATTGTAAAATTCAAAACTGGCACATACTAGCCCGCTACATGTGGCGTGCTCTAGGCTGCAGCACGTTAACTATGTTCACTACTGTCACACGTTCAGTCTGCCCTCGACCATTCTGTCATACCCCTTTATCTTGTGATTATTAACCGATTTTATTCCTTTTTAATTTTAGGAAGTGAGTATTACGTTGTAACACAGTACATGACAATTGAGTAAGTAAAACTGTCGTATTTCACTATAAACATTGTTTTCTCCTTTCGTAATGTCAATTAATAAGCTGTATTAATTCATCGTATTTCATTTATTGTTTAGGTTACATTTACCTTCCGGTGAAGATACCCTTAGTACTGTCAAAACCTAGGGCAATAATTTCAAAAGGAACTACAACTGATTGGCTGTAATCTTACTAATGTGAAAACCATTACTGTATGATCACGAATTTATTGAAATTGTGACTTTACAGATACAGGGGAAAGCTGATTGTTTTCACGTGAAAGGCGGATTTTGTCAGGCTGTTGGGTTACCCAACCGGCCGGCTAACAGTTTGGACCTTAGAATACAGGTAGTTATGATTTTGCTAATGTGCTCGGAAACCGGAAACGGCGATCTTGGCTGATAGAGGGCGGCTCTCCCAGATTGCAACTGAAGTATAATATAGCCACACACATTATTCTAAAAATCCATATGAAATCAGCGAATGATCACGGCAAATATATTTATATGAATGGATTCAGGAGGCTTCTGAGAATCATACGCCGTAATTACAATTTCAATATCCCTTACAGATAAAAAGCCGACAAATATTTGTCGTCACAAGTACTCCCGAAGGAAGTTTCTCCACTTTGAGACGAATAAAGACTTATTTACGTAGCACAGTGGGACAGATGATACTAAATCGATTGTTTCTTGCAAATGAGCATAAAGAAAGAGATATGATCATTGAAAATATCAAATGACATAATCAGTAAAAAGAAACAGAGACAAATGAACATGACAAATTTGGCAGAAGACGGAAATAAGGAGTGACCTTTTTTTTTATTATTATTCATGTGAAATTCAAGTTTTTATATTTATGTCTCTTCTGTGTGAAGAAAATTAAGGAAAATTTATCTGTTGCAAGGTGACCTCTTGTATGGTGTATGTAGTTTATAAAATCTCCTACGTTAAAATAAGATTTTTTTTTTACTCTGAATTCCAAAGTAATTTCCAAAATCTAAGCAATGCCAAATTTTACTAGTTTGTTGGGGTAGAAGCGCAAATCCACTTTTGTTGACGGATATTTCCATGTCCTCCCCCCCCAACCTCCCAATTAGCAACCCCCTTAATCGATTTCTAGAACCACCTCTGTATTTCACCTGATAATGGAAGCACTACTCAAGAAAAGTCAAGGTACGTTCATAGAATTTGTCGTCGTAGAAAGAATGTTCTAAATTCTGAGAAAGATGTGAGTAAGTTATAGGGACCGAATGGTAATATATGATCCGCACAAGAACCAAGACGGATAACTAGAATTGAAAACCAAGAACTAAATGCTCGGATTAAAAGAGTGTAAGAGACCGATTCAGTTTTTTGTCCCTCCTGTTCAATAATGCATTGAAGAAGCAAAGATGAAAATAAAAGGAGCATTTGAGACTCGTATAAAAAATTCAGGCTGAAAGGATATCAATGGTAAGGTTCGATGATGACATTGTTGTCCTCACTAAAAGTGAGGAACAGTTAGAGTCGGGGGGGGGGGGGAGGGTTCCAATCCCCCCCCTCGGGCATGGATATTTGTGCCGTCCTTGGTATAAGGTAGTTGATAAGTAGTTTGTAAGTTTAGGGACTGATGACCCCGTAGTTAAGTCCCATATGCTTAACAAACATTTAACATTTAACAGTTAGAGACCGTTCAACGGAATAAAATGTAATGCTTGCAGAATATGGGTTGAAGGAGCACCTCCCAAAGATTGTTTCATTTAAGGCAAAAAAATACAGGCTGGAATCAAAATTTGAAACAGTATAAATGTAATAATTTGCCCAGCACAAGTTAACTTGATAGTGGCTCGCCAACGTGTGCTGCTGTTACTGTGGGCGGTTTTAATCCCGCCGTGATCAGCTTTGATGCTGCCGCTATTGACACTGCTACGCTGAAGTTACGAGCCGATTGTTCATATGCGGCGACCCGCTGCCTAGCAGATCAGCGAAGCCACTGAGTGTTATGAAGGCTGCCAAAACCTATGAACAAAATCAAATGTTTGTACAGCTTATGAGACTTAACTACGGGGTCATCAGTCCCTAAACTTACAAACTACTTACGAACTAGCTAATTCTAAGGACAGCACAAATATCCATGCTCGAGGGGGGATTCGAACCCCCGACCGTAGTAGCCGTGCAGACCGTGACTGGAGCGCCTCAGTCCCCTCGGCCACCGCGGCCGGCACCTACGAACAACAATAGTGTTATTTTAGTTCAATTTTCACACATAGTGACAAACTTAACATCGGCAAGCTTCTTACATTTCTGATAGTTTTACCATTAATAAAATCAGTAGGCCAGAGGGAGGGGGGAGGGGGCGGGGGATATGACGCAAACTGCATCATTGAAATTCCGGGGGGGGGGGGGGGGCAGTGAGTACTTTTGGCCAGCCTGGGAGGGAGGCTTTATAAAACAATTTACAAAACTTGAAATAAAAGATTCAATTTTAATATTGAGTGGCAAAACCATGTTTATTGATAATAAATCATGAATCAAAAACCTAATATCTTGGGTGTTGGGGGGGGAGGGGGGGTTGGTCGCAGTTCGGAGGAGAGGAGTTATTGGCCAAGGGGGGGGGGGAGAGGATACCTCTGCAGTCAGCTTTATTTTTAAAAAAAAATGAGCCCCCCTCGAGAACCAAATCCTGGCTGCGCCACTGGTTGAAGGAAAACCGCAAACAGACAAAAATAACGTGAAGCAGCAGAAATGAACCGTAACATCAGAATTGATGATCACGACGTAGATGAAATCAATGTATTATTCCACCTTGGAATAACGTACGACAGACGAAGTACAGAGGACAAAAACGTAAAAGTTGTATTCACGACCAACATGAGTCTATTGACATCAAAAATTGGCCTTAATGTGAGGAAGTAATTTCTGAGAATATACGTTTGGAACACAATTTTTTATAAAGAAATGTGGAGTGGGAACAGAGGAGAATCGAAGCATTTGAGATTTAGTACTACAGACGAATTTGATAATTAACTGCTGTCTAAATGAGACAAAATATGGTATACACGGACAATAAGAAGGGATATTTGTTTAGACATCATGGAATAGCCTGCTTGGCACTAGAGAGAGCTATAGGGGAAGGCAAATATTAGAATACATTCAGCAGATAACTGAAGATATAGCGGGCAAGTGGCTACTTTGAAATGAAGAGGTTGGCGTAAAAGAGGGTTTAGCGGATAATTTAACAGTCCCTCAATGACGATCTATCAGTTCGTTCAGGAAAATATCTACCGACCATGTGATGACAAGGAGACCATCAGAAGTGTATATACGCGATTTTGATGGTTCTCGGATATGTTGTAGAGGGAATTTCACTGCGCGCTGTAATACGAGTAACGTTAGCCACTGTTCAACGAAGTGCCCTAGCCGCAGTGGTTATTTTCCATTTTACTTTACAGAATATCAACAAACAGTGTACATTGCGTGAAATTGGTAAGAAATATTCAATCTAGTAGTAGTAATTTAATTTTCACGTCATTATTAAAATACCTTACTCGCTATCGTCTGCATCGCTTGCTATACCACAACAGAAATTCGGGGCTATTTGTCGTAAAAGTAACCGAAACAAATGGTGTCATCCCATAAAACTGCTATCTTGTAGGCGCTCGGAGTTTTTAAGAGCAATAGCGGATAACATTGTTCAATTACATTCGAAAACGGATCTCTGTCGCCGTTAAATTTGATGCTAGCCATGCGTATTTGATCTTCTTCGAAAAAGCAGGTCCTCTGAATTGATATAAATTATTGAGTGCAGTTTCATGGAGTCGTCCGTGGACGTGATTGATCTGTTGGTCTTCAACAAAGCGGAAGCATTCTGAATTTTCTTCAGATAACTTTTACGGTGCAGGTGCACACACTTTCCTCTCATTCACAGAGGTGTCATTGTATACGGTCAGATCAGTCTGCCCTCGCCACGTATCGACCCTACACAATTTAAACTTGTTAACGATTTCATATAATTTACACTATTCATTGATATTCTAAAAAATAAAATGGAAAGTGTCGGACTATTCTAAATTTTTAAAAAAAGGCAAAAACACGGAGAAGATCCGAACGTGGTGCCTCCAGCGGGTTAACGTAGACCTTAACCGCTACGACATGCTCAGTTAGTAGGAACAGGGCTAAAGCCGTTGGCACACGGTACGTGTCACCCAGTCAGCAACGCGAACGATGCCTACACTGCGTGACGTCTCACGAGAGTGCTGCGGCCTTCGCTCTAGATGGTGTTGGTGTGGCCAAAGTGGTGAGTTTCTGACGTCACGACGCGCAAACCAAGGCCTACAAGAAAGACAGGCCGCGGCGCGCACGTGGCTCAGGCCTCACTTGATCACGTGTTATGGCGTGCGAGCCGCGGCCTGTCTTTCTCGTAGGCCTCGGACGTTGGCGAGGCTTTCTCAACGTGTCGTGCAGTATGAAGCATGCCATATATTCTCAACGTGCGCTTGAAAGATCATCAATAAGATGGGAGAATGCGACCGACGTCACATCACATGGCTGTTGGGAAGGGGGACAGCTCTTTTAAGTAGAGAGATGAAGACGCAATATTGGCCATCGTATTTCATGTATTTTATGTATATAACTTAGGTCTTATGAATGTATGACATTTCAAAGCAAGTCAAAGTAAGTAAGTAAATTGAAAAGCTATCGAAAACCGGTCATTAGAGGTACTATTTGTTGGAATAAATGACTTGAAATGTCTTATATGTAGTTAAAAAAATTACCCTATTACAGTCATCTGCGGTTTCAAGGCAAGGCAGACTGAAGATCTATCAACACGAATTATTCTTTAGATCGTTTGTTGTAATTCCATGTCAGCAACCGACATTTCTACCAATGGTATATATATTACATTTAATACCTTCGTAGTTGACTATCGCGTAGGAGAGTGGCCGTAGCGTAGGCAGCAGTGTACTAAGATGTATCACGACGCTGGTTCAGTGCTCCTTGGAATCAAATATTTCTTCTTCTTTTATTCGGGTTTTCTGACAGACTGAATGACTTTCCTATAAATTTCATAGAAGTATATTAAACATTCTTCTATGCTATGCAAACCTAAGTACGCATCCTCTGAGGAGTGAGTTTGTTGGATTCGTTTTAGGAAAAGGACAGTTTGCGTTTTACTTCGAATAAAATATGCTCTTTATTGTTTCACGTATTGCATTATACATGGTCTTATCATTCTTCTACTGAATAGTAACACTGAGCGTGGAAGAATGACCTTTAAGTTTTACTAAAAACCGAGACTGTTCCAATAATGTTTGCCTCATTTTAGGCCTTTTTAATTTTACATCACATAGTTTTCCATGGAACTTTTATAATTCGCTGCACTTACTGACATGCAACTTTTCTAAGAGTCTTATTTTCATAGATATTTTGTTGTTACTTATGAAGGCATGTATCACAGAATATGACGAATATACGCACAAGCGCGGAAATAGGCGATTTAAGAGAGGTAAAGCAGGAATTCCACATTTTTTGATTTCGTAAACAGAACCTGATGCCGCCGACAACTGTCGCTGGAGAGCGCTGCAGTCTCGTGTAGGTTGTTGAGGCACACGTCTCGTATGCACAAGTCGCGTCCTCTCCAAGCGTTTAGCAGCACGTTGGACTCGGCCCGTTGACCATATACGTCCAGACATACGCTCTGTGTGCGAACGGCTTAACGTTACCCTCTTACAGCACGCAGTGAACAATCAATTTTCTCGGAAACGAAGGCACGTCGTTGCAGAAACGAATAGCCTCAAGGTCTGTCTCTGTACAACACATCGGAGACCCATCAAAATCCATTATTTACACTCCTGATGATCCCCTTGCGAGTCTGAAGGAGAGCGCCCCCTACTGGTGTTGTGGAGTTCCGTGTCGGGGACGAGGGGAGAGCGCAATTGGGAGTGACCGAGAGCGAGAATACACCGGTCAGCGCGGACGCCAGCAGTCGAGGCCTGCCAGAGAGAGAGAGAGGGAGAGTGTTGGCAACCTTTTTTTTTTTTTTTTCAGGTAGATCTATGCTTTGCGGTCGTTTTCATTGTTCGTTTTTGGTCGTTCGTTGATCATTTGGCTCAGCTTTTTTATTACAGAGGACGTTCAGCCCTCTACCCGGGCGCGCTGAGCCACGGCGCCCGGCGCAACCGAGTGGCGCAGTGTCCCCACAGCATAGCGTGTCTGGCTGCTACTGTTTCTGTTTCTCGCGCTTGGTTGAGAATGGCTGTTGTGCTAGTGTCTCCGGGAAAGGAAATTAACTTGGAGCTTGTGGGCGTGTGGCTCCTCACTCTGTGTAGTTACTACTTGAGTATAGTACGATCTTGCTGCCGCCTACTTACATTTCGCGTAAAGATCACAAAGACAAGATAAGAGAAATTAGGGCTCGTACGGAGGCATATAGGCATTCTTTTTTTTTCCTCGTTCAATTTGGGAGTGCAATAGGAAAGGAAATGCCTAGTAGTGGTACAGTGTACCCTCCGCCACGCCCCTTACGGTGGATTGCGGAGTATGTATGTAGATGTAGATGAGTAGTGTACTTGTCGTGTGGTATAGTCCGCCAGGACTTTTGAAACAGTAACTATTGTTTGTTATGTCGTCGCAAACCGACCGTATTGTGAAAGAGTTCAGTTTAAGTAATCAGTAACTGACTCTGTAATCCTGTCAAACTTAGTTAAAATAGAATGTTTTGACGGACGCTGTTCAAATACATAGGTCACAATTGGTGATTCGAACTCATCGTCAGAATCTGCAGTACATAATCATCCGTAAGCATGGTGTTTCAAAAAGAGAATTATTAAAATACATTGACATCATACATCGTAAACACTAGTGCCACTTGGACGGTACTATATATATATAGTACCGTCTAGGTGGCACTAGTTTCGTTACTTATATCATGTGCACTGGTGCCGTACCGTCCAAGTGGCACTAATTCACATGATATAAGTAACGAAACTAAGTTGCCATAAGTACTTAAAAAGTTTTAGAGGTAAGATGGAGAAAATGTGGTTACGAAATGTTATTGATTGCAGCTTCCACTGTTAGAGGCACATATCTAAGACGGTGACCAATGACATGGCAAGAATGGGACGGGAGGGGGGGGGGGGGGTAGAACGGCATTCAAATAGGCACAAACGAGTGAAGTATGTCAGTATAAAATTCAATGACCCTAAGGCCTTCATGTGCAAAACTGACAACGTTGCATTATTAGGGTTACAAAAGAGTGATGGTCAGAAAAAATCATGTACAACTGTTACGAAGTGGACTGTAGTTGGATTAAAATGCCTATGTTGCATTAGTAGGCACACAGAAGATTAGAGTTCTTCTGAATGTATACAAGGATAGAACAAAAGCTTAAATAAAAGTATTAAACGTATAACCGTATACAGCTGTCATGAAGTTATCAAACAGTCAAGTTAAAATAACCTTATTAATAATAACAATCTGCACCTCTTGTTTAAGACAATATAATACATAACAATACATAATTGTTTTTACCAATAAGACTATTTTATAATTACGTAGGCTTCCGCGGCCAGATGACATAAAAGTTTTCTGGGTGTTGTACCGCGTCATGATGTAATGCTATTACTTAAATAACCGACGTTTCGGCCAACGTTACAGTGGCCTTCATCTGGGTAAGTATTAGCCTTGCATCATGACGCTGTACAACACCCAGAAAACTTTTATGTCAAGACTATTTTAATTTTGCTGGTTGCCAACTTCATGGCAGGTGTAAAATCAAGCTAATTGATAGTAATAAAATTGCATATTCTGATGATGACGAGTTACAAACGCGTAAATAAATGAAAAGCCGAATAACCACCTGTGGCCTTTAAAACAGTGTTTAATAACGAAAATTGAAACAAAATGGGCGCATACCTCATCGGTGACATCATGTCACATTTAGAATAGAATGTCCTCAAAAATGCGCAGACTTACCGGCCGGCAGTGGTTCGCTGGAATGAAATTGGTTCTAACTGCGTAACTGAGTGGGTTAACCATAGCTACTTATTCTAGACCGTTGTAATAACACTAAACTGTGTTTATTCTGAAAGTGCAACCGCCTGTGATGGGGCATCAGTTGAGTGTGAGTGATCAGTAACTTTTGGTGCACGACTTGTCTTTAAAGAGAAAGTTGCTTGTTTGTGATAGGAGCAATAACATTTTAGATCTTTGCTCGGCCCGAGTGCGTGCGTGTCCAGTGTTATGCGCGTGACGTTGTTTGGCACGTGCCAGTTACCATGGTTCTTCGTTGTTGGAAGACGTGCGTAGTTTGTAAGGCCCTGGTGGGTGCGTTGCTCAACCACTGTGCCTGCTTTCCCTGGGAAGTCTTCCTTGATAACTTGAATGTCGAAGTTCACTGCAATTTTCTTCTTCCCCTTTGTGTTTATTTTAGCTTGTGTGATCACTCAGTGCTTACTACCAAATTTAGTTTGTTATAGAGGTGACGTTTGGGTTTGCGGGCGCCATTACGCGTGTTATGAGCTGTTATTGCTGTGTAACGGGCGGGTGAAACTGCTCCTGCAAATATAAAGCGAAGCGCCGGATCGATTGCGTCAAAAATTCGCACTGTGACACCGCTACTCCCATAGTCAGCACCATTCAGCTGGGCTTATAACAGCCCATAAGACCCTAACCGCTAACTGAACTGTTCGGTACCGTATTTAGAAGTGATCCATCAGATGTTTTCCAGTATTATAAAGTATGCATTTTAACCTGTCTTTTTGTGAAATGTCATGAGTTTTAGAGATACTATATTTCGATCTAGAAAGTAGCTCCGAACACTTTTTCATAATTCAAATGTACTTTAAAGATCGAATTAAACACGAAAACACTTGCAAAAAGTTAAATACGAAAGTAATCATGATGTTACATATATTGTGTGATCGGAGCAGATAAATTGAAAGTATTAAAACTTATTAATTCACAATGGCATTGAGGGTGAATACATACTGGTTTCATTATTGCTTTGGAATAAATCACACGTAATTTTATGTAATTACACTTTCATCTATACTAGCGGATGTACAAAATAAATGAAGTGCAACATTTTGACGAGTTTCAAAACAGAGCATTCCATACAAACATATTTCACTTAACTGCTTGTTTATAACTTCATCATTTCATCGCATAACATTTAATTTGACATATCACTGCTTATCTTATAATTTCATGAGTTTATTTTGTAATTACATATATGTTAGTTCAGCGAAAAACTCAAAGATGATATACCAGGTTTCGACCATCTTATAAAAGGAATTTACCGAACTGGCTCATTCTCAGTTATTGGTGAGAAGTTGTTTGGAGAGGAGGCTTTAGTCTGTTTTTAGCACACAGTGTAAGCAGCTATATGTGACCAAAGCACTCACCATTTACAGATATCATAGTTTTCTTCACTTATGTGCTTTACCCAAGATGGAACCTGTTTGAGTTGCATTATATTTTTGCTACGAAGTGAATAAAATTATACAGTGAAAATAACTATCACTTTTGCTGGCATTTGCATTACCAGTTTGTATAAAACCAGTAACCCTCATTTCAGCGAAAATCAACATATAGACATCAAGACCATCATAACTTCAATAATCAATAACATTGATTTGCTAGCACAAGTTTTGCAAATCGATTTTGAACCACAGATTCAGCACTAAACTCTTCTCTCATACTCACAGTGTTACTGTTGAAACGAGCACAGATGAATATCGGTGATTATTATGAAAATTAGGAAACTGGTAGTGTTACAAATTAAAAATGTAAACATCTTTGTACTGATTTAGTGCTTTAGTGAAGGTGGCAATTGCCTAGAGGACAAGCATTTAATTCACTTCATATCCTATTTGGTTAAACATTATACTTTGCGTGAGCTTTTGTGTGAACCCCTACAGTGTAACCTTGGTGAAGAATTGTGAGTTCTAAGTGGGGCCCCTTGCTGACGTGTAATTTTTTTTTATTGTGTGTTTTAAGTACTCTTTAACTGAATTTTGACACAACCTGTTGTCTTATAATATTAAACTGGAGGCAATTAATTTGCAGTTTAGTCGGTGAGTTAAGTGAAAATTTTCTTTACTGAAGAAAAACTAATAATTTCTCTAAAGTAAAAATTATTCTCTTTATGGATTTTTTTTTTTTTAATTTTGGTGTTTTATGTCTTCCTTAAATGAGTTATGGCAGATGAAATACAAGTGAATCCTGTTATACCCTTATAATAAGTGAACTGAAGGTTAGTTAACTTGTTGCCTTTTGATATTTCCATAAATTGTAGGTCGTTCGTATTTGTTAGCATACTGTTATATACAAATTTGTTGATGTGTAAAATCGTATTTTTATTTATTTATTTTTTCTTAAATGAAATTTGATGGTTGAAGAGCACTTTTGACATGTCTTATATTATTCATAAGGCTGAATGCTAGTAAGTATTATTCTATGCCACTTTTTTATGTTAAATGAAATTTACATAAATAACGAAGTATAACAATATAAATAGCAGTGCTTGCCTACATTGGAGCCTGGCTGATGTGTAAATTAAATTTTAGGATTGGGCTTTTCAATGTTTATTTAAATGAAATTTACTAATGAAAATTTGTGTAAGCCTAATATTTTTTTTTATTAGACAACTGCCTGTCTTTTAATGGTATTGTCTCAGCGTTAAGGATTTGTCTAAGATTAAATGGTTTTCTGTGAAGCTATGAATACGCTGCCTGGAATTTATTTTTTAGATAGTGTTGTAGCCTTCTCCAATGTTATTCAATCTGTACATTGAACAAGTTGTGAAGGAAAGCAAGGAGAAATTTGGAGAAAGCATTAAAGTTCAAGTTGCAGAAATAAAAACCTTGCGGTTTGCTGATGACTTTTTCAGAGACAGCAAAAGACCAGGAAGAACAGTTCAAAGGAATGGACATTGCTTGAAAGGAGTGTACAAGATGAACATTAACATGAGCAAAATAAAGGCAATTTAATATAGTTTAAGGAAATCAGGCGATGCTGGAGGATTTAGATCAGGTAACGAAACAATAAAGGTGATAGGTGAGTTTTGTTATTTGGGCAGTAGAAAACATACGATGGTCATACTACAGAGTATGAGAATGGCAATGGAAAGAAAAGCGTTTCTGAAAAAGAGAAATTTGTTAACATCGAATATTTATTTAAATTTTAGGAAGTCTTTTCTGAATGCATTTTTCTGGATTGTTGCTTTGTACGGCAGTAAAACTTGGACGTTAAATAGTTCAGACAGGAAGAGGTTCGCAGCTTTTGAAGTATGGTGCTACAAAAGTAGGTGGGTAGATTAGGTGGGTAGATCGCGTAACTAATGAAGAGGTGCTGAACAGAATTCGGGGAAAAGTACCTTAAAGAAGGGCTCGATTGGTAGGACACATTCTTAGACATCAAGAAATCTTGAATTTAGCATTGGAGGGAAGTGTATGCGGTAAAAATCGCAAAGGGAGACCAAGAAACGAATATAGTAAACAGATTCAAATGTATGTGGGTTGCCGTTCTTATGAGATGAAACGGCTTAGCTATGGCGAAGCGGCCGAGCGCATTGAGGCGTTATGCTGCGATGCGCGAGGCGTTCCCCGTCGAGGATTCTAATCCCCCCTTGGGCACGGATGTTTGTGCTGTGTTTAGTGTAAGGTAGTTCATAAGTGGCTTGTAAGTTTAGGGACTGATGACCCCTTCAGTTAAGTCCGTTAAGCTTCACAAACATTTCAACATTTTTGAAACGACTTGCTCAGAGCAGAGTACGGTTGAGAGCTGTATCAAACCAGTCTCCGTACTGAAGATCACAACAGCTACACAGAGTCCACCCTTTCACCCCACAGCCAACTGTGCTGCACCTTGCCGATTTCAACGCATTTCAGATTCCTTCCAGCGCACCACAGCAGTATCAACAAACTGCCACAGATGGCTACTCACCCTGTCAGGTATGTGCTTTTCAACATTTTTGAGTTCGCGAGCCCCCTTCCAACTAAAAATATTCTGGCGACTCCCTCCCCGCCACGCCCTCTCCATTCTGTAGCTGAACTATGTGTGTAAATTCAAAGACAGCGGATTTTATAGTTTCTACTGTTGATAAAACATTATTTTAAAACAATACACTATTCCCAATTATAGAGTGAATTTTGTAGTCTGTTTTCCGGAATGGAACAGATTATCCTATTTTTACATAATTTAGACAGAAAAATATATCGTAGAAAGATATAAAAAAGCCAAGATCGCTGATCATCAATTTTTATTTCAGACGACCGGTTTCGCTGAACTATGACAGCGTCATCTGGTCCAATAAAATCATTTTACAAGGCCATAATCTTGTAATGTCAATCAGTTGCTACACAACAAAATTTACAGTGCATAGGTGCATTATGCCATTATAATAAAACATAATTATCGCTGTGACAATAGCAAACTAATACATTATACAAGTCAAAGAAAAAAGAATCAAATTCTTTGTAGAGGAAACAATTCTCTGCAACTTTGCTCTCTTATGTTTTTTTTTTCATATCTCGTATCGTTTCAGAGATATTTGCAAAAATAACGGTGATTTTGGGATGTCTGTGCGTAACGTGTTCCCACTTTTTAAGACAAACGGTTCAACTGATCAGCACCAAACTTTACAGACGTAATTGTAGACCGACAGAGACCAGAACGTTCCTTTTTCAAATATTTCGGACAAGAAATACGTTAATAATACCAAAAAAGCCGTCTGTAATGTAATTTTAATTGTAAATAAACCGTTCATCTGACGCGAAAATTGAATGCCGGAATTTGTAGAGGAGAAAATTCTCTACAACTTTGCTCCCTTATTATTATTATTATTATTATTATTATTATTATTTCATATCTCGTACGTTTGAAAGATATTTGGAAAAATAATGGAGATTTGACATCCTCCATTGAATTAACTAAAACCAGCTGTTCGGAGATGTCACGTGACATTCCTCGCCCAGAACTCTCTCTTGCGTTCTTACTATCATAGAGTTTTGGCCCACTTTAGGTTACGGTAGTAACACTAAAAGTGGGCCTCTGCGGCCGTCTTTTGAAAGCTCGAAATTTAAATGAAAATAACGGCTTAACTATTCATCTGACACGAAAACTGAATCAACGACTTTGTAGAGGAGAAAATTCTCTGCAACTTTGCTCTCTTATGTTTGTTTCATATCTCGTAGCTTTTCAAACATATTTGCAAAAATAACGGCGTTTTTGGATGTATGTCTGTCTGTCTGTCCGTAACGTGTTCCCTCTTTTTAAGACGAACCGTTCAACCGATCAGCACCAAATTTTACTGACATGATTGTAGACCGCCAGAGACCAGAACCTCCCTTTTTCAACTTTCTCGGACAGTAGTAATACCAAGAAAGCCATTTGTAATATAATTATAATTGGAAACAAACCGTTCATCTGACAAGAAAATTGAATATCCTAATTGGTAGAGAAGAAAATTCTCTACAACTTAGCTCCCTTATGTTTTTTTCATATCTCGTATCGTTTGAGACATATTTGCAAAAATAACGGAGATTTGAGACCCTCCATTGAATTAACGAAAACCAGCCGTTCGGAGATGTCACGTGACATTCCTCGCCCAGAACTCTCTCTGGCACGTTGTCATTTCAAAACAACGGCTCACTGAAGAATTAACAAAAACATATCGTTCTTCATACGATAAATGATAATCTAGTGTCTACAAATGCCATATTAGCATCAGTTAACAACTGTCATCAATCGTATGAGATTAAAGGACTCATCTTTTCATTGCTAGCCATAGTATTATTCTCGATCATCGTCTCAGGGCTCTCGACCTTCTACAGCGGACACAAGTATGTTAATATATATCTGGCGTCGCGTATCCCTCACGTTGCACAAACCCTATCCATTTCGCCATCCATGGCATTACGCATGTTAGCTGCACTGGGTTCATATGTTTGCCATGGCTTGCTGTTCAAGATAAGATACGAGACCCTCACTCTCCCGAGGAACAGAGGCGGACTAGGCCTGTACCATGTGCCTGACAGAGCGACAGCCCCCTTCCTCAGCTCTCACATGATGCTGTGGCGCCGTATTCCCACGTGCCTTACCAGCCTGTTGCTGGAGGCCTTTGCACCGCGCTCTCTCTCGGCTCCTATCATGTTTTCAAATGTTCCTGCGCCTTTCTTTCACTTCCGCCGCTTTTTCCTCGAACTGAGCTATATCCACACTGCGATACTGTCGACATGTTTGATGTCTACGAAGGCAATCTACGGCTTTCTTCAGAAGAACCGATCACCAAATGTGATTGAAGGGAAGCATCCCAGCGTCAACTGGAGTGTCGTTTGGCGCTCGGTGAGTGCTCCTTACCTTGCCACTGATGTCTAGTCGACATGGTACCTGACTTTTAACGGGAAACAAGTGTGCCAGTCACGACTTCACAGAATTCACCTCGCAGTGGTCGCCTGTTATGTAATGGACAGGGACGAGCATCGACTCGTATGCGGATCGGCAGAAGGCGTCTGGATGTTGGTGCGACAGATGCTGGCTTTGATTACCCGTACGACATCTCATCACATTTGCTCCTCTTTCCAGACTGGGGACATTACCCACAAACGAAGACAAACGCTGTGAAATGTATATGTGGACATGTGGACATGCGGTTCACTACTTGTTTGTACATGGAGAGAAAAAAGAACTTGATTTTTGGAACTTCCTGAACAAACGACATTGCACAGTTGTCCGCAATCCAAAATACGGGCAATATTTATCAAATTTTCTTTATAATGTATTTCGTAATCCACCCATAAGTTGTGGTGCTCCTGTCAGGAAGTAGTTGATCCTTACATTTTCTTTTGCGGGTAAAAAGAAAAGAAACTAAATAAATTGAAGAAAATGAACTTCAAATGAATTAATATACTTAATTTTTGTAGCTACACTGAATGTCTTTCATTTTTTACCCTTTTTTTTAATGTTCCCCCTATTAGAAATAGGTTAGTTGCACTGGGCCTAGGATAAGATAGGGCCAACGCCTGAAGTGGTGTAGTTTGTCATTTATTTTATTTTATTTTCTAGGGTAAAAGTGGCGGAGGCAAGTAATTCTTTTTTTTAGTTCCTTCCCTCCCACCCCCAAAAAAAAAGGGTAGTGCGCAAGGCGTCGGACTAAGACGCTAAAGGTCGGTGGTTCGGATCCCGCCACTACCCAATCTTTTTTCCTAAAAGGGTTTCGGACACGCTTATTAATTTTTTATTATTTAGATTATTATTTTGGTTCAAAATGTTTGCAAAACTACAAATATAAAGTGGGACGTAAAATACGTCAGTGCGATTTTTTTCTGTGAATACCCCACCCCTATCCCTCTTCGCTATCTAGCTCACCACCGTGGAAACTGTGGTGTCGCACAAGTCTGAAGTGCGCGCCACGTACTTTCGCCGCGCGCCGCCATACGCACGGCGCTGCGTTCTTGCGACGTCGGCCACGAGCGCCCTCTGCTGCAACTCCGCTAGTGGCCACCACTGAACTTCATCGGCCACTTGGGATTAGGACACAGGGGGGTGAAACTCATATAGGGATTTCCTGTAACACGATGTTGGTTCGCTGCCTGTCCACACAGAGCGCTGCGAGCGTTGCGATTTTTCATCTCGCTTTCCTATTGGATGATTTTCACTATTTGTTTTGATTCGTATGTGGTGTTCTGTGCTGAGGTTCTACAGCAACATCTTCCTAATTGCGATCTTCTGTGTGCATTTTCTTTTAATTCACAGTGCAAATATATTGCTGTTATACTGCCTAATTTTTGTCCGCATCCGTAATATTAGGTGGTGTAATGATGATACATTATTTACTTTACATTTATTTCCATGTGATAAAGCCACACGGCGAAAATCGCAGTACCGAATTTTAGAAACAAAGAATTTTACGGTCAAAAAGATTACCAGGACATCATTTACGAAGTTTGGCCGACTGTAAACATCAGCCACAAGCAATTAATGTTAGTTTTTGATTTAAATTTCTCGTATGTATTACTTTGAAAGGTCTCAAAAACCTTTCTATGAGGTCCACCCTCAAAGAATAAACGAAAAATATTGCCATGTAACACCAATATAACATTTTCTCATTCGTGTATTTAGAAGTAAACATGTGGATTTTCGCGCCACATTTTTCGGATTGAAAGTTCACTGCCAGGCCGCTAGTAGCGCTGATGTCGTTATGTGTTTCCGTGTGACAACATGTTCTTTGCACTTCTGTTATTTTTGGTGTTCTGTGTTAGCACAGGCACCGAAACGGACTCATCAGTAGGCAGGCCTCTATGTAGTTAACCTATGTCTCAGCATTACACTTAGTTGGCAGTAAAAGTTAAGTATATCCTATCTCTACGAAATATACAACTTGTTCTAATCTAGCTTAGTGTTTCTAGTTTCTGCTGTCCCACTGGCTGGTCACCTCAAACTCTATACCTGCACATGCGTGCATCCTCTTTCCCAGTGTCGGTCTCTCTCTACTCGGCCACCGACACCCAGGACAACCGGCGGAAACGAGACACAAAAGAAACTAATTTGAGGCATATCGTTGAGAGGACTGTTCCTCAACCATCGGCCTTGTTCTTAGGCGTACGCTGCACAGCGTCTTTGCAGTGTCGGCGCCTGTACTGCTCACCTGGCGCTGATAACGATAGCGCCCCCAGTGCCGCCGGAATTGAAACGGCAGGGTAGGCAGACAGGCCCGCAAAGTGGGTCAGCGATATCTGCAGCAGGGTGGCTGGTGGCCCGGGTCGCCTGCCCGCCTTACATTTTAATGCGCCTACTCCTCCACAGGTCCCCAGGAACCAGCCGCGGCCACGCGAAACTTCGTTATTCGGCACATTAATAATGGAGCAGGTCGCTTCGCTTTCAGGAGCGCGGACGCTAAGTCGCTAAGTCGAATCGTTTGTAGGCTAAATTGACGCTACTTTCCTTTAGGGGCGTCTCCGAGGGCGCAAACGAGCTGCTGCCTGTGTTCCACCGACTTCGTCGTTCTCTTGCAACGACCCTTGAAATAGGAAAATAAAATTCCGCCACACCTTACTTGTGCTACGACATACACTGCCGCAAAAAGATTCCTACACCGGTGTCGTAGGACGTAGCCGACTGACAAAGAAACTCTGCCTTAAAAGAAGCGAGGGTTTATTCAGCGCCACCTCAGCCCCATGGGAGGTAGCTTTAAAATTTCAAATGGGAACTTCCATGTTTTATTGCAGATTCAACATAAGAAAAAACTACGTACAAATTATCTTAGTTTTGAATCTTGGTAGTGGCCGCCGTAATCAAATGTTCAAATGTTTGTTAAGCTTATGGGACTTAACTACGGGGTCATCAGTCCCTAAGATTACAAACTACTTATGAACTACCTTACACTAAGGACGGCACAAATATCCATGCCCGAGGGGGGATTCGAACCCCCGATCGTAGTGGCCGTGCTGACCGTGACTGGAGCGCCTCAGTCACCTCGGCCACGGCGGCCGGCGGACCCATCTTCTCACCATCGAATCACTCATCGCATTTGGTCCATAAACATCGCAAATTTGCCGATAAATTTCACTTGGTTTCACTTTCCTCGCATTCAGAAACCGAATCACCGACCTGATTTCACAGGCGGCGGGATTTTCAATCAACGCCGACATTTCAATCAAGCACAACAAACCGTACGTAACTGACAACGATATCCAAATGGCGCACGTTCTTCTCCTTGATACACATCGTCTACAGCGCATGTGCCGAACTGCAATCGCAGCGCTGCAGCGGAGATAAATTGAAACGGAACTTACTTACTTTCTGGACGCGCCTCGTACTTATTTAAGTCATAAATTTTGATTCGCTAAATCTAAAACTCTCCCTCTCTCTCCATACGGTTTGAGAGAGAGAAATTAGAGTTTTACAAATGTTGACCCAAATATTAATTTTTTTCCGCAGATTCGGATAGGTTTTTGTTCGTTTCGTGGTCATGAGGCAATACAACTTTTAATTGTCAAACAAATCATCTGACTAACAAACTAACTAACCAAACATCCTACATCAGCCAACAGAGTAAACAAAAGAAAAAGTCTAACCGACTCGCTAACTAAAGACGAAACATATTCCCGTTTAAGATTTGGTAGAATTGAAAAGAAATGATTGGTTTCGTTGTATTGTTGATTATTTGCAAATACTTGCAAGTAAATGAATTTCGGGATGCTTGTTTCCAGTCAATCCCCTCGCCTCACACTTTCGGCCTGCGTGTTGACCGTAACTCCCTTGCATCTCACCGTTTTATGATATCAAACGTTCAAAGCGATGACTTCCAACTTCGATGTATTTATTGACTCGTGTTGTAAACCCCTGCACAGATCTTGGTAACATGTAGCGCAAGCATCTCTTATTCTTTGCATCTTGTTTTCGCGAGTGGCAGGCGTTTCCTGTTAATAGCCGTGCGAGAGTAGCCGAACGGTCTGGAGCGCCACGTGACGGACCCCGAGGCCTCCCGCGTCGGGGGTTCGAATCCCCCCCTCTGACATGGATGTTTGTACCATCTTTAGTATAAGGTAGTTCAAATGTTTATAAACCTATCGGACCAAACTTCGTGGTCATTAGTCCGTAGCTAACAAACTACTTAAACTAAGGTAAACCAACCTACGGACAATACATTCACCCATGCCCCAGGGAGGACTCGAACCTCCGACGGCAAGCAACCGCGCGCTTCGGAGCGAAGCGCCTTAGATCGCTCGGCTAATCAAATGTTCAAAAGTTTGTATAGCTTATGGGACAACTACGAGGTCATCAGTCCCTAAACTTACAAACTACTTATCCGAAGGACGGCACAAATAGCCAAGCCCGAGGGGGGATTCGAAACC
Organism: Locusta migratoria; assembly: GCA_026315105.1. Taxonomy (NCBI): domain Eukaryota; kingdom Metazoa; phylum Arthropoda; class Insecta; order Orthoptera; family Acrididae; genus Locusta; species Locusta migratoria. The sequence goes on along the minus strand of CM048744.1, from coordinate 398,087,229 downwards.
CCGACCGTAGTGGCCGTGCAGACCGTGACTGGAGCGCCTCAGTTCCCTCGGCCACCGCGGCCGGCGCTCGGTTAATCCGCCGCGGCTAATGTAGTTTATAAGTAGTTCGTAAGTTTAGGGACTAATGACCCCGCAGTTAAGTCCCACAAGCTTTACAAACATTTGAACATTTGATAAACAATATCTCTTAGCCAAACACATAAGAAAAAAATCTGGCGAGGTAAGGTCAAGCGATCTGGCTGGCCAATTCACAGGACCCGCCCTGCCAGTCAAGCGACCCCTCGAAAATAATCATCTTTGGATTCTACACATTTTTTCGTGTGAAGCTTATTTTTAGAGTTTTTCTGGTATGTCAACTTAAATTTTATACTCTGTATAAAGTAACGGGAACTTCTGGAGCATTATTAGTCATTACATATACAAGTTACTACATCTGTATATTTCATTTAGAATGTATAATCAAGACGCTTTGCTTAAGAGTCCGACATTTTATCCACTTATACCAGGGTGGCGAACCAGTAGCACGTAATTACTGTAACGCGACCAAATAATTCTGGCACGGCATCGGTTTTATGAGTTTTCCTGCCTAACTGAAATATAGATTAGTTGGTCTACATAGTTCCAGACTTCATAGTCAACGAGTTATTATGTTTACTAAGGAATGGAAACAAATCCTTGTTAGTAAACACGAGTTCATTTACTGCACACTCGTGAAACGATGGTCCCTGCTTCCGACGCTTACCGACAATTACCGAACGGTAATGTTATTGATGTCAATATATCCAGTGTAGTAATGTGTGGCGCTGTATTATTCCAATACGCATTTGAAAATGAAATAGGACCACATTTGAACATGAATTTGTGTACTACGTTCTTAAACGAAATCTGATTGTTAACGGCACTGAGTTGACAGTGAATTATTTTAGCGCGAGTGATTTGTCGGCACTGACAATTGCACCGCAGTAGCCACAGCACTGACGTAGCAGTAAAATGTTCAAATGTTTGTAAAGTTATGGGACATAACTGCAGTGGTCATCGATTCCTAAACTTACAAACTCTCTCTCATTACAGCTCCTTTTATACACGACTTTCGGCCGGCCGCAGTTCGATACCTTCACTCGGTGAAGACTTGATTTTTCTTTCGTTATTCGTCACAGTTACACTGAAGCATCAAATTAAGTTAAGTATTGCAACGTATTGAAAAAAAAAACGCAGACGTAAAAACACAATGGGTAGACTTGACACATGTTTGATTTAAACTTTTACATGGAAGCGCATCAAATTAAGAGGAAGTATCGAAATTTTAGTTAAGACTGACAGCATATAAATATCTCAATGCATTCATAAGATACTGGTTTCATATTCGACGGTTGAATCCTCGTGGCTTGCCTACCTCTGTCTAATGCGAAATACGTATCATTCCATTTCGAGAACACTGGTAAATTTTTAGGCATTGTACGGTCTCATATAAGCTGGATGAGCTACTGAATTTCTTTTTCTTATTTGTTGTACCCTGTATATAAATGTATTGCGACACACAAAGAAAATGCCATATCTTTGATAGACGGAAGCTTATCTCTAAAAGAGCAATTCTATACATATATATATATATATATATATATATATATATATATATATATATATATATATATATATATATATAGTCTCGGAGATGGCTCTAACGATATCGATGAAATTTTGTATTCACACTCGTTTTTATATATATTTTTTTTAAATTTTAATTTCACTTACATAGTTGTATTTTTTGTAAAAAAAAAAAAAAAAAAAAAAAAAATACGTTCCAAAATTATATATATCAAGTAATTAATTTCGTGTTTTTCGGATCACAGAAGATATAAACCGAAAGTAGTATGTGTGGTGTCGCACAAGTCTAAAGTGCGCTCCACGTACTTTCGCCGCGCGCCGCCATGCACGCACGGCGCAGCGTTCTTACGACGTCAGCCACGAGCGCCTCTGCTGCATCTCCACTCGTGGCCACGACTGCTGCATCGGCCACTTGCAAATCAGATAGGCACCAGTTAAGACTTGGCTATCGGATAGGCACTACGAATCATCAGTAGGCAGGCTTCTATCTAAACTATGTATCAACAGTCTACTAGTCTGCTGCTCTCCAAGTAATGTATTATTTCTATGAAATCTATCTCTTATACTAATCTATCTTAGTGTTTCTAGTTTCTGCTGTCCCACTGGCTGGTCACCTCCGTACCTGCACACGCGTGCATCCTATTTTCCTGTGTCGGTCTCTCTCTACTCAGCCACCGACACCCAGGACAACCGGCGGAAACGAGACACAAATGTGGCGACGAGGATGGGATACAAAAGTATGCAGCATTGGTCGTTACTAGATGTGTTATTACTGTCGCAGCACATAGTGAACATTTTCAATGCACCTTCAAGCAGGCATGTAAATGAAATCAGAATATAAGTTGAAATAGCATATACAACTGTGGTACGTTGTAAATGAATTTCCGAACATTATAGTGCTGGGAGTTAAGATGGAGTTGTTTATTCATCATTGTGTGGTGGTTGAGCACAACCCTCCAGAAAATGGAATACAATCTCACAGAAGATATGTTAGCCTAGATCTCCGGTGAGACGCACTATGTAACAGAAACAAACGAGCAACGCTCGGTCACCCGATTTTTATATATATATATTTAAGCAACACACACTGCTGCTCAAAAAAAAGAAGAAAGAAAAAGTTAACCAGCTTAAAAATGCTGCTGTCTGAGCACTAAAAAGGCAAATATGATCCTGTTTAAACAATACTGACAGGAAAGTGGAGAACCAGTTGCCTTGGGCACAGCACTCATTCCTCAACAAAAAGTTTGGCATGCGAACATAATCGCGCATTATTTTTTTTATTTTTATTTTTTTTTACTGAAGGCGATTGGCAGAGTTTCGGTAAAAGAAAGTGTAAGTAGAAGAGAAAGAATAATGTAGTCATTGTGGGAGATAGGCATTGACAGTAAAAAAAGGTGTTGGACCAAGACAGTACGAGAGCAAACGAGAGAGGAGATAGTGAAATTTAAAAAGAGGTGAATGTAGACTATACATAAGATTTTGGGATCTGCATCCCTCAAACCGGCAAACCTCAATAACAACTATGTCCGCCATCACCCCATCTCACAGACCTAAGTGTTAGTTTCTTCCTCAAGTAGTTAGGAACTGGAACAAACCATCCGCTGGAATAGGTACAAGGTGGACAACTTTGTTTTCACCGTTTGCCGATAGTTGGCTACAACCCTAAGCAGCAGTCAAAAAAACAGATCGCAGGAGAAAAATTAATCAAACATGTAAAATCACTTTCAGAAAGACCTTAATGTTCGATTGAAATGCACAGATTTCTAGATTAAAATTTCACAAACAGAATTTCACTAATTCCAAATGCCTCTCGAAACATGCATTGCAATAACCTTTTCAAGCCACCACCGTTATATTCTTTCCCGTGAGAAAATGTATAACATCATAAAATTCTCATGTTTCGCTTCCAATAATAGAATACTTTATAATTGATAATTCTAGATAATATAAAGTTTGAGATGTTCCTTCATTTAAAATAATTCACATTTATTGGATCAAATTACATAACAAGCGTTAACATTTTGCTAGTGATCCAACCAAACGTTAACATGAGACTGACCAAACTTGATACAATAGCATTCTTTCTTTTTTTATACTTTTTTTTTTCTTAGAGAACGGTCGATGTGTCGCAATAAAGAAGGCGCAGAGACGTCCGCTGCCCCATGACCGTCGGCTAACTTCATATGATGGCCAGTTCTGTCATGCCGATCGGTGCTGCGGCGACGCTGCTCCTGTTCATTACAGCACCTCGATCAACCATGAAACAGACAGAACAAACACAAAACACTTTTAAGTATCACATCATAAACAAAAGAAATTATAACATATAATTCAATAAATTGTTTTTATTTAAATTTAAATTATTCATTTATAATTTAATCTCCTGCTAAACAAGGATGATAAGCGAGAGTAGAGGCTCGCAAATCCGTCCCACTGCAATAAGAAAGTGCTAATGGAAGGAAAGCGACACTTTGGGAGAGAGAGATATCTACACAGTGGCAGTGAAAGGGAGATATTGTGTGTGAAATCTTTTACGATGATAGTTTGGGTAAAACGATTTAGGATATTCTTTGTTAAAAGAGCACCAATATGTTCGTATGCCGAAATTTTTGGTAAAGAAAACGAAATGAGGAGTGCCGTAGTGGTTCCCCATTCTTCTATCAGTGTTGCTTAAACAGGTACATATTTGCCTTTTTTTTGTGCTCAGACATGAACATTTTTCTGGCTCGCACGAACTCCGCAACTTTTACCTGCTCAACACACGAATTCGGCAACTTGGCCGAAACAGTCCAGACCGCCAGTACACGAGCTATGCAACTAACCTGCAGATTCGCAATTTTAGATTTGGCACGAGTAAACCACATACGATACATCAAGTGTAACAATTTTATTACATTTTACAACAAAATGTACAAAACCATAAGTTATACAGGAATGTACAAAATCTTAAGTTACTAAACTGAAAGAAAGGTATATAATAACGAGCTTCAGATACTAATACTTTCATTCACAAAATAGTTTGAAGCTAAAAGAATCATTTAAGTTTTTTAAGAAACACAGTTCAAAAGATTCATTCATTTAGTTTCATCGTTTGCAATTGCAGATTTTTTTTCTGGTTAAATATTTCTCTCTTTGGTGTTCTTGTCCGTGTTTTTTTTAGGAACCCCTCCTCCCCTCCTGACACTATTTTGTCGAATGTTTACACTGTTCTCAGGGTAGTCACAAAAATGTAAATGTTGGGTGCATTCAAAAAATGAGTTAAAATGAGAATTAAAGCTTCCGAAGGTTTTTGTAGTTCTCCAAAGCGCAAAGGACTTGCTTCCCCAACCAAAGTTAGAGAGGCATTTTCCTCAACAGTATAATTTTCCTAAGGTAGTCGGGAGAATGAAAGTAGTGGATCTTCTGGCGTGATGCTTATTAACTCAAGAAATGCATTTCCTACTTCAAGTTTCAAATAAGTTAAAGAGAGATTGGAATGAAGCCACTCTTCTTTTTCACATTCGGTATCCTTGTAAACTGGTCCGCCCCCTATTGATTTTTATTTTTTTATTTTTCATCTGCATCTGAGTTCGATTGTAAATACGATGGAAATACGTTTCAAGTGTTTTTATTGACTGGCGGTAGTGGCAGGCAGTAAGTCATCAACACAACTAAATAGGATATTCATTCGTTTCCCTTAAGAGTCTTGTGTGGAAGAGTGCGCTCAAAGCCAAGAATATTTGGAACACGTATCTACGCTGCCATTACCTGCCTTTTAGGATGGAAGCGATCCGATTAAAATTTTCAAAATATTGAAAATTTTAATTTTCTATTATGACGTCGTGCAATGCTTGCACATCAAGATTTTAACGTCACTCCTAACATGTGTAAGTGAATGACCAACATTTTGTAGACAATTGATCTGAAGGTGATGACATAGTGCATTGAAACCCGTTGACAAAAAATAAAAAAAAAATAAAAAAAAATAAAAAAAAAGATCTTGGCTGCATTCCGTTATTAGCGTTGTTGATTAAGGCATGAAGCTCCTTTTAGGAATGAAGCTCCAGGTATACGGGCGTCTACCTGAAGGGAATATTGCGGAAATCGTGTGTGAGGATTAGTGTGGCCTATCTGGACTTCATCTGAGTTGTATAGTTCATGTCGGCCGTATTCTTCAGCTGCTTGCATGTTATATACGAAAAGAATCTACGAAAAGTAGTCAGTCGGCCAGACCAAACTAACCGGCCGTTTTCCTTCATTTTTGTTTTCATCGGCAGATTTGTCATCCAGTATCAGCCTCGCCTTTCTATTTCTATACTCAAACGCGATTGCTTCTGTATATTTCTTATGGGGATGCCCTTGCTGTAAACTGAAGTCCGTCGGTCAGGCCGTTCTAACCGACCGATTTACTTCATTTTTGCTTTAAACGAAAGGTATTCATTCGCAGATTTGTCATCAGGTATCGGAATTAACTTAAGTGTCTCCATCCTTTATTTTTATTCAAAGGGGGTATCCTTCTGTCGTTTCTTTGAATATTTTAATCGGTTTGTTTTACGTTATCTTCCGTTCTTTTTGACCTAACAACACTCAGCGGATTAAGCTCTTTCATTTGCGCTTTTAAACACTTGCATTTATTGATTCTGAAGAAAGCTATGGGTGAACATTCAGCTTTACTTCCAATTTTTCCCCAACTTTTCTTCATTCCACTAACGGTGCGAAGTATTCGTACAGGTCCTCTAGTAATGTATTGAAGGTCGGGGGTTCGAATCCCCCCTCGGGCATGGATATTTTTGCCGTCCTAGTTCGTAAGTAGTTCATAAGTAGTTTGTAAGTTTGGGACTGATGACCCCGTAGTTAAGTCCCATAAGCTTAACAAACATTTGAACATTTGAATTTGAATGTATTGAAAGTAATGAACCCGCAGACATTTAGGCACCAGCCATTACTGGATCGCTTGCTACCTTACCTAATAGTAGTAATATTTGGTTCACATCGTGAATTTGCTGCTGCTGGTAAAGACCGTGAGAGATCGCTGATCCAGTACGGTCGCCAGAAGTGGCCATACCAGATGTAATGCCATGCTTTATAAGTGGGGACTCACGGACAGCCCAAGCTGTGATTCTGGAGCACCTGAGCAGACGCTGGACCACGTCATAAGAGTGAGTGTTTCCAAAAAGAAAATATAGTGGCTCTGCTGAGGACTTTATAGAAGCCACACTTCAGGCTATGAAGTGGATTCAAGATCTGGACATTGATGTGTAGCCAAAAGCTTGTCTCACATGACACATGTCGTAATTCCAAGTGTTCTGTCATAATATATCATTGATCACTCACATGAACCGAAAATGAGCTCTTGTACAATCTTTTACTGATATGTGTATAAATATTCTTATTCTTTGTTTAATTATATTTGTATACTAGCTTAAACCCGCGGCTGCGCTCGCGTGTTGGTTGATTATGATAGATAAGCTATCTTTCAGTAGTGTGCTATGACACTGATTTTGAAGGATGAAATGAAACACAATACCTTCTTTAGAAACAAAGAATTTTAATCAACATAAAATAAGAGAAATTATGTGAAGTGCATAATGATTTACAATAAATAATACATACATTATTCCTTATAGCCTCTGTCGCAATATCTCAACACGTATGGTGAGAGTAATGTCCAAATTCATTGTAATTTCATTTTAGGGCATTCTGGTAAACTACGTTATTTGTAGTATTGTATGAAGCGTAAATGTAGAAATTGTTGAGTTGCTCACACTTGAGCAAGCGACGTATAATTGACCATGTGAAAAACCTAAGGGTTGTAAATGGATTCCTGCCATTTTTTTCTTTTTTTGAAGAGATGTATTAAAAGAATTTTTTTCCTGCTTTATTTATTTATTCTTATATTTCCTTATTCGTGTGGTTATCCTTACAGAGAAAGAGCCGAAGACATTGTAGGACGCACAGACCAAAGATATGGTCTGTGGCATCCCGTTTCGCTGTATGTAACCTCCTTGCTATAGAGTCGCAAAAATCATCGCTGGCCTTCAGTCCGATTTTTTAAATAATTTGACGACTTTCAACCACCATATCTTCCACCCCCTTATAGCTAACGGTATGGAACTGCTATGGTATACAACGGGAGACTTCGAACAACAATTACACACAGACCATTCGTTTGCGTTCTGTAGTTTTCGCTGCAGAGCGAAATATTAACACACACACGCGTAGAATTATATATACACCGATAACTTTCCATCCCAATATACTCCACCCTTTTGTAATTATCAACCTTCAAGCAAAAAATGCAACTAATTAAATCCTTTTCAAAGAGTAAATATAATTTTCAAAGACTAATTATTGTTCCGCATTTCGCGTTATATTCTTCAAATTACTAAATATCTATCAGATCGCTATAAAACCGTGCCTAAAACCTTCCTCAGGTATAAATTAGTAACTGTACAAATATTTAAGTCTCTGCGTCTTGTGGTTCGGACGTGATAAGCGTACACCGGACATTCACACACACACACACACACTATCCGATCGCCATAAAACCGTGCATAAAGCTTTCCCCGGGTAGACATTAGTAACTGTACAAATTTTTTGCTCTTTATGTCTTGTGGTTCAGACGTGATAAACGTACACCGAACAGACATTCACATTTATACATATAGATAAATAGCTATCCGATCGCCATAAAACCGTGCCTAAAGCTATTCCCGGGTATACATTAGTAACTGTACAAATTTTTAGCTCTTTATGTCTTGTGGTTCAGACGTGATAAACGTACACCGAACAGACATTCACATTTATAGATATGCTGCTGTCATACGCCAAACGATAAATAAATAATAATAATAATAACATCGTGAATGAGCAGCAGGACGCGAAGAAATCGCTACTCTCGGAGAACCAGGGTCTGAGGGGTACAAGACAACCAGAAGAGGACAAGTGTTCAAATGTTTGTAGAGCTCATGGGACTTAACTACGGGGTAATCAGTCCCTAAACTTACAAACTCCTTATGAACTAGCTAAGACTAGGCACAAATATCCATGTCCGAGGGGGGATTCGAACCCCTGACCGTAGCGGCTGTGCAGACTGTGACTGGCGCGCAGCAAGCCGCTTGGCCACTGCGGCCGGCCCAGGAGAGGACAGCCGCACGGTTTTGCGCCATTTCTCAGAGAGGGCAGGAGTGCTGTGCACGGCGGAAGAGAAAGAGAGGGAGAGGGAGAGGGTGTGGAGCGGCCGGCAATCTGTCTCCCCACTGCGCGGCTCGGCTCAGCTCACCTGCGGCTGCGGCACTCTGCTGCTCTCGACTCCCCAGGGACAGCGCCGCACGTCAAGTGGCGAGCGGCCAGCGCAGCCACTCACGCCTCACCAAGGTTGCCGCCTCCCATCGCTCCGAGTGAGTTCAGCCATTCCTCTGACTCTCCACTGGAAGGGCAGGGGGCGTCTCCGGTATATGGATCATACCATCATTATTACTTCCTCCACCACGTAGTGTATGTCGTGCACGAAGGTCCGTCCACAAAAAATAGACCAAATTAGACTTCATTTAAAACTTCCGGGCTCATAAGCCGTGGTCGATTTGTAAAACTTGAAACGTGTCCATAAAAAATTATTTTTGTAAGAAAATGTCTAATTTGTGCCTCCTGTTTTGTATCGAGTGACTTGCTTGCAAGAAAATGTATAATATCGCTTCTACTGTATGTATCGATATGTGTACTTAACTCTGTGAAGTTTCATCTTTGGCAAAGATCTTGTATTGCATAGCATTGTAGCTCGCGCTGAGAGAGAGTAGCACTTGTGGTTCAGCTCGCTTAGAAAGCGGTTGAGTTGTGTGTATGGCTCCAATGTAAAGCAGAGGCTGCTTTGCCAGCAAGTCAGAAGTTGTATTATGTAGGTAATGTAATGCTGATTATTAATAATAAGTAACAAAGTTAACCTTTCTTTCCTGTTTCATTTACGTAGTTAGAAAATTAACCTACTTCCTTCATTTGATAATTAGTTATTAGTGGATTTAAAGTGCAGTATTGATTTTCATAATATTGTTGAACAGATTTCGTTGTTGGTGCCATAGTAAATGATAGTTAATTGACTATGATACTAAATTTCAATAACCAGAAACTGATCTGCATAAAAATTCTCACAGTCAAGCATTAAGAAAGTGCTTTGTGGTTTTTTAATATCTTTCTCGCAGTCAAAATTTTTTAGTATAGTCAGTGTCTGTTTCAAATGGTGACTTGTCACAGTTGTTTTGTGTTTAAAATATCCGTTGCGCACATAATCAGTTTAATGCACTGTTTCTTATTTAATAGTATATACATTAATATCAGGGCCATAATTAAACCAAATTGCTGTGTTAATGAACAATTTGTTGTCTGATTTAACGATAGGTTCAACATCCACAACACACACACAGCTTTTAAACTCGACCCTAAGTTTTACAATTCGACCACGGCTTATGAGCCCGTAAGTTTTAAATGAAGTTGACCTCGGCCATGAAAGCTTACATTGTATGATCAGACCAATTTATACTTTTTTTTTTCATTTTATTACTTTGCTGCGTACTTCGTAGCGTTTTTCCATAAGTTTTACAAACACGACAGATACATGTAACACAGACTTTAGTCATCTAATATATAAAGCAGAGTATCCGTATGTTTGTGTGTTTGTGGGTACGTGTTGAGATCATGGTATGCAGCCACGAGCAAATTACAACTGATATTAAGATTAATGACGTACCATTGAAACAAGTTAATGTATTCACATACTTAAGAAGTAAAATTACACCGGATGGCAAAAGTTCAGCAGACATAAAAAGTAGAATTGCGCAAGCTAAACTAGCCTTCAACAATGAACGGATGCTTCTTACATTAGTAAATATAAAAGAAGAGACCAAAAAAGCATTTATAAAATGCTATGTGTGGAGCGTGGCATTGTATGGCTCCGAAACTTGGACACTCAACGTTTGCGACAAGATAAGACTAGAAGCATTTGAATTGTGCTGTTAGAGGAGGATGCAAAAATTCCCTTGGACGGCCAAGATGACAAACGAAGAAGTTCTTAGAAGAATCGGCGAAAAAAAGAGCACTTGTGAAAACGATAGTGAAGAGAAGAGACAAGTTAATAGGTCATCTGCCTAGGCACAATGAGTTTATAATTAGTATTATGGAAGGGATGGTAGAAGGAAACAGAGGCAGAGGAAGACCCAGACTGCAGTACTTGAAACAGATTCAAAGAGATATAGAAGTGGAATCATATCCGAGAACAGAGAGGTATGGAGGAGAAGAATTGCTGCCAACCAATCTTCGGATTGAGAACTAGAGAAGTTCAATACAAATCTACAGTTTTCTTCCAATGTTTATGAAATTTTGTAAAAGTAAGCTTTAATCCATGAGGACGGTCGCCTAAGTGCAAGAATCACATGCGATACATAGTTCACGATATATGACGTCATAAACAATGAGATGCGCGAAAAACTGCTGCATTAAGCTATAATGCTTCTCATTTTCTCCTAAATCACTGGACCGATTTCAACCAAATTTGGTACACACATTCCGTACTGTAAGGTAACAATTAATACATGGTTAAGAATCACGTACGGCACAAAAGATATTACGTCATAACCAATAGAAATCGCAAAAAAATGCCATATAATGCGGCGAGACTTTCGAAATACACCGTATGAGAATTACAGTATTTGGCGACTTGCAACAAACTGTAAACATAATTTCAAACATTTATTAAAATTTTTCTCGCCGACAACCATAGCATAATGATGAAAGGGAAAAAGTTTCTCGCTCACTACTTTCCCGCTGATTATGGACTAAAACTACGGCTTTCGGTATGACGTTACAATTTATAATTTCTACACTACAAATTGTATCCTTAGGAAATTTTACAGACAGTATACACGCACACAGCTGAATGTACCTTCTAAATTGTATCACAGTACGACACGTTTATGAGATATGAGCACATAAACAGTAACATTCATGGAAAACCTCCCCATCACGCCCCGAATTTTAAATCTATGACTTCTTTACTACTAATTGCATTCCCAAGAGAATTTACAGACATACACCTATTATACAAATCAATACATACCTGAAAGTGGCAGGAATAAATAAATAAATAAATACCCGGGCAACGCCTGGTTTTCAGCTAGTAATATATAAAGCAGAGTGTCCGTATGTTTGTGTGTACGTGTTGCATACAAATCTACAGTTTTCTTCCAATGTTTATGAAATTTTGTACAAGTAAGCTTCAATCCATGAGGACGGTCGCCGTAACTGTAAAGCCCTTTCTACACGAAAGTGAGAGCTTATGAGATTACCATGATACACCGGTCACGCTGTACAGTTTAGACGCGTCCAGTTGCACAAGATGCACACATACGATCGCTAGTAGACGGTATAGGTTGGATCCTATTCTCACGCGTATGGAAGTGCTTCGCACATGCGCAGACGACCGAATGGGGATCTCAGCTGACAAACGAAGCCAAGTCGGGAATTTCTTTGAGAATGTGTACTTGTCTCCTGCTCAGAGCAACGTAGTTTTTCGACTCAGTCGTAAGTATTTTAGGAGGTGATACTATAGGGGAATTGCATTAAAAATTTAATATAACCAGTGTACAATTTTTATTGAATACAGAGATAAAGCTGATCATATGAAATCCAAACAAACATAGAGCAAATGTAAATCAAGAAATTTTCACTGACTTATACGTCGGGTCTTGGTAGTACAACATCACACTTACCTAAAAGTACAATTTTGTGTATGTTCTACACTCATTTGCACTTAGTTACCCGGTTTTCGGCTTACTATTCAGACTTTTAACAACGTCGAAAAGCTGTTATATAAATAAAAGTCAATACGGTGATCTACCAAGAACGACGAAAGAATCTGTCAAAATATCCAAATCAGTTTGTTGTACATACCAAGAGCTGTATCTCTGTACCCAATAAAAATTGGACACATATGAAATTTTAACTGCAAATCGTCTTTATTAGCATCTTGTAAAATATTTGTTATTTTTTCCTGAAACATGCTGTACTTAACAGATGAAATATTTGTTTTTGGTGAGCATTATTTGAAGCTTAATCAAAGTGAAAGGTCTATGTATAGTCACCTGAGCTTGTTAATCATATAGATAGGCGCCTCAAACCGCAGGGGCTGGACGTATGAAATCGCATTTTATAATGAGGACGTTAACACATGTTAGCGACGTAGTTACGCATGAACTGCTCGAAAACAATTAAATACAGTTTCACAGTGGCAGTCTAAAACACAAATGTTATAATCTTCACAATATATCAAACAGTTTCGAAAAGTGATGTTAGCGCGGCGATTCACTTGCTGTAAGCTGACAACAAACGAAGTAGACGCTTCAAGCAGAAGACTCAACAAATGCGTACCGTTTTAACGCGTCTTTGTTAAAATGTTCAAGTGTTTGTAGAGCTTATGGGTCTTGACTACAGGGCCATCAGTCCCTAAACTTACAAACTACTTATGAACTAGCTAAGACTACAGACGGCACAAATATCCATGCCCGAAGGTGGATTCGAACCCACTACCTTAGTGGCCGTGCAGACCGTGACTGAAGCGCCTCAGTCCCCTCGGCCACCGCGGCCGGCGGGTCTTTGTAGTTCAACGCAAGGGGCGCTGGAGCTGACAACGACTTCCTTGTGCGTGTTGCACGTCTCGTATAGAAACGGCTTAAGAATCACGTACGATACATAGTTCACGACATATGACGTCATAAACAATGAGATGCGCGAAAAACTGCTGCATTTAGCGACAATACTGCTTATTTTCTCCTAAACCACTGGACCGATTTCAACCAAATTTGGTATTCACAGTCCTTACCGTGAGGTAACAATTGCTGCAAGGTTAAGAATCGCATACGACACATGGTTCAGAAGATATGACTTCATAAAATCAATAGGAATCGCAAAAAACTGCCACATACTGCGGCGAGATTTTATAAATACACTACATGAGAATGAGAGATCTTAGCGACTTGCAACAAACTTTAAACGTAATTTCAAACCTTTATTAAACACTTTCTCGCTGAAAACCATAGCAAATTCATGAAAGGAAAAACGTGTCTCTCTTAGTACTTTTCCGCTGTTCATGGAGTAAAACTACAGCATTCAGTACGACGTTACAATTTATAATTTGTACAATTGTAGCCGCAGGAAATTTTACAGACAGTATACACACATGTAGTTGTATGCACCTTCTAAATTGTATCACAGTACGTCACGTAGATCATGAGATATGACCACATAAACAGTAACGTTCGTGGAAAACCGCCCCATGACGCACAAAGTTTTAATCTATTACGTTGTTACTACTAATTGTATTCCCAAGAGATTTTACAGACATACAGCCCTTATACAAATGAATATATACCTGAAAAATGCCGCCTCCCGCGGTGGCCGAGGGGACTGAAGTGCTCCAGTCACGGTCTGCACGGACACTACGGTCGGGGGTTCGAATCCCCCCTCGGGCATGGATATTTGTGCCGTCCTTAGTGTTAAGTAGTTCATAATTAATTTGTAAGTTTAGGGACTGATGACCCCGTAGTTAAGTCCCATAAGCTATACAAACATTTGAATTTGAATTTTTTTGAAAAATGGCAGCAATAAATTAAAAAAAATACCCGGGCAACGCCGGGTTTTAAGCTAGTATTTTTAAATAAAAAGTAGCTTAATTCCCGCTTCTTTACACTCATAAAATGTTAAAATGTTTGTAAAGCTAATGGGACTTAAGTGCGGGGTCATCAGTCCCTAAACTTACAAACTACTTATGAACTAAATGTAAACGAAGGCTTCCGCGGCCGTTGTCATTGTTGATAACACTCTTCTGGGTATTGGACCGCATCGTCAGTATATCAAATATTTAACCGACGTTTCGGCCACTATTGCAAGCGGCCATCTTCTGGGTGTTACGTAACACATAATAATACATAAGCTCTCTCCATTTTTGAGATCCGCTCCCCCACAACAGCTTTCTCCAGTCCGTTCTCTTGTATGGTTTCACCGAGGTTTTTTTTTTTTTTTTTTTTTTTTTTTTTTTTTTTTTTTTTTTTTTTTTTTTTTTTTTTTTTTTAACTCTCTGTTTCAAGGACTTGTAGTCTATGTTTGTCACTTCTCATGAATTTGGTTCTCTCTCTCGAGAGCCTAAGTCCTGTCTTGACAGTGATCCTTTCCAGTAGGTTGATCTGTATGTCCGTTCCAAGTTCTCTGAAAGAATTGCAAGTTTTGTTCCCTTTTATAGAGAAAAGGTTTCCAAAAATAAACAATGGGAAAAAGCCGGAGGAACAGCTGTAAAATCGAAAAAAAAAATAATCCCACACCTATTATCCACTCGACAGACAACGCGCCATACATAACTGTTTCGAAACTGCAGCCGTAGGAAGAAAAATGGTCACACTGTTCTTCTTCAATGCATCATAATACTAATACGTGAACAAAAAACCCGATGTTCCGATTTTTAATCTTGTCTTTCTTGGTGTTCGTTTATTTATTTTCAATTCATACAAATCTACTGTACAGTTTTATTCCGATCCTGACCATCAAAACAAGACGTTACCAAACAACAGACTTTGACACCGTTTTAATAATTATTAGAAAGTACGCTCATGATTTTTATAAGCCACAAGTCAGAGTATGATGAATGATAAAAGGTACTTGCAATAAACGTTAACTATGTTTCACTGATCATCACGAAAGTGGACATATATATGGGAGCAACTTAAGAGGTAGAATGAACAGAGGACTAACTGTAGAGGGGTGGAACAGATGAGCCGAGAGACATTCAATGTAAATAATCTCTTTATATTATAATAAGCCTTGTAAATTAAATTAAATTTTTATATCTTTACAATAAATGTAATATTTGTTGTTGAAGACAATGTATATTAATACTGTTTGTTGCTACGATGAAATACTATGTTAAAAATTTCAAAAGTTAACAATATAAATAATCGAATATTATTGTAATTCTTTTGTGTATTAATTATGTAACTTTAATTAATAATGCATATCCTTACATGTTGTCATATTGTAACTGATCTCATGACATATAGTGTCATTTGTCACAGTGTATATAAACTGAGGTGCAAGCAGTGCAAGTGATGGTGATCTATTAGGAGTTCGAAATCAGTTAAGAGTTGACAGTAGTTGTTGGCGGAAGTGAGTTATGAGTTGTTGACAGTTGTGAGTTGTAAGTTATGATTCTAATGTGGAATTGTAAGTTGTAAAGTGACGAGAACTGAGTTTGTTGTAACAAGAAGATTATTTTTGGATGTGAGACTTGAAGATAATAATACTGAATGTACTATATTCTAGCAATTTTTGGAACCTGAAACGAAATTTCAAAGCAAATTTCACAGTGAACACTAAACAGCAAGAATTCCAGGATAACAAGAAGACTCTAGAAGAGATAAGTAGCCCTAAAAACGACTTACTCTTTGATGAACTTAATGAATGATTTACTAAAATTTCTCATATTGAACTTATTAGCGGGACAGTAGCTCTGCTGTATGTAAACTGCAAGAGTATAGAATAAGAAGAAATACCAGACGACGCCACGTTTTCAATAATATATTCTCCTTCACTATTCACAGCAGCTTGCCAACGCTGGGGTAACCATACGGTTGTTCATTTGTATAAATCACTTGATTTTAGCCTACAAACTCGCCACGTTCGGAGAAGCATTTTCATCCGGAAAGGAACTTTCTTGAAGGTAAAGTAAAAAGATTAGGAAAAGTAAAAATATGAGAGCCATGATCAGTTAAATACGGAGAGTGCGGAATAACTTCCCAACCCAACTCCTCTATAGGATTTTTCGCCAATCGAGCAGAATGCGGGCGGGACTTATCCTATAGTAGCATCACTTTTCCTAGTCTTCCTGAATTTTATCTTTGAGACGTCTCAGTTGTTGACATTTAACGTCAGCAGTGATGGTTTCACTTCGGGTAGTCAATTAATATTATATCACACCGCCGCCATTTTACCAGATACATAGCATTATATTTTGTGGCTACCAACATGTCTTTGCTCTGGGAATTGCGAGTTTCTTTGGGCTCCAGCATACCTGTGTTTTCCTTATTTTAGCATGAAGACGCAATTTCTCGTCGTCAGTATAGATACAGGACAGGAATTTTCCCTGTTCGAGCCAGTTGATGATGAGTGAGATGTAACAGTTCTGCAAGGTTTCTTTACAGCAGGCTACAAATGCTGCTGGAGTGGAGGCTGTTATGATTAAATTATAATTAAAGCTTGGTTCTCCAACTTCTTACACTATACTCAAATACTGCTATGTGTAGTTCGAAGGTCCGTTGAGGTTTGCCGAAGTGTGGTCTGCACTCGTCTGCGTCGGACGTTCTTCGGTATTCAGTCATAAGATACCGGAGGCTTCTTCTTCGTAGTCACTGATTGCTGACTTCGTAGTGAAGCAAGAACTGCCGGGTTAGCCGTCTGGCCGGACCTATATACTGATCGTAGACCGTCACTGCAAAGAATAGGGAATATACAGAAGGGAAAGCTGGGGGCGGTACCTTTGATCTCTATGTAGCCAAGCGTTGCACTCGACGCCATACTGAAAGACAGTAAACGCGGAAATATAGCCACTTAGTACTACGGCTGGAAATGGACTTTTTACGAACTGCAACTAATCTCACCGACTTTTACGAAAGGAAACGGCTTTTCATTATGCTCTCCTCTATATTGCGCCCTGTTCTTGCACCTAATTGTATTCCAACTAAAAAAAGTAGTATTCATCATTTTCTTGATTTGCAGCTCTTCTTCCGTGTTTGCAGTAAAAATTACTGGGTATGAGGTCCGCCTGATATGCAAAACACTGTTTTTATTTGACACCCAAACTAGTTTCAGCACCTCTGTGCCATCATCAGTGGGATTTATGTTTATTTCATGCTGTGAAAAACAAATTACATTCAGTTTACTATTGTACTAGTAAATTTAGGCCTAAAAAAGTCGTCAGTCTAATTTTGGGTTTTTACCTTAATTTACATTTCGTGGTCATGTGGGACCCTTTTTATATACTTATTAAGTGGTAGCGTTGTCATCTGCAACCAAATTCTCTTTATTAACAAATTTGTTAGGTTTTTAAATCGTTACTTATGATGCAAAACGTAATTTTGACATCTGGTGATATTTTTATCGTCTGTTTATTCTCTATTACTTACGGTTTCTTTTGTAATATATTCCTTCATCCGACTTGTTTCGTATAGTACACACTTAATACACATATTTTTTGTGGACTTTTTAATCACAATCACTTTCCACTTTAAAAATTCGCCTGTTTACTTTGCTAAACTGCACTGGTGTCATTTGACTGTCAGCTGTTCTGCAGTGGGATGGCGGTCGATTTGAATGATGTTTGTTTTGTCCCTCTCTCCCTCCCTCTCTTTCTCTCTGTCTCTCTCTCTCTCTCTCTCTCTCTCTCTCTTTCTCTCTCTCTCTCTCTGTGTGTGTGTGTGTGTATGTGTGTGTGTGTGTGTGTGTGTGTGTTTTAGCTGCCTGTGTCGTCCTTTTTGTACAATTCATGTAGTGGGTTAAATAATGTATTTTTGCATAGGGTGGTGTATTCGTTCATGACTGATTTTCCTTCTGCTATTGCTTTTTGTATGTGGTAATTTTCTTCTATTGTGAGTTTGTGGTACAGGCTGTGGCTTGATTTTAATATCTTTAGGTCTGTGTCTATTTTTGTTGGATAATGGTTGTGAGTTATTAGGTGGTCTGCAAATGTGCTGTGGGAACTGTGACTTTTTAGTGCTCTGAGGTGTTCTGAATATCTGGTTTTGAAGTTCCTACAGGTTTGTCCAATGTAAACTGATTGACATGTATTGCATGTGAGTTCATAGATGCCTGATCCGTTGAATTTGTCTGTTGGTGTAGTCTGTGTTCTGAGTTTCTTTAGTACTGTTTTATCTGTCCTGTATCCTATTTGGAGTCCCTGTTTCTTAAATATGTTGCCTATCCTGTGAACTATTTTGTTGTTGTAGGTGAGTATGTGCCATTTGTTTCTTGTTGTGTGTTGTGCTGTTGTGTCTGGTATGTGGTCATTGTCAGTGTGTTGTGTTGTGTGTTGTGTGTGGTCTAGTGTGTGTGTGATCTGTTTATTATTTTTCTTTTTGCATATTTGTTGGTTTAGTCTGTCTATTATGTGGGTATCATAGCCATTCTCCAATGCTATTTGTTTTATTGTGTTCAGTTCCTGTGTGTAGTTTTGTTTGCTGATGGGTGTTCTATTTAGCCTGTTGAGTAAGAATCTGAAACTTGCCTGTTTGTGTGTTACCGGGTGATTTGATAGACGGTGGATGGTGGTACTCGTAGTGGTGGGTTTTCTGAAAATTGTGAATTCATGAGTGTTGTTTGCTCTTTTTATGGTGAGATCCAGGAAATTCAGAGTGTTGTCTGTTTCTGTTTCCAATGTGAAATGAATTTTTGGATGTATGTTGTTTATTTCATCGTGAAGCTGTTTTATGTGTGTTTGTGGTTCGTTGATCAGACATATTATGTCATCGACGTAACGGTACCAGTATATGATTTTGTATTGCTTCGGTTGTATTATGTACCTGAAAATTTTGTTTTCTAAGTTGTTCATGAATATGTTAGCTAGAAGGCCACTAATCGGTGATCCCATTGGGAGTCCTTCCTGTTGGGAGTAGAATTCTTCATTGAACACAAAGTAATTTTGTTCTGTTATGGTCCTGATTATGGTTTCTATTTCAGTAATGTGTGTGTCTGGTGTGTTTCCCTGTTGTCTTAGTCTTTGTGTGATTATGTTGATTGTCTCATCTATTGGTATGCAGGTGTACATTGATGTGACATCAAAGGATATGAGTGTTGCTGTGGCTGGTATGTCCACATTCTTGATTCTGTCTATTAGCTCCTGTGAGTTTTCCAGATTCCTGTTGTTTTCAAAAATGTATATTTTCTTTAGTACTGTGTGTGTGTGCTGAGCTAGGTAATAGGATGGAGCATTTCTGAAATCTATGACAGGGCGTATCGGGATATTGTCTTTGTGCACTTTCGGTAACGCGTTTAGGGTGGGTGCCTTTGGGTTTTTTTGTGTCATTCTTTTTGTCTGGCCTTTTGAGAATATATTTTTGGTGGTTTTCAGTGTTTGTTGTATGTTTTTCTGGTGTCTTGCTGTTGGATCTTTGTTCAGTTTGTTTATTTGGTTGTCTTTCAGAAAATCTAGTGTTTTATTTATATAGTCCTCTTGTTTCATCAGCACCAATATATTTCCTTTATCTGCCCTGGTTATTATGATCTTGTTTTCTTTTAGTTTTCTTTTTAGTTTGTGGGAAGTGGTTTCTTCTGGTGTTCTGTTATTCGAGTTTATGGTGTTTTTGTGTGTTTTAATTATTTGTGTTATTTCTGCAGCTACTAATTCTCTTGTTAAATTTGCATTAAAGTTTGGTGTGCTCAGTCTTTCTTGTTCCTTTATAATGTGCTCAGATTCTGTTATCAGGTCTTCTATTGTTTTGTGTGATATTTGAGTGTTTATGTTGTGTTTTGGCCCTTTTTCTAGTAGGTATTCTTCTTGTTTTGTGAGATTTGTGTCTGTTAGGTTGATAATTCTGTCATGGAAGTTGTGTTTCTGGTTGTGATGATAGTTTTTTGTGGGTGCGTGTGTTTGATTTATAATTTTGTTGAGCTTACTGTTTTGTTTTTCTTGTTTTTCTTGGATTAGTTTTTGTATGTGTGCCTTTTCCCTTTCCATTATTTCCTCAAATTGAGCTGGTATTGTGAAGCTGTTGGCTAATTCTAAATGTGTCTTGAAAAGTTCATTGTTTAGTGACTGTTTTTTAGCATATAGGTCTCTAATTTCTTGCTTTAACCAAATAATTCCTGTCCTCCTTTTTACTTTCATTGGTGCAGATGACATGCTATTAACAGAGTTCTTTATATAATCTGGAATTACATTATAGGCTAAACAACTTTTGTTAAATTGTATGTTGAGGTTCGTTTTCTGAATCTTTTATAATACAATCAGTTTACATTGGACAAACCAGTAGGAACTTCAAAACCAGATATTCAGAACACCTCAGAGCACTAAAAAGTCACAGTTCCCACAGCACATTTGCAGACCACCTAATAACTCACAACCATTATCCAACAAAAATAGACACAGACCTAAAGATATTAAAATCAAGCCACAGCCTGTACCACAAACTCACAATAGAAGAAAATTACCACATACAAAAAGCAATAGCAGAAGGAAAATCAGTCATGAACGAATACACCACCCTATGCAAAAATACATTATTTAACCCACTACATGAATTGTACAAAAAGGACGACACAGGCAGCTAAAACACACACACACACACACACACACACATACACACACACACACACAGAGAGAGAGAGAGAGAAAGAGAGAGAGAGAGAGAGAGAGAGAGAGAGACAGAGAGAAAGAGAGGGAGGGAGAGAGGGACAAAACAAACATCATTCAAATCGACCGCCATCCCACTGCAGAACAGCTGACAGTCAAATGACACCAGTGCAGTTTAGCAAAGTAAACAGGCGAATTTTTAAAGTGGAAAGTGATTGTGATTAAAAAGTCCACAAAAAATATGTGTATTAAGTGTGTACTATACGAAACAAGTCGGATGAAGGAATATATTACAAAAGAAACCGTAAGTAATAGAGAATAAACAGACGATAAAAATATCACCAGATGTCAAAATTACGTTTTGCATCATAAGTAACGATTTAAAAACCTAACAAATTTGTTAATAAAGAGAATTTGGTTGCAGATGACAACGCTACCACTTAATAAGTATATAAAAAGGGTCCCACATGACCACGAAATGTAAATTAAGGTAAAAACCCAAAATTAGACTGACGACTTTTTTAGGCCTAAATTTACTAGTACAATAGTAAACTGAATGTAATTTGTTTTTCACAGCATGAAATAAACATAAATCCCACTGATGATGGCACAGAGGTGCTGAAACTAGTTTGGGTGTCAAATAAAAACAGTGTTTTGCATATCAGGCGGACCTCATACCCAGTAATAAAAAAAGTAGGCCTAAATTTTAATACAACTACTAAAATGTACGATGGAATCAATTGATCGTTTTATTTGATGTTCATCTCTAGGAAAAATGCCAAGCAATGCGAAATTATGTTTCGGAAATTAGTAATAAACAAGAAAGTGACTTTACAACTGCCAGGTTTTATTAGATACTAATATATTGAGTCAGACTTAGCAATAAGTAAGTAAAATTTTACCTGGCTAAGCAGCTTATAACAAGGGGAGGAGGCAGGATGAGTGTCTTGACTAGTTAAGTTTTACTTACGGCAGTAGAGCAGTAATGTTTCAATGTTGGCAACAAATTTTCGTTTTAGGAGGACAATTACTTTACCGATCAGAGAAAGGTAGATACAAGAACCTGCCAACCATAGAGCAAGAACATAAAAATTATTCCCCTTACTGAGAAATAGGTCGAGCTGTTCTCAAGTTATGGCGTGACCAAGGTACCCATGTACCATATGAAACTTAAGGTAGACGGTGACCTTCGCCTAGTTTTGAACGTCAAGCGTGCGAAATTTCATGAAGATCGGAATGAAACTGTAGATTTCGTGAGTCTGTAGGAGAAGTATGGTCCGCCATGCACCTATCACAAAATACTTTCTTAGCTGACGTTTTCTATCTATAAACTACATTCCTGTCAGTTTTACGGCATCTACAGCGAAAGTGTTGAGAGCGGTATTCTTTTCGTTTCATCATTTTGCGGAAAGGGGGGGGGGGGGCAGTTACAAAACGCTTCATAAACGTCCGAAATTACATGCAAACTTTGTTGCAGGTCCCTAACTACTCCAGTTTTCCAATAAGTGACGCATAAATCTGGGTGTTATCACGTGATGACCTCATTATTTACGACGTCATATCTCCTGTGACGTATTCTTTTGTTTTTGGGTCAGGAACCTTCGTGGGCGTACGGGGTTAACGGTTCACCAAAGTTTTATTTCAATCGAATGAATGGTTTATGAACACATAGAGGACATACAGACGAACATTCATTTATATATACTTCAACATTTCGATGCTGTTGAATTGCCACAGCAACAGAGAGAGTTATCGTCAAGAGAAGAAGCAAGGCTACTTTTAAATATTATGTAGAATTGCTCTGATTCGAAATTGATAACATTTAACTTTTATTAAATATATAGCGACGTTCACCTACCGTTCGACATCTTTCGGGAAGGTGAAGAAGGTTATGTCCTTATTTGTATTAGAAATATTGCGACAATTAGGCGCTGAAAACTGTCGACCGCCTTTTCTTTTATTGTTACTCATGACAAAAAATGGAACAGCTCAAACTATTGGTACTGTACTGCAGTGCCCCAAATACTTATTTAATTTTACGCGATTCAAGCTGTTAAAGTACACAATTAACAAAACAAAGGAAACTTATCTACTCCCGTCTCGCTTTAAAGACGGCACATTACCAAGCCGCAGAATAGGAAGTGACCACGCGTTTACTATCTTTCAGGATGGCCGACTCCGCGCATGCGCACTAAATTTTAGAAGCCACACTGCAGCGGGAGTTTCCTTTCGGTATACTAGATATCCTGTGATCACAGGCAGGTGGAAGGATCTGTAGCTGGTATGGTTGGCACAGCGACCTCTGCAGGAGCGTGCACATTCTGTTTATTTACCTGTTCTGTGTTTGTGAACGTTGGATCGCCTCCAGACGAGAGTGTATGTTGTCCCGGCAAGGCATCGTGTTAGCGGTGCTGCCAGCTTGCCAGGCGTTCCTTATGGCTGGCAGTACACGCCTTCCTTCCGGGAGGAGGTGTTCGGCGGAAAGTGACGACTGCTATGTCCTCTCGATCTGCCGCGGCAGCTTCTTGGAGGAGGCGGTGGAAGCCCGCCCCGGGAGGGTAGGGGGTGGTGTGGCGGGCTGAACGGCTCCGCGGAAGGGGCTGGGAGACTGGCTGCGGCGCTAGTGGCCTGGTGTGATCATCGGGGAGAGGCGCAGACGACGAGCACGGCAGCGGCGCTGGCTGGAATGCAGGTGCGTGCTCCTGCTGCGGTTGTGGTGACGGCATGTTGCCGCAGCGTCGGATGCAGCGGCACCTGCGTGTCGGAGGTGTAGTCCAAGCATTCTGTGACGGCCTAATGCTAAATTTGCAGAAATTATAACCTGGAAATAAAGAAGATGAGCGTTTACGAATTTAAATTTCAAATAGAGTTTCTGTTTTATGAAACTCGAGCTTAGATGGCAAAATTTGCCGAAAAAATTCGCAAATTTCCAAAAAACAGTTTTTAATAAATAAATGAAAAACGATAAATCCAATAGGAAAATGTTAAATAAGAGAGTTGTGGCCCTTAAGATTATCTATCGATTTCTTTTTTGTTCAAATAGTTTGATTTGATACGTTTACAGATATATGGAGAAAACATCCTTGGATTTAATTAACAAAATCGCTACCCCGACAGTTATCGCTCCACTACGCAGTCAGCAGTCAGTGACTACGAAGAAGAAGCCTCCGGTATCTGAAGACTGAAGGACGTCCGACGCAGACCGAGTGCAGACCACACTCCGGCAAACCTCAACGGACCTTCTCATAGCAATATTTGAGTATAGTGTAAGAAGTTGAAGAACCAAGCTTTAATTGTCATCATCAACTGGATCGAACACCGAAAATTCCTGTCCTGTATCGATACTGGCGACGAGAAATGGCGACTTCATGCTAAAAAAAAAAAAAGGAAAATACAGGAATGCTGGAGCCCAAAGAAACTAGCAATTCCCAGAGCAAAGACATGTTGTCATGCACAAAATATAATGCTATGTATCTGGTAGAATGGCGAAGGGGTGATGTAATATCAATTGATTACCCGTGGTGTAACCATCATTGCTGAAGTTAAATGTCAACAACTAAGACATCTCAAAGATGAAAACCAGGATGAATGCGAGAAGTGTTGCTACTATACGATTAACAAAATCTAAAAATATATTTAATAGTATGATATTACAACTCTTCACGAAGTATACAGACGAAAAACTGTTACTCTAGGTCGATCTCCTGACCAACTCTAGCCAATCTTCTAGGAGCCCCGCCCCCATTTTTTTTTTTTTTTTAAAAAAGTCGATATCTAAAAAAAAGTGAATATTTTTAATTTTCAGAAGCAGGTCTTTTCTGACTTATTTCGTGCGTACTTGTGATAAATAATAGGTTTGGAACGTGAATTTTGTCGAGTTACAAAGAGTCTAGATTTAAGGAATTTTAAGTGTTTCTTCGATATATCTCGAAACTTATAAAATCAATCGATATGTTGAAAAAACCAATCGATAGATAATCTTAAGGGCTACATCTTTCTAATTTAACATTTTCCTATCGGAGTTATCGTTTTTTTATTTATTTAATAAAAACCATTTTTTGGAACTTAGCGAATTTTTTCGGCAAATTTCGCCATATAGGCTCGAGTTTCATAAAATAGGAATTGAAATTTAATTTTCTACACGCTCATATTTTTTTTTGTTTTCAGGTAATAATTTTTGCAGTCACTTCTCCGTAATGCTTGGTCTAGTGCCGCAACATCGCTCAGCCAACGGTTAAGCGGCAGTAAGGAAAGAGTGTCTGGTGAGAGAGAATTAGGAGCGACTCACGCTGGAGGAACCGGGGCGGAGTTTGTTCCTATGGCGACTGACGACCCCGTCGCCGATGCGAGTACTAAACAGTTGTCGGTCCTTGGGGCGTAGGGCCACACCCGGGACCCATCTAGCCTTAGAGCCGAAACCTCGTGCCCAAACTAAGGATCCGCGAAGAAAACGGGAGGGTCCCACCGAGATCTGGGGTGTGGGTCCAAGCCGAAGGAAGTGCAAAAAGGTGCAGGGTTGCCGATCGTGCTAGAGTTCGGCCGGACTGTGGGAGTAATCGGAATGGTGCGATAGCATCTGAGGAAAAAGGTCAGGGCCTCGTCCAAAGTGGTCACTGGAATACTTTGTCATCAGAGTTTGATATGGATGAAAGGTGGAGTTAGCAATAGTTGGATCCCGTTGGTGGAACAAAATTCCGCGTATTCTTTACTCAAGAAATGGCATCTGCTGTCCGTGACAATTTGCAAATGATTGTTAAAGGAAGGGAAGGAAGAAGGATAGGAAAGAACAGATTGACAGTGGCTGCATTTGGACATTGATATTAAGCAATGGCGACATGTGAAAATGTGAGCCGGACCGGGAATCGAACCCTGTTCTCCCGCTCCGGGCCAGCGGTCGCCTTAACCACTTGGCCACCCGTGCTCGCCTCTCGTTCGTCTCAAACTCCCACATGTCGCACGCTATGTTTGTAGCGCCCCTATTGTCCATGCCCTCTCACACTCGCCATTTCGGATTCCCGTGCGAGGTCGGACGTATGACCGCATCTGCGGTGAAATAACTGAAGCTGACGCCATCGTCGCGTTTTAAATACCTATTGTATTGGTGTGGTGTCTGTTCTTTCAGTCGTCCAAAAGAATAGACACCACACCAGTACAATCCGTGACAAATGTTTTGGACAAGCCATCTAAGGAGAAGACTTTGTTTAGGGCAGGTAGAGTAACTTATAATATCATAATGTGTCAATGGAGAACAAAAGGTAAATGGGAAAACGCATCGGTAACCGGGAACAATCGGTGGCCGTGGATATGTTACAGTCAAAACTAGAATTTAGTTATAAAGCTTTCTTACTAGTTAAAAGTAGTTTATACTGAGCCTCTTCGTCAAAACGCGTTTTGCCTAGTTAAAATCGGTTTTAACTGACATTCGCTTTTTACCATCAATAAATTCTAGGTGTAACGAAGGCTGTCAGTAGCAACTATTTTTAACTAGTTGCCTTATAAATAAACTAGATAAAACTAGTTTCCACTAAACTTATTTAGCGGTAAATATTAAAATTAAGAGCAATTACGTGTTGATTGATATGAAATACAACATATGTATTTTTCAATACAATATTTATTGAGAATATTGATCGTACATCTAGGTCATTAATATTAATTACAGCATTACAAAAATAACCATACAGCATTACAAAAATAACCATACATTGAACAAACATTTTAAGGATCTTTAAGTAAAACAGTCAACAATCCTTTGGTTTGAACACCACAGTGCTTTACTAGATATAGTTCTGTTAGGTGGTGGTATGCCGTTGCCCTCCTCCGACCTTCGAACTGACTTACCCAGCCAGTTATAGGGGGACCTACTGTTTAACGTGGATTCCGATATGCGGTGCTACTCGACATTTTTCACATCAGCGACATTGCCAGTTGTGAAAGAAGTGAGAAATGACAGATAAAAACCCCAAGATTGAGCGGGGGATCGAACCCGCGATCTTCAGTGTCTGGCACTGAGCCACTGTGCTACTGAGCCATATTAAAAGTTTTACTTAAGAAAGTGAAAACAAAATAATCGTAGAGTACAAGTATTCTAGATTGACAAAAGACAAACTGTCATGACATTTTGAGTTACAAAGGTTTCTTTTTTCTACGAAAGCACCTTTTTGAAATACATGCCTGCTAAAACATACGGCGAACAAATCGTTGCCCTGATACTGAGGCTACCATCTTGGCGGCAGTTCTTAATGGTACATTTGTCTCTGGCACGTCTTCCAGCAGCAAGAATTTCTCTTAGGGCACCTCAAATTCGGATGTGGAATAGAACTTTAAATTAGCATATTTCAAAGGCGATTAGGTACTAAGTATATATTACAATATAATTATTAAAACTTAAAATATTAATTAACTACTTGAACAGTTAGCAACATTCTTAGAGCATTAAATCATGAACTAATTAATGTGACATTTGACCCTAATTATTGAAATCAGTTCAGCATTATACCTGCAATACGATTTG
Source organism: Locusta migratoria (assembly GCA_026315105.1). Lineage (NCBI taxonomy): Eukaryota > Metazoa > Arthropoda > Insecta > Orthoptera > Acrididae > Locusta > Locusta migratoria. Next base: position 398,059,756 of record CM048744.1, on the reverse strand, counting down.
TCGAGTTTCCCATATTTCGTTCCAATATTGTGCAAGCCCTACTCATCATTCTGAAGAACCACTCCATTAATATTGGAGACATCTGCTAAAATTGTTCAAGTGTTTATAGAGCTTATGGGACTTAACTACGGGGTCATAAGTCCCTAAACTTACAAACTACTTATGAACTAGCTAATACTAAGGACGGCACAAATATCCATGCCCGTGGGGAGATTCGAAACCCCGACCGTAGTGGCCGTGCGACTGTGACTGACGCGCCGCAGACCGCTCGGCCACCGCGGCCGGCAGACATCTGCTGTTGCTCTATCGACAACAGGAATTGGTACAATAATGTTGTCACTGATTTCTACAAAGGCGTGTATTGAATCTGAAACCATGTTGATTCTCTTTGCAAGTTTTCTCTAGCTTATTTAGAACGTATGCTTACTAGTTAAAACTAGTTGAAGCTGATAGACTCCATTACTACTAGAAGTTACTGCTGTTCAAAAGCTAATGTCACTTAAAACGTTTTAACTAGGTAAAACATGATTTGACGACGTAGTTTAGTATAAACTAGTTTTAACTAGTGAGGACGCGTTCTAACTAAAAACGGGCTTTGACTGTAACAGATACATTCCAGCAAGCCTCCGGCTTAAGCCAAGGAAGGAACTGAGCGCATGTTGAGCTTGAGTAACGTCGAACCATCTCGGTGACATCACTGGTGAGTCCGAACCAAAAGACGAGCTGGTGGGCCAACGTCTTGCTGTGAGAGATTCCCCAATGTACTTGATGTAACAGACACAGAATCGTTGCCTGCAGCTTCTACTGGATGACAATGCGTGGGGTGGATGATGGTTGAGTTTGCAAAAGGACGGTGATGTCTGATAGTATAATAAAAGTGAAGCTGCTGTCGGTTGATTTCCTTCAGATGAAGACGTACACCCCTCGGTAAAATAACTATCACGTTCCACCCCAAGTTCAATTAAATCTTGGTAGTTCCTAGTCAGTCCCCGATCCAAATTTAATTCTCTGCAGGTCTTGCGCTAATTGTAGTTTCCTAGCGTTACAGTGTATCGATACGCATCAATGCTATCCACATGCAGCATCTTGCACTTCCTACAGTATTCCTGTTGCCTCCAAATAACGACCTGACACTGCTAAAGTAACTGCTTTTAAAATACACATGTAGTATTATGTTGTTCTGGCTGTACGAAGAAGGAGTTCAGTGAATCTTATTTAAGATTGTTATTACACTTTTTCAGTAGACATCACAGTTATCTGTATAGACTTCAGCAAAAGCGAAATTAAATACCAAGATAGTTCAACATTATCGCAGAAAGCTCCATAATGGTGGTTGAACACGCCGCAAATACACTTCACTGTGAGCCAGTGGCAAACTAACAGTTTTCGCACGTTTGCTTTAGTCGTCCTTCGTGCGTCGTCTTATTAATTTTCTACAAAGACCCCCTGTTCCCCAGGATCAGTAAAGAGGATTATGTTATTAAAATTTAATAACTGTTGGCCTCTATAATGAACAGCACTACCTCCAAAGTAATTCAAGCGTAATTCGAAAAGTAATTTGTGTGATAATGAATGAAGAATAACAGTTACAGTATCTCCGGGAAGGCATCTGCTCGAAAATGAAAAGTTGCCATACAACATTAAATTTGGTACTAAATGTAAATGGCCAGTTGATCAATGTATTTAGTACTAAATTTTTGCCTTCAACAAAATCAGGTAGAATTACAATAGAGCAAAATTTCTTAGAATGGAAAATATACTACAATTTTTACATATTACCAAGGCCTGTAAATTATTAAAAAAGAGACAAATCAAAAACTTTCACAGCCAGTAAGATGGAGAACCTTTATTATGTTAGTATCGATCCTTTTTCGTTTACTCTAGGCACCTTCTGCAGATGAACAAATATTTACTCGGATTGCATTAGCCGGCCGCGGTGGCCGAGGGGACTGCGGCGCTTCAGTCAGGGTCTGCCCGGCCACTACGGTCGGGGGTTCGAATCCCCCCTCGGGCATGGATATTTGTGCCGTCCTTAGTTGTAGCTAGTTCAAAAGTAGTTTGTAAGTTTAGGGACTGATGACCCCGTAGTCAAGTCCCATAAGCTCTACAAACATTTGAACATTTGGATTGCATTACGTAAACTGTGTTAGACACATTATGAGCTAAGCAAATCAAGTCACATATAAAATGTCTATTTAAAATATCCTTGTATGGCTAGCACAGGCAAACCGATATCTCAGAAAGTTGTATGTAACAGATCTCAGAATAAGGACGGAAGGAATATTAATGTCCATCGACAGCGTGCACCTCAGAATAAGCATAGGCATGGAATACATTGCCTCTCTGTTATCTTCAGAGACCTAAGGAAATTTAACTGTGAGTGACTGTAAGAAATGTAGTCGAAATTTTTTAGTTTGCTTTCTTCAGTTTTGAGATTCACAATTTTATAGTTGGACACACAATCGGATTTCATAATGGTAACTAGCTGGGCTGTTCAGCTGTTTGCGAGGTCTACAGATTCGCCTCCTAGAACAAATCATAATGCCGAGGTACACGCAAAACTGTAGGCTGTGCAGCAGATTGAAGTCATCCAAGTAGATGTGCACGCATCCCACTGATATGGATTGTGGGACTTTGGATGGGCGAATTACTGCAGAAATAACCACCCTTCCCCTCTCCCTCCTCAACGCTCTATGGGAATTGTAATGCTGAGCAGAATGGACAGATATTCGGGACGGTCTTTAAAGAGAAAGAAACATTGGCGGAGTATGGTTTTATAACTAACATTTTTATAGGTTGAAGGGAGGAGGAGGAGGGGGAGGAGGAAGAGAATCACAACTGCTAAAGAACTGCTCAAAATGTAAGGTAAAATTTTATGAGGGGGCGTCCGCATTCTGATCGTGTAGCGTATGTTCGTAACATACGTAGTCAGGGAAAGGTATGACAGCGAAAGGTATGATAGCGAAACTATGACGTGAAAATATTTTTCGACGGTGGGAGAAACAATACGCAATTCACATAACACCAGTCTTAACAGTCTAGGATTCTAGGTGCTAGAATGTGAGTAAATTGTTATGTAAAGAAATGCCACAGGCGCAATTAGACGTACCCCTTAGTTTCAATTCTACGCTTTTGCCACATCTGAACGTTTCTGCTATTCACCTACGGACCATTTTTCATTTTTTAATTATTGTAACAGTTAGATTTGTCTATAAGACAAACTCTTGATTAGGTTAAGATATTGATATGAATTAGTTTGTACAAAATAATTGTTTAAACTGGTGAGATATGTATGCGAATAATTCGCGTCTGTTGATAGACTTTTATTATCCGTTCCCTGCGTGCATGCGTTTCTCATACTGGATCATCCAGCATTTTCGTTACCTTCGATCCTAATCTAGAAGTCAAAATACAACACGGTTCGCAAACAAATGAAAATAAGACAGATGGAGAGAAGGTAAGTAAACTGTGGTAAGTAAGTAAGTGGTAAGTAAAAGTGGTCTGCATAACTGTTCATACATTTATCCCACTGTGAGACAAGGCAGTCAATGCCTTCATGAGAAAACTTTATTGTACCATGGGGTGTATGTCTTCCTCTGAACCAAATCGACGGCCACGAATGTATAGGTTTTTTTTTTTCTTCACCGTTTTAAAAATATGGAAATCGCATGGCGATAGATCGCGACTGTATTAAGGATGTGTGTCAGGGTTCCCAGCGAAACACCTTCGGCTTTGTCGAAACGGCATGATTTTGTTACAGGATAATACCCGACTACATGTTATCAACGTTGTTTAGATTACGCTGCAGAAGTGTGTCTTTTGTTCATATAAGGACCGCTTATAGATCCCACCTTGAAATGAAATACTTAATAATTTTTCAACACACGTGACCGACAACTGTCATCTTTATATGTCATTAGTTCACTAGCAATTCCACTTATTCACTCTGAACATCATGAAATCGAATGATATATGTTAATTAATTACTCATATTTGCCATCACCTATTAAAAAAGACTGAAATTACAATATTACTGGTTGCTATTTATATAAGTGACATGGATTAGAGGGTTATTATCATTACGGAGTATGGCACAGTTTGACAGCAGCACTTCATTCTCGAGGATGGTAAGATAATCTTTCGCAGTAATATGGTTTGTGAGGGTAATGACAGGACGGCCAAGTTAGAATTGAGTTTTCCATACTTAAAATAGACCTTTTGTAGGAAACCATGCAAACAATGTCAACAAACCATTGTTCCATAAAGTTTCGGGATTGCAGCCGGATTCCGTCGGCTTCTTCCCACGCCGAGAAAATTTCAAGAATCACATCAACAAACATTTATCCGACCAAACCACAGTGTTCATCAAGTGACGCAGCTTTTCCTTGACTTTCCTTAGTAGGGGTTCTGCAATTGCAAACCTTCCATGAATATTAGTCCTCTGAAGTTCCCGCAGTACTGTTTGTGTCGAAACAGTACCACTCGAGTAGATGTTGATTTTTGCAGTCTGTTTCGTAAGTAAACAATGCTAGAAGGGACGCTTTGAAAAACACAAAGGCAAAGGTGGTGATGTGGCTGTTATTTATTGACGCGTTTCGACCTCGTCATCGCCAGAATCTAAAACATGGGGTAAAGTTTCGTAAAATTGTATCAGGTCATGGACCTGGTCCACGTTAGTACGCAAACTGTGTTCAGTGCATTTTGTGAATAATAAAATGCCGAGATCGTGAATTTCGTCTTCATTTATTAAAGACGACCGGTTTCGATGTACGTAGATAGACATTTTTGTGTAGGTATGTGAGAAAAAAAAATGTTGACATATGATTACCTATGCACACAGTAATGTGGCATGTTCCTTTGTTGGTTTTTTGTAACCATGCATTTTATGTTCGCCCTTAGAGACTAGAAGCTACTGTCTATGTACATTGAAACGGGTCGTTTGTTATAAATAAAAACAAAATATCGCGATCTTGGCATTTCATTATTGACAAAATACATTTATAAGATCGCTCCCTGCCCTGAGCAAATTATGTGTGTTCAGTTCTCCAAATTTTTCAAGTGAAAAGCGTTTACCAGCATGGATCGAGCCACATGTGCACTATTACTGTTAAAAAAAATAGCAGCTAAGTACTCTTAAAATAAAGATTCAGTTTTCTGTCCCTTCAGAAAATGAAGAAATACTAAACATCTATGTGTGAAAGGTATTATTCGCTTCTATCCTAAATTTATTCTTGCAATTAAATTCTGTAAAACTGTTCATTTTTGTTTGTATATTCTGGAACGTGCAGAGAGCATAGCTAGGACTAATAAATACTACAGATATGCCCTATAAAACTGAATAGTATTCTATTTGTGACTGCACAAGGCGCAATACGTTTACACTCTTTACTACCATAATGGGGCCCAGCTGAAAGCTCAAACTGTCCCGCGTCTGCAACGCTATCGCTAAGTTATGTTTAGAAGCTCTTCGTTTTCCTCACACACTCACTAACTAACCGCGCACACACGAGTTGTCCTATTTGAAAGTTTGAAAGATCACTTGTTTCACCGAGCACTTGCGTTGACTGTCGCAGAATACATCATATAATGCACTGCAAGGTAAACTCTTGGCACGTCATCTGTGCATTGCAGCTGCAGCACAGATTTATACTCACACGGTGGAACCAACTCGCAACAAGATGTACTATATGACACGTTGTCCACATTATTTTGTCGACCTCCCTGTAGGCGTCAACGGATCGTTACCTTGGAGGTATTTCATAACGTCTTTACGTCTTCGTGTATCAGACGCAGCATAATTTCTGTCCTGCTGGTCTCGCTGGTATGTGGGGAGAGACAGCTGGATGGATGTTCTTGTGCTAAACGTCACGGCCGCAAGAAATGCGACATCGGCGGTCGGCAGAGTGGACGCGCTGGTTCTTGTGAGCGCGCAGGCCGAGGAGCGAGTGGAGATCCCGGGGGAGGTCGTAATTACAGTGTGGGGGGAGGTGGGGGGAGGGGGCTGGCGTGGCGTGCTCCGGTCTGGTCTGGGCTGCTGATTGTCGATACGGGGCTGTGATTACTTGTCGCCTGGGACCGCGACTCCGCACCTCGCAGCCTGCGGCGACCGCCGGCTGCAGCACGCGCTGGCGATAGCTTCTGGAACCACCCGTGACGTCACGCTCAATCCTAAAGCACTAGGTATACCGAGCTGAACAATCCGCCATTTTGAATCCCAATCCGAAGACAGTGTCATATGCTTTGTGTGGTGTAGCGAAGTGAATCAGCGAATGTTTCGTGATGTTATTGTTTCACACTGTGAAATGGTTCGTTGTGCTGCTCCGAACTGCTCAAAGAATAGCATACATGGTCACTATAAGATTTATCGGTTTCCTTGAAACATAGAGCGGCGTAAAAGGTCGCTTTTCAATACCAGACGCCAAGTATGGACGCTAAAATCGAGCAACTGTCTGCGTAACGTTAAAAACGAAAACATTTTCTTTATTTGTATTAGAAATAGTTATGCTCTCAGAGAGGTAATAATGAAAATATAGGCCTATACATGTAAGCAATGGTTTAATTTTGCTACATTTTAACATAAAACGACATAATGTTTGTTTAAATAAGCTACTTTTCTTGATTTTATTTAGACCAACTAAGGAGCTATTCTGAGGGCTGTTAATTGTATTTTAAGTGATGCATGAGTGCAGCTGGCTTTACCCGGCTAGTAGTTATTAAATTATATTATTTCGCATTAGTTCGGTATTTAATTTAAATGTGACTCTCAGCACTTTAATATGTAGGCCTAAGCGAAGCTGTGAAGGACGTCTGAAAAAATAAATAAAAATTAAAAAAAATTAACTTCGCAAAAACTACGAACAAGAAAGTAGTCGTACATAAAGACATTAAATTCAAAACATTCACTTTATTTCAAAGTTCATGCTACTAGAGAGACTTTATTTACTCGTTATCTAACGAAACCAGACATTCACTGTTATTAAACCCATTTTTGACGTAAACTCTTCTCTGAAATATAGCGTGTGTAAAATATGCGATGCATTAGAGGGGGGAATACGTGAAGTACAATATTACAATTTAAGATTATTCCGTAACTGTTTTCGAATGCAACCGTTACTTACCGTAAACGTATGTGGAATTACCATCCAGAAGATACGATAATTTTATTTTAACTGTATGTGGAAAACTTTTAGAATCGCACCATATGTCTTACTTTAGAATATAAGTGAATATATCATCTCTCTAAATATCCATCTAATCACTAACTTTAAGTTGCTTGCCTCTTACAGTCAAATGTAAGCAAGTAAATTTACTACGCTGTAATATTATCTGCTTTAGGAAAGTATATTTAATGGTCTTTAAGAGCATATTAAAAAGCGTAAGTGTTCCATAGTCTTTAAATGCGCGCCTCCAACGCGGGATTCAAAATGGCGGATTGTTCTGCTTGTACCATACAGTGCTCTACTCAATCCTATGGTCGAGTACAGGTCAGCTACAAATCAATGTAACTAAATGTTAAGTTTGTGATAAGGTGGGGCTTTACAGCTTCAACTACTAGTGTGAGTCATAATACGACAAAGATGGCACATTGAGTACATACGGAAGCGGAATACACAATATCTCTTTAGTATTTCGATGAAAAAAAAATCGCACTGACGTGTTTTACGGACCACTTTAGGTTTTATAAGTTTTTGCAAACATTTTGGGCCAAAATAATAAAAAATTAGTTAATAAGAGTGTCTGAAACCCTTTTAGGAAAAAAATAGGGAGCAGAGGGTTGCGAACCACTGACCTCCAGCGCCAGAGTCCAACGCATTGCCCACTACGCTACAGCTGACAGTTACGAATCCTGTTCTCTAATCTTATACTATTTATAGTCGTTGTTAACTGATTCTAATATAGCATTTGTAGACACTAGATTATTTATCGTACGAAGGACGTGTTTTTGTTAATTCTTCAGTGCGCCATTGCTTTGAAATGACAACGTGTAAGTTACAATAAGAAAATCATAAAATTCGCAACGCAAGATGGCGTATGCCACAGAGAGTTCTGGCCGAGGAATGTCACGTGACATCTGCGAACGGTTGGTTTTCGTTAATGCAATGAAAGGTGTCAAAACTCCGTTATTTTTGCAAATATCTCTCAAACGATACGAGATATGAAAAAACATATGGCAACAAAGAAGTAGATAATTTTCTCCTCCAAAAATTCGTTTATTCAATTTTCGCTTCAGATGAACGGTTTATTTGCAATTCAAATTACATTACAAACGAATTTTATTGGTATTACTGACGTATTTCTTGTCCGAAATATTAAAAAAAGCGAGGTTTTGGACTCTGGTAGCCAACAATTATGTCTGTAAAATTTGGTGCCGATCGGTTGAACGGTTCGACCTAAAAAGTGGGAACACGTTACAGTCAGACAGACATGGTCAAGTCGCCTTTATTTTTGCAAATATCTCCGCAACGATGCAAGATATGAAAAAAAAACACAATAGAGAAGTTATAGAGAATTTTCCCCTCTACCAAATAGCTTATTTAATTTTCGTGTCAGATGAATGGTTCGCTTGCAATTACAATTATATTACAAACGGCTTTTTTTGGTATTACTGCCGTATTTTTTGTCCTAAAAATTTAAAAAGTGAGGTTCTGATCTCTGGTGGCCTACTATTATGTGTGCAAAATTTGGTGTTGATCGATTGAAAGGTTCGTCTTAAAAACAGGGAACACGTTACGCACAGACATACATCCAGAAATCGCCGTTATTTTTGCAAATATCCCTGAAACGATACGATATATGAAAAAAAAACATAAGAGAGCAAAGTTGTAGAGAATTTTCTCCTCTACAACTTCGGTTATTCGTGTCAGATGAATAGTTAAGCCATTATTTTCATTTAAATTTCGAGCTGTCAAAAGACGATCGCAAAGGCACACTTTTAGTGTTACTACCGTAACCTAAAGTGGGCCAGTTCTACGTTCAGTTGGTCTCTTGTAACTGAACAGGATTCCCAAAAAGGCAGAGGTCCAGATTTTAAGCAAACAAATGAACTTCAGTAATACTGTAGCTACGAATTACGACTTTATTCACTTTTAAAAATAAACTCACAAAACAAAAGAACATTCCGCCAGCTTGGCTCTTACACTCTCAAGTATACAGCCTCTGTGACCTCACATTATTTGGATACTATGATTGCACACAATACATGCTCCTAGTACCTCGTCCAGACGTCAACTGACCAAGAGGCTAAGTGCAATCTGGTTTTATAGAAACACTTAAATCGTAAATTTTATATTTGGTTTACGTACTAAAAATATATATACAGATATTTAATTTTGACATTAAATTAACAAATATGACCTTTAAAACCATTTAAACAGAATGAAAAAGAGAGTTAAATTGATAAACAAAGAAGTGAAAATGAGAACATAAAAGGCGTAATAATTCATGACAACATCTCTTTTGGATTCTGTGGTGCTTTCTAAAAATAAAATAATGTTAATAATACTCTAAAATATGATCAATTTGTTTTAAATGAGTGATGAAATCGGTATTAATCCATATCAAGTGACTTAGTGAACTAATAGGCTTCAAAATCTTTTACATAACAGACCAAATCACAAATATGCAAGATGATCAGTTTACATGGATATATTACCTTTTACAAGCTATTAACAGAAGATTTCCATATCTACAAAGTGTTAAAATATCATAAGTAATGTACTAACATATACATGTGAATATGTTGTCTGAATACTTCGTGACAATCCCCAAAAGAAATTAAGGTTATATAATTGTATTACAGTCAAAACGTGTTTCACAAGCTAAAATTACTGGTATCGAACGTTTCAATTTGATGGTATAGGGTTCTTAATATTTGGTAGTGAATTACTTATTATATGCTGTCGATAAATTTTGAAATTACATTCTGGTTTAGCATCAGCTGTTATGTATTTTGCTCAGAGCTACCGGTTTCGATCTTGGATCAAGCTGATTTCGCCCTGGTGTGGCCTAATGATGATCCGAGTTCGAAACGGAAAGCGCTGTGCAAAATTAATTACAGCTGATGGTCAACGACAAGGAAACATCGGAAATAACTGATTGTTGTAGAACAAACCGTGGCGAATTTACTAGCACATTCAACACTGCTGTCTCTCTTCTTTGACTGTGTAAGTGATCTTTCGATTTTCTAGTAACGACCGCGTGGGAGCAGCAGCGTGGTCGAACACAACTTGCTACGGTCTAAACGGCCGCTCCCGTCGAAAGTTCGAGTCCTCCCTCAGCCGTGTGTGTGTGTGTGTGTGTGTGTGTGTGTGTGTGTGTGTTGTATTTAGTGTAAGTTACTTTAAGTATGTCTAGGGACTGATGTCTGTAGCAGTTTGATCCAAAAGGCTTAAAAATATTCGATTTTTCTAGTAACATTAGAACTAAGTAGGCGAATTTGGGACAGAACGAAAAAGACAGGCACAACAGGATTGTGATGTTTTCTAGACTTGACAGTGTTGCACCCTATTTTAGGGACGTGTAGTTATTTATTATTAATTTGAATGGCAAGTAAGGAGGTTAAAATAAAGGGAAATGACGCTACTACGTAAAGTTTAGCTGTCGATTGAAGGAAGTCTGCCGTCTTGCCGCCGGCCGCAATGGCCGAGCAGTCTGCGGCGCGCCAGTCACAGTCTGCACGGCCGCTTCGGTCGGGGGTTCGAATCCCCACTCGGGCATGGATGTTTGTGTCGTCTTTAGTATAAGGTAGTTCATAGTTTGTAAGTTTAGGGACTGCTGACCCCCCCCCCCCCCCCCCAGCTAAGTCCCTTAAGCTTATCAAACATTTGAACATTTTGCCGAGGCATGAAAATATATTTTCAGAGTAAAGCACTATGTGGTTCTTGTCCTGTTAACTTTCAAAAATTTAAATGACTGTCATTTCTGAGTACATATTTGATACCGCATAATTTTGAGGACAAATACAAACCGTCCAGACAGTTGAACTGTGATTTATTAATGCATAAGTATGACTTACGTAACGGGATGATACCCAAATGGTTTACAAGAACTGAAATTGTCAGCTGTAGTAGTTCACAGGAACAGCAAAACAAAATTTTTCCACTAACGATAGAACAAGTCTGTATCATTTTCATAAGTTCAGTACTGAAGAGACAAAAATTCTTTCTACGGGTTCTTTGTCATTAAATATTCATACTAAAATTCTGTACCACTAGCTCTTTCAAATTATATCTCGTAGAAATGAAGATTAGAAGTCATCGAAGGATAAATACTGAAACCAATAGTAAGTATTAATTTAGCGACAAAATGTTTGTGTGTAAAATAGCAGGTGACTTTTTTTGTTCTTCTTGCACATCTATAGGTAACACAGGTAACCCTGTTTTCTTTAGATAAAGTGCCACTTTCAACTCAGAATGCAATGAATACGCGATCGTCACCACAAATGTTATTAGTTCTGCAATGCCGTGGCGCAGTGGTCGAGCGCACTGAGGCGCTATGCTGCGATGCGTGAGGCCGTTCGCCGTCGGAGGTTCGAATTCTGCCTCGGGCATTGATGTTTGTGTTGTCTTTAGTATAAGTTTGTAAGTTTAGGAACTGATGACCACGCAGTTAAGTCCCTTAAGCTTAACAACCATTTTTTTCCGTAATATGGCGAAATTTCTTCACTTCTGTGGTGTAAAGGGCATCTTCCCCTATTCTAACCTCCTTAATGGCAGGGAAGATGCTTTGATTAAGTGAATTGTTGTTATTGACGTTTTCTATTGTGGTCCTATAACGTGTAGTCAAGTCCGTTTGTCTGTAACACTGTGGTAGCCGAGCGGTCGCCGGACGCCGTGGCTCAGCGCTCCCGGGCAGATGGTTCAACGCCTTCTGTAATAAAAAAGCTGGGGCAAAAACATGTCGTACAAACACGAACAAACAAGATCACCTATCGCAAGGACAACAACTACCCCACACAGCACGGGAAAAAAAGCTATCTAAAGCGCCTGCTTAGTAAGCAAGGGGTTCCTGGTTCGATACCAGCAACGGCTTGCATTTTGAGTCAATGCTTCTCCTTATATAAAATACCAAGGAACTTAATTATTATTGATATCTGCATGGCATTTGATATACGTCATTTACCTAATCTATTTAAATACGTCAGTTATTACTTTGTATACTAACCACATAGTCATACAGCTTCGCCGGCTATTTTCATCCCACGGTGGAAACTGCAACCAGCCCACAATTGTCTGAGGACGTCTTTGCTGGCCTACTGAAATGTGATTGTCATAACTCGCACTGTAACACGAATTAGGTTATCTTTCTGTTCCATTTACAAATGAAACACGGAAATAATGGCTAATTAAATGATCTTAATCTTGTCTTCGAAGTCCCTGCAGGAGCGATTACGTAGGTAGTGGTAGAAATTCGTAGCGTATTCACTTAATGGCTACAACTTCAAAGTTTGTAAGTAGACTACCACGGAAGTAGTTGGCGGCTGTGTCAGTCAATTCACGATTTTGGCGTGGCCATACTTGTCTCCATTGGGGTAGGGGAGACTGGGGTAATGAAAGTCACGGAGAAATCGTGGTCACCTTCAAATTGGTAGCGCAATTTTCAGTTAGTAATAAAGACATCCATTCGGGGGTAATTGCAGTCTGTGTGATGGAGGTAAAAGCAGTCACTATGTCAAATGATTCTCATTACCCCAGTAGCATCAATATTTCTGGTTATAAAATCAGTATGGAAGACAATAGAAAACTAAGAAGCATGCCAAAAAAAAAATTGGAAAAAAAACTAGATCTTGCTGCACGTTTATCGATCAGATAGGCTGCAGAAAAACAAAACTTAAATTTCAGCATACTGCAATCAGAGTTAAGAGTTAATATGAATGTGATCCACGTACCCATGGTGAAATATAATCGAAGATTTTCTGCGGTATCACGCCAGTGAAAGGAAAATTGTACTTGAAGTCTAAACACATGTTTATATTGTGAGGAGACAGGAAAGATGGCGAGCTATCGTATCGCTGTAAGTCTTGTGGTTTATGAGAACATGCAGACCGCTCTGTTTTTTGTGACATTTGCTCCAGGAACTAAAGAAGTATGGTGTGAAATACACTATATTTAATTCAGAATTTGTATTTGACTCGTTTTTCGTTTTTGGTGCTGTTAAAGCTATAGTTTTCTTGTCTACTTTGTTTAATGCAACCACAAATTATACCACGTTACGTAATATAAATACAAATATTAGTTTCTCAGTTATACATATTCACCTCATTAAATGATTGCCAGTTTTCGCACTGTATGGTCTAAAATGTTCAAATGTTTGTTAAGCTTAAGGGACTTAACTACCGGGTTATCAGTCCCTAAACTTACAAACTACTTATGAACTAGCTTATACTAAAGACGACACAAACATCCATGACCGAGGGGGGATTCGAACCCTCGACCGTAGCGGCCGTGCAGACTGTGACTCGCGTGTCGCAGACCGCTCGGCCACTGCGGCCGGCACTGTATGGTCTATAAATAGTCAAAGACACAACTAAATTACATTACTCAAGATGGGGGTAATACCGGTCAAACAGGTTATCTGATTATGGGCCACGCCCAGTAATAAAGAAGTTCCATTAATTAAAACATCATAAAAATGTTCAAATGTTTGTAGATCTATCGGACCAAACTGCGTGGTCATCAGTCTATAGCCTACAAACTACTTAAACCCAGGTAAGCTAACCTAAGAACAACACACACATCCATGCCCTAGGGAGGACTCGAACCTCCGCAGCGAGGCGCCTTAGACCGCTCGGCTACTCCACCGTGCTATCAGCATAGTTTCTGATAGTGTCTCAATTTATTCGTTCGTTCCATTTAAAATCACTCCTTATGCCTATTGTTTGATATTTTGTGGAAGTAACTGCTTGCAGTGTCCTGCTACTGCGTAATTATGTGATAACGGATCTATCTTTCTATGTAAACGCTACACTTTAGACTCGTTAATGTTGAGGCTCAATTGCCATCCTCTGCGCCATGCGTCTATAAGTTGCAGACCCGTCTGCATGTTGCTGCACTTTGTGTTAATACTTCTCCATAAACTGCAGTATCATCCGCAAAATGTTTCCGATGCTATCTACGAGGTCATAAAACAACGGCCCTAAAGACGGTGTTGGGGCACGCCGGGAATCACTTTCAGGTCTGAAGATTTCTCTCCTTTGAGAACGACACGCTGCATTGCGTTAGCTACCAACTCTTCATTCCAGTCACACAACTGCGGGGTTGTGGGTCCAACGTGATGCAAAACATTTATGTAGATACCCATACTAGTTTTAGCGAAATTGCCTCCATCATCAGTCGGTTTTATGTTTACTCATTATATCATTTAGCTATTGCACATCCCACAGTGTTTCTTACCGATTTTCCCAGCACACAGCATGTCATATTAATTGGAATGTTCAAATGTCTGTAAATCTATCGGACCAAACTGCGTGGTCATCAGTCCGTAGCTTACAAACTACTTAAACCTAGGTAAACTAACCTACGGACAAACACACACACCCATGCCCCAGGGAGGACTCAAACCTCCTCGGCGAGTAACCGGGCGCTCCGCAGCGAGGTGCTTTAGACCGCTCGGCTACTCCACCGCGGCTATTAATTGGACGGTTCTCTAAAGGTCTTGTATATTTCACGTCACAGAAATACATTTTCCGCTTATGGCAGTTGTTTCAAGCAAAGCAACGGTTTCAAACTATTGCCATAGGCGGGAGATGTAGTTCTGCGACGTGAGGTCATCTATGCAAGTCCACCAGAGAACCGTCCAAGCCGGCCGCAGTGGCCGAGCGCTCTGCGACGCGCCAGTCACAATCCGCACAGCCACTACCGTCGGGGGGTTCGAATCCCCCCTCGGATATTTGTGAAGTCCTTAGTATTATCTAGTTCATAAATAGTTTGTAAGTTTAGCGACTGATGACCTCGTAGTTAAGTCCCATAAGCTCTACAAACATTTGAACATTTTTGTACCGTTCAACCAACACGGACATGCTGGAATGAAACTATCACTCTGCAGCGGAATGCGCGCTGATATGAAACTTCCTGGCAGATTAAAATTGTCTGACGGAACCGGGAATCGAACCTGGGACCTTTGCCTTTCGCGGGCAAGCGCACTACCGACTGTCCTATCCCGACACGACTCACGATGCCGCCTCACAACTTTACTTCCGCCAGTACCTCGCCTCCTACTTTCCAAACTTCACGGAAGTTCTGCTGTGAAACTTGCAAGACTAGCACTCCTGGAAGAAAGGATATGGTGGAGACATACTTTAGCCACAGCCTAAGGGATGTTTCTAGAATGAAAATTTCATTCTGCAGCAGAGTGACATGGTGCATGCCGAAAAAACGGCAAGAAACATTGTAGAATGTGCAACGGCAAAATGATATAAGGACTAAACAAAATAAATACTGATGATGGCGGGAATTTCGCTGAAAATAGCATGGGTATCTAAATGAACATTTGCATGAAGGCGATCCCACAGCCCCATACTTATAATTTAACAGACTAACAGAAGAGTTTCAAATTAGAATGACTGGTCTGATTTCCATATGCTCACAATTTATCCATCAGTTGACGGTGCCTTCCAAAAGTACCTGGGACCCTATGTCCGCTGGCCTCCGGTGTCTTGGATAAATAACGCGATCGGGTTTCACATGAGGGCTCTCCACCGATTAAGGGCAGTTTGCAGGAAATTTCATTACCCTCTCTCTCTCTCTCTATCTCGATTATAAACCGAAATTGATGCTGTTGGACGGCGCTTCTCGGATTTCGAGCATTACGCATTACCTGTCCAAACAGCAAAGGGGGAGCGCGTTATCTGCCGGAGCGGGAGGATTTGTGGGCAGGGCTTAAGCTGGCTGCATAATATTTCTTGAGGGGTGGCTGAGACGGCGGCGGCGGCGGGGGCGGCAGGTCCCTGGGGAGGCGACGTCTCTCCGCGGCTCAGCGCGGCGCGGCTAGGCTGCCGTATTGACCAACGCCCGTAGCCGCCGTCAACAACCCGGGCCACAACAATCAAGGCTAGTGCTCCTGCCGCTAAATCAACACACCAAATACACTTCTGATCTCCTAAAATGCAACCCTGATGGAAGCACCAAATCGCATGAAATTTGCAGCATCCGTTGGCATCATTGGCGCCAGTAGCGTCACCTGCCTGAAATAAAAATTATTGCACTCTCTTAGAGTTCTCAGATTCACTCAAGATGTATTGTTGAATCAGTTTATGTGGAGTATGTGAAAACACATTTACATGCGAATAGCGCAAGCGGTACGGAAGTACCAGGTGTCGAATCATGATGATGTTGAAATGTCTGTAAATCTTATGGGACCCAACTGCGGGCTCATCAGTCCCTAAACTTACAAACTACTTATGAACAAATTTATCCTAAAGACACCACAAACATCCATGCCCTAAGGGGGTAGCATAGCGCCTCATTGCAATTGCCCGCTCCGCCGCGGCGATCCATGCTGAAATACCCATATTATTAGATGGTGTAGCCTCCATACTGTCCTAAAATTTCCAAAAAAATGTTCAAATGTTTGTCAAGCTTATGGGACTTAACTACGGGGTCATCAGTCCCTAAACTTACAAACTACTTATGAACTACTTACGAACTAGGACGGCACAAATATCCATGCCCGAGAGGGGATTCGAACCCCCGACCGTAGTGGCCGTGCAGACCGTGACTGAAGCGCCTCAGTCCCCTCGGCCACCGCGGCCGGCCCTAAAATTTCCTACGAGTACAGTTTGTACTATAGAAATATAAGTTGGAACGTCAGAGCGAATACCATAGTTTTTACTCCTTGAACAGCGGAAAGTAGTAAGCGAAAAACTTGTTTTTTGCTTTGATCATTTGACAGCGAGAAAGAATATAATAAAGTTTTGAAGTTATCTTTTAGTCGCTAAGAACTGTCATGGTTAAAGTCTCATAAGATGATGTGGCAGCTTATTTTTATTTTTATTTTTATTTTATTGATTTATTTATTTTAATTTTTTTATTTTATTTTATTTTTGTTTTATTTTATTTTATTTTTGCAATTTCTATTCTTTATGACGTCATATCTCATGAACCATGTGTCGTGTGCGATTCTTACTCCTGAAGCAACTATCACCCTACGGTAAGGAAGTATGTACCGCCGGCCGCGGTGGCCGAGGGGACTGAGGCGCTCCAGTCATGGTCTGCACGGCCACTGCGGCCGGGGGTTCGAATCCCCCCCTCGGGCATGGATATTTGTGCCGTCCTTAGTCGTAGCTAGTTCATAAGTAGTTTGTAAGCTTAGGGACTGATGACCCCGTAGTTAAGTCCCGTAAGTTCTACAAACATTTGAACATTTGAAGTATGTACCACCAAATTTGGTTGAAATCAGTCCCGTGGTTAAGGAGGAAATACACAACACTGTCGCGTGATGCAACAGTTTTATCGCGCATTTCATTGTTTATGACGTCATATCTCGTGAACTATGTGTCGTATGTGATTCTTATACGTACGTCGACCGTCGTCTTGGTTTGAGTGTCATGTGTGCAAAATTTCATAAAGATTGGAACAAAAGTAAGGTACAAAGGTACAAACACATGGACAAACTGCTTTATATATGAAGATGCGGGACAGTTTTGACTTGTCCTTCGTTTACTCCAGCAGTAGCACAACGAAAAGACCACGACATTTTGGAGTGTTTACTGGCGATATTAATTTGATTTGCGCCTCGACAATTGGTTTCAAGGAGAAATAAGGAAATCATGCTAGCAAAAAACCGAACTGGACAGGGAAAGACATTACTCGAATACGTCACAGCTTAGGAGGAAAACAGATGCATATGGACAGTGGGTACACTGAGGATAGTAGAAACTACGAATTACAGGTGCATAGTAGCTATGATAATCAAAGGTATATGGCGTGATTGAGCTTTACAACATGAGGAAATGGGAAGTAAAGACGTGACACAAGACCGGAGGGGAAGACAGCACTGACAGTTAAAAATACTAGGTATAAGGAGAATAGTAGTGGGGGACTGTTCAATACTGTATATGTTTTTATAAACAATTTCTGTTGTCAGCAATTCGGTTTAGTTGATAATTGAAAATTTGCAGTTCCAGCGAATAGGGGAGGGAGTAAGGGGTTGCAGGTGGGAACTGGATTTAGACTTGGGACGTCCAGGGCTTGAATCCCGGACTGTTCATTGCCATGGTATTCCCAAGTGCCTCAGGAGGGAAGGAGGAGGGGAGGTGATGTAGGACAGGCATTCTCACAATTCCCGCCAAAAGTAGAGTTTCCCGCCTATTGTTGTAATTCCCACTTATAAAATTGAATTTTTATTAAAAAAATTCCTTTTTATAAAGAGTTAACGTCCTTCATAATACAATGCAATGAAACTGAATTTACTTACCGGTACATTATCCCCATGTCCAACCTTCCCCTCTAGCAGTTTGAGCACACACTGACTGAGGGGTGGAGAGGTGGGGGTGGAGAATTGTCTCCTGAGTTGTCCCATTCCGGAGAGGGAGGTGAGGAAGGAGGAGAGGTACCACCTGCGGTTTTCCTCGGGAGGGAGGGGATTAATTGATCAATTGCAGTATAAAAATCAATCATTCTGATATCAATTGCATGTAAATTGCGCCATAGCGTACATTACCCCCCATCTCCT
The DNA here is from genome assembly GCA_026315105.1 of Locusta migratoria. NCBI lineage: Eukaryota > Metazoa > Arthropoda > Insecta > Orthoptera > Acrididae > Locusta > Locusta migratoria. The sequence continues at coordinate 398,041,087 of CM048744.1, read as the reverse complement.
TGAGCACGCCTCAGAACTGCGGAGAATATCCTCAGAATACTGGAATGCGCAGTATCGCCTGTATTACGCATTTTAATAAAACTTCGCGGCTGAGTTTATTGCCCGCATTTTCTGCGGTTAAGAAGTTGTTATTTCTGGCCGCCCGCTATTAATAGCCATTACTTTTCCTGTGGCCTCCTTATAAAGTGTGTCATTTTTCTCCCGAACTGCTCTGAAATGAGAATTTTTGTTTATATTTCCAATTTCTGTAGAGGTCAGCTTACAACATAGCGGTTTTACTTTTAGAATGCATTATTAAATGAAGAAACCACTTTTCCAATGTTTCTATGTACAATACTTTCTGTGAAATCAAGAGAACCGCTGAATGGATTTTCTTCCGTATTTAGAAATGTACGACAATGACAACGACAACGCCCACAATAAGACGAACCATAATCTCGAGCTGGGGGAAGGCTTTAGCAGGGAGGCCATGAATAGTCTAAAACATATTATCCAGAAATTTGATTTGCTGTTGTGTAGAATACGAGAAATAGAATCTTCAATAGTCTGCAAGGATAAGGGAAGAAAATTAAATAGAGGAGTAGGAGACGTAATCTGGGAAATTTATGGTAAGTTGATCAAAGTAGTTATTGTATGTATTTAAAGATATATGAACTACTAAAACGACCACGTGACAAAATTAGGATATAAAGTAAGAATATTACGGCTTAACGTTTCGTCGATGACTAGGACATTAAATACGACAAGGTTCGTAGTTGATATTAGAAACAAGGGAAGAGGAACTTTGATGTTAGTTTTTAGAAACCGTAGTCCACGGAACAGTTCAGAGGAAACATCTTGGACACAGGGGGGAGATCGAATGGTTTGAAATTACCGAACGATGCACTGAAGCAAGCTGTAAAGTAAAAAATAAACTACATCTGATTTGTATCAACGGGTAGAAAGTAGAAGCATTTTACGGCGGTTTAAAAAGAAAAGAGCCGTAATTAGTAAACTTATTAGGAAAATAAACAAAAGAAACAAGAATATTATTCTGAAACAAGTGGATGCAAAATATTCAAACAAGTAAATGTTGAAATGAATGACAAGTACACGGAAAGGGATGGTATCAGTAATTAAAATTAAAATCGTTATTAGTCAAGGTAGATTATTACACTAATATTGTAAATGATGAAGAATACAATGCAATCATGATGTCAGAATTCGAAAGTAGTTTATAGGAGATAAGGAACAGTAAGGTACAGCTTAAATAAATCTGGAACACATATAAGCTACTTGCCTTCAAACTGGGAAGCTATCAAGAATAGGGTCCTATAGGATTGGTCTTGGCTCCTTTGCTGTTCTTCATTATATATTAATGACTTGCCTTTCTACACTCGCGATGATGCAAAGCTAGTTATTTTTCTGATGATACAAGTGTAGTAATCACTCTGGACAAACAAGAATTAACTGATGAAATTGTAAATAATGTCTTTCAGAAAATTATTAAGTGGTTCTCTGCGAATGGACTCCTATTAAATTTTGATAAAACACAGTAAATACAATTCCATACAGTAAATGGCACGCCACCATTAATAAATATAGTCTGTGAACAAAAGTATGTAAATTAGGTAGAATATTCAAAGTTTAGGTGTGTGCATTGAAGAGGAATTGAATTGGAAGCAACACATTGACTATCTACTGAACCGTTTGAGTTCAGCAACTTATGCTATTAGGTTTATTGCAAATTTTAGTGACAAACATCTTAGTAAATTAGCTTACTATGCCTATTCTCAATCACTACTTTCATATGGCATCATATTTTTGGGCAATTCATTATTGAGCAAAAAATACTCATTTCACTCATTGTAATTAGAATAATTTCTGGAGCCCACACATGATCATCTGGCAGACTCATATTTAAGGATCTACGGATCTTCACAGTAGCTTCACAATAAATATATTCTCTTATGAAATTCGTTATTAATAACCCAGCCCAATTCAAAAATAATAACAGTGTGCATATCTACAGTACTAGGGGAAAGTATTTACCTATTCAAGGTCAAATCTAACTTTGGCACAAACGGGGGTGAATTAAGCTACCACAAGTCTTTGGTCACTTACCAAGTAAAATCAAATTTCTGACAGATACGCAACCAGCATTTGACAACAGACTGAAAGAATTTCTTAATGACAACTCCTTCTACTCAGTAGATGAATTTTTACATAGATGTTAGTAATTTTACAAAATATCAAAATAAGATAAATATATGTCATGTAACGTTACCTTTTACTAAACTGACATGTTCCACATCGTTATGCAATCTTGTATTCATGATATATAGAACAAGTATTACGGTAATGTCATTGTGCCCCCGTATACAGTACAATACAAAACCTTTTAGATACACGTACGTTAGTGGAATGTTTATATGTAACTATTTTGCGGGAAGGTCAGGTGTTTGCGGATGGACTCCGAAACTAGTCACATAAAACAATTAATTTTGCAATTGTGACGGCCAAAATAAAATATAAAAGTCAAAAACAAGTTTCCAGTTACTGATACCGTCAATTCATCATTACGAAGGATTTTCACGACGTTGATTTTACCGACGAATCCCAATTATGCCTGCAGCTCCACGGTGGTCAGGTTAGAGTCTGGAAACACACAGGTGAAAAACTGTTACCTTATGCATCGCCGTGCTGTTGCTGGCCCCGGTTTGATAGTTTGGGGCTGGTACTGGAGACCACTGCCGCACCCCACTAGTACCCCCTGCCGGTACACCATTGATCTGTATACTACCTGGATGTTCAGCTGTCTAAGCGTGCTAGCGAAAGACGTTCACATTTCGTTTCTTGTCAAATTGAAATATGGCTGCTAAGAAGTATTACAAGAAAACTAGAAGAAAATAATTTTCCATTACGCTTCCATATTAGCCTATTACATCGGGTATTGACATAAATTTCAAATTAAGACGTAAGCAAGCAATTCTTTGACACGTAATAACTGATATAAACTCGTATGCTAAATTTAAACATGGTGCACAGTTCGAAAAGGTTTTGAAAACATCTGAATTCCCAGGCACGTTGTAGTTCGATGCTCAGGCACCAGTTACATCCAGTTTATATAGAGATCACTGTGGTACACTAACCACTAACTAATCGAGTTCAATAGAAGTGGTATCTGGCGTTCCATAGGGAAGTATTACAGGGCCACTTACTGTTCCTTAGTTTTATAAATGATTTAAGAGTCAATCTGAGTAGCTCTCTTAGACTGTTCGGGGATGATGCTGTCATTTATCAGTTAGTAAAGTCACCAGAAGATCAAAATCAACTGCAAAAATGTTTAGATTAGATATTGACATGGTGCAAAAAATTGCAATTGACCCTTTGTAAGGTCATCCACATGACAACTAAAATAAATGCGTTAAACGCCAGTTACACGATAAAACATCAAAACTACAGTCCGTCATCTCTGCTAAGTACCTAGGAATAATAATTACGAACAACTTAAATTGGAAACAACACTCGAATAATCTAGATAAGACGAACCAAACACTATGTTTTGTTGGCAGAACACTTAGAAGATGCAACAGTTCTACTAAAGAAACAGCCTACATCACATTTGTATGTCCTGTTTTGGAGTATTGCTGCGCATTGTGGAAGCCACACCAGGTGGAACTGACGGACGATTTAGAGAAAGTTCAGAGAAGGGTAGCTGGTTTTTTACTATCGCGATGTAGAGGAGAGAGTGTCATGGAAATGATTAATGAGTTAAGGTGTAAATCATTAAAATAATGGCGTAATTTGTTGCCGCGAGATCTTTTTGCGAGTTTTGTTTCACCAACTTCCTCTTCAGAATGCGAACATAGCACCCACCTACATACGGAGACTTGATTATCATAATAGAATAAGAGAATTATAAGGTTTTATTGGATATGGAACAAGGACATTCTGGTAGGGGAAGCCAAATGTAAATTTGTGTGTTGAGGAATAAATGTGGGAAAAGGGAATCCTGGCAGCGAAAGCTAAACACAAGGTTCTGCAGAAATTGATAGGAAAGGAATGAAGGACAGATGTGGCTGAGTCTCAAGAATTATCTGAATATATAATTTTGTTTGTTAAAAAAGTGATAGTACTGAATAATAATAAGCTAATAACAAAATCTTTATTGTTATTAATTTCCAGATTGTCCATGTATTACGCAACTTCATATAATATCCTGTCTCGCAGGAACATCAGATACCAGTTAAAGTTAGAAATTACTTTTCCCTTTAAAAAAATCTAATATTCATAAATAAGTTTGCTAAAAACAACCTTTCTCAGTGATAAGTTAATTGCAAACGGCACCGTACCCGTATTAAAAAACTTCACAAGCAGCCATATGAATTACATTCATATGAACATCCGTGTTCACATACAACCAAAATTGAAATCTCTAACCTACTATGATTCTTTACATTAAAATGATTTCCGTCAACATTAATTTAATACCGACTGGCAAGTCGATAAACTTCGTAACTGTAAGAGATTTCCGAACAAGATCGTTGTCAGATTGAAATATCCAGTGCAGGGTTGTTTATGTAACTCCTCTTTCTCGCTAAAGGGGAAAACCTAATGCAACGGTGAGACGGCTTATTGGCGGTCCTAAGAGGTTTGAGCATGCCCCTGTCGGCCCTCGTCTCGGTGCTGGCGCGTGGCGGCCGGTGTCAGGAGAACTCGCCCAGCGACGCCCCACAGTGTCGCCACGATATGTTCTGTTGTCACCTGACTCACATCTCCTTCTATCTGCATAGACTATGCGAATACCAATGCCCTGGCTTTACAAACGTTATTGCAATTATAAAATTTATATGTCCTATATACAAGACAGTGTTTTACAATTTGTCTGCCAGGAAGTTTCATGCTTATCATATGTGTCCGTTTTTGTTGCACCCTTGTTGCTTCGAGTATGCTTACTTTTTGTCTGCATATCTGTGGCTGCGCCTGTTCACACAGGCATCACTAACAGTGTTTCCTGTTTCGACATTTTTGCACTTTTATTGGAAGTTGCATCGTCATCAGTACTGGTATCAAGATAGAAAGTATCGCGAGTTATGATTTACACAACACCAGATGATTGAAAACATATGTGTATGTGAAATAAATTAAGATGGACACCCTTATTTTCCACTGTTATTGTCAACATAACCTTCATTCTTGCATATTCCTTTTTCGTAACAAAATGACTATAACGCTTGTAAGGAGTCAAGTTAACCTCACAGTCATTTCCTGCGTATTCCGTTATCACATTCTACTAATCAAGACGAATCGCTTGAATATAAACGCGATGGGGCACAGACATTTTAACGATAATAATTACTGTTTGATATGTAAATTACGAGATCATGTCCCAAGTGTGACAAGATAATTGAGGTTGAAGTTCATTCGTTTAACACACACCCGAGCAGGTCTTGTTTTTTCTAAAGCGGGGCAAGGAGCCTACGCAACGATGGCCACCACCGGCGAGAATAGGCAGTTGGGAAAAAGGGTCCCCACTCCACTCTGCCGCCCCACGCGAACTTTGAGACGAGAGCCTCACCTCTTTCCATCTAGGGGAAATATGGACGCTTTAAACCGTTTTAAAAGCAACACAATACCACTGACAACGAAAGATGTTTACTTGCAGCTTTTAGCCACAGGTGGAAGTGAATTCCAAACTGGCGCCATCAAGTTGGAGAGGTAATACCTAAATAAGAAGTTACCTAACTGACTATTTGCCAGTGAGCAATACTGCATTTAAGGTGCACCATCTGATTGGTAGGCAAGCCACTGGTGTGGAAACACCAGCGTTACCGAAGCATATACACAAGCAGAACAAGAAAAATTAAGGCATACTCACTCTCTCACCCGCGCCGGCTGTGTGACACTGAGCACACAAGCGAGCGGTGCGACGCTCTCACGCGTTTCCTTGTGCGGAGAGGTGATAAAGACTCCTGTATAGTATTGCACTGTAAGGAGCACCTCTGTCGTGGAGCGGATCTTACAAGGAAAGTACATGGGCTCGAACAAACATATCTGTATGAATGTTTGGTTACAGGATCTCTACGCACACCTCAATGTGCTGGTGGGTGTCGTTTTTATGCAAAACTCTGCAATGATGCTCTAGATGGCACTGTAGATGTAATTGTAGACGCCATACGTAATGTAAATATCTTAACTATAACTTACGTAATAATCATCGAACATGTTCTCTAGCGTATTGTCATCAAAAGCCGTGATGATAGTTGCAACTTTAACCTTCTTCTCGGGAGATTGTTGGTATTCACTGCCACTGCTTCCATCGCCTCTTCCCGCACTTACCGTAGCACTACCGCTTGCAATGAGCTGTTCGTCATTATCATCCCTATTATCATCATCATGTGTTGGTGTTACAACAGTATCTAACTTATGCTCATATTTCTGTACCATAACAGAAACGAGAAAGCGTGCGAATGCGTCATCTTCTACACTAATACCATCTTCACGAAGTATGGTTCTTCGTAACTTCACCTCAACCAATCGTAATACATCTGCAGGATTGATTACCAATCGCCGCTTCACCATCTGAGCTTCACCACACAAATAACATCACAAAACGCAACTTCAGAGGCACACTGCAACGTCCCTACTGGCGAACCGACAGGTCAAAGTGCAATGCGGCAAGGCACACGCAGAGGCCTCTAACGGACGACTGCAGAGTTTTGCAGATGCGGGAGTATCACTCTTGCGATAAGGGATCTTTACATTATCACTCATACGATTTTGGTGTATATGTGTTTGTTCGAGCCCAAATACTTTCCTTGTTAGTGAATCTCCAGTGGAGAGAACTAAGGATTATGTGCTGTTCATAGACAGAGATACTTAATATCCATTGTGAACATAGAGTGCATTAGCTATATTCGCAAGCGCATTTTAAGTGGTAATACGGTGGGTTAGTCTGAGACTGACATACCACGCCAATGTAAAGCCAGACTAGGATTTACAGGTCGTTCTTGACTTCATCAAGATGCAGGGAAAGTGTGATCAGCAGTAGTCAATCAATAAAGACAAAATTGAGTTTCGATTTCAGCGAAGATGCAGCTAGCAGTCATTGGCAGAGTTAATGGTATTGTATGTGAACATTTTAGGCGAACTCTATCCATCCTCAAGCATTAACAACGAATACATTTTCTTTTACCATTACATAACATTTCTGACATTGTGACAGTCTCGATCGTAAACTGATGAAATTGAATTAATTATAAAGTCAAGTAGGTGCATTTCTTCAACCATTCTAGAAACTTTGTTTTATTTTGAAATTGTTTATACGTTTCCTCTATCCTGTCAACCTATCCGGAATTTGAAAATTAAAATTTAATTTGTTTCTTTATCAATTTGAGTTTTTTTAATGTTAATAAACAAATAGTTTGTAGTATCAAAATTACAGCAGCATAGTACTTTAATTTGGAAGGTGAGAGAAAATTAAGTAAATTCTTTTTACTTGCAATTGTTTGAAAATCTGGATCATTAGTTGTATCACAGTGACTTGATATTGCTTTTGAATCCCTCATCTTCACAAGAAATAGCAACATGCTGCACTGCACAAAAGCATGTGGACTTGTATGACTACTGAAATAACTTCCTGCTTACTTTCTCTAATATGTTGCTGAATATCATACACAGTTGTGCAATCATTCGGAAATTAGCTGTTCTGTAGCTCTAACATTGTGCTGAGGAGGATGTCAATCGCAATTGTGCAACCGTTTGTAAGTGACATACAGAAACTGTACTGATTTGGGATAGAAACCTTTCTGTGCTATTTATTATATTCGAAGGCAATTCTTTTACTCCACTAATACAAAGCAATTACTTTTTTTTTTTTTTTTTTTTTTTTTTTTTTTTTTTTTTTTAGTAACTAGTTGGAAACTGGCAATGGCGATAAAGTGTATGCATGTATGTGTATCCCCTTCCAGCTATTTCCAGGTCAAGGTGCCAACAAGACGTCTCCATCTGGCTCTATCTTCTCACCAGTTATCTTCAATCACTTGTCGCCAGCTCATACCTCTTCTTTCCAAACATGTTCTCACTCCAGTTTTCTACCGTGTTCTTGGGCGCCCTCTAGCTCTTTTTCCATCCACTTTTAATTGCCCCATAATTATGGATAATCTCTGTCCACACGTCCTCTTAACAAGGACATACCATCTAAATCTATTTTCTTCGATTTCCTCTCACACTTTCTGGTTAAAGGTCCTTCCTTATTTCCCCATTCCCTACTTTATCCATTATTGTTTTTCCTTTAACTACTCTGAGAAATTTAATTTTCCCTGTTTGCAGTCTGATCCACCCCTTTCTGTCATTGTCCATTTTTCTCCTCCTTGGTTGACAATACTCTTTGATTGTGGCATAACACACATGAGGTTGTGACACCATCCCTATTCCTTCACTGGAGTAATTCCTGTCTGGCATGTACACGTTGTAGGAGAGGGCATCCTACAGTAGGCTGGAGTGATAGAATGTCTGAGGAACCCATGCCCAGGGTTACGGGTAAAGGTCTTAATGGCAGCAAAGGTGGAGAAGGAAGACAAGCACTGATGTACAAGGTGGGTCAGGAAAGTTCGGTGAATGGTCTCAGAAAATATAGGAGACAATAGTTACAAACAAAATAGCTTTACTGGCCTTCAAACTAATCGCCATTAGCTACAATACACTTCTGACATCGGTTGTACAGCTGTTGGAAGCTGTCAGCAAACACTTCTTGTGGAATCGATAGACGCACTGAGGTCAGGCGTTGTTGGATCTCTGCAACCGTTGCGAAGAGTAGACCTTTCAGGCCTAATTTAAGACGAGAAAACAGAAAGAAGTTTATATATGTGCTGTCCGAATGAACAGACACCACATATATATAAATTATATAATTTTCCGATGGCGGGCAATGATCCTTTCTTCAGTGCGGAGGCTAAGCCCTAACTCTTACGGGAATAAGTACAAAGTGACTACGAGTTTGAGTTCTAGTGGGCAGGAAAAGGTTACAAATTTGTATCTGACGGGAGACGTATTTGAGTAATCCCGTGCAGATGTGATAATCGCTGTGTCTCCAATGGTGTAGGGGCCAGCACAACTGACTAGAAAGCAGGAGACCCGGGTTCGAATCCTGTCTGGGTACACATTTTCAACTTTACCCATTCGTAGTTAATGTCATATATTATATGTATAGATAATAACTACAGGATCAAAAGTAGCGTCTGCTCTGTCATACATGTCCGAAAGAACAGACACCACATATATATAACTTGGCAGTTGCGCTGACCCCTACACCACTGAGGACACAGCGACCATCACAACTGCATGGAATTACTCAAGAATATATAACTTACACAATTTGCTGCTGGCGGAAAATTAGTACAAAGTGACTACGAGTTTGAGTTCTAATGTGCAGGGTAAAGTTGCAAATTTGTATCTAATGGGAGGCGTACTTGAGTAATTCTGTGCAGGTGTGATGATCGCTTTGTCCCCAATGGTGTAGGGATCAGCGCAACTGCCTAGAAAGCAGGAGACCCGTGTTTGACTCCCGGCTGGGTACACATTTTGAACTTTACCCATTCGCAGTTAATGTCATACATACCGTGAATAAGAAAGAAGTCCACCGGCGCCAAATCTGGAGAATACGGAGGGTGTGGAAACGCAGTGAACTTGGGTCTAGCGAGAAAGTTGAGCACGAGAATTGCAGAGTGTGGACAGGCATTGTCATGCAAGAAATTCCACTGTCCTTTGTGGTATAGTTCTGGCTGAACCCGCCGTAAGCATTGCAACAGCCGTTGTAAACCTCCCTCGTAAACTTACGTGTTGACAGTATTACCATCGGGTACAAATTCATGATGGATCTAGATCCATTTTACAATGACACGAGTTCCCACACTGACCCTGTTACCTGGATCGCAGCATGTACTACGGCTTCAAATGTTTGTATAGCTTATGGGACTTAACTACGGGGTTATCAGTCCCTAAACTTACAAACTAGTTATGAACTGCCGGCCGCGGTGGCCGAGGGGACTGAGGCGCATCAGTCACGGTCTGCACGGCCACTACGGTCGGCGGTTCGAATCCCCCCTCGGGCACGGATATTTGTGCCGTCCTTAGTTGTAAGTAGTTCATAAGTAGTTTGTAAGTTTAGGGACTGATGACGCCGTAGTTAAGTCCCATAGACTCTACAAACATTTGAACATATAATCCCTTTTAACTTATGAACTAGCTTATCCTACGGACGACACAAATATCCATGCCCGAGGGGGGATTCGAACCCCCGGCCGTAGTGGCCGTGCAGACCGTGACTGGAGCGCCTCGGTCCCCTCGGCCACCGCGGCCGGAACTACGGCTTCACTGCAGTGCTTTGCACGGTAGGAAGCGCTTATTGAAATGTTCCTCAATGTGTATGCATGGTCACCTCATCCTCGCCAATGCGGTTTGTAAAATATGGGGGCCATTCACCGAACGTTTCAGACGCACATTGTATTGTTTTTTAAAATGGGGCTAATTGCCATAATTGTGAAACCGGATCGATGCCCTAGTAATTTAAAAACTATAGCACCCAACCAGAGACGTTTCGAATGTAAACTAGGACGTCGGTGGAAAGGGTGATGATAAGGAACTTTCTGCCACGACATATTTTCCCCTCACTGGACAGATACTTGCAGTGAAGATTTTCGACCACCGAGATTGGAACCGGCGTACTCCAAATCGAGCGCCCTGTACAGACGTGCGTTAGAGGCCCGCAGGTGAATGATGGCTATAATGAGGTTAGAAATAGGAAAGAGATCTGAACGAACAGCATCAATCTAGAAGTTCCGAAACCTTTTCCGGATGTGAGATTTGTTTTGACTGTCCGCTACAGAGGGTGATTGATCCGCTGCTGATTGAAGGAGCGTCCTGCAGAGTTGTGGAGAAAGAGGCGGCCACCTGAGTGAGAGGAAGAATGAGACGGTTGGGCTTCTCCCCCCAGGTGCGTGGTGCGTGCGCCTGAGTGATGGATGGCGGCCGTCTGCCCCACCTGCCGCGCCCCTGGCGGCTGTAATTGAAAGCAAACACGCGCGCTCTGCCGTTATCGGCTTCGTGCCGCGGGCTCGTCCCATTCGAGCGGAAAGCTCTCACAGTATTGGGGAACTGTGGCGTTCCCACTGGCAATCGACAGAGCGATCCGTTATGAGCTCACAGTTGTCGACAGATCACCGCCCACTGAGCGTTTGTATCTGTAGTCACTGCAAAACATTTAGCGTTGGTTATTTATCTTCAGAGCTGAAAATGTTCAAATGTTTGTAAATTTATCGGACCAAACTGCGTGGTCATCAGTCCGTAGCTTACAGACTACTTAAACCTAGGTAAACTAACCTAAGGGCAACACACACACCCATGCCCCAGGGAGCAGTGGCGGCGATTGGTCGTTAGAAGTGGGGGGGGGGGGGCAAAATAAAATTTAAAACTAAAAATGGTATTGTAAGAAATTCTTTCATGTTATAGTTTGATTTTTGCACCTACAGGCCTATAGTACTAAATGCGAGGAAAAACAAAAGACAATATGCAATTGGAATTGCCAAAAGTTGTTTAATTAAGTTGTCTAGTAAAATACAACTGTTACAAACAAAGGAACATTAGTTTAATTATAAACAAAAATAACAGACAATAGCGTAATTTAACATGATATGTCTTGTCAAAGCATAATCGCTTTAAAACAAAGCTACGTGCCTTGGTTTCCGCCTGGCATAAATTTCTACACATTCTTCTAATTTGATGTTTTTAGCCGCATCTTTTTCAATGGCTAGTATAGCTAAATGTGTTAAACGTTCTTGAAGCATAGAATGCCTCAAGTAGTTTTTGATCCGTTTGAGGACATTGAAATATCGTTCTGCCGTTGCAATGGACACCAGGATAGTCAAAAACAGTTGCAGTAGCTTGAACAAATTAGGGAATACATACTGGTTGTGAACATTTTCAGACTTAAATTGTGAAACCAAATTTGGCACTCGATGACGATATATTTGGTCTGAATCATGCTTCTTTCTTGAAAATACATCGATTTCTGAGACTAAATTATCATTTTCCAAACCAAATGCGGAACTCACAGCAAGACAGGCTTCTTTGATACGGTCGTTACAAATTGAGTTGTTCTTCATCGAAGCCGTCAGCAGTAGTTCCATGTTGCAGAGTAGAGCCAGCTAGTTTTTTTCAAATCGTGACCTAATGTTCTCACTGAGTGTATCTAACAGAGGGTAGTAAAATGTTTTTAAAAAGTAGACTTCAGGTGAATCATATTCAGGATTAACATCTCCTCCTCCTATCTTTTGTGGAAGTTTTCTTTTGCGTTGAACTGTTGGCCCCTCAAAGCCATGTCTTTCACAAAAATAAATTGCTTCAGTCAAAAACTTTTGGAACTCTTCTTCATTTCTCAAACAATTTATGGACATAACTACGCTGTCAGCAATCTGGACTAGTTCATGATTCTGTATGTACTTTGAAAGAATGATAGTTTTTTTTTTCAAAAAAGTACTTCATAGTATTCAATACAAAAATAAACTTCAAACTTGGTAATACTTGTGATCAATCCGTGAGCATCTCCACCAGTTATGGAGTCAGTAGCTTCAATATTTTCCAGTGTGTGCAGTGTATCTATTAAGTGTTGTTGAACTGCTCACAAGCTTTCATATCTGCTGCTAAATCTTGTGTCACTTAGTGCTTTCAAGGGCAAATCCTTATTTATTCCTTCTTTGACTGCACATGCTGCACTTTTTACTGTGGCAAATACAGCATGTCTTTTAGACGAAGCCTCAATAAAACAGTACAGTTGTTGGACTGTGCTAAAAACGTTGCGAACAGAAGGAATGTTTTTAGATGCATCGGCAAGTGCAAGATTTAGAGAATGCATATAGCAATGTACAAACATAACATACGGGTTTCGTTCTTTCATCCTCAAAGCGACACCCTTGTAAGAACCACTCATGTTTCCCCGCTCCGTCATAGCACTGAGCAATTATATTTTTAAGGTCAATGCCAAGTTCACCGAAAATTGAAACAAGCAGCTTGTATAACGTTTCACCGTCAGTCAAATCAGTTTTGTAAAAACCAAGAAAGCTTTCTTTGATTTCGAGCTTTTCTGATACATATCTTATAACAAGAGTCAATTGTTCTTGATGCGACACATCTGGAGTTTCATCAACAATCACGGAGAATTGTTTCGATTTTTTAGCATCATCAAATATGTACTGCCTGGCCAAATTTGCCATGATTTCAATCATTTCGTGATGATCATAATTGAAAAACTTATCTCTGTCAAAAAATTTCATTTTAATAAAGAGTTTTCCGTTGATCTCAGCTTCAATAACTCGACATAATTACCCCTGTTATCAGAGTCGTCATTTTCTCTATGACCCCGAAGTTCTATTCCCTGCTTGGGCATGAAAAGTAGGGACTGGAATAAAATCTTCAGATAATCACGATTTTTTTAAACTTCTTCTTGATGATGTGTTGATATTTTGCTTACCACACTTTCTTTACTTTAAAACCTTCCTGCCAACGTTGAAGAGCACTGAGGTGAGAAGAAGTTTTTTCGTGCATTGGACGGCTTTTTTTTCCAGTTTTTAAACCCATTAGATATGAATGTTTCATCATAACAACCTGTGGAACCGAAAAAACGACATGATAAGCAAAAAGCTTTATCGGCAGCAACACTGTATCCTAACCACATTTGTAATTTGTGTACCACATACTTCTAAACTTTCCATCCGTTGTTTCTGTGTACTTATCAATACTAGGTTGAAAAGGACCATTTTAAAAAAAAAAAAACTGTGATGCTGCTTGTCTACCATGAATTGGATCTCTTGGTTCAAATTGAAGCTGAGAAGGACTATTAGACTGAGTAGTCTTACTACAGGCAATACACTCTCAGCATGTGTACCACCATAATTCCCACTTACAGCTATGTTACAATTGTGCAAATCAGCTTTAAAAGTATACAAATGTTACTACGCTAAAAAAGTGAATAATTTAATCATATTTTTCCCAGAAAGTGGGTGGGGGGGGGGGCAACTGCCCCCCCTGCCGCCCCCCCCCCCTAATCGCCACCAATGCGAGGGAGGACTCGAACCTCCACGGCGAGCAACCGCGCGCTCCGCAGCGAGACGCTTTAGACCGCTCGGCTACTCCACCGCGGCTCTTCATAGCTGTTCTAAAGTTCAAACACTGGCACTTCTACACTGCTCGAAACGATCAGGGAATCAGGTGAGATTTCGTATACAGTATACTTATGCAAACGTATTTTATTTAGATACTAGTTTAAACCCGCGGCTTCGCTCGCGTGTTTGTTGATTATGATAGATAAGCTATATTTCAGTAGTGTGCTATGAGATCAAATCACACGATAAAGTCACTCGTTTCGAAGCATGTAATCACGAAATTCAACAACAATGATTGTAATAATATCACAGATCGATCACTTGATGTAATGCGCGAAACGTCAAATCTATATTTTTTAAAGAGGTGTATTAAAAGAAATTTCTTTTTTACTGCTTTATTTATTTATTCTTATATTTCCTTATCCGTATGCTTATCCTTACAGAGAAAGAGCTGAAGACATTGTAGCACGCATAGACCAAAGGTATGGTCTGTGGCACCACGTTTCGCTGTATGTAACCTCCTTGTTTGCTTGCTATAGAGTCGCAAACGTCATCGCTGGCCTTCAGTCCGAAATTTTTTTAATAATTTGACGACTTTCAACCACCATATTTTTTCTTCCACCCTCTTATAGCTATCGGCATGGAACTGCTATGGTGTACAACGGGAGACTTCGGACAACAATTACACACAGACCATTCGTTTGCGGTCTGTAGTTTTATCTACAGAGCGAAATATTAACACACACACACACACGTAGAATTTTATATACACCGATAACTTTCCATCCCAATATACCCCATCCTTTTATCATTAGCAACCCTCAAGCAACAATGCAACCAATAAAACCACTTTCAAAGAGTAAATATAATTTTCAAAGAGTAATTGTTGATACGCATTTCGAGTTATATTCTTCAAATTACTAAGTATCTATCAGATCGCTGTAAAACCGTGCCTAAAACCTTCCTCAGGTATAAATTAGTAACTGTACAAATATTTAAGTCTCTGCATCTTGTCGTTCGGACGTGATAAGCGTACACCGAACAGACATTCACATTTATAGATATAGATTGGTCACAATTGTAATTTATATGTGATACAATATGATATTTTGCTGTCTCGACTTATTACTTGAGGTTTACATGGCGTTTACTTACAGTGAAGCACCACGGGGCTACAATAATAGTGAAAAATTCATTCTCGTTGCCCTCTAATATGGTGTGTGATCAACTCGGACAGCCACTACAGTTTCACACATCTACATCTACATGGGATACTCACATTTAAGTGACTGGCAGAGGATTCATCGAACCACCGTTATACTGTTTTATCTCCCATTCCATTCTCGAATAGCGCGCAGGAAGAATGAACACCTGAATCTCTCCGTTCGAGTTCTGATTTCCCGTATTTTATTCTGATGATCATTTCTACCTATGTAAGTGAGAGTCAACAACATATTTTCAGATTCGGAGGAGAATGTTGGCGACTGGAGTTTCGTAAGTAGCCCACGCCGCAGCGATAAACGCCGTTGTTGTAATTATTGCCATCCCAGATCCTGTATCATTACCGTAACGCTGTCTCCCCTGTGTTGTGACAATACGAAACGAGCTGCCCTTCTTTGGACTCTTTCGATGTCCTCCATCAAACCCACCTGATAAGGATCCCATACTTGGCAGCAATACTCCACAAAAGGACGGACAAGCGTAGTGTATGCAGTTTCTTTAGTAGTCATGTTGCATCTTTTAAGGGTTCGGCCAATAAAACGCAGTCTCTGGTTCGCCTTTCCCACGACATTATCTACGTGTTCTTTCCAATTTAAGTCTGAAGTAATTGTAATTCCTAGGTATTTTGTGGAGTTTACGGCCTTCACATTTGATTGATTTATCATGTAAACAAAGTTTAACGTATTTCTTTTCCTACTCATGTGGACGACTTCACACTTCTCATTATTTAGAGTCAACTGCCAATTTTTACACCATACTGGTATCTTATTCAAATCGTGGAATGGATAGTATGAGGTTATCAATCAGTTCTTGAGGGATATTTGGACATTCTTCCATGAGTGCAATATCCATCTCGGCAACCGTTGTGGGAGGTGCTTTTCTGGTTACAATGTGACTGCCAAGTGCATCCCAGACAATCTCAATATGGTTTAAGTCCGGTGAACAAGCTGGCTACTCCATTCGTTCAGTTCCCCCAGCTTCAAGCATGTTTTCCACCAGTGCAGCTCTGTGTGGACGAGCTTTATCGTCCACCAGAAAGAACCCATCACCTATGGCACCAACATAGGGCGCAACAACAGTCAAGGATATCGTCTCTATTTCTCTGAGCAGCCAGAGAGCAATTCTGAACGACATATAGGTCTGTACGTATGCCAATACTTGTTCTTGCCCACACCATTAGTCCACCACCATGATAGGGCAATGTTTCCTGCCATAGCTTCTGGAAATTCACGCTGTTGCATTGCACTACCTGCGCACTACACTATGAACCCAGCTGCTAGTTTAATTCGCTTGGTAGAGTAAACAAAGGTCAACGACAACGCCCTCAGCAGCTACTGTGTTTATTACCACTATCTAGGTTGCTATAATGTTGTTCACACCGTAGAACCGACGGAAAGATATCGGACCATTTTAGTTCAGTTTGCCAATGCCATTACTTCAGAACCTAGAAACCTCAACTGATCTCTTAATGGTTTTTAAGAATGTATTAAATCATGTCCAGCATATTTCATTACGTTCACCCAACCGTCCATTCTTTGCAGCCATAAAAGAAGTCTCGAAATCTTACGGATGTGCAGCTGGATGACAACGATCGACGCCCGCCGATATTTCAACTGACCACCCCCAGCTAGTTTCAAGGAAAATGGCAGAGATGAAGCACTGAGCATGGACATGTACTAACTCGGTTCTCAATGAAAATGAGAAACATACCACTCAAGAAACAAGTAAGCAACTGCGGTATCACACAACCAAATATGATAAATGTCAGAAATATCATTAATGAGAAAAGCGACAAGAGAGAGAGAGGGAGAGAAAGAGATAAAGCAAATGCCTCCATCTATAAAGCTTCTTTGTTAGTTAATTTCAAATGCTTCCTTATTAACACAATCTTAATGTATTCAGTAATCTCGGTGTTCTTGTATTACACAAGGTGACATGTGGAATAGCGGATTTGCTAGATTTTGTAAATTTTTGTGATGCTAATCTTCAGTACACCGGTCCACCACAGTCTGATCAATAATGCACTGGTCAAAACAACAAGAAGATCAGTTGAGATATGTAGGTTCTGAAGTACTGTCATCGGCCGAATGAACTAAATTGCTACGACTTTCTGGCGGTTTTATGGAATGGAGACGCCAACATTAAGGTAACCGAGATATTGGTAATAACAGAAAGTTATTGCAGAGGGGTTTGGTGTCGTTTTCACTCTACTAAACGAATTAAACTAGCAGTTGGGTTCAGATAGTGTCGTGAGCAGGTAGTGCAAATCAAGAACAACGTGACTTACCCGAAGGTATGAGATGGAGAGCCATAGGCAGGTTGGAAGAGAAACAGAGAGAGGTAACTGGAGCTATTGGAGTGTCCTAAAGCGTAATCTCCAGGACCTGGACGCACTTCCAGTCAACAGGAATCGTTAAAAGACATTCCGTCTAGTTCTAAATGTAGAAAAATGTAATTTAATGAAGATGACTAGGATAAACAATAGAGGGTGCTGTCAAAGGACAAAAATGCAGCCATCGGTCGCAAAATTAATGTTATTTAACCTGGTTTCGCCAATAACTATGATTGCCTTCATCAGAAATTATAGATAAAAACTAATCACATGATAAAAGTTACAACTCAGCTGTAAAGCTTACGTCATAAAATTTAAAACAGTTTTTTTTAGAGAAACAGGCTAGCCACTATGGGCTGCACACCTGCATGGCGGCATCAGACTGATGATCAGAATGAGTCTGATGCCTCCGAGCAGGACAGCACAAACACCCATGCCCGAGGAAGGACTCGAACCTCCGACGGCGAACGGCCGCGCGCACCGTAGCACGGCGCCCCAGTGCGCACGGTTAATCCGCCGCGGCCACAGCATCAATCGTCCAACGCTGCCAGTTGCACTGCAAACAGTGACATGGAGGCGTCAAAAGAAGAGCAAAGCCGGCCGCGGTGGCCGAGGAGACTGAGGCGCTTCAGTCACGGTCTGTACGGCCACTACGGTTGGGGGTTCGAATCCCCCCTCGGGCATGGATATTTGTGCCGTCCTTAGTCTTAGTTAGTTCATAAGTAGTTTGTAAGTTTAGCGACTGACGACCCCGTAGTTAAGTCACATAGACTATACAAACATTTGAAGAGCAAAGAGGTTAACTTTGTGACAGTGGAACGGACATAAATCAACAAATATCACAAGTGTATAGCGAACTCTGCTTGTGCCTTCCAAGGGGCAAGGCGTGGCACAAGCACTTCAGGGAAGGACGGGTGTCGTTAGCCTATTATGCACGGTCTGGGGCACCTCATTGCATTGCTGGTAACTTCGTCCAGATGGTCGATTCACTTCCTGCTGTACGGAACAACAGTGAATACGCAGCATTACTCGCAAACCTTGACCACCCTTTGCCAAGCGATCAAATCAAAGCGACCAGGCAATCTCACCCATGAGGTCATTCTGTTCCACGACAATGCAAAGCCTCATAAGCCAACAAAGTCACTGCATTCCAGCAGAAATTCAAATGGGAGGTTGTTTTTGTTTGTTTGTTAAGCTTAAAGGGACTTAACTGCGGGGTCATCAGTCCCTAAAGTTACAAACTTCTTATAAACTAACTTATACTAAAGACAACACAAACATCCATACGCGAGGGAGGATTCGAAATCTTGACGGGGAACGACAAATGGGAGGTTCTCGGTCACCATCGATACAGTCCAGATCTCTCTCCCTGTGATTACGCCATTTTGATACCCTTAAAAAAAGCTCTGAGGGGCAAACGATTCACCTCGGACGACGACGTCCAGCTGTATGTGCGGAACTGGTTCACATCGCAGTCCCGGGAATTTTCTGAGACAACCATTCACACCCTTTTGTCACAGGGAGACAAGTGTTAAACACGTCCACTATATGTGTGGTCGTGTTCCCCTTGATTTCATTCATAATATACTCTTGTTAATAGAATAGTAATAAATAATATTGTTGATAATGTTCATATTATAATATTGGACGTTTTTATAATAATTACGATTGGTAAAATTAATGCAATTTCTACGTCAAAAATTAGGAAGATTACTGCTATTAGAAAAAATTGAATTGAGAATGCTATTTGAGTTTAACCTTAATGTGCTTCTCCGGCATTAATTTTATCTGTACATCAATTATTTTATTCCTTTATTAATGATCAATGCCCCATGTTTATATATGTATCCACCCGTGTGACTGAACTTGTGTGTTTGTATGAATGTGGAAGCTTGCTTTTAATAGTGACTGACTGCCGCGCTATGGCTTACAGTCGCCGCTTCGCGCGTTAGGCTTCGTTTACTATAGTTAAAAACGCATAGTTTCGTATGTCGTCTGCAGTGCCGCCTGCTACGTAGCCAGAGACACCCTTACTTGATAAGATAGCGAGGTGGCTTGTTCTTAGTGTGGTATCAACATAATCACGGACCAAAGATGTAACAAAAGAGATCTCTATGGAACAGTAGTAGAGGGTATTATCTCCCTCAGGTAGCGAGGGTTGGTAGACAGCCGGCCGCGGTGGCCGAGGGGACTGAGGCGCTTCAGTCACGGTCTGCACGGCCACTACGGTCGGGGGTTCGAATCCCCCCTCGGGCATGGATATTTGTGCCGTCCTTAGTTGTAGCTAGTTCATAAGTAGTTTGTAAGTTTAGAGACTGATGACCCAGTAGTTAAGTCCCATAAGCTTCACAAACATTTTAACATTTTTTTGGTTGGTAGACAATAGGCTTTGAATGCACCCTAACGTCCGGCACGGCCAGGGAACGCTCTGGGCTGCGACCGCCGATGTATTTCGTCGAATCATGCTGAAGGGATGGCATGCTGTTAGAACTTTATTTGTGATCAGGCAT
The DNA here is from genome assembly GCA_026315105.1 of Locusta migratoria. Lineage (NCBI taxonomy): Eukaryota > Metazoa > Arthropoda > Insecta > Orthoptera > Acrididae > Locusta > Locusta migratoria. Next base: position 398,020,886 of record CM048744.1, on the reverse strand, counting down.
TCCTGTGTTAATACTGAGAGTTTTTCTTAAGTAATTCTTTCGCTATGCGAGGTGTAGTGTTCCTTATTTTTCAGAACTCGAGTAATTTATTGTAAATTTAGTATTTGTATTTTCAATCTTGAAATCATTTTTGTGTCCTATTTTCTCAAGTTAGAATACACGTGTGTAGCCTTCAGCCTTTGCGTAAACTTAGTATGTTTGAATTCCTTGTTGCCTTTAACTAACGTTTTCATGTGGTGTCTGTTTCCGTGAGCATGCTAAATTTTCTCTCGAAATTTCTGGATTGATTCCATCTTTCCTATCTTGGTATGACCGACTGCACAATGAGCTTTCGTAACGGTCATAACTTCGGCATTCAGACATGCTCTTTACATATACCAGCTTTCTTCTGTTGAATTCTAGTGTGTGCTTTACATGTTTATTTTAAATTAATTTGTTTTTTGTAAATTCTATGTAATTAACCGTGTTCATATGCCATGTAGTACTTAAGGATGTATGCCGCTGTCTCCCCGCACATGAGTTCGCGCATAATATACTTTTAAATTGTGCTTGAAGACATCCGCCATTTTGTCAAAACGCCGCCGACGCTTCGATCTGCAACTACCATGAATTGTTCCCGATTGAGTAAACATTATGCGTTTGTCTGTGAGTGAATGAGTGTGCTTTCTTTATCCCCTGTGTATTTGCAAATATCTTCCCATATTCCCTCAATATTCAGAAAGGGCAGAAACCATTTTATTATGGGCAGTAACTTAATAACTTAATTCAGTGTTGTACAAGGTGTGTCCTTCATTGCGCTTATTTGATCTCCCCACATTTCTGCTTGTTTATTTTTTTGAATAGATGATAATCTGAAGTATCAAACTCCTGCTTTATAATTTCATGCTCCTCATCCCATCTTTATTTAGCTATTCCTTCTTGTATAATATTGTTGTGTTTGTTAAAACTTTGACTGATCCCTCAACGAGTGAGCAGTTAGACAAGTTTCCGCTGCGCAAGCACTGTGGCCATTCGCAAAGTAATTTGGGGCAGCAGTGAGTGTTTTAACTTGCCTTTTCTAATCTCTACCGCCAGAGATCTTTCAATAACAAATTTGACAAGCTACTTTCAAGCGTCTCAACAGGCAGGGTCCATACTTCTGGCATACAGGAAGTGGTTTCTGTAATTACGCCTCCAGCTCGTTTCGTTTTGAATGCCCATTATAGATAAACGGGAGTTGGAACTTATATAGTGGCAACTATTTATTAACAACTGATCCAGAAGTGTTGCATGTTTGCATTTGTTACTGTCCTTGAAGAGAAAAGTCACCAGCGTATTGTAGAACACGCTGCCAGCGATGTGAAAGCCATAGTATACTGTTAGCAGAGCCTGTTCTGTTGATGGTGTGAATTGAGCGGTCTACTGCCTGTCAAATCTCTGGTACAATACTGAAGCGAATGCCACGAAGTGGTTCCTTCATCTTCGGAATCAAATCAAAGTCACGAGTACTCAAGTCCGGGGAGTATGGTGGATGGTACAGTACTTCCCAGTGCCATCGACTGAACAGAGCAGCCACGGTTTGCGCTGTATGCGCCCGCGTATTGTCTTGCAAAATGATGGGAAGGTTTCGCAGAAAGTGTTGCCGCTACTTCCGCAAAGCTGGCCGCAGGTGATGCACCAAAGAGTAACAGTAATACTGTGCATTGACGGTCTGCCGTTGAGGAACATAGTGACACCGTTACGTTAGACCGCTCGCTCACAAGTGACTGCGTTTCCCTCGATTGTGCGCACGCCGGTGACGTGGAAAGGGCGAGTCCATTTGCTCGTAGGTAAGGTAGGTACGTCAACAACGTGTGCTAACAGCGCCTATTGCAGATTCCATGCATAGTGGTTCCACAGCAGTGTTGACACTATTTAAGTTTCAACCCTCGTAGATTGTAACTATGTTAGTATATTATTACTTTATTATCATCACTATTTTCCTGTTTTCCTGTAAATGGCCAGAGACTGTATAATGTGCTACAACGTATTATATAAAATGTGAAATAGTTAAGTGTGCGACCTAATTTATAACAATACGTAAAAGGTATTTAAATAATCAATTAGTAAATTAAATAAAACCAGTATTGCCTGTGGTCGACATTCGACCAGCTGTGTTTTCAAAGTCATGAAAATGAATTTTTTTTAATGTAATTATACTACCGACTGTGCTATCCCGACACGACTCACGATGCCGCCTCACAACTTTACTTCCACCAGTACCTCGCCTCCTACTTTCCAAACTTCACAGAAGTTCTCTTGCAAACACGCAAGACTAGCACTCCTGGAAGAAAGGGTATGGTGGAGACATGGCTTAGCCACAGCCTAAGGGATGTTTCCAGAATGAAACGTTCACTCTGCATCGGAGTGTGCGCTGATATGAAACTTCCTGGCAGATTAAAATTGTGTGCCGGAACCGGGACTCGAACCTGGGACCTTTGCCTTTCGCGGGCAAGCGCACTACCGACTGTGCTATCCCGACACGACTCACGATGCCGCCTCACAACTTTACTTCCACCAGTACCTCGCCTCCTACTTTCCAAACTTCACAGTTCTCTTGCAAACACGCAAGACTAGCACTCCTGGAAGAAAGTGTATGGTGGAGACATGGCTTAGCCACAGCCTAAGGGATGTTTCCAGAATGAAACGTTCACTCTGCAGCGGAGTGTGCGCTGATATGAAACTTCCTGGCAGATTAAAATTGTGTGCCGGAACCGGGACTCGAACCTGGGACCTTTGCCTTTCGCGGGCAAGCGCACTACCGACTGTGCTATCCCGACACGACTCACGATGCCGCCTCACAACTTTACTTCCACCAGTACCTCGCCTCCTACTTTCCAAACTTCACAGAAGTTCTCTTGCAAACACGCAAGACTAGCACTCCTGGAAGAAAGGGTATGGTGGAGACATGGCTTAGCCACAGCCTAAGGGATGTTTCCAGAATGAAACGTTCACTCTGCATCGGAGTGTGCGCTGATATGAAACTTCCTGGCAGATTAAAATTGTGTGCCGGAACCGGGACTCGAACCTGGGACCTTTGCCTTTCGCGGGCAAGCGCACTACCGACTGTGCTATCCCGACACGACTCACGATGCCGCCTCACAACTTTACTTCCACCAGTACCTCGCCTCCTACTTTCCAAACTTCACAGAAGTTCTCTTGCAAACATGCAAGACTAGCACTCCTGGAAGAAAGGGTATGGTGGAGACATGGCTTAGCCACAGCCTAAGGGATGTTTCCAGAATGAAACGTTCACTCTGCAGCGGAGTGTGCGCTGATATGAAACTTCCTGGCAGATTAAAATTGTGTGCCGGAACCGGGACTCGAACCTGGGACCTTTGCCTTTCGCGGGCAAGCGCACTACCGACTGTGCTATCCCGACACGACTCACGATGCCGCCTCACAACTTTACTTCCACCAGTACCTCGCCTCCTACTTTCCAAACTTCACAGAAGTTCTCTTGCAAACACGCAAGACTAGCACTCCTGGAAGAAAGGGTATGGTGGAGACATGGCTTAGCCACAGCCTAAGGGATGTTTCCAGAATGAAACGTTCACTCTGCAGCGGAGTGTGCGCTGATATGAAACTTCCTGGCAGATTAAAATTGTGTGCCGGAACCGGGACTCGAACCTGGGACCTTTGCCTTTCGCGGGCATGCGCACTACCGACTGTGCTATCCCGACACGACTCACGATGACGCCCCACAACTTTACTTCCGCCAGTACCTCGCCTCCTACTTTCCAAACTTCGCAGAAGCTCTCTTGCGAAACTTGCAAGACTAGCACTCCTGGAAGAAAGGATATGGTGGAGACATGGCTTAGCCACAGCCTAAGGGATGTTTCCAGAATGAAACTTCCACTCTGCAGCGGAGTGTGCGCTGATATGAAACTTCCTGGCAGATTAAAATTGTGTGCCGCGAAAGGCAAAGGTCCCAGGTTCGAGTCCCGGTTCCGGCACACAATTTTAATCTGCCAGGAAGTTTCATATCAGCGCACACTCCGCTGCAAAGTGAAAGTTTCATTCTGGTAATTATAATTTATTGAGCAATACAAATTCATAGGATTTATGTGAATGCTATGAGAACAGGTGAAAGAAAGGGAAAAGAGGAAACATGAGAGAATGAAAGACACAAATGAGGGAAATTAATTGCATTATTTCACAATTTACCATTACAAAACTTCAATAAAAATAACATTGAATGAAAATCCATCGTGAAGATGGGGCAGGATCAGCAACTAGATATGTAATGAAAACCATTTATTTTTTTCATTTTTCGTCACAGTTGCACTATTTAGAAGTAGATAACTAGTTTCGGACTTGTTCGTCCATTTTCAAACCATAGGCCTTATTCCAACCGTAACATACACTACATGGAGCAATTATCAGTCATTTGCTCCATGAAGTGTGTTGTTACGGTTGGAATAAGACCTATGGTTTGAAATTGGACGAACAAGTCCGAAACTAGTTATCTACTTCTAAATAGTGCAACTGTGACGAAAAAATAAAAAATAAATGGTTTTCATTAAAAGCAACATTGTTCGTAAAAATCCTTTCATCATTCGCTAAAAGTCCTTGTTCTCGATGTTCACAAATATAAAATTTCAAACTATCAGAGGATCGAGCTCTACTTGTTGCAACATATAGCTGACCATGTGTGCAAATTGGTTTTCGTAACCGAGCGAGGTGGCGCAGTGGTAACGCACTGGACTCGCATTCGGGAGGATGGTGGTTCAAATCCACCTCCGGCCATCCAGATTTAGGTTTTCCGTGATTTCCCTAAATCACTCGAGGCATATGCCAGGATGGTTCCTTTCAAAGGGCACGGCCGATTTCCTTCCTCATCCTTACCCAAAAACTCCGAGCGTTAGCTCCGTCTCTAATGGCCAAGCTGTCGACGGGACGTTAAACCCTAAGCATCCATCCATCCATCATGGTTTTCGTAATAGAATCCTAACTTTTTCAAATGTTTGTCCTTGAGACTTATTAAAATGCTGCGTTCAAATATTGAATTGTTTAATTATATTTAAAAACTTTATTTAAAAGTTAAGAATTAAACAATACGAAGAATTTAAATAAAATTGAGGCAATGGGAATCGAACCCGCGACCTGAAGATTGGAATTTCAAGTGTTACCTGACTGAGCTAATTTTACCAGTACCATTGCACGACCTTCCACGGGTTATAATGTAGTGGTAAATATAGTGGAGAATTTGGTGCATCATCCTACAAATTTCTTTTTACCACTCTTAACGGTGGCGTGCACACATAATTTTTATATTCGTAACATTTATGACGAACCACCTATCGAATTAATGACGTTTCATTGGCCTTCTTGTATGATTAATACGAGGCGCGTCCAGAAAGTAAGTTCCGTTTGGTTATATAAAACGAACGGGTACAGATACAGAAAAAATATTGATTGTACAAAAATCTTCAACTGTTAAACTACTTTCCTACATAGCTTCCGAAATTTTGTAGGCAATTGTCATAGCACACGTTTTTGTGTGTAACATGTGGTAACATGTTCTTTCAGCTCGTCATCATCGTTCAAGTGTTGTTCACCAAGGATCGATTTTAGGTGTAAGAAGAGGATTACTGTCAAAAGATTTTTTTTTTTTCACGATAATGCCTGACCTCACACACCAAATGTGACCAAACAATTCTGAGGGAAATTTCAATGGGACCTATTTGACCATCCTCCATACAGCTCGGACCTCTCTCCTAGCGACTTTCATCTCTTCTTACACCTAAAATCTGTCCTTGGTGGTCAACACTTCAACGATGATAAAGAGCTGTTACCACATGGTTGAATACACAGGCGGCACGCTATGACAAGTGTCTACAAAAATACGTGGAAAAGTAGTTTAAGAGTTCCAGAATGAAACTTTCACTCTGCAGCGGAGTGTGCGCTGATATGAAACTTCCTGGCAGATTAAAATTGCGTGCCGGAACCGGGACTCTAACCTGGGACCTTTTCCTTTCGCGGGCAAGCGCTCTACCGACTGAGCTACCCCGACACGACTCACGATGCTGAATCACAACTTCCGCCCGTACCTCGCCTCCTACTTTCCAAACTTCACAGAAGCTCTCCTGCGAACCATGCAAGACTAGCAGTCCTGGAAAGTAGGAGGCGAGGTACTGGCGGAAGCAAAGTTGTGATTCGGCATCGTGAGTCGTGTCGGGGTAGCTCAGTCGGTAGAGCGCTTGCCCGCGAAAGGCAAAGGTCCCGGGCTCGAGTCCCGGTTCCGGCACGCAATTTTAATCTGCCAGAAAGTTTCAGTTTAAGAGTTGTAGAATTTTGTGCAGTAAAAATTTCTTCTGTATCTGTGTACAATTTCATTTTATTACCAAACGGAACTTACATTCTGGACGCGCCTCGTATTAAAAATCTGTACCCTCAGTTTCGTGTTAGCGTATTTATATAACGATGTGCCCTGTAATCATCGCCTTACCCTAGCAGACACGGAGCCTTGGCCAGGGGCGCCGCCTTGTGCGCATGCGCTGCAAAGGCGCAGCAGAGCGGCCATCAGCGTCCATTGTGGCGGCCAGCTGCAGCTCATTATGCCGCAGAGTGGCCCGGCCAGTCTCCCTCGCCTGCCGGCTGCCGACGTCTTTCCTGGCCCTCCGAGGGCGGGGGAGCGGCGAACCCTCCAGCTTTTGTTGTGGCCACTGCCCAGTCAGGGGCGCTCCAGAGGTCGACCGCTCTTAAGGAACTCCGCCGCTTACACCCGGGGACCAAAAGTCTTCTCTTTCACAGGGAATCCACCCCATATTATCCATATTCTAAGAGGAAAATTCTGCAAAAGAAGACGTACTAATAGGCATAGCTGGTGTAGAGAAGCAGCAGAGAGTGTTGAAAACAAACGAGTCGCCTGGTCCAGATAATATACCAATCCGGTTTTACAAGAGTACTCAGCGGCATTGGCCCCTTACTTAGCTTGCATTTATCGCGAATCTTTGATCCAGCGCCAAGTTCCAAGCGGTCGGAAATAGGCGCAGTTAACTCACGTGTAAATAAAAAATAAATAAATAAAGGTAAAGCAGTCAACAATCCGAAGATTGGTTTGAACACCACAGTGCTTTACTAGGCATGGTCCTGTTTGGAGGTGGTATGCCATTGCCGTCCTCCGAACTTCGAACTGACTTACCCAGCCAGTTATAGGGGGACCTACAGTTTAACACTGGTTCCGAACCACAGTGCCACTCTGTGCACAATACTGACAGAAGTGAAAGAAATGGAATGTGACAGATAAAAATTCTCAGACAGACGGGGATCGAATCAACGACCTTTGGAGTTGTAGTCTGGCACTCTACCACTGTGCAACTCCCATGTATAAGAAAGCCAAAAGAACGGACCTACAACATTACAGACCCATATCATTAACAGATGTATGAGACGGATGAAATACCGACAGACTTTAAGAGAAAAATAATATTCCCCCTCCAAAGAGAGCAGGCGCAGAAGGATGTGAAAATTACAGGAAGGAGGAAGGAATCTTAGGGTTTAACGTCCCGCTCACCGACAGTGTGGTAATGAGAGACGATACTCACGTTCGGAAATATGGACGATAAATAGTGCCTACAGGAAAAGGAAAGAGGCTTTTGAAATGTGCTGAAGATTCGATGTGTGGATCGTTAACTAATGAGGAGGTACTGAACAGAATTTGGGAGAAAAGGAATTTCTGGCATACCTTGACTAAAAGAAGGGACCGATTGGTAGCACACATTCTTAGAGATCAAAGAATCCTGAATCCATTTCTTGGAGAAACAGCTTCTGTTGAATCTCGCTGACGACTGATGCCGAAGGCAGAAATCGCCGTCCTATATAGGCCCGAGTGTGGCGTTTGGCGTACTGCATAGAGATAGGTCTTCCTGTGCTAGCGGGAACGGAGCCGCGGTGCCCGCGATATTTCACACACATAGGTTGTCTTCCAACACTCTGACGGGTTACATAAAAGAACGATGATATTTCGTGTCAGATAAAACCGGGTTCCACGTCATGCTAATCTGGAAACCCTTGTCTCAGTTGATCAAATTATTCGACAATCCAATTGCGATTGATTCCTTAAAAATACAGTCCCAATAACCATTCTTCAAACATCATTCTGTATCCCTCGTTTAAACGGTATTCCGCCTCCGTTGATTTTGCGGACTGTAAGAGCCTCGTGTGAAGGCGATGTTCTACGCACCTATCCTGAACTGTGCGGATTGGCCTGCCAATGTAATCCTGCCCACACTCGCATGGAATCCTCTACACACCTCGTTTTCTCTCAGTTCGTCTTTAACGGATATCAGAAGTGCCTTCATGTTCGCTGGTGTACGGAACAAACACTGAATATAAATCTTCTTAGGATTCTGGCAATCTTGAAAGGTATGCCCCCTGTATAAAGAATGAAAGCCACAGATCCGTCCTCCTCTTCACAATCTGCCGAGGATGGTACATAGCTTGACATATCTGCTACTCCAAGTATCCATACTCCTTAAACATAGATACCAAGTGTGTTAGTTCTTATGGTGGACTATCTGTATCAGAAACAGCATAGGTTCTGCGTACAGAGTCTTAAGGACGACCGAGCGAGGTGGCGCAGTGGTAACACACTGGACTCGCATTCGGAAGGATGGTGGTTCAAATCCACCTCCGGCCATCCAGATTTAGGTTTTCAGTGATTTTCCTAAATCACTCCAGGCAAATGCCGGGATGGTTCCTTTGAAAGGGCACAGCCGATTTACTTCCACTTCCTTATCCAAACTTTCCGAGCGTAAGCTCCGTCTCTAATGATCACGCTGTCGACGGGACGTTAAACCACAAGCTTACTTCTTTCCTTCTTAAAGACGCTTCTTCGTTGGTGTGGATGACAGCTTTTTCAATTCAATTACCGGGAACATTGTGTCTGAGACTACCACCATTTTTTTTGTGATTTTTTGTGAATCATCACATCCAAGAAAGGAAGCTTCCATAGTGAAATTGATATTGTTAGTTGAAGTGGTCCAGAAATCGATTCAGTGAATCCCGTCCATGGGGCACACGAAGAAAGCGTCATCAAAGTATCTCCAGAAACACTTTGCTTGCACAGCCGACGTCCTCAGTGTCGTATCCTCGAATTGCTCCATAAACAAATAGACGACTATGGGAGATAAAGGACTGCCTATAGCCACTCCATCAATCTGTTCAAAAATTTTGTCATTAAATAAAAAAAAATACGTGTATGTCAGCACATGACAACAAAGACTGACCAACTCATCAGCCGCCTTTTTACTAATGAAACACAGGAAATCTTATAGTGTGTTCCGTCCACTATTTTTTATCCAGCAGCGGCTAACAACCCATGCACAAGTAATTTACATTAAATGCTAGTGGGCACTCAAATAATTCAATGGAGAAAGTTGATAATTTGTAGCCAAGCAAAAGCCGGGTCCTCCTGCTCACTCAAGTTTAACCACTATCCCACTGACGACGCGGCGATAGTCACGGCCGCGCATTCTGCCCATGCGCTCCGTTCACAGGCAAATTCTTAAGTTATCCATACATTACTGGTGTTGTGCCTCTACCAATTTTCATTAAGTACTCGCGACACGTAGCTGGTTCCCGTAAGAATTCGGGCCTAGTGTCCACTGAACAAAGGATCGATGGTCGTCTTCGCTGGAACTATATATATAGGGTGAATCACCTAACACTTGCACCGAAATATTGCGGAAACGGAAAGTGCGATTGGTGTGCGGTTTTCACAGAATGGATTGGTAGTCAGGGGCTCGTATTTTTAGCCAACTTAGGATGTGTTTTTTTATGCAAACATACATGTTTTTAAATGGAAAAATGTTTGTTTCTATCATGCACTGGAATTTTTGACACCATTTGTGTACGAAGAATACTGAATGGCGTTTTTATCACGTTTAGTTTGGCAGCTACAACCGCTCAGACAGCGTAGCTCACTGGCTTAGTGGCTAGCCCATGAGGCACGGCCCACTGTCTCATGACCAGCAGCCAGTCAGCTACGATGTCGTAGCCTCCGACCCCAAAATTTTGAATAGTTGTAGCTGCCAAACTAAACGTGATAGAAATGTCATTCAAAAATCTTTGTACACAGCTGGTGTCAAAAATTCCAGTGCATGATAGAAACAAACATTGTACCATTTAAAAACCTGCATGTTTGCATAAAAATACACTTTCTATGTATTTTTACAATCTGTTTATTGGCTAACAATACGAGTCCTTGACTACCAGTCCAATCTATGACAACCGCACATCTATCGCACTTTCCGTTTCCGCAATATTTGCGATGCGAGTGTTAGGTAACAGTCGGGCCGTAGCGATAACAACGGTTCCCATTATATCACCGCAGTTAAGCACAGACGGGCTTGGCTAGCACTTGGATGGGTGATTATCCGCTGAGAGCTGTTGGGTAACGGGATGCACTCAGCCTTTATAAGGCAAACTGAGGAGCTACTTGATTGACACGTAGCGGCTCGGGTCGCGAAAACCTACACTACGGCCGGCAGTGCGGGACGCTGACCACGCCCCCCTCTATAACGCATCCGTTGACGTCTTCGGACGGAGGATGACACGGCGGCCGGTCGGTGCCTTTCGTGTCCTGTGTGGGACGGATTTAGTTTATAAATATGAATAATATAAAATATATGTGTAATATATATTTTATTGTTCTTTCGGACATTTGGAGAATTTACATGTCACGCGAGGCGTGCTTGGATAGCCAGCGTGGGCGCAGTGATCGCGCTGTCTCCAATGGCGTAGAAAAACTAAAATCTAAAACAAAAAAGTGTCAGCGCGACAGCATAATAAGCAGGAGGAATCTCGTTTGAATCCCGACTGGGCACAAATTTTCAACTTTCTCTATTGAATTATTTCAATTCCCACCAGCAGCTGACGTCCATAAGTCCTTATGTAAGGACTAATAGTTTGCACTGTATTGTCGCACCGCTACAGTGGGAGTGCGGCCTACTGAATAGAGCTCAAATGTAAAATGTTATGGAACTTAACTGCGGGGTCATCAGTCCCCAAACTTACAATCTACTTATAAACTCCAGAATGAAACTTTTCACTCTGCATGTTTCGCAGGAGAGCTTCTGCGAAATTTGGAAAGTAGGAGGCGAGGTACTAGCGGAAGTAAAGTTGTGAGGCGGCATCGTGAGTCGTATCGGGATAGCTCAGTCGGTAGAGCGCTTCCCCGCGAAAGGCAAAGGTCCCAGGTTCGAGTCCCGGTTCCGGCACACAATTAAGTTTTCCTCTCCCTTAACTGTCTGAAAAATTTCCTTTAGCTCCTCATATATTTCTTCGATCTCCTCATCATCAGCAGACCTAGTTGGCATATAAACCTGTACTACTGTGGTCGGTGTTGGCTTCGTATCTATCTTGACAATGATAATGCGATCACTGTGCTGCTCATAGTTTACCCGCATTCCTATTTTCTTATTCATTGTCAGTCCTACTCCTGTTATACCCCCAACTGATTTTGTATTTATAATCCTGTACTCACCTGACCAGAAATCCTGTTCATCCTGCCACCGAACTTCACTAATCCCCACTATATCTAACTTCAGCCTATCCATTTCCCTTTTTAAATTTTCTAATTTTCCTACCCGATTAAGGGATGTAACATTCCACGCTCCGATCCGTAGAATGCCAGTATTGTCTTTCCTGATGATAACATTCTCCTGGGTAGTCCCCGCCCGGAAAGTAGGAGGCGAGGTACTGGCGGAAGTAAAGTTGTGGGGCGGCATCGTGAGTCGTGTCAGAATCGCTCAGTCGGTAGAGCGCTTCCCCGCGAAAGGCAAAGGTCCCAGGTTCGAGTCCCGGTTCCGGCAAACAATTTTAATCTGCCAGGAAGTTTCATATCAGCGCACACTTCGCTGCAGAGTGAAAGTTTCATTCTGGAAACATCCCTTAGGCTGTGGCTAAGCCATGTCTCCACCATATCCTTTCTTCCAGGAGTGCTAGTCTTGCATGGTACGCAGGAGAGCTTCTATGAAGTTTGGAAAGTAGGAGGCGAGGTACTGGCAGAAGTAAAGTTGAGGGGCGGCATCGTGAGTAGTGTCGGGATAGCTCAGTAGGCAGAGCGCTTGCCCGCGTTAGGCAATGGTCCCAGGTTCGAGTCCCGGTTCTGGCACACAATTTTAATCTGCCAGGAAGTTTCATACTTATAAACTACCTTACACTAAAGGCAACACAAACATTCATTCCATAGGGGGGATTCGAACCCCCGACGGGGAACGGCCTCGCGCATCGGAGCATAGCGCCTCAATGCGCTTGGCCACAGCGCAGCGGCTGAATAGAGCCACGTCGTGCCGAGTCGCTGTGCCGCAGAGCAGTTGCGCTCAGTGCGGTCGAGCCGTTCGGTAAGAGGGCAGCGGCGTTTGCTTTCAGGCAGCGCAGAGGGCGACAGCCGAGCTGGGGCGGCCGGCGGTAGCAGTCGGTAAGCAGAGTGTTTGCAGGGCGCTGTTTGCGGGCCGGCCGGCGTGTGGGCATGGCATACAGGGCGAGGCGGCGCTCGCGGCCTGACGCTGATGGATGGCGCCTGCCACGTCGCGGATTTGTCTTCCTCGGCTTCGACCGCCGCGGTCGCCACGCAGCGCCGCGAGGGCCACTCCCCGCCGTCCAGGGGGCTTTGTGCCTTCACGTTTCTCTGCCACACCCAGCGCCATTACTCCTGCAACAAACAGCGCTAATTGCACAGACTTGCAGCTACATCGCGTTGGTCACCTTTGACCTAGAACACACGGACCCGTACGAAAACACGTTTACAATCAGAAAGGAACAGTCGCCTGCATCACTTTCCAAGCAAAATTCTGCAGTCTACCGCAAATTACGTTAATAGAAATAAAAAAAGAAACTCCCGCGCGGGAGTAGTCGAGCGGTCTGGAACGCTACGTTTCGGATCGCGCTGCCTCCCACGTCGGAGGTTCGAATCCTCCCTCGGGCATGGGTTTGTGTTGTCTTTGGTATAAATTAGTTATTACGTAGAATGAAACTTTCACTCTGCAGCGGAGTGTGCGCTGATATGAAACTTCCTGGCAGATTAAAATTGTGTGCCGGAACCGGGACTCGAACCTGGGACCTTTGCCTTTCGCGGGCAAGCGCACTACCGACTGTGCCATCCCGACACGACTCACGATGCCGCCTCACAACTTCCGCCAGTACCTCGCCTCCTACTATCCAAACTTCACAGAAGCTCTCCTGCGAACCATGCAAGACTAGCACTCCTGGAAGAAAGGATATGGTGGAGACATGGCTTAGCCACAGCCTAAGGGATGTTTCCAGAATGAAACTTTCACTCTGCAGCGGAGTGTGAGCTGATTTGAAACTTCCTGGCAGATTAAAATTGTGTGCCGGAACCCGGGACTCGAGCCTGGGACCTTTGCCTAACGCGGGCAAGCGCACTACAGACTGTGCCATTCCGACACGACTCACGATGCCGCCTCATAACAGGCAAAGGTCCCAGGTTCGAGTCCCGGTTCCGGCACACAATTTTAATCTGCTAGTTATTACGCAGTTTGTAAGTTTACGTACTGATGACCCCGCAGACAAGTTCCATAAGCTTCACAAACATTTGAACATTTTTGAGGGACGTTTCGAAAGTAATGCATCGGTGGGCGTAACTTATTTTTGTACTGACGTACACTATGTGATCAAAAGTATCTGAACACCCCCAAAAACATACGTTTTTTCATATTATATGCATTGTGTTACCACCTACTGCCATGTACCCCATGTCACCGAACTCAGTAGTCATTAGAGCAGAATGGGGCCTGTCACGGAACTCACGACCTTCCCACTTGATCAGAAGTCTATATGCGAGATTTCCACACCCCTAAACTCCCCTAGGTCCATCGTTTCTGGTGTAATAGTCAAAATAGTCAAGCACGTTATCATAGGGACCGACCTCGTCTGTTGACTGACAGATGCCGCCGACAGTTCAAAAAAACAATGTTCAAATGTTTGTATAGCTTATGGGACTTAACTACGGGGTCATCAGTCCCAAAACTTACAAACTACTTGTGAATTAACTAATACTAAGGACGTCACAAATATCCATGACCGAGGGGGTATTCGAACCACCGACCGCAGTGGCCGTGCAGACCGTGACTGGAGCGCCTCAGTCCCCTCGGCCACCGCAGCCGGCCCGCCGACAGTTGAAGAGAATCGTACAGTTAACAGGCAGGTAGCTATCCAGACCTTCACACAGGAATTCCAAACTACGTCAGCATCCACTCCAAGTACTACGACATTTAGGTGGGTCGAGGTCGAGCGGCTGTCCATAAACCACACATCACGCAGGTCGTTGCCAAACGACATCTCGCTTGGAGTAAGGAGCGTAAACAATGCACGATTGGTCAGTGGAAAATCGTTGTGTGGAGTGAGGAATCACTGTACACAATGTGGCGATCTGATGGCAGTGTGTGGATATTGCAAATGCGCGATGAAGTCGTTAGCGTGTGTTGTACCAACAGTAAAATCCGGAGTCGGTGGTGTTTTGGTGTGGTCATGTTTTTCGTGGATCGGGCTTGCACCCCTTGTTGTTTTGCGTGTCACTATCACAGCAGAGGACTACACTTATGTTTCAAGCACCTATTTCCTTCCCATTGTTGAAGAGCAATTCGGGGATGGCGACTGCATCTTCCAATACTGTCGAGTAGTGCAATGGACTGGCCTGCATAGAGTCCTGATTTGAATCCTATATAACAGGTCGGTAATGTTTTCCAACGCCGAATTCGTGCCAGGCTTCACTGATCTACATCGATACCTCTCCTCAGTGCAGCACTCCGTGTAGAACTGGCTGCCATTCCACAAGAAACCTTCCAGACCCTGATTCAACGTATACTTGCGAGAGTGGAAGCTATCATCAAGGCTAAGGGTGGGCCAACAACATACTGAATTCCAGTATTACCAATGGAGGGCACCAAAAAGTTGCAAATCATTTTTCAGGCAAATGTCCGGATACTTTTGATCACACAGTGTATGTAGCTCAAATTTCACTTGTTAGTTGAGTACTTATCCTTGGATACTCTTGTTCCTTAATTTCTTTTTTCGTAGGAAATTGACTAGGATTCGAAGCTTTCCAGCCTGAGGTCTTATAACGAATTCTTGGCAAAGGAAAGGTTCGGCCGTGGTGACATCCAAAGGAGGTTGCAAAACATCACTCGAGACAGCACGATTGACAAGAGAAATGTCAGACATGGATGAAAAAGTTTAAAGAAGGAGAAACCAATACTGAAGGCAAACCACGCAATGGGAACCACGTAACTGCGACCACTGACTTCAACTGCCAACGACTGGATGAACTGATTTGTGAGGACAGACGAATCACAGCTCATCAGCTTGCTGCACAATTGCACTGAGGTCTTAACGCCGTGAATAAGATGGGGAAGGACTTCAGGTATAAAGAAATGTTCAAATGTTTGTTAAGCTTATGGGACTTAACTGCGGCATCAGTCCCAAAACTTACAATCTACTTAACAACTAACTTATATTACAGACAGCACAAACATCCATGCCCGAGACGGGATTCGAACCCCCGATGGTGAGCGGCCTCGCGCGTCAGAGCATAGCGTCTCAATGCGCTTGGCCACTACACCGCGGCTTCAGGTATCACAAAGTGGGTACCGAGGCAGCTGACACGTGGATTAAAGGAAAAAAGGGTGGAAGACTGCTCTGAGCTGCTGGAAGCATATCAAGCTAGCGAACACAATTTTTTTCTTTGATTTGGTCCTAGAGGATAAAACATGGGTATATATTCATGAACCGAAAACAATCAGTTGAAGGAGTGACATTACAACTCTTCTCCAAGACCTAAAAGCCAGCGATCAGCAAAAATTCATCGCGACACTTCTTTTGGGATGACTGTGGTGTCCATCTCATTAATTTTCTGGAAAAAGTTTGCACCGTGAAAAGTCAAAATTGACATTATCAAACGTATGTAACGTTGTGGGACCTAACTGCAGTGGTCATCGGTCCCTAAACTTACAATCTTATCCTAAGAACAAGAGGGCGGACTCGAACCTCCGACGGTAAAAGGCCGAGCGCACCGCAGCAAGAAGCCTTAGCGCGCACGGCTATTCCGCCTCGACTAAAGCCACTCAGAAAGATTCGAGAAGCCTTAAGGAAGGAGGGACATAAAAACTTTAAAATCTTTCCAACTTCATCATGACACTGCGAAAAAACCAAGTCAGAAGATTGGCAAATTGGGCCGTACAGTCCACATTTAGCACCTTCTGACTTCTACTTGTTTGGGTCAATGAAGAACAGTCCTCGAGGACAACCTTCAGGACACAGATGAAGTGAAAGTGGCAGTGAATCAGTGGGTTAGACAGTGCAAACCTGAATATTTCCAAAGAGAACTCGAGTGTTGGAGTCAATGATGACAAAAATGTATTGCTTGTGATGGAGAACATGTGGAAAGACCATCGACAGTACCAAAAGTCCTCTGCTCTATGTAATTATAATAGTGCAAACATACAGATCTGACAGTGCTCACTTACAAGAAAAACTCTCCATTGCACCCACCCCAGACTTAATATTAAGGTGGTCCAATGGATAGCCCATCAATAACTGAACACGCTTCAAGCATGAAAACTGGAAGATTATGTTAAGAACAGTGAAAAAAAAACGAATAAAAACTATGAACGGTCCTACCTAGAGATATGCATCACTGAACAACCGAACTGTGAAGCCGGGGTGTCGTGGTCCTGGGATTATGGTATTAGACTGCGAAGCAAGAAATCTGTATTCAAATCCCCCATGTGATTTTTTATTTACTTTTCTTTACAAAATACTAGCTGACAGAGCGGACTTCATACGCCAAACAGCCAATGAGTATGTGGTAATTTGTAGCTGAACCTAACGTAACAACATTTATTAAGTTAGAATGTTTATATGGAAAATACATATACAGAAAATACTAAGTCAGTAAAAGGACAAAAATCAAGATGACACAGATAAACGGGAACATTTCTACAGTCCAATAAAACTAGAAGTAATGAAGCAAAAAAATTTAATTCACAGTGATTGAAGTCTCATAAATTTGACATTTATGGAACATCGATATCATTTATCAATTAAAAAATACGGCCTTTAGATGGCATACTACTGTACGAATATCTACATCTAAATGGGATACTCTGCAAATCACTCTGCAAGTGCCTGGCAGAGGGTTCATCGAACCACCGTTTAACTATTTATCTCCCAATCCATTCTCGAATCTCTCCGTTCAAACTTTGATTTCTCGTATTTTATTCTAATGATAATTACTATCTATGTAAGTGGGAGTCAACAATATATTTTCGCATTCGGAGGATAATGTTGGCGATTGTAGTTTCGTAAGTAGCCCACGCCGCAGCGATAAGCGCCGTTGTTGTAATGATTCCCATCCCAGACCCTATATCATTTCCTTAACGCTGTCTCCCCTGTATCGTGACAATACGAAAGGAACTGCCCTTCTTTGGACTCTTTCGATGCCATCCGTCAAACCTACCTGATAATGATTCCACACTGGGCAGCAATATTCCAAAAATAGACGGACAAGCGTAGTGTACGCAGTTTCTTTTGTAGTTCTGTTGCGTGTTTTAAGGTTTCTGCCAATAAAACGCAGTCTCTGATTCGCCTTTCCCACGACATTATCTACGTGTTCTTTCCAGTTTAAGTCTGAAGTAATAGTAATTCCTAGGTATTTTGTGGCGTTTACGGCCTTCACTTTTGATTGATTTATCTTGTAAATAAAGATCACTACAGAACCCGAGCAAAGATAAACAGCCGATTGCTGACAGTCGACCAGCGATCCGGCTCACGGGAAGCTCCTGACAGAAGATGAGTATCTTAGCAGTTATTGTGTTCCTTTAATATTAAGTGAAATAACTATATTGTGCTCGTGGTGTTATATACTGTTGTTGACATTGGTGACGAGTTGTTACTGTTTCCCTTTGGTCTGGCTTTAACTAAAGTAACTGAGAGTCCCACTATCCTCGTATATTGGCGAGCACTGTATACGTTATTATCTATGAAATAGCTCTTGATACCTATAGGTGCGATGGAAAAACAGGGATATTTAACATCTAATAATAAATAGTTAATCAATTCAATATCTTTAATGTTAAAAAGTTCATGAAGAGTAAGCAATACCGCATTCATCCTTGTACAATTAATCTGTGTCTGAAAAATATACGATGACTTGAAAAGTAACATGAATGAATAATTTTCTATTTTTTCTGAGAATTTTACCGATATTTCAGTAGTCATTCGGAGGAGAGATGAATCCAACAAATCTGACATCATTGAAATCGGCCAGCCGATCGTTTGTTATAAATGGTGTAACCAACCCGACTTCCTAGTATTTATTTAGATGAACTGTCCATCCAGCCATTGACCAATCTGTTCTCTATCCGTAGTATTGGCAACTGCCTTACTATACAGTGGGTATAGAATATGAATCATGTAGTAAGAATATATTACCATGGCACGTATAAGTGATGAGCATTGAGAGCAGGTGAGATGCCGCAAAGTTCTCTCACAAAAATGAAAACCAGAAATAACAGTTTCTAAACTATGTTACACAAAGGAATTCAAGAAACAAAAATTCCAAAACGGAACGCAAGAGTCGTAACATTTGGTACTGGAATAGAACAAATTATATCTTCATATTTACACTTTGCTGCTGCAAGCGTACATTACACAAAAACATCAACACAAATTTGAAAACAGTGAACAAAAATCAAAGACTGAACGAACAATTCATAATTTTGTGAAAAAAAAATTAACCCAATGGAAATTTGAACCAGGATATCCCACTTCGCAATTCACAGAAGCACAACTCAGCGTTCTTCCGAGTTGTTCGATTTCGTGTATATTTATCTTTGACACTTAACCATTTTTCTTACTTTTTCACAGCTCCGTTCCTGTTTGATCTGTCTTATGTTTTTGACGAGCTGTCATTTGGACTATCTTAGCACTAAACCTGAAGCGGGTGGATGGGGAGTGCCCCTTATTAGTTCGCAAACTAGAGGTCCGGGATTTCGATTATGTGTTTAAGACAAAGTTGAAGAGATACGTGATCATTATTTAGTCATCAAACTTCTCTCTTCCATTTACATTCAGTTACCTACGCGAAAGTATAAACCTGTGTTGCAGTGTGCTTGGCGAAATATAGATTATGACACTGACATACAACATTTAAAAATGTAGTTAATGTGACTTTTAACATTATACTGCAAGTGACATTGAAATAAAAATGAAAGAGAACGTGGCTTTAGTGAGGCGTACACACTGTTCTCTTCCACTTGCTTTGACCAATTCATCGAAATCCGGGTTTGTCCTATGACGTATGCATGTGTGTTTTGCACCATTATAATTACGTTAAGCAGGGGAGTTTTTTACATTGTTGAATGAAAACGCTATGATGATTGACGTCGCTGAGTTTCATATAATTTCCCTCCTATGGTATCAATACCTTATTACTACCACAGTTTTGTTTTAATACAACATTATATGAAAAACATGATTTTGTATATGTCTAGAGTCTCAGTCATATACATATTTTGTAAGGGATTGACCGCCATTTGACTGATAATTTTATATTTAGAATGAAACTTTCACTCTGCAGCGGAGTGTGCGCTGATATGAAACCTCCTGACAGATTAAAATTGTGTGCTGGAACCTTTAAAAAAATCGTTTATTTAAATTTGATATACAAATAACAACATTTACACTGATTTTACATGAGTTTGTTTTATGTATTACATTTCGTCATTATATGAGATAAACATTTACGTCTCTCATTTTCCTTTCTATTCAAGTGTCTTTTTTTTTTTTTTTTTTTTTTTTTTATTCTTATTGTTTCTGAAAGAGGAACGACAGTAATGCATTAATGCGTTCTTTTATTACTTTGTCTTTTTTCACTGATTTAGTTTCACTTTATTCTGTCTTACGCGGTAATTTTTGCTTGAATGAGATAACCTGGACTCGAACCTTGGATCTTTGCCTTCGCGGGCAAGCGCTCTACCACTGCGCTACCCCGACACGACTCACGGTGACGCCCCACAACGTCGATTCTGCCGGGACCTCGCCTCCTTCTTTCCAAACTTCACAGAAGTTCTCCTGCGAAACTTGCAAGACTAGCGCTCCCGGAAGAAAGGATATGGTGGAGACATGGCTTAGCCACAGCCTAAGGGATGTTTCCAGAATGAAACTTTCACTCTGCAGCGGAGTGTGCACTGATATTTTATGTTTATTTTCACAACCAGGTTTCAGTCTTAGGCCATTCTCAAGTGCTGTGCATATCATTTAAAAACATTATTAGAATAAAGTAACTTGAAATATAGATATAAAGCACATTACAAGTGGGATAGGTTACTTACATAAAAGTTGTCAGACAAGTTTTCTTATGTCGTGGTCATGATAAAAGCAATTAAAACATTTGGAGTTGAGTCCACGTCAGAAACATAAAATGGGTAACACATTTGTCTCCGCATCTTACTTTAAAATAATAACACAGGTACGTGTTTGCCATAAGATCACAAAGGCAACTGGTTGATGAGGACAGAGGATATATCAAAGACTATCACAATTGCAAAGATATGCCACCATATTCATATCTGGAGTGGTATGTCTGGGAATATATTGCTGGATAGATGGATTATCTTTGGGAGATGAGTACAGCGTTGTTGTTTACAGTGCACAGATGGATTATTATGTTTAGGTTACCTGCAGGCTACAAGGTTGTAAGTCACACTATCACAATACAGTCACAGAGATATGGAATATATATACGTTGTGAAGCAATAAACATAAATATAAATATAAAATATTGTCTAAATAATAAATAAGCATCACATTGCATCGCCACAAATTACGTCAGTACAGTACAAATGTGCCAAACAGGAGCAACCCCTCTGGTTGGGAAACGGGAGGGGGGGATGGGGGAAGACAGGATCTAGGATATATACAAGATTAAGATGGAAAAGTAAGATAAATAAGCCTAACGCAATTGGCTCCAATAACTATATATATGGTAGAGGAGGGGGGAGGGGCTCCAAGGAAGACAACATAATATTAAAAAAGTCTTTCAGCAAATTACAATAACAACTTGTGAATTAATGTAAAATTTCAGTGAGTTACCAAGATAAAATGGAAAAGATTACATCTGTACATGGGGGTAATTATTGAAGAGTGTTACATATCATAAGTATACATTTACAAAATTATTGTAAAGTGATGCATCCACCATATAGCAGCTAGATACGGACTATATTTCTGGCAGGTAAGTATCATATTCATTTAAACTGTACATATGGTAATAATGGAGGGGGGAAATTGGTAACCTCTTGGAGAGTACTGTTACAGTTCTAAATGATATGAATATATGGTGGCCTGCAAGTAGGACGGAGGAAGTGGGCCAGATCCGTTCATATAATCGCGGAAGTTACGTATACCATAATGATCAGTAAGTATGTCACAGTGTGGCATAAATGACAGAGCATTAATATATTAGTAAGTCTAAACTTATTGTCTAAATAGTACCTATTCATATGTCCTACAGTTTATGTAGTTTGATTGCGAGATTGACAAATGAAACAAATGATGATAATGGATCAGTAATTACATTGATAAAACAGAACATCAAAGTACAATAAAGTGCACGCCATGTTTACATGTGACTTATAAAAACAGATGTATAAATGTTAAATAAAATCAAGAGCAAATCGGTATGCAATATTTTTTCCTCATATGAGGATACAAAATATATACAATGTTTTTTGTTAGTAATTTAAACACCATAGTAGAAAATTTCAGGGGGGGTGGGGCTGGAAGTTGTATGTAAGTTTACAAAATTGAATGGTAGATGAAACAAGTGGCTCAAACAGTAAAAGCTGGTTGGAGAGGGGCAGTAAATAATCATGTCATCATTGGAAGAGGTGCATTTACAAATAATCTAGATATCATAAACATTGTAGAATGCTACACTAGACAGAATGTATCATAACCGCTTTGGGTGCCTTCTCGAATACAAATAATTATGTAGTAGAACATAAGTAATACAATTGTTTTGTGTTTTATATAAAACCTTCTACTGATAAAAAGTAAAAGTTAAATACTTATAAATGGAATTAATAAATATGAAGTGAGCATATTGGACATCAGTGCCATTTTATCTGGATTATTAACAATATAAAATTTAGTAATATATCATACAATATGATCACAAACATTTTTATAGATCTATACATAAGCCACAGCAACAGATTTACATTCTATATATCGTATTTGATTAAGCTGCATATAGTCCAGCAATAAAGTATAGCTTATGTAATTAACTGAACCTTATTTGCAGTAGGTACAGCAATGTTTTAGCTAGCTTTCGAGATAGCCACCAAAATAATTTAGGCACGTCTTATCGTGTGATCAACTTTTTCATTCCTGTGTCGTATGAGCCTGCCGCCTGAGAATGGAACCAGCGTGTGACAGTCCAGAGAAGACGTAGCGGCAGAAAACTGTAGCGAAATACAGGGTGACTTACGAGAGATTGCCACTTGGTGCAGGGATTTGCAGCTGATCCTCAACATAAACAAATCTCACGTGCTGCACATAAATTGACAATGATAACCATTATTGAATTACTACACAATTGTAGAAGAATAAAATGCAGTAGTCACAGCCACAAAGTAGAACAACCTTATAATTACAGGTAGGGTAGATGTGAGGCTCAAATTCAGTGTAAGATTCCTCCGAAGATGAAGGCCAAGAAAAAAGGTGGTAACTTTTTAAAAAATCTTTCTTCGTCTAATAGGTGAATACTGCTCGTCAGTTTGAATCTTTGCCGTACACTGATACAGGATATAAGATGAAGCGTGTTTTGTTTTACGTTCATTTAGCAAGGTGTGAAAGCTACGTCAGAAAACTTATCAAACAAACGCTGGCTGAACAACTCGAGAAAGAAGTCAATAGCTACGTGTCAACAAATGGGCACAAAAGCCTTAAGAATTTTGGACGTGGTCAGTGTCAGACGCTGCATGAGATACGTTCTGCATCATTATGCGGTTCATTCATGAAGTCAAAAGTGCATGCACTATTAGTCGATGAATAAATTCGCTTCCTCCCATGTATATCACGGGAAAACACATGAAGACAAAACTAGGGAAATTCGAGCTCGCGTGGAAACTTACCAAAACAATTATTGACTCTGCCGCCCATAGCGAGTGGATCGGGAAGAAGAACAATGACAGTGATTAATAAAGTGCTTCCTGCCTCATAGGTATAAGGCGGTCTGCGAATCGTAAACATAGCTGTTAGCAACGTAGTCTTCAGCGGTTCACAAATAGCATCCTACTCCTTCATCGCGATCTTTAAACGGTCATAACGATAGTCACGTCTACCAGCAAATCTCTTGCAAAGGCAATACAAAGACGAGGAATTAAATTCGAAACTAGGTAGGGTTTTATTTGAAAACTAACCCAATAATAATGCACAAATTTTAAGCTCCGACTGCTGCAACGTTTGATGATTGATTAGCAACTGAAATCACTTAACAAAAGTCTCTCGGTCCCGATTGTATACCTGTTACTTTCCTTTCAGAGCACTCTGATGCAATAGCTCCATACTTAGTTATCATGTACAACCTCTCGCCCAGCCAATGTTCCGTACCCAAAGAAAGTTGTACAGTTTACGCCAATATTCAAGGAAGGCAATAGAAGTGATCCGCAAAATTACAGTCCTATATCATTGACGTCGGTTTGCAGCAAGATTTTAGAACTTATTCTTTCCTCGAATATTATGAACTAGATGGAAGAGAACGACCTATTGACTCATAGTCAACTGCAGTGGCGTGCGCTGACATTTGAACAAGGGAAAGCAATTACAAAGGCCAGACTTTTCTACGAGATTATTGAAGCTAATTACACGTTACACTGTTTTCACTCCTTTAATGTTAAGTTCTAAGTTAACCCGGCGTGAGTGAGGTCGGGTATGTCATGCTCGAGGTGTTTTTAAATGCTGATTATTGAATGTCATTGTTGTCACACAGATCTTGCTGTCACAGTAGCTGGAGGTATGGGGGAGGGGGACAAGATGCAGTATTGAGTTTATTGTTGCGCCAGTGTCAGAGGGAGACAAACGTGTGCAAACGTGGCTAGGGTATGTCATACCCGACCTTGCAGTCGGTGTCACATTTTTGAGCTGTCAGCAATTTTACGATATATATAGTTATTTATAGTATTCTTTGATTTATTTTTAGATTTTATGTTTCTCAAGATGTCTTACGAAGAACTTAAATGACGGCTACAAGAACTACTAGAAGTAGTTCTAGAAAACTGTTCAAGTGGTAGTTCCTAATGCTAATTCAGTTCTTCTTGATGTTGCAGAGAGTTCATATGAAACATGCTGTGTTTGTCACTGACGTGTCATTTCAGTTTTATCTCTCAGCTATTTGATAATTTGTGTACATTAACCCGGCGTAAATGAGGTGAGAAATTGTCACAACAGCTATGAGGTGGGTATGTCATACCCGAAACTCTGATGGCGAATTTTCGATACTATAATCGTGTATTAAGTATTTTTTTTTCTACTTGGGATATTAATAGTGGAGTCTATTAAACAAGATGCGTAAGTAAAATACTGTGTTTGCGATATAAAATCCCGTGTTTTTTGGGTGAAATAATAAAGGGTCTACATTTTCTCAGAAAATGTACAAGTTTCCGAAGTTTAACACTTTTCCATACAAAATTCGAACAAAATTACAGTTTCTTAGATTAATTAACATAATGATATTATCTTATAATTGTAAAACAGAAAAAGAAAATAAAAGGTCTTATGAGATCAATTAGCTCAGCACCAACCATTCCACCTACAAGTCAGCACATTCTCCGCACACAAAAATCACGTGGTCCTCAAACTTAAAAATTACGAATGAAATCTCGGCGTTTCGGGCGTGTTTTGTCACCTTTGTTATTTTCTCTGTAGACTGTGATGGCATTTATGGCAGCCATATTGAGTATACCATACAAATTGTCATAGACCAACGATTGCTATTGCGAGAAACATCATAAGTGGCACTCAGTTCATCTGCAACATCGACACCGGCTTTAGTTGCATTGTAAGAAGTAATCATTTCCGGTATTTTTTAACACCTGTCGATTGGTTTACGTTTTTATAATGGTGTAAAGTTGACATAACCAGCACAACTTTTTTTTCTTTTTTTTCCTTTAGTACGTAGGACACCAATGTAACGTCATTCTGAAACCCAAACCGAGAACTATTTACTTCTGTTCCTTTTTTGAAATTTTCAGGTAAAGTTGTCTTGTTTTTACGGACTGTGCCGACAGAAGTCAATGAATGTTTTTCAAAAGGTGGATCATAAGGGGGTAACTGGTAAAAGAAATAATCGTACGTCAAATTCCTATTGGCTCCACTAAAAGGTTTACAATATCATATGCTTTATTACTAAGCTGGTAAGGTCCTGGTGGTTGTTTTCCCGCGTATACTTGCAGTTTGAGGATATAGAATGTCTTCACATCTACAAGAGCATATATTTTTATACCGTATTTGGCTGGTTTGTTTGGCATGTATACACGAAAGGACATCTCCCTCGGAAAGATAACAGCATCTCGTCAATAGTAAGGTTCTCTGAAGGCATATAGTGGTATTGAATGTTTTGAACAAAATCATCAAAAATATCTCTTATAGCATCCAGATTGTTTCGTCCCGGGTGCTCTTATCATCGAATCTCAAACAATTTTGGAGAAAGTAAAACCTCTGCAGTGACATTGTTGTCCGAAAAATTGCAACTCCAGTACCATCTGTACGCCCCAAATCGTTCACGTTTTGTCCGTTTGAGCGGTTTAGGCCCGCTATATATAAAAGTCCGATAAATGCCTTCAAATCCTCCAAAGTTGCATCTTTCATGTGGTTCTGCTCTTTATTTTCTGGGTATTTCCCCCTGATATTTCTTACTTGATTATTTGTATGTGTAAGTATAGTATTCAACATAATGTTTGTTATAAAAAGACTCCAACATTCAGTCTCTATTTTGGCATGTTTTGCAGCACCTCTTCGCCTGGAGATTTGAAAATAATATTCTCTGAACGAATACTAACGCTTTGTGTAGGACAATCCTTCATCCATTTCGTACCATCTTTGGAAGTATAAAAAGTCCCACGTACCTCAGGTGACTGACTAAGAGCCGCTAACGCAGATGTTGGCTCTTCCGAGTGATCCAAAATGCACTCCTGCTCCGAATCACTTTCTTCACTTCTTTCAGAAACGTTGTTAATTTCTTCTTCACTCTCGGAACAAAGACAATGTTTTACTTGAATGCTAATTCAATTCTTGTTTCCTTTCTGTTGAATTCTTCGATCACACGCCGATAGAACTCTTCCTCACTTTCAGCTTCTTTTCTATAGACAGTACTGATAGGTTGGAGAATCTTTATTGTCCTTGGGAGTTCCTGCAATAGCTATGAATTCTGCGAAGAGCAGAAAAAGAACATTCAGCACTTGCACTGGTTGCAGGTATAGTTAACACAAGGGCACAGAGCTTATCAACTTCAATGAATGCAGAGGATGACAGACCACTACTTCTCAGATAGGGAAGAAGCTGGTGCAATTCCATAGAAAGGTGTTCATACGTCGAATAAGCTAGAGTAAGTTAGATTCTGAGACGAGCAAAATCGAAATACTGACCACAGCTATCTTTTAGCGAGCGAAAAGCTTCCTATGGAAAATTTCTTTTATTTCTCTCTGCAGCACATAGTAATTGGATAGAGTTTTTCAAGCTCTTCAAACCGAACCTGTAGCTCCTGATTTATGACGTCGTAAATTTCGTAGTATAGACGTCGATAGTAGGTTCTGGGGTCAGATTATTGATAACGTCTTTTCCTCGGCCCTTCGCAGATTTCTTCACAACTCGATCAAACGGTATCAAACTCATCTCTTTTCTGACGAACGAACAATTTAGTTTCTGTGATTCTTGAGTTTCTCCCGGCGTATTTGATAAACAAAATATCCACGGGTGTACTGCCGGTCTAGTGTCCAACGGGCACAATATTTCGGCGATCATACATGTCGCCATCATCAGGTGAACTGACGAACTGAGCTCCTGGAAACGCGCCGGCACGGAGATCCGCACGCTACGGCGGCTCGAAGGGAACTGGGTTCTAGCCCGATGGCGGGCGATTTAAGTACCTTCGGCCCGCGGAGCGACCCCTCCGTGGTCCGCGCCCCACGCCGCGGCCGCGCAGTGGAAGCGATTGCGACGGCGTCTGAGACGACGTCGGTGTGAGGGCTCTGACCGCCGTGGTCGTCACTTCGTTACGTTTGCTAGATTTACTCTTAATTAACCCAATCGCTGGTTCCCAAGCTTTGCTAAGATTATAGCCACAGTCACGGTTTATGAGGTCGTCACTAGTGCGAATTTCAATGGCCTCTCTAACGACGCAGTCCCAATATCTCGACGTCTGTACCAGAATCCTAGTGCGTTAACACTCCATCGCTTGATTCTCCGACAGACATTTTTCAGCGACCGCCGACTTGCTCGGATACATCAGTCGCGTGTGTCTTTGGTGTTCAAGGCATCGATCCTTGACGGTACGCATCGTCTGTCTAACATATGTCTTGTCACACTTACACGGAATCTGGTACACGCCGGCCTTCCTCAAACCGAGTTCATCTTTGGCGCTCCCCAGCAGTGCACGAATTTTATTCGGCGGACCAAAGACAGTTCCAACCTGGTGTTTCTTCAAAATGCGGGCGACCTTACCCGAGAGTGTTACAATGAACAGTAATTTACACTCACAAGCCACACGTGTACGAAAGGAAGCTTTAGTGCCAACTGCTAAGCCAAGATAATGTGTCCGGAACAGACACTATGGAACGGAAATTTTAAATAATCGATATTTGCATTCGCTTATGAATCGATTCATGATACAATCGACGATCCTGCTGCTGCATTTAGCACTGCCTTTGTGCGTATTTATGACGAAAGTGCTGCCTATAGATGAAGTATTTAAGGAAAGAGCAGTAGTATGGAACTAACTGCAAATATAATTTTACTACCCTCGACTTCGTGAAAAATGGGACCATGTAAAAATGGAAAACACGTCCGGATTAAACCGGACGTCTGGTCATTCGAAGGTTAGTATGCATTGTGTTATTAATGATACGTAAAATATGTTGTTCTTCTTGTCTTCAATCCCGAGACTGGGTTGGTACAGCTCTACATCCTACTCTACCCTGAGCAAGCCTCTTCATCTCCTCATAAGAACGGCAACCCATATCCATTTGAATTTTCTTACTGTATTCGTCTCTTGGTATTCTTCTGCTACTTTTACCCCACACTTTTCCCTCCAATGCTGAATTCACTATTCCTTGATGATCACTTCTTTTAGTCAAGGAATGTCAAAAATTCCTCTTTTCCACAAGTCTGTTCAGTACCTCCTCATTAGTTACTCGATCTACCCACCTAATCTTCAGCATTCTTCTGTAGTACCAGAACTTCAAAAGCATCTATCCTCTTCTTGTCTGAACTATTTGTTGTCCATGTTTCACTCCCATATAAGACAACACTAAAAACCTTCAGAAAAGGTTTCCTTATGTTTAAATTAATATTCGATGTTAACAAATTTCTCTTTTTCTAAACTGTTTTTCTTCCCATTGCCACTCTGCATTTTATATCATTTGTACTGCGACCATTATATGTTATTTTACTGCCCAAGTGATAAAACTTATCTACTACCTTTATGATTTCGTTGCCTAATCTAATTCCTTCAACATCGCCTGATTTTCTTAGACTGCACTCCATTACCCTTGTTTCGCTCTTGTTAAATCTCATCTTACATGCTCCTTTCAACACATTGTCCATTCCGTTGAATTGCTCTTCCAGGTCCTTTACTGTCTCTGACAGAATTATAATTTCATGGTCAAAACGCTGTGTTCTTATTTCTTCACCCTGGACTTTAATTCCTTCTCCAAATTGCTCCTTTCTTTCCTTCGCAGCTTGCTCATTGTACAAATTTAATAACATTATAGAAAGGCTACAACCCTGCCTTACTCCCTTCCCAACCATTGCGTCTCTTTCATGTCCTTAAACTCTTATAAATGTTGTCTGGTTTTTGTAAAGTTTTAAATAGTTTCCGTTCCCTATATTTTACCCGTAATGACTACAGAATTAGTGTATTCGACTCAATATTGTCAAAAGTTTTCTCCAAATCTACGAAAGCTAGAAATATAGGTTTGCCTTTCCTTGATCTATCTTCTGAGATAAGTCATAAGGTGAGTATTGCCTCTCGTGTTCTTACATTTTTCCTGAATACGAATATGTTTATACCCCGAGCTCAGCATCTATCAACCTTTCCATCCTTCTGTAAATAATTCCTGTTAAAATTTTGGAACCATGACTCATTAAAGAGAGGTTCTGTAATTTTCACACCTGTATGCGCCTGCTTTCTTTGGAATGGGGATTGTAGCTCTGAGGAAATGTCATCTACTCCATGGAACTTTTTCGACTTAGGTCTTTCAGTGCTCTGTCAAATTCATCTCACAATATAGTATCTCTATTTCATCTCCATTTCCACCTCCCTTCCTACGATATCGTCTCGAAGTTCATTTCATTTGTAGAGACAGATTATATATTATTTCCAACTTTCAACTTTGCCATCTTTGCTCAGTTTTCCGTCTGAGCTCTCATATAGCTGCTTTTCTTGTCTCCAAATGTCTCTTTTTATCTCCTGTAGGCGGTATCTACTTTTTCCCTAGTTATTCATTCTTCTACAGAATTGCATTTGCCTTCTAGCCACTTTTGCTTAGCCATTTTGCACTTCCTGTCAATCTCATTTCTTAGTCAGCTGTACTCTATTTTGCCTGATTGATTTACTGCATTTTTATATTCTCTCCTTTAGTCCGTGAAATTAAGTATTTCCTGTGATGACCAAGGAGTTTTGTAGGTCTTGTATTTCTACCTATTTGGTCTTAAGCTACCCTCACTATTTCATATGTCAAAGCTAACCATTCACCTTCTACTGTGTAATTTTCCCCGTTTCTGCCAATTGTTGCCTAAAGCTCCACCTCAAATTCTTAAGTACCTGAGGTTCCTACAGTTTTCCAGGCCCATCACCTTATTTTCTACCTTTCCTACCTACGTAGAACATACAAACGAATAAAATACATGTACATATCGATTTTATGGATACTAGCTTAAACCCGCGGCTCCGCTCGCGTGTTGGTTGATTTTGATAGATAATGCGCGAAACGTCAAATCGTTATTTTAAAGAGATGTATTAAAAGACATTTCTTTTTTACTGCTTTTTTTATTTGTTCTTATATTTCCTTATTCGTATGCTTATCCTTACAGAGAAAGAGCTGAAGACATTGTAGCACTCATAGCCCAAATATATGGTCTGTGGCATCACGTTTCGCTGTATGTAACCTCCTTGCTATAGAGTCGCAAACGTCATCGCTGGCCTTCAGTCCGAATATTTTTTATTATACGACGACTATCAAGCACCATATCTTCCACTCCCTTATAGCTATCGGCATGGAACTGCTATGGTGTACAACGGGAGACTTCGGACAACAATTACACAAAGACCATTCGTTTGCGTTCTGTAGTTTTCGCTGCAGAGCGAAATATTAACATACACACACACACACACACACACACACACGTAAAATTTTATATACACCGATAACTTTCCATCCCAACATAATCCACCCTTTTATCATCATCAACCCTCAAGCAACAATGCAACCAATAAACCCATTTTCAAAGAATAAATATAATTTTCAAAGAGTGATTATTGTTCCGCATTTGGCTTTATATTCTTCAAATTACTAAATACCTATCAGATCGCTATAAAACCGTGCCTAAAACCTTCCTCAGGTATAAATTAGTAACTGTAAAAATATTCAAGTCTCTGCGTCTTGTCGTTCGGACGTGGTAAGCGTACACCGAACAGACATTCACATTTATATAGATAAATAGCTGTCCGATCGCTATAAAACCGTGCCTAAAGCCTTCCCCGGGTAGACATTAGTAACTGTACAAATTTTTAGCTCTTTATGTCTTGTAGTTCAGACGTGATAAACGTACACCGAACAGACATTCACATTCATAGATATAGAGAAATTCCATCCTTGCGAAGACGGGCAGGTCACTAGTATAATAATAATAATAATAGTGAAAACGTGTACATTATTATGTAGTCCAAGAAAAGCAACGGTGTTCACGGTCACCACTTTAGAACTGGCTGCATATTTCGAGCTGACCTGTGATGCGGCACGCGAATGAGCGGGCTGCAATCGTCGTCAGCCGTTAATTAGCGTTATCGCGGCTTATCTGCGGCTTCCTTCCAGCGGGCAGCGCCTCCTGAGGCGCTGGTGGGGTGGTAATGGCCCTGGCCAACCGCTGACCACCACCCCAGGCGCGCCTTAAAGCTGGTCAGCGATAGCCGCAGATGCATGGCCGCAATAAAGATAAACCCAGCCGCAATTACCGAGTGTCTGTGGGCTATAATTAGGGCCCTCGTCCTAGCTGCGAAAGAGCTGTGCCACGTACACAGCGGAGGTGAGTTATTGGCTTATGTTATAGCTGAGTGTGTTGCGACGATAAAAGACTTTTGGTAAAGCTAAAACGCTACACTTTGAATCATCCTTATCATCATCGTTACAGACATTATGCCTTCCTTTGTTCAGTCTGGACATAGTCCCTTTAATAAAATTCCTCCGTGGCTTCTTCCTCAATGCCAAAATTGATGCCTCTTCTGATGTTAAGCCTGTTACTGCAAAGTCGTTCTTGACTGAATCCATCTACTTTCTTCTTCTTCCACCTCATCTCCTCTTACCCACTGCTGCTGAACCCATGAGTCTCTTAGGTAACCTCGCTTCTCCCATGCCTGTAACATGACTCCACCATCTCAGCCTCTTTGCTCTGCTTCACCTATGTGAAGGTGGAAGAAAGTACCAGCAGCTATATAATAGAGTCCCTACTGTTCCGTATTTTTATAAACGATTTATGAGACAATCTGAGTAGCTCTCTTAGGTTGTTCGCGTATGATGCTGTCATTTATCGGTTAATAAAATCACCAGAAGATCAAAAACGACAGCAAAATGATTTAGATATCTGCATGGTGCAAAAATTGGCAATTGCCCGTTACTAATGACCACTAAAAGAAATCCGTTAAACCTCAGTTACACGATAAATCAGTCAAACCTTGAGGCCGTAAATTCAATAGTTAAGAGTAACAATTACGAACACCTTAAATTGGAGACAACACACAGAAAATATAGTAGGGAAGGCGAACCAAAGTCAACGTTTTATTCGCAGGCAGAACATGTAACAGATCTATTAAAATAAGTCCCTACACTACACTACACTTGTGCGTCGTATTTTGTATAGCCGCGCATTGTGGAACCCACACCAGGTGGGACTGACGGACGATTTAGAGAAAATTCAGAGAATGGCAGCTCGTTTTGTATTATCGCGATATAGGGGTGAGAGTGTCACGGAAATGACGCACGAGTTGAGGTGGAAATCATTACAAGAAAGACGTTATTTGTTGCGGCGAGATCTAGTTGCGAAATTTCTTTCACCAGCTTTCTCTTCAGAATAAGAGACAAATAAGAGAAGTCAGATCGAAAACAGAAATATTTAGGTGTTCCTTTCTCCCACGAGCTATTAGAGAGTGATTTAATATCACAAAAGCACTTCAATGTGATTTGCAGAGTATCAATGTAGATGTAGATACTTATTCAATTATGCGACCGGTTTCGGTGTTGCAATCACATCATCTTCAGGCGCCCTTCGGGTTTTTGACATGAATGGACTAAGAACTTTACGGCTATCGGTGTTAACGGTTGCCCTTTTCAAATGTGCTAGTAGTGACAATCGCACAACGGGAGCCTGAAGATAGTGTGATTGAAACACCGAAACCGGTAGTACAATTGAATAAATAATATTAATACAGCTGCTGCTACTTTCTTACACCTCCAAACCCATTGATTTTGGAGAGAATTAAGCTTCATCTACGGTGTTCATTTTCAGTTTTTCTTTGATTTTCTTATTATGGACACCCTCCTGTCATTGTTCATATCTGTTAGTGTCCACTCATTCTTGCTACTTTCATATCTGTAACTTCGACCTTAATTAATAAGGTAACCTGTATCCACCCAGCTTTCACTTCCATACAACAAAGTTGGTCGAAAGATAGAGCGCTGCATTGCTAACTTAGTCTTAGTACTGACTTCCTTTTTGCAGAATAGAGTAGATCGTATCTGAGCACACACAGCATAAGCTTTGTTACACCTTGATTCCAGTTCTTTGCTATGTTGTCATCCTATTAGAAAATACACCCTAAGTATTTGAAAGAGTACACCTATTCTAACTTTGTTCCTCCTATTTGGCACTCAATCTGTTTACATCTCTTTCCCACAGATATTACTTTCGTTTTGAGATTATCTTCATACCATAAACCTCACACTTCGTATTTAGCTATGAAATATTTGTCTGCAACGTTTCACTCGAATCTACCATCACAACTAAGTCGTCTGCATATGCGAGACAGCTTATTCTGATTTCGCCTATTTTAATCTCACCCAGTCAATCTATTGTTTCCAATATATGATCCATAAATCGTGTGAACAACAGCAGTGACAAATTACAGCCTTCTCTTACTCCTGAAACTATCGTGAACCATGAACTCAAGCCGGCCGCGGTGGCCGAGCTGGCTCCGGTGCACCAGTCACAGTCTGCACGGCCACTACGGCGGGGGTTGAATCCCCCCTCGGGCATGGATGTTTGTGCCGTCCTTAGTATTAGCTAGTCCATAAGTAGTTTGTAAGTTTAGGGACTGATGACCCCGTAGTTAAGTCCCATAAGCTCTACAAACATTTGAACATTTTGAACATGAACTCAATTTATCTTCAACTAACTGCTACCTAACAATCTACGAAAATATCTGTAATTGCCTGCAGACATTTGCCTCCTATTCCATAAGCTCCCTCCTAGGAACACTGTCATAAGTCTTTTCTATACTTAAATACAATTCCTTGTTCCACTCAAAGCATTTCTCCATTATCTGCCGTAAGCTAATGATCTGGTCCTGACAGCCTTTAAGAAGCCTAAACCCAAACTGTTTTACATCCAGCTTGTCTTTAACTAATACTCGCACTCTCCTTTCAATAATACCTGAGAATATTTTGCCCACAACGCCAATTAAAGTGATACTTCTGTAGCTGTTGCAATCGCTTCTGTTTCCATTGTCGAAAATGGGCGTAATTATAGATGGAATATGTCCCGACTTCCATGTCATTTCACTTATCCTGTGTAACTCTTTGAGTGCTGACATTCCACTGTGAATTCTTACTTAATTTCATCTGCCCCAGGCGCTTTATTGCACTTTATTGAAATGTGATGGTGTTTCCATCATCATTTCTATCACACTGACACATCACTAAACGTTTCACTTACATTGAGTAACTCTTCTATATATTCAATCTGGCCAAGGCAGCCACAAGATCACTAGCAGCTTTCCTGACCTGTCCAAAACACTTGTAAATTCTTTCTTCCCTCCCTTTCGAAGACTGCTAATTACGCTGCAGAATGGTTTCCCATCGGCCTGACCCACAGATTATAACTTATTTCCAGTCTTCCCATGATTTCTGCTTGGATTCTGCAATTATCTGTTTGGCTTTGTTTGTTTCTTCAACGTAAATTTCTCCGTCTGTTTGACTTAGAGTATGGAACAACTTTTGAAACGCCTTCTTTTTCCATTTACAGGCTGCCTCGACTGTGTCATTCTACCAAGCTCTCTGCTTGTTCCTTCCTTTAAACACTACTGTTCCAAGACATTCTCTAGTCAGTTTTAGTAGTTTGTTCCTGTACCTTGTCCATTCCTCTTCCAATGACTGTAAATGACTCCAATCAAGTAACTTGTACCGTAACTTGGTTTGAAATGGAACAGGAATGTAGTTTTTACTGAAAATTAATGTGTAAATATTGCACCACAACTCTGAAAATTTAAATATAGCATCTCTAGTTATTCTTACATCAATATGTTCCAAGGATAAAAATCCTCTATCAAAACCTTTCCTTATATTTTACTCTAAATTGTGTTCCAAATCACCCCAGGAGTTGGGGTGATTTGGAACACTGACTCTTTTGATAAATAATTGCATTTAAAACATGTGGAGGGGTTGGTTATAACACAGTAAACACATCTAACAGAATTTTGTCGTGGAGGATGCCTTTATATTACTTCTGTTTAATTTTAATTAATGCTGATTACTAGGTGGAACACCTCTAACTGTCTACTCCAAATTTCTGAAATAGTTTTCTATCTTCTCTGTTAACTTGCACCCTAGCACTCTTTACATTTTCACTTAAATGTACTGTAAGATCCTTGTTACGCGAGAGCAGATTTTTTACCCACTCATATCCAGGCCTGTTGCCATCAAACCTCGTTTCCACTCTTCTACTTCGGTCCAAATAGCACTTCACAATATCCCGAACCTCACTTGTCGTAATTGGCTGATCTCATTCTGCACATTTAAATAAACCACTGATTAAAGCCCTCTCTTCTTCTACTGCCAAGACGGTTTGTCCACCTATTTTCAAAGGATTTTTATTACTTAACTTCCTTGAGAGAGTACTAACAGGTATTCCATATTTTTAGAAACATTTCTGAGAGATATTTTAAGTGTCTTGACTTCATTCAGAGCTTTCTGGACGCTTATCTCGCTATAGTTTTGATAGCCATCTGGCCCAATCTTCTTTTTATATACTCGCAGCATGTTCCAATTCACCCTGAAACAATACTATTTTGCATATTTACACCTCTACCTAATAAACAACATAAACTAACTTTTCACCATCATGACTGATAGTTGCCCTTAACATACTAATGTCAGAAAACTGTATTACTATTACCACAGTAGCTGTGCAATAGTTTGTTTTCAGACTTTCATATTATGGGAAATTTTACACTTAAATATAAATATTTTTGGAGTTGTATACCTCTTTCACGCACACAATTTTTGTATCACTGTAACAACTAGTATCTCTGGTGACTATGGGAGGTGGTTTTCATCAGTTACACCAAAGTATCTCTCCACAGCAAAGATGATTTCTTCAAATGGACAAATGTTCAATTTCACCCCAGTAGTTCCAAATCACCCCAAGTTACGGTACCTTTCTGATATCATTACTACATATTTGTGCCTGATTTCCTCGCCCTGAAGCTTCTCCAAGCTTCTTCTACATACGGTCCTGACTTTCTGAACTTTTGGCCTCACAAAACCAATTTCACTGCAGATTCAATAATGATCTGTGTCATCAAAGAACCCTCCGAAAACACGTATGCCCCAGACTGCCTTTCTGAATTTCTGATCTGTTATTATATAGTCAATGACAGATCTGGTTTCCCTGCCTACCTAGGTATACCGGTGAATGTTCTTATGCTTAAAAAAGGAGTTTATGATAAATAATCCCATATGACACAGAAATCCAAACGCTATTTTCCATTCCTGTTGGCCACCATATCCTCTCCAGACTTAACCATAACCTTTTCCGATGCTGGAAATAATCAGAGCAAAGTAGGCTTTGAAGATTAAAAATTTTCATTTTCACGATATGCGCTATAAATGTTCGAAAAATGTGCACTGACGAGCTAAAGGAACTTGTACACTTGCCTAATACTATGTAGAGCCCCTGCGAGCACGCAGAAGTGCCGCAACAAGACGTGTCAAGAACTCGAGGAATGTCTGAAGTAGTGCTGGAGGGAACTCACACCGTGCATCCTGCAGGGCTCCCCGTAAAGCCGTTAGAGGACGAGCGGGTGGAGATCTCTTCTGATGAGCACGTTGGCAGTGTAACGTCCCCCAAAGATGTATAGGACATTCGCACCCGGCTATTTAAAGTTTTGCTTTTATGTGGTGCCAACAGTGGTGAGGACGTCACGAGATAGTGATTTCCAGAGCCTATTCTTTTCATGAACTTGCTTAAATATTTTCGTAAAAGTATTGTAAGTAAGGGACAATGTACACTCCCGGACATTAAAATTGCTACACCAAGAAGATGACGTGCTACAGACACAAAATTTGACCGACAGAAAGAAGATACTGTGATAAGCAAATGATTAGCTTTTCAGAGCATTCACACAAGACTGGCGCCGGTGGCGACACCTACAACGTGCTGACATGAGGAAACTTCCCAACCGTTTCTCATACACAAACAGCAGTTGACAGGCATTGCCTAGTCAAAACGTTGTTGTGATGTCTCATGTAAGGAGGAGAAATGCGTACCATCACGCTTCCGACTTTGATAAAGGTCGGATTGTAGCCTATCGCGATTGCGGTTTATCGTATCGCGACATTGCTGCTCACGTTGGTCGCGATCAATTAACTGTTAGCAGAATATGGAATCGGTAGGTTCAGGAGGGCGATACGGAACGCCGTGCTGGATCCCAACTGCCTCGTATCACTACCAGTCGAGATGACAGGCATATCTGCAGTCACGTCTCGATTCCTGAGATGGGGACGTTTGCAAGACAACAAACATCTGCACGTACAGTTCGATGACGTTTGCAGCAGCAGGGACTATCAGCTCGGAGACCATGACTGTGGTTACCGTTGACGCTGTATCACAGACAGGAGCGCCTGCGATGGTGTACGCAACGACGAACCTGGGTGCACGATGAATCCAGGTTCTGTTTACAGCATCGTGATGGTAGCATCCGTCTTTGGCGACATCGCGGTGAACGCAAACTGGAAGTGTGTATTCGTCATCGCCATACTGGCGTATCATCCGGCTTGATGGTATGGAGTGCCATTGGTTACACGCATCAACGGCACTTTGAACAGTGGCCGTTACATTTCAGATGTGTTACGACCCGTGGCTCTACCATTTTAAACTATAATTTCAGCTGGAAAAATGCACGACCGCATGTTGCAGGTTCTGTACGGGCCTTTCTGGATGCGGAAAATGTTCGACTGCTGCCCTGGCCAGCACATTCTTCACCAACTGAAAACGTCTGGTCAATGGTAGCGGAGCAACTAGCTCGTCACAATACGCCAGCCACTACTCTTGATGAACTGTGGTATCGTGTTGAAGCTGCATGGGCATCTGTACCTGTACACGCCATCCAAAATCTGTTTGACTCAATGCCCAGGCGTATCAAGGCCATTATTACGGCCAGACGTGCTTGTTCTGGGTACTGATTTCTCAGGATCTATACACTCAAACTGCGTGAAAATGTAATCACATGTCAGATCTAGTATAATATATTTGTGCAATGAATACCCGTTTATCATATTTATTATGTCTTGGTGTAGCAATTTTAATGTCCAGTAGTGTATATTCAAATATCAGCTCAGATGAAATGACGTAGGTGACGTTGCGTCGTATATCGATTGGATAAAACGTCTATCTGTCCCAGTCCATGATAAATTCCTAGATTATACAGACTTTTTATTTAACCCAAGAATTATCCAGAGTTTAGTAATATCGATTACCATATTTTGTGCTGTATGTATATTGCAAACTGACTCATGATTATTCAATTCTATCAAACTTTGGGTCACAACTTCAAAATATTAATCAATAAATACAACCAGCACACACTTCCGATCAATAATAATTTAAACAGGTGTGCTAACAATACTTGTAATTAGTTACATATGTGTACTCGAAACAAAAGTAATCCGTATTATTTGCGCTCTCTGCTTGAAATACCGCTTCTACCTTGTCCTACCGCTAATTTTAGTAGTATCCATAGAGCAGTGGATATCTCGGCTGCCTAAAGTGCAAGATTCTTTTTGTCCGTCTTGTGTATGGACGATGGGGCTTCAACCGTATATATATAGTTACGAATAACAACACAGTCAGCTGCTTTAGATTAGATTAGATTAATACTTGTTCCGTAGATCATATATACGATATTTCATAATGATGTGGAACGTGTCAGTTTAGTAAATATTGTCTATGACAATCAATATTTTTAAGGATTTTTATTTA
Organism: Locusta migratoria; assembly: GCA_026315105.1. NCBI lineage: Eukaryota > Metazoa > Arthropoda > Insecta > Orthoptera > Acrididae > Locusta > Locusta migratoria. The sequence goes on along the minus strand of CM048744.1, from coordinate 397,981,877 downwards.
CTTTTTTATTCTTTTTTTAATTTTTTTATTTATTTATTCAATTTTTTACGTTTCATCTAAAAATTCAGCTACATTGCAGAAGGTGTTGCCATTCAGAAATTCCTTTATTTGTTTATTAAATACTAGTTGGCTACTTGGTAAGTGGCCGCAGACTTTTGTGGCAGTTTAATTCACTCCTTTCTGTGTCAAAGTTAGATTTAACCTTGATTAGTGAATATCACCCTTTCTCCTAGTGTTGTTACACTGCTATTACTTTTGAATTGGGTCGGACTGTTAATAACAAATCTCATGAGTGAATATATATATTATTGTGAAGCTACAATGAAGATCCCTAGATCCCTAAATAAATGTCTGCAGTATGATCTTGGGTGGGCTTCAGCAATTATTCTGATTACACGCTTTTGTGCAATGAATACTTTACTCAATGTTGAATTGCCCCAGAATATGATCCCATATGAAAGCAGTGAATGAAAATAGGCGTAGTAAGCTAATTTACTGAGATGTATATCACAAATTTTGCAATGATCCTCATAGTATAAGTAGCTGAACTCCAACGTTTCCGGAGATCTTCAATATGTTTCTTCCAATTCAATCCCTCGTCAATGCAAACACCTAAAATTTTTGAATATTCTACCTTAGCTACAGATTTATGTTCAAAGTCTAAAATTGTTAATGGTGTTATGCCATTTACTGTATGAAAATATACATACTGTGTTTTATCAAAGTTTAATGCGAGTCCAATTATAGAGAACCACTTAATAACTTTCTGAAAGATATCTTTTACAATTTCATCAATTAATTCCTGTTTGTCAGGTGTGATAACTATACTTGTATCATCAGTAAAAAGAACTAACTTAGCATCTTCGTGAATGTAGAATGGCAAGTCATTAATATATATTAAGAACAGCAAGCGACCCAAGACTGTATTTTCATTTTATTGCTTGTTGACAACCAGTTTCAATGGACCAATCATCTTCAGGCCTTTATATAGGGTAACCTGCATTTTTCGGTGTTAGAAACAACAAATAACATTCATGTAACATTATACCGAAGATGAGAACAGGAACTAAGAGAACACGGCAACAATTCGCAGCGTCCTCAGCTAAAACGGTAATTCCTAAAACGGAAAGCAAAGAGCCTGCAGGTGGAAGAGATTTGCTTCACAGTAACGAAAATAATGAGCTTTTTGCGTCGTTGGGAGACATTCCCGGATACGGTTTTCTAATTGAAACTCTGCAACCCATTTGCTATCTCTGTAAATGTGTGACGTGAGTTGTGAAGGACCCTGTATACCCACAGTGTTGATAACATTGCTGCAACCCGAGAGGGTCACGTGTGTAGGCTGACCCGCACAACACAATTGTCATGTGCGAAGCATCCAACTGGCGCAGTCTGAAGGTCCCTCTCTACGACACGGAAGAAATTCAAATGTTCAAATCCTTTGTAAAGTTATGGGACCTAACTGTCGTGATCATCGGTCCCTAAACTTACAAGTTACTTAAACTAACTTAGCCTAAGAACAACACACACACCCGTGCCCTAGGGAGGACTCGAACCTCCGACGGCGAATAGCCGCGAGCACTGCAGCAAGGCGCCTTAGTGCGCACAGTTATTTCGTCGCGGGAACACAGAAGATACAGCAACGTCAGGCCTAGGAAATGGATAAGCGTGATTTCCAGAAAGATATTTTCACTCCGCAGTGGAGTGTACGCTGAAATTAAACTTCATGGCAGATTGAAGCTGTGTGCCAAAGCGGGGTTCGAACCCGTGACCTTTCCCTGTCGTGCACAAGCGCTCTACCGACTGAGCTACCCTGGCACGTCTCATGACCCGTCCTCACTGCAAATATCCCCGGTTAGAAAATCGGTGCGGCCCGCAGTTTTAATCGGCCGGGAAGTTAGGTATCAATGCACGCTCCGCTGCAGAATGAAACATCTCCTAGGCTGTGGCTAAGTCATGTCTCCGCCGTATCCTTTCTTGGAGAAGTGCTAGTTGTGTTAGCTTAACAGGAGAACTGTGTAGTTTAGAAGGTAGGAGACGAGGTATAAGTAAAAGTACTGCGCACTGTGTAGGGTATATCTCTACGACTACGACACACCCCTCTAGTGGGTTGCAGCAGTTTAAGCAACCAAATAAAGTTACAGCTCAAGAGCGTCAGTTTCAGGATGCAAACGCTGTCACAAAAATTCCAAGCTCCCAGCTTTTAAAGCCTCCTAGAACGATGGGACGAGTGTTTACAGATGGCATCAGCTGAAAAGTAAAGCAATTTTCAGGCTTGTAAAGCCAGTACTGGCGTTTCTACCTCAGTTTGCTCAAATCAAATGTTCAAATGTTTGTAGAACTTATGGGACTTAACTACGGCCGGCCGCGGTGGCCGAGGTGACTGAGGCGCTCCAGTCACGGTCAGCACGGCCACTACGGTCGGGGGTTCGAATCCCCCCTCGGGCATGGATATTTGTGCCGTTTCTCCTAGTTCGTAAGTAGTTTGTAAGTTTAGGGACTGATGACCCCGTAGTTAAGTCCCATAAGCTTAACAAACATGCCGGCCGCGGTGGCCGAGGAGACAGAGGCGCTCCAGTCACGGTCTACACGGCCACTACGGTCGGGGGTTCGAATCCCCCCTCGGGCATGGATATTTGTGCCGTCCTAGTTCGTAAGTAGTTCATAAGTAGTTTGTAAGTTTAGGGACTGATGACCCCGTAGTTAAGTCCCATAGACTATACAAACATTTGAACATTTGAACTTAACAAACATTTGAACTTAACTACGGGGTCATCAGTCCCTAAGCTTACAAACTAATTATGAACTAGCTAAGACCAAGGACGGCACAAATATCCATGCCTGAGGGGGGGGGGATTCGAACCCCCGGCCGTAGTGGCCGTTCAGACCGTGACTGGAGTGCCTCAGTCCCTTCGGCCACCGCGGCCGGCTTATTGACTCATCCTCATAAATTTTTGAGGATGGGTCGTGAGTCGTGCCAGGGTACCTCAGCGGAAGAGCGCTTGCCCACGATACGCCAAGTTCTGGGCTCGAATCCAGTTCCGGCACAGTTTTTTTTTTTTTTTTCCTGCTAGGGAGTTTCATAGAGAGTGTGTTTCTCCAGCAGGCTGGGTGGAGTCCGTCGCCACCACGAGTGGGGGTTGTACTCAATTAAAAAAAAATAATACTGAAAGAACCGAGTTTACTGTTGTCTAAAGAGTCTAGAGTACATCCGATTCTAAAAGCATATCGATATTCAGTCGTTACTACACAGAAACTGATATCAATCAGCCAAAAATAGTGCAGATGAGTAGACAGACTGCATGCTATTACTGCAGTATTTGCATGAGAGTAAAAATCGGGTAATTTCCATTTCGATGTGGCTAGTTCATGTTGCAGTCAACGTTTCTTCACTGTCTGCTAAATCACTCGTTGCAAATGTAGACTATTGGAATTTATCTGACCTATTTCAACGTTTTTACTCAAGAAATGTGCCAATGCTAAAGCCCATCATGGGCCACAGTAACAAATGATGACGACGTCACCTGTATCTGTAAGAAAACACGAAGCTTAACAGCCGCGGTGGAGTACCCGAGCGGTCTAAAGCGTCTCGCTGCGGAGCGCGTGGTTGCTCGCCGTGGAGGTTCGAGTCCTCCCTAGGGCATGGATATGTGTGTTTGTCCTTAGGTTAGTTTACCTAGGTTTAAGTAGTTTGTAAGCTACGGACTGATGACCACGCAGTTTGGTCCGATAGATTTACAAACATTTGAACATTTTGAAGCTTAACACATTATTTTCACTTGTCATGTCAGAAGAATATGTGTTCTTTGTAAAAATAAAACTGTTACATGTACCACAAATGTAATATAAAATAAAAGCAAATTCTGCTCAGAACTTATAATGAAATGTTTCATGGCTCTTATCTACCCACCTGTGACATACCTAACAATAAATATTGATCAGCGAAAATATGTTTTGTTTTGATTTATCTTGAACCATAGTAGTGTGTGACATTATGTGCACATGAAGACATTGTCGAATTACTGTAAAACCTCCCTCAGAACCAGCAACTACAAATTACTTTTGCATCTGTTGTCTGTGGTCACTAATAGATGACATATGCGAATATCATGAAAAATTAGTGTTGAAAAACTTCTGTGGGTTAAGTAACAAGACTACTCCTCACTAGATAGTGTAAAACTAGTCAGCATAGTCATATTTGAAATGTGGCGAAACCTTTTCACCTAACCAGATACCTTTATAGGTGAAACATTTGTACATTTGCTTACATACTGCACATGGTGGAGGGTCCCTCGTACCACTACTATCCATTACCTTTTCTGTTCCACTGCCAAACACAACGCGGTCAGAGCGAATGCCTGTATACCTCTGCATCAGCCCTATTTTCTTTCATCTTTGTTTCTTTTTTACAACGTTACTGACCATTAAAATTGCTACACCAAGAAGAAATGCAGATGATAAACGGGTATTCATTGGACAAATATATTATACTAGAACTGACATGCCATTACATTTTCACGCAATTTGGGTGAATAGTTTCTGAGAAATCAGTACCCAGAACAACCATATCTGGCCGTAATAACGGGCTTAATTCGCCTGGGCGTTCAGTCAAACAGACCTTGGATGGCGTGTACGGGTACAGATGGCCATGCAGCTTCATCAATATACCACAGTTCATAAGAGTAGTGACTGACGATTTGTGACGAGCCAGTTGCTCGGCCACCATAGATCAGACGTTTTCAATTGGTGAGAATGGAGATCTGGAGAATGTGCTGGCCAGGGCAGCAGTCGAACATTGGCCGTATCCACAAAGGCTCGTACAGAAATTACAACATGCGGTCGTGTATTATCGTGCTGAAATGTAGGGTCTCGCAGGGATCGAATAAAGGGTAAGAGCCACGGGTCGTAACACATCTGAAATTTATCGGCGGCCACTCTTCAAAGTGCCGTCGATGTGAACAAGAGATGACCGAGACGTGTAACCAATGGCACCCCATACCATCACACCGGATGATATGCCAGTATGGCGACGACGAATACACGCTTTGTGTTCACCGCGTTGTCGTCAAACACGGATATAGAAATATGCTCTGCACGACACCCCAGTTTTCATGGCTAATCCTCCGCGGCTGTTTTGCATAAGAAAGAAATGTTTTGAACCGATGTTGGTTATGTATCAATAGATAGTTTCCTTGAATGTGGTTTATAATATTTTAATTCAGGATATGGTGCAAAATATCTACCTGAAGAGGTTGTGAATAGAATGAAACCATTACCAAAAATTAAAATGTTCAAATGTTTGTAAATTTAAGAGATTTAACTGCCGCGGTTATCATCCCTAGGCTTTTACACACACACACACACACACACACACACACACACACACACTCACACACATACACACATACCCGAGGGAGGACTCGAACCTCCGACGACGAGCAGCCACGCGCTCCGCAGGACGGCGCCTTAGAGCGCTCGGCCACTCCACCGCGGCAAGACCATTAACTCCTACTCTCTACAATTGTACGTTGTTAAGAAAATGAGGCCATTTAATTGAACTTCGTCAGGGTTATACTGACTTCCTTTTCTATTTCTTTATGTATTTTGTGGAGTGAATGAGCCGTAATTTCTTCGGTAACCAACTGTTATTCAATTTTAATATTTACAGTGCAATTTTAAAGCAAAGTCACAATTCGGAAGTGGTAATTTTATGGCTATTTTGGAACTACCGCGCACATTATTCATGTGTGTCGTGTAAAATTTTTATTTAGAACCAGATAGCACGCAAAACGCAGACACAAAGCGATGGGACGAGTGAGTAGCAAACCGCACCCGTTTTGCATTTCGAGCATTAAAATTCATAGGCAGCGGTTTGCAGCGTTATTCGGAGAGTTCCAGTTGAACAGCTCCAGTGTAATCTACGCGGCGACGTCCGTTCCGTGCTGGTGGCTGTATTCGGCGCGCAAAATCCGCTTAATGGAGTGCAATAAAGGCCGTTCCGCCAGAGTGGGGCACAATGACAGGAGAATTGCATTTACATCACATCGCACTCACCGGGACACGACCGCCGCTCACGGCTCTGTCCAGGCTCATTTACGAAAAGTTTCATTCTAGAAAAGGCACACAAAAGGGGACAGAGATGGAAGGTGCCAACACTCACCTCTGCCAATATTCCAAAATACATTAATCCCTACTCCCGTTGACACAATGGGCTGACCGCTTAAGATTCAATCTACACAGTGACCAGATTTTAACGCCTCGACAAACCGAAAAACTAATTTCTCGAAGGTTTCATATGGATATGGAATGGTGCAATATTTCTTTTGTTCTGACTACAGAAATACGCAATTTCTTGATCTAGAGAGCTATTTCCCTTTCATAAAATTATCAGTTTTGTTTGAATGGCAGCCTGACAATAAGCAGTGGTAAAAGTAATCTTAATCCCCAGTGTGAATTAATTTATTTTAAACGTGGCTGTTAAACAGCAACCGTTCATGAAGGCTTGAACTAAGGAAGCCTTCATCAGAAGTACAAAATTTTTGTTACCTTTAAATAAAATCAAGATTATTCTATAATTTAGGATTTTAACAAAGAAAATTTGATTTACATGAAATGGACAAACGTTCTTGAGCAATAGAGCTTACGTTCAAGTTACAAATGTAAAGTACAAACTTCATTTCATGTAAACTACTTTAGAGATCGTAGGAAAAAAAAAACTTACGTCTGTTCAAAAACGATTTTAACGCCTCGACAAACCGAAAAACTAATTTCTCAAAAGTTTCATATGGATATGGAATGGTGCAAAATTTCTTTTCTTCTCAGACTACGAATACATGTAATTTCTCGACCTAAAGAGCTATTTCCCTTTCATAAAATTATCAGTTTTGGTTTAATGACAGCCTGACAATAAGCAATGGTAAAAGTAATCTTAATATCCACTATGAATTAATTTATTTTAAACGTGGCTGTTCAAACAGCAACCGTTCATGAAGGATTAACATTCAAAAATACAACTCATCGGTTGCAAATTTACAGGCTAATTACCTAACGGAGCCGGCCGCGGTGGCCGAGGGGACTGAGGCGATCCAGTCACGGTCTGCATGACCACTACGGTCGGAGGCTCGAATCCCCCCTCGGGCTTGGATATTTGTGCCGTCCTTAGTATTAGTTAGTTCATAAGTAGTTTGTGAGTTTAGGGACTGATGAACCCGTAGTTAAGTCCCATAAGCTATACAAACATTTGAACATTTGAATTACCTAACCATGGTTTCGGCTTCAACTAAGGAAGCCTTCTTCAGAAGTAAAAAAAAAAAAAAATGTTAATTTTAAATAAAATCAAGATTATAATGAACGAAGCAATAGTAATTCTATAATTTAGGATTTGAACAAAGAAAATTTGACTTACATGAAATGGACACAGGTTCTTGAGCAACAGAGCTCACGTTCAAGTTACAAATGTAAAGTTACAAACTTCAAGATTAAAACGAACACATTTCATGTAAACAACTTTAGAGATCGTAGGGGAAAAAAGCTTAAGTCTGTTCAAAAACGAAATTTCCGATGAGCAGGTAACGAACTTCATGAACCTAATACGGGTTCTAACAAAATACAATTACTTTGAAATTAACGGCCAACTATACCAGCAACCTGATGGCCTTGCAATGGGTAACCCTCTAGCCGGCATCCTTGCAGACATTTTCATCAACTCCCTAGAAGAGACCTTTTTCAAAAAATTCCCCGCTGCCGCCTTAGGAATTGAGTATAGTTAAACAGAAAATCTCCTTCAATATTTTTCGTAAAGATTCTTATTCTGACCAAATAGTACCAGTCTGTTCTACGCACCCACGATCTCACAAAAAAGCATTTTTTTTTTCACTCTGCTATCCATAGAGCAGTTTTTACCCCTTTATCCTCTGAAAACTTACAAGTCGAATTGAATCTGAAACTTCCTGGCAGATTAAAATTGTGTGCCGGAACCGGGACTAGAACCTGGGACCTTTGCCTTTCGCGGGCAAGCGCACTACCGACTGTGCTATACCGACACGACTCACGATGCCGCCCCACAACTTTACTTCCGCCAGTACCTCGCCTCCTACTTTCCAAACTTCACAGAAGCTCTCCTGCGAAACATGCAAGACTAGCACTCCTGGAAGAAAGGATATGGTGGAGACATGGCTTAGCCACAGCCTAAGGGATGTTTCCAGAATGAAACTTTCACTCTGCCAGGAAGTTTCATATCAAGCCCACACTCCGCTGCAGAGTGAAAGTTTCATTCTGGAAACATCGCTCAGGCTGTGGCTAAGCCATGTCTTCACTATATCCTTTCTTCCAGGAGTGCTAGTCTTGCATGTTTCGCAGGAGAGCTTCTGTGAAGTTTGGAAAGTAAGATGTTTTTTATAGCTTATGGGACTTAACTACGGGGTTATCCGTCCCTAAACTTACAAACTACTTATCAACTACCGTATACTAAGGACGGCACAAATATCCATGCCCGAGGGGGGATTCGAACCCCCGACCGTAGTGGCCGTGCAGACCGTGACTGGCGCGCCTCAGTCCTCTCGGCCACCGCGGGCGGCGGAAAGTAGGACGCGAGGTACTGGCGGAAGTAAAGTTGTGGGTCGGCATCGTGAGTCGTGTCGGGATAGCACAGTCGGTAGTGCGCTTGCCCGCGAAAGGCAAAGGTCCCAGATTCGAGTCCCGGTTCCGGCACACAATTTTAATCTGCCAGGAAGTTTCACATCAGCGCACACTCCGCTGCAGAGTGAAAGTTTTATTCCGAATTGAATCTAATTAAAACCATTGCAGTTAATAATGGTCATGAACTAAATATAGTAGATGATGTCTTCAAACAACAAACCAATAGCAGAATTACCACTCTTGGCACTGCAAGTAACGAACGTGATGATTCGAAAAAATACTTTTCCTTGCCATATGTAGGACCAATATCATACAGATTACAACGTCTTCTTACAAACAAATACAACTGAAATATACTATTCTCTTCTAATAACCGTCTCAAAGATATGCTTATCCATAACTTGAAATCAAGCCATTCGTCTTTGCAGAACTCAGGCGTTTATAAAATCACATGTAATACTTGTCCAGCCTATTATATAGGACAGACTGGTCGAGCCTTTTCTGTCAGATATAAAGAGCATCTTCTAGGGAAAAACGGTGCAAACGTACGTAAGTCGTCATTTGCCGACCATATTTTCATTACAGGCCACAAACCTAAAGAGGTTCATGACATCGGTGTATTGCACACGGAAAATAAAGGTGTCAGACTTGATAAGCTTGAACAGTTGGGAATTTTCAAACACTTTTCCAGTAATGACCATTTCATTCCTAATGAGCAGTTGCAAATACGCGAAAACAACTTTTTTAATGGCGTCAAGCCCTTACTTAGAACCACATGACATGAAATGTTCACACACGGTTTCCTGTACTGTATACTCAGATATTGTAGTACCTTACCCTTCTCTTTTTATTATACATTATCACGTTGTCTCAATTTTTCAATTTATTTTTATCGTCTTTGACGTATTGTATCCAATGTACTATGTACCTTCATTAATTTAATAACAGTTGTCACTTATTTGTGCTTAAATTGCTATTATTCAATACTAGATGGCGCGATATATCGTGTCCCCGTCATAGTATCGACGGCGTGTTTGTCTCTCAAATACCACCTACAGTGCTGGCCACATACGCGATCCATAGCGGCGCGTTTTAGTTACATGAAATGTGTTAGTTTGAATCTTGACACTTTTAATTTTACATTTTTAACACGAACGTTAGCTCTGTTGCTCAAGAACCTTTGTGCATTTCAGGTAAGTAAAATTTTCAACTACTGTTCAACATGATTTAAAAGTTTTCTGGGTATGGTACCGTGTCATGATGTAAGGCTATTACTTAAATAACCAACGTTTCGGCCAACGTTACAGTGGCCTTCATCTGGGTATCAGTTACCCAGATGAAGGCCATTGTAACGTTGGCCGAAACGTTGGTTATTTAAGTAATAGCCTTACATCATGACGCGGTACCATACCCAGAAAACTTTTATGTCATCTGACTCTGGCCGCGGAAGCCTACGTAATTATACTGTTCAACAGTTTGTAGAGCTTATGGGACTTAACTACGGGGTCATCAGTCCCTAAACTTCCAAACTACTTACGAACTAGCTAATCCTAAGGACGGCACAAATATCCATGCCCGAGGGGGGATTCGAACCCCCGACCGTAGTAGCCGTGCAGACCGTGACTGGAGCGCCTCAGTCCCCTCGGCCACCGCGGCCGGCAAAATTTTCTTTGTTCAAATCCTAAATTATAGAATACATACTGCTTCATTTATTATAGCCTAATCTTGATTTTATTTATAGGTAACAATTATTTTTTTTTTTTTTACTTCCTATGAAGACTTTCTTAGTTGAAGCCGAAACAATGGTTAAGTAATTAACCTGTAAATTTGCAACCGATAAGCTGTATTTTTTAATGTTAATTAATTTGTTCATTACATTGTACATGCTAGTACGAAGACTTAACAAACGAAAATAATCACAGCATGTTGGCTTTCACGACCGGCGTCTTCATTAATTAAAATTTCCGGGCTAAGTTGCCGTGGTCCATCAATAAAACTTCTTACTCCCGACGTTTCGTTACCTACTGCGGGTAACATCTTCAGAGGTGAGTCGACGAAGTAAATGATTTTTCGGTGGACCTGAATAGTATTAATCCGAGGATCAATTTACTATTGAGACAGAGAGAAAAACGAACAATTGAATTTTTTTGATATATCGGTAATCAAACGGGCATATGGGACCTTGGGGCATAAGGTATACAGGAAAGACACCCACACCGATCGTTACCTTCATAAGGATTAAAACCATCATCCTAGGCAGAAGAGAGGTGTCATTAAAACATTGGTGGATCGAGCTAATAATATCTGAGCCTATTTATCTGAGAGATGAATTAAACCATTTGCGAACGGCTTTCAAGAGAAATGGATACACCGATAAAGACATAGATCGAGCTCTCCATCCAAGAAGAAAAGTGTCCGAAAACAAGCCACAACAACAACTGTCAGCTGGAAAAGTTTTTATTCCACTCAGCCACAAAATTACGGACCGTATTGGGAAAGTTTTGTCCAGATTTCAAGTGGAAACCGTCTTTAGACCTACTAGGAAAATTAATGAATGTTTACGATATGTGAAAGACGAACGACATCCCCTAGTAACGCCTGGGGTATATAAAATTTCCTATAATTTCCTGTAACTGTGACATGGTGTACATAGGAACGACAAAAAATACCCGCATATTGGAATATAAAAGGAATTGTCGACTGGGTCACAAAGACAAGTCAGCAGTGGCAGAGCATTTCTTTACACAGGGTGATCACGAAATAAAATTTAGTGAAACAAGCGTGTTAGCCAAGATCTCTCATTATTATACAAGCATGTACAGAGAAGCAATAGAAATACAGAAACACCACAAGATTTTTAACAGAAAATAAGAAGGTTTGAAAATGGATATGGCAGTCGACTTTGAACCAACAATATGACAATCGATTACCTGTAATCGAGAGAGATGACGCTGGTCAAAGATAGCTTTATAGTTGGCAGCACGTGACAACTGGTGGCGCTATCTATGCCCTCTATATAAGCAGGACCTCAAGCACCTAGTAGGCAGTCGTGACTCACCTCTGAAGATGTTACCCACAGTAGGTAACGAAACGTCAGGAGTAAGAAGTTTTATTGGTGGATCACGGCATCTTAGCCCGGAAATTTACATTAATGAAACGAAAATAACTTTCGCATGATGTGCCACGTCCAAGCAACAGTTCAATGAAAAATGAGTGATACAAAGAAAGAACTGTTGCAATATACGCATGAAAATAAGTATTTATCTCCTTAGTTCCAACACGTTGAATGTGTATATTGCATCAAGAACACAGTTTCTTAGATTGTCGACAGATGTCACTCAACCCCACAAAGATGTAAATAATCACGCATGAGCTGTGCCAATGAGACTTTGTGGGTAAGACGGGTGATCAGTTCCAGTCATAACACCAGGAAGAAATTACACTGCTTGTGTCGACTGTAGTTCTGTCATGCCCAGAAGGTAAAATCTGAAATTTGATCGTATCCGCATTGTTACTTAGTGTCAGTAGATGCTCTCATCAAGGGGAAATTCCAGACGTCACGAAGTGAGCCAAATTGATATTGTTCAGAGATGGAGAAAGTACAGAGAGAGATACAGAAACTGTCGGTGACGTGGATGGAAGGCTACCACAGCAGCTGATGACCGCAACTTACGGAATTCCATTCGGAAGAACCCTGAAAGGAACACCACCATGCTGAATAAAGATTTTCTAGCAGTCACGGGCCATCGTGTTTCGACTCACACCGTACGAAATAGGCTCCATGGCATGCAGCTTCACTCCCAACGTCCATGGCAAGCTCCAGATGTGGCACCTAGATACCATGCAGCGCGGTACAGATGGGTCCAACAGCGTGCTGAATGCACTCGTCCTAACTGGCATAAATTGCTATTCACAGATGAGACTCGCATCTGCCTTCAATCAGATAATCGTTGGAGGCATTTTGAAGGCAACCTGGTGAGCCTGAACGTCTTGCACAATACACATACAATCCAATAAGTGCATCACGGCGGTGTTCCTTGATGTTTTCAGGTGGCACTCCTGGCCGTAGAAGGTAATCAAACGGCTATACGCTACAGGAATGATATTTTCCGTCCTATAGTGCAACCATATCGGTAGCATTTTGGTGAGGGATTCGTCTTAATGAAAGACAGTTCTCGTGCACATATTGTTAATGCGTTCCTGTATGATATCGAGATCGCCAGATTACAATGGCTAGCGTGTTCTCCATGGAACAAGCGAAGATATATTGCTGAGGGCTGTTTCTGGGCGAGACGACACACCAACCAATTTAGAGATCTACGCCGAATCCCATTGGAGAATCTAGTGGACGACGAATACAGGCATGTTACAGCGTGTTAGTGATGATTGGTGTATGATGGAATCTGGAACACAAATTCAGAATGTCTAGGTCATTAAAGTAAAAGTGAAGCACTGAATTAAAATTTGTGCTGCGGGCAGTAATCGAAGCGAGTCCTCCATACTCACAAGGCACACGTCTTAACCACTAGACCACCTCAACACTAGCGATTAAGGCGCCTCGGAATAGTACGACTTCCCTCCACGTCACAAACTCTAATTCAGCTGTGAATGACTGCCAGGTGTGCTCCTCGACCATAAAAATGAAGTCAAGGTTGAAGACCCCAGAAAACATGCAAATGGCGAAGGAATCGTGTCACAATAGCATCGGAATAGCACCTCGGAAATGGACATATCGGAACATTCCTGCCTTTTATCTTATGCTAAGGTGAGATATAAGGTGATATAAATATCATTATAATTATAAATTTATATACCCAGAGACTGTTATGAGAGGTTAGGTTATTATCGTACAACTTGTCAATTTCTATGAGCAATAAAGACAACTGAAATGTTGTTTCCGTATACCTATATTCCAACTGAAAGGATTTTCATGTGGTTTCCACCAAGGACCCCGCGATTCAAGGCGGTGATTTAAGGTTGTAATTCATTAACATGTGTGGCAGTCAAAGTAACCACTAATACTAGGAAAAACTATACATTCTGTGACTTACGAACTATACCAATATGTGTTAAAGTATGTTTGTTATTTCGTAATACGATGCTTCTGTGGTACCGCCAATCAGAGTTTAATAGCAATCAACATGATGCGGTGTAATATTGGTATCAAATACATTACTTTTTAATCACCCCGTTTTCCTCAGTTGTTCTTTACTTATTATAAACAAATGCCAACCAACTTAAATTTCAAAGAGTGGCTACTACGCGACTTACAGCGCACCTTGCGGCAACCATCGTAAACTCGATCGCCATTTGAACAGTGGCTAAATCATGAGTTGTTATCCTCTTACGTTATACAGATATGTGGTAAATTATGGTAAATTTGCAAAACTGATGTATTCCAAGGTGTTTTCTCAGTTTTAAACAACAAGCATGGCCAGTAATAAAGTTTGTTTAGTTAGCATGAACCTGACAGCTACAAATCCTTATCATAATTCTTCACATATATTTTATAAGGCATCTTATTTCTCCCTTTTGCCCACACTGTAAGTCCTGAGAACAGACAGTTTATGATTGTGCGGAAAATAACGGTTTTTTAACACTTATTTTTCTATGCAGGCTGTTTACCAAAATAAAAATGAAATCTGTTCAGCTTTCAATTACTTAAGACAGACGTGAGGAAGACTCGAGGAATCTAAGACCGTTTCGCAACTTTACTTACTCTTCAAATAAGTGCAGAAAAGCCATTAGTTCTGCAAATATTACAGGCTTCCATTGAAAGATAAGAAGCTAATGAAGAGATGAGTAGCAAATATTAAAAGAGAAACCTTATTTACGACTACATCGAACAACATGCAATCAACTGGGTTTAAAGAATAATACCCGCACAACACAAATGATGAGAGCTGTTTTTCTGTCCAAAGCAACCTCAATTGTCCTTACTTTTCCACAACATTTACCAAAATGAGATACCTCACGACCATCGCCCAAAAGGTGAACTTTCGACAATACAAGTAGTAGTCAGTAGCACATCATTATACTTTAAATGTTCTGTAATTGTAATAGATTTGGGTCGGCCGCGGTGGCCGAGGTGACTAAGGCGCTCCAGTCACGGTCAGCACGGCCACTACGGTCGGGGGTTCGAATCCCCTCTCGGGCATGGATATTTGTGCCGTCCTAGTTCGTAAATGACCCCGTAGTTAAGTCCCATAAGCTTTACAAACATTTGAACATTTTTGGAATAGATTTTACCCATTGATCTTTATACTACCTGGATCAGTGCAGAATATAACAAACACTTTGGGGGGTGGCGGGGGGAGGCAAGATTAATGTAAAAATAAATTAAGTAATTTTAAGTAGACATTCCATGATACTTTATATCAGTTTCACTGCTAATATTCAGAGGATAATCTGCGCCAAAGCCACTTTACTGAGATCAAGCTTTCTTACTGTTGAGATTAAATCACAAAAAAGATAGCTAACACCTCACTCCCGTCACCAATACAGGGAAGTATGACTATCTACCACGGCGATGCCTTCACGGATCATTCATAACAGTAATTCAGATACCGTATTTATTTTTCTTTATATTCATTATTTGGGGGGTCGACTACTAAAACTAACTTACACTAAGGACAACACACACACACACACACACACACACGCCAATGTCCATACCCGAGGAAGGACTCGAACCTTTGGCGGGAACGGCCGCCCAGTGCGTAGCATGACGCCTTAGACCATTACGCGCGGCTGTCAATGACTGCCAGGTGTGCTGTTCGACCATAAAAATGGAGTCAAGGCTGAAGACCCCAGAGAACACGCAAATGGCGAAGGAATCGGGTCACAATAACTTCGCTCAATGTCTGCACTATTTTCAAAGATTTTGAGTCAGTACGCTCGCGCAACATTCTTACTTGACAATAGCACCAGCACCACCAAAACGATCATGTTGGATAATCTTTAAAGGTGCCTTATATGATCCCACCTCCCGCTACATGACAATACGTCCAGAATCACTACTCAGACTGTATATGCTCTCGTTCGAAAAGATAACCAGGCCCCACTGCTCGTTGGTCCAGTCCCTGGATTCTTGTTATCATTGCTGTGGTGTCGCACAAGTATAAAGTGCGCGCCACCTACTTTCGCCGCGCGCCGCCATGCACGCACGGCGCGGCGTTCTTAAGACGTCAGCCACGAGCGCCCTCTGCTGCAACTCCGCTCGTGGCTACCACTGGACTGCATCGTTCACTTGGGACTGAGATAGGAACCAGTTAACACTTCGGAATCAAATAGGCAGCAGTTAAGACTTGGCTATCGGATAGGCACTAGTAATCATCAGTAGGCAGGCCTCTATCTCAACTATGTATCAGCATTCTGCAGTACTGAGCTATGTAAAAGTTAAGTATTACTAAGTCTCTAAGAAATATATATCTCGTTCTAATTTACTCTAGTGTTTCTAGTTTCTGCTGTCCCACTGGCTGGTCACCTCCTACCTGCACAAGCGTGCATCCTTTATTCCTGTGTCGGTCTTCCTACTCGGCCACCGACACCTACGACGGAAACGAGACACAAAAGCGGCGACGAGGCTGGGACACAAAAGCGGCGACGAGGCTGGGACACAAAAATTGCAGACGGTCCTTTAGGACAACCAACACGCATTGTCCACGAGAGATGTGTTGAATACCGACGGTATACTCGCTGATTACAACCAGACAAACCAGCGGTGGCAGAACATTGTTTAAATAAAGGTCATTCGATGAATTATTGTGATGTGAAGATTTTAACAACCCTTCATTTTGGGAATCAATTTCAAGGAAGCTGTAAAAATTAGATTAGCAGACAATTTAATAAATAGAGGTAATGGCTTTAATTTGGACAAGGTGTGGAATCCTGCACTTGATATAATATAATTGTAGAGAACTCATCAAGGTGATGCCACCGCAGAACATCTATCGATAAGAGAATCGAATGCCTGATTACTTTCGCCGCTGGGGGCACGCGTACTAAGCGTACCTCTTTGCCGCCGACCAGCATCTGTGACCCACACGCGCAGTGTCACCGCGATGGAACATGGCAACTTGTCGGCAGACTCACTCTGAGGATGGACGGACATACGCGGCCGAAAAAACTGTGGAAGAAGTGAAATTTGCACGGCTGCATGCCCGAAATTTATTGGATTATCAGTGTGTAGATTCCCAACATTTTATTGAAACAAATCATAACTGAAATGTTGCATTTTTAAAAGTTCCTCCATTTTCTGACACTTGAAAAAAAAATATTCATACATCGTTTGTTACCTAGCCGCTCAAAAGTTATGCTTGTCACGTGAAAACCGAGTCGAATCTCATTGGCCATATTCCACTCCACGCATCACGCATAGGTGGAGCCAAGGGGGGGGGTGCGAAGGGAGGGTCGTTGCCTCCCCCCTCCCAGCAGCTCCGTTTTCTCTTTAAGAATGCTAAGCTAGCGTGCTATCACTGCACTGTGTCTTCAAAACTGTAAGACTTTTGTTTGATTGGGCATGGGGTAAAATGGGGTGGCCGGTAGCGTCTTTTTACTGAGCCAGAGTATAGCTGACGATAAGACTTCTTACACCCTCCCTCCCCTCCCCCCTCCAGCAGGCCGTCCTAGATCCGCCCCTGCCACCACGAATCAAAAATCTACCTTGGCGATAGAGCCTTTATGTACAAGGCAAACTGAACTGGCGTCTGCCGTATGTGAAGTATCCGCTACAGCCGGCTTGTCAACTAAAGAATTTTCCCTGTTTACTCAGTATCACGTTTTAAATAAAGATTGCCGACCGCGATGGCCGTGCGTCCTGCGGCGCTTCAGTCACAGTCTGCACGGCCACTACGATCGGGGGTTTGAATCCCCCTCGGGCATGGATATTTGTGCCGTCCTTAGTATTAGCTAGTTAATTAGTAGTTTGTAAGTTTAGGGACTGATACCCCGTAGTTAAGTCCCATAAGATCTACAAACACTAGAACATCTTTTAAAATAAAGATTGACTAGTGTGAATCAGGTTCCGTCGGTGTCTCTAGACTTGTTGAAAGCTGCGAATAAACAAGCCTGATAGAATAAGTGGGCTGTTACATGGCAGAGCTCTCCCTAGTCCTGAATCAGTAGAAGGCGGCAGACATCGAGAGGCTTCGGCTGGCAGTATGTGTGTTTGTATGCCGCAGCCAACGTTACTGTCTGGACTTGCTGTGCGAGGCAACCATTACTATGTGGCAGCCCAGCCACGCCGAAGAACGGCGGACAGAGGCGCAGCCACCAGGAAGCATTTCAAGAATGCTCCGGCGCGTCCCGCAAACTCCCGTTACGCGGGATTTTGGCATCGCCGCGAAAACGCTTGCACTCGCAACAGCCAAGCCAAAGACCAGTGCGCGCTGTAGGACTGACACCCAAACCTTCTAATGTCAGACACTGAGATCGGTACCAAACGTTGTATATCGATAGAGCATCAACCGAAACTTCTATATAATTCGTGCTATGCGCTGCCGTCCAGGAGAACGTACACCTTACCTACGGAGTAGAGGAAAAGCATAACTGTGAGAGGTTCTTACGTTGCGCTATCTTGAGCTAGTGGGTACAGCGTTAGTTCATCGAACAGAAAGTCATGGGTTCCAGCCCCGCCTAGAGCCTTTTTTTAAAAACTGCAGTACGTTGAAAATTATTAAAGAGGAATGTCTATAATGTTCCATAGGTTCATTTCGCAAAACAGCACTGCAGCAGTAGCGTGCGGACTGGACAGCAACGTCAGCCCCACTTGATGGTGTGGGCAACCCACGGCACTCTAGCCACAATACGCACATCCGGTGAACGGCGTTGTTGCCTATCTAGCAGTCATTTATTATTATTATTACTTTAATACTTCTGCACGTATGGTGCAATTGTTTCTTTCTTCTACGAATATATAGAGGCTTGCTACTTTCAAATAAAACGAAGCAGAAGCAAACTGCCGATTACACAGTGCTACGAAATTCGAACAGTCCTCTTACATTTCAGGAATATGTTGTCCCATATAACACTCGGTGTACGTTTGTCGAGGTAGAAGAATTTGGGACGTCATATATATATATATATATATATATATATATATATATATATATATATATATATATATATATATATATATAATCGCGTTACCTGGGTTTGAACCGAGGACCCTCATAACGACAAACATTTGCGCTATCAACTATCTCACGGGAGTTCATCGCTGCATACCCTACAGATACGCTTTTCCTGTGCTCCGTAGGACAGGTGTTACATATTATTTTCCGTTCTCCTGGACGGCAGCACATAGCACGATTTATATAGAAGTTTCGGTTGATATTCTATCAATGTACAACATTTGGTACCGATCTGATTGTCTAGCTTCTGAAGGTTTGGGTGTGAGCTGGTCGGATGTCTCTTGGCCTCCTCTGTTCCAACCGTTTGCCGCGGACCACGTGGGTCGAGCTGAACGCGAGCTCCCCACACGCACGCGAAAGTGAGTACCGCGCCGTCCGGCCGCTGTCTGACCGTCCCGGCACGCGGTATTTATCGTGCCGCCCGCAAAACGCTCGCATCCGTCGCCCGCGCTCTCGCGACCGGCCAACGATCACCTCGATCGGTGGGGGAGTGAGCACTCTCCGAGACCAGCGATCAAACCACTAAACATTTTGGTACAAACTATTTGTTTTACGATTATCGTAATAAATTCCTCGCAATACAGTTAATGTTGTTGTTCGACCTTCCAGTAACCAGTGCCTAAAAGAACAGTAGTTAGAAGCGACGATATGCACGCCCGCTTAATTATAGTTTGCATACCAGTGTTCAGTGGTCTGTATTGTGCAAGAAGTAATTAACACGTTCGCTGCGGCTGACGCTTATAAGCGCTTCCGCGATCAACACGCCAGAGCTGCCGACGCTTATAAGCGGCGCGCTAGCTCAGGGCCGGATCTAGAGGGGACAAAGGGGGCAGTTGCCCGGGCGGTAGAATTTAGAAATGTTCAAATGTTTGTAGAACTTATGGGACTTAACTACGGGGTCATCAGTCCCTAAGCTTACAAACTACTTATGAACTAGCTAAGACTACGGACGGCACAAATATCCATGCCCGAGGGGGGATTCGAACCCCCGACCGTAGTGGCCGTGCAGACCGTGACTGGAGCGCCTCAGTCCCCTCGGCCACCGCGGCCGGCAGAATTTAGAGGGCGGCAAATTTTGACCGACTTTTATTTTCAGAATGTATCTTTTTCGTATAATTTAATAAAATTAACTTACACAGAATTATTAAAAGTAAGTACTTCTGCTAATCAAACTTTAAAAATCTACTAGATATTAGCCAGAATGAGGAAGATGTTTGCGTTATTGCTTAAGTGAAGGCACAATGATTATTAATTTGCATAGATTTCCTTTTTTAGATTAATGAATATTCATATTTCATATGATTCTTGTACCTCTGAAGCTATTTCTGAGACGAAAGTGCTAGCAGAAGATAATGAGGTATCAACGGTATTCTCCGAAAAAAGGATTCGAAGAAAGAAGGAAATGGCCGTTGAGATTTGTAAGGATGAAGTATCCAACATTCACAGAAACAATAAGCATTAATTGACAGAGCTTAGTACCAGGTTTACCGCACTTGAGAAAAGTGGTGCAAAAATTAGTTTTCTGTGTGGTGTGCAAATTCGAGAAATGGAAGTGGAGGATTTGAAGGCCAAAGCAGCGGAACTGGCAGAAGATCTTAGCGAGAAAAAACTTGAAAGTTTCAGACAACATGCGCTGGCAATAGACAGAGCCTTGCAAGATTCCACTGCATCATCAATATTAAGTTTAATTTATAAAAATAAATTGGTAGAGGGGTATCCCAACCTTACTACAGCGTCAAAATATATCTTACTATTCTAGTTTCTGTATCGTCTGGAGAAAGAAGTATCAGCAAGCTGAAACTAATTCAATACATGAGGAGCACGACTGCTTAACAAATCTGAGTATAATATCCATAGAGCACAAACGAGCTGCTTCTCTAAACTATGATGATATCAAAAACAGTTTTGCGGCAAAAAAAAAGTTCGAAAAGCGAAATTTTTAATTGATTTTTGTAGGATGAGTAATCTTGTAACATTTTTGTATGTATTAAAATTGTTCTGTTTTCCTTTGATCTTAATTCAGTCAATAAAATAAGTTCACGTTGTGAGATTGTGACATTTATTTAGAAATATGTAACCCAATTAGCGTCAAAAAGTCGATTCTTACGGGAGGGGTGAAAGAAGGGGCGGCAAAGTCTTGCCCCCCTTGGCAAATGTCCTAGATCCGGCCCTGGCTAGCTGAGTACTCAGTTTAGTTAGTTTGGCGGTGCACCAAAAAACATCATGTAACATTTTCCTGTCTGCAGTTGTGTGTTTTCGTCTTTAGTGGTTTGCTATAAAAACATCGCCTATATAAAACTTCCTGGCAGATTAAAATTGTGTGCCGGAACCGGGACTCGAACCTGGGACCTTTGCCTTTCCCGGGCAAGCGCACTACCGACTGTGCTATCCCGACACGACTCACGATGCCGCCTCACAACCCTACTTCCGCCTCTACCTCGCCTCCTACTTTCCAAACTTCACAGAAGTTCTCCTGCGAAACTTGCAAGACTAGCACTCCTGGAAGAAAGGATATGGTGGAGACATGGCTTAGCCACAGCCTAAGGGATGTTTCCAGAATGAAACTTTCACTCTGCAGCGGAGAGTGCGCTGATATGAAACTTCCTGGCAGATTGAAATTGTGTGCCGGAACCGGGACTCGAACCTGGGACCTTTGCCTTTCGCGGGCAAGCGCACTATATACCTTACAAATTTGTTATATGGGATTAGGTTTTCATAGCACCACATTGCAGATGAAACGTGTTTCTTTTTCTCCGCTTGATAAACCTTTTGGTGTTTTCAGTATAATTCTTCCTTGATGAATCGGATTTATCGCTTGTTTGAATTTAATTTTCTTCCCAGTTTTCAATAAAATCAATAAATCAGAGGCGTTGTTATAATTGTTTGTAATAAATGCATACGACGCTTATAAGTCAGAGAGCTTGCAGCATTTATCACACAATCGGCATGCAGCTTAGCACCACCTCTTTTGGAGTCATATTCGATTTCAATATTACAGGTTTCGCAGGGGGTCTGATTTCAGCCTCAGCGCACGTGCGTTTACAGGCGTCCGCCTAGAGCGTTAGCGGCCCGCACTGGTGAGCGATTCCTGCAGTTAGGATCGTTATCAACCAGGCTTACGTGTCAGCTGCTAAGTTTGATTTGCAATCCGATTTAACACGTTGGCTGCCCGGCTCTGTCGCGCCTCTGACGTCATCCTGCAGTCAACGTGTTGAAATGCCCAACTTGCACTTTCTCAGAAGAATGTCGTAGCTTGTGGTGCCAGCACTGTAGGATGTAGGTGTTGCTTGTCATCCTCGCTCGCCTCTCTCCCCACGGCTGCCATGATGAGAGGCGGGGGGCTCGCTTTCTCCGCCTCCACCTCCTGCTAACCCCTTAGACCTCTGCCATCTATCAGTTTACATTATGTATTTTGTGACGATACTGCTGGACTATCATCTCAATGTTATTGTACGATACCGTCTGCGTCGGACCCGGAATCGTGTGGTGTAATCTATATCTATATATGAAAGGCTTGTGTGTGTACGTGCTGACAGACTTTTCTCCATGACCACATACTGCCACCCACTCGTGGTTGTGGTGGTAGATAGCCCTTGGTCTAGTCATGTTAGTAAGGGAGTTTGGTCGCGGTGCGTGGCAGTGGGTGAGTGTGACGAGCAAAAATTCGCAAAATATGCAATAAATACTCTTAGGAAAAGCTATATACTCTGTGACTTACGAACTTTACGGTACGAGTCAAAATCTGTTTACTCTTTCAATCGTCAGACAATGCGGTCCTTTCAGACTTTAATAACGGCGAGGAATATCAAATACTCAATTTTTTAAATAGATCACATGTTTCCGTCAACCACACATTACCGACTATGAACAGAGACACAAAACAAAGATAAAAATCCAGTTAGAGTCAAAGATAACAATACTCGTGGAACATTGATCACTGTCGTGGAAGCGTGGTGGAAACATAGACTTACTAAATAACACAGACATACACTACGTTTACATGCAACACATCTTCCTGTAGACGAAAACCGATTTTCGTAAACCGTTTTTCGCTGTCGTGTTTACATGGCATAGCCTGAATCGCATTTCCTAGCTCACTTAACATGGCGGCTGGAAAACAGCTGATTCAGTTCCTTATTTAGTCTGCACAATCGCTATTTTTCTTTATTTAGATACACAGATTTATATTCACTCTAATATTTATACTTTTATTTCACATTAGAAAATATCACTCTTTCCATATGTGCCAAAAATTCGTAACAAGAAAACACAATCTGACAAGCTAAGCACACTTCAAAAACGGTTGCGTTTACATGGGCACGAAAATCGATTGTGGAACTGGAAAACCGCTTTAGGGAAGCGGATTTCCAGAATCGATTTTGGAGTGTTTACATGACCAACCAAAAGCGGAATTGGGAAATCGGTTTACGAAATCCGGTTTTGGAAGCCCATGTAAACGGGGTGATACATTAGTGAATGTCTCTTAGGCCATAGGTATTGATATGCCTGTGCCAGTAAGCTCACTGGTCTGTGCTAATCAGTGATCTCTGATACATATAGCCTCGACACTCTCTGCTGTGAAAGGTGTTATCGTTTGACAGCTGGGTCAAGAAAAACTATGCGACGTAGTCCTACTCATATACCGGCGGCGTCCTGTGATAATGTTGGCAACGGATGTTGAATAACGAGAATCATGTGGCATCGTCATGAGCCAATCGCGTGACACGCAAATATTTTGTCGTGAAATCAAGCATACAGCAGGAACAGCAGTATTTATCTACACACTATGTTGTTCGGTCATCTTTGCAACGATTTTATATCGTGTTATTGATGTTGCCAACATAAAAACAAGAGGCCGCCAGGATAGAAAGTAAAATTTTACCGAATCAGATACATCAGTTGTTGTCACATCTCACTATGACCAGAACTTTCACGCGAAACTGTTTTGTATAGAGTCTCATGATTCACACAGTCTTACAATTCATTCCAAATTCCTATTCAAGGACATATTTGTGAAAACTGTTAAAAATCAATATTCGCACTTATCCAATATCGTTTTCAGACATGTAATTTGCCAACCGCTTTCGGCGCTGCTGTTGCAATGTGTAACAAAATTGAGAATAACGATGCATAATATCAAATATATAAGTTTTTAACTTCTCGGCGCGTTTTCCTCAATCACACTTTACCGACGATCAACAGAGACAAAGATGAAAATACAGATAGGCTAACAAATGAATAATAGAGCGCTACACTACAGTCACAGTCATACTTCTATTAGTTGGTGTGGGTGATTTAATTATTACTATTTCTCATCTGAACGATAGAAGTGTTTTCAGAAGTTTACTTGAAACAGAGAATTACACACCGCAACGTTAACTTTATGAACACAACCTAACATTGAATTTACATCGTTCCGGAGTACGGAGTTAATTTCACGTTTTGTATGAAAAACGTTATGAACATTCATTGTTTTTGACAATAACTTCTACTTAAATTTGACATCTTAGCTAGGAGAACTGAGTTCATTGACAGAACGATCCAACAAGGATTCTGTTTTTGCTGACCTAGGTCCGAAACCGTAAAAATCATGATCTACACAGGCCCTTCTGTAACAATCGTTGCGAAGCACGGGCACATAAGCTAGTAGTGATATATTTTGCGTGTGAAGTTACAAACGGAATAACCAGTATAGGAATCAGTGTAGGACAGTGTCTCGGTGATACCGTGACAGTGCCGGCGCAAGGCACGTGCGAAACGTGCGGCCGCACGGGGCGGCTCTTTCCGAGGGGCGGCAAATCTGCCGCCCCCGCCCTAATTTTTTTCTTTTTGGAGAAACTCAACAAGATACTATTCGAAACTAAAACTCGGAGGGAGCGATTTCAGAAACTGGCATGGCGCCTCGACTACCTGCCGGCCGCCCCTGTTGAACAAGGGGAGGGAGGGGAGACTAATTTCTTCCTCGCCACTGTGGCAGCACCGTCGCGTTTACGCCGGAGGAACAGAGAAGGGGAAGCAGTCTGGCGTACACGCCAGTATTCTTATGAGTGGAGCGCGCTGCCAGCCTGTTACGCGCCGTGCGTTTACTCACATCTAATTTTGCAGAAGACGAAATCTAAAGTGGAAATTCGAATGCAATGTTCGATTCTGCAGTTACATTTTAAGCCTGAAGCAATTTTGCTAAGCCTTTCAATCGCAGTTTCCGAGTGTTTTATTCTTCCCATATTATAGAGAAGAAAAAAAAAAAAAGGTTGAACATAACTACAGTCAAACATGTCCAACCCTTACAATGGCTAGAAATATTCTGAATGAGTAAATACGCTGCAGTAATTACAAGGGATAAAGACTGGCAGTAAGCCTGGCATGAGTTGGGTTTCGACGTATTTTTCGAAATTTTTGCTATCCGTTTCTGACTGATAGTCGGACGTTTTGGTTTTTGAGCCATGAAACACCTGTCTCCGCCTGCATGAACAACAATTGAACTCTAACCGGCACTTTTGTTTGACAATACTACTCGCACACTATCACTTTGCCAACATTTATTTACTGTATAATGCATATAAATCCGTGTTTCATCTCAATAAACTACTGGTCGCTTTGATTCTGATGAAAACCTGACAAAGTTGTTTAGCAACAATGCCCTCTCGTCCGCACAAAACAAAACGTTAATTTTGACACCTTTTAAAAGGAAAATCCATAGACAGAACATTGCTTCTAAGAGTTTCCTTGCTAGCTTCGAAGCTCATTTCTGTTTGACAAAACTTGTGCAGTTTTTAAAAAGTTCATATTTCTTTCTATTGTCCGTAATGCCATAGAAATAGCTGCATGATAACACATTTATCCATATCATCGGTCATATATTTATTGTGAGCTTTTTGCTTCTTCTTCTTGGACGCTAGTTTAACCGTAGTCTCGCTGTACCTCGTCACGTGTCCTATTTCCTGGCACTGCCGCGTCACCACTTCACCTTTTCAGGCAATAGGTATTGCTGCATTCTCTACAACGAAAACTACAGAATTTGTTTTGGTAGTTGGCCGAGGGAGTTAAGATTGGTCAGAAGCACTTTCATTATGTTTCGTAAGAACAGATAATTAGTGCGTCCGAATTTCTTGCAACTTGGGGTGTAATGGGTAGTGCATTTCATATAATGCACGTTACTCATAAGTTAGAATTTTTCTCCTTCAAGACTGCAGAATAGGAAAATTTACTTATTACTTCAAAAACTCAGTGGCCAAAACTAGGTAGATCAGAAAAGTAAAAACAAAAATTGCGATTGATTGCTGACATTTCCTACACGTTTGTTTAAATAAAATCCAACAAACGTTTTGTTAAAAAAAAAATTTACGGGGCGGGGGGGGGGGGGGGGGGGGGAATTTAGCAGCTCGCACGGGGCGGCATTTGGACTTGCGCCGGCCCTGTACTGTGATCAAAAGAAGTGATAGATTTCATTAATTAAGAGATTTGTATAAGACGTTTCCAGACAGTTCTATAAACAATACTTCTGTCATCGTACATTATTTCAATAAATAGACGAAGTGTACAAACTTTTGTAAAACATAAAGACATTAAAATAAATAGCATTGTATATATGTTAGGCTCATAAACAAGTTGTATTGACCAGCTAATTGTGTTAATTAATGTAATAGCCGAAATTCCTATATTGTATTTCTTTTTATATATTGATTGACGTGAGATTTTGAACCTATTTACAGAATGGCCGAGATATGTGATAGTTCAGTATATGTTAGGAACATGTATGATGTACTCGTTAACTAATTAATTGACATTTAACTTTTGGTTTGTTGTCAAACAAAAAGTAGGAGACGAGGTACTGGCGGAAGTAAAGTTATGAGGTGGCATCGTGAGTCGTGTCGGGATAGCACAGTCGGTAGTGCGCTTGCCCGCGAAAGGCAAAGGTCCCAGGTTCGAGTCCCGGTTTCGGCACACAATTTTAATCTGCCAGGAAGTTTCATATCGGCACACACTCCGCTGCAGAGTGAAGTTTCATTCTGGAAACATCCCTTACGCTGTGGCTAAGCCATGTCTCCACCATATCCTTTCTTCCAGGAGTGCTAGTCTTGCGTGTTTGCAGGAGAACTTCTGTGAAGTTTGGAAAGTAGGAGACGAGGTACTGGTGGAAGTAAAGTTGTGAGGCGGCATCGTGAGTCGTGTCGGGATAGCACAGTCGGTAGTGCGCTTGCCCACGAAAGGCAAAGGTCCCAGGTTCGAGTCCCGGTTCCGGCACACAATTTTAATCTGCCAGGAAGTTTCATATCAGCGCACACTCCGCTGCAGAGTGAAGTTTCATTCTAAAACGTAGCGTGATTAAGTCTTAAAACGTTATGTGCCTTGTAAAATTATTGTATGTATAGTTTTCAATTTATATTGTGATTATTTTTGTGTACAAGAAATGTTTTCTTTGTGTGTTTCTTCATTGTAAATTAGTATACTCAATTGTTATGAACAATGCATTATGTAAGGTCATTATTGCCGATGTTATATATTTGCCTCACCGCCTTGTGTGAAGGAGTTCGAGTTCTGGCTTTCGCAAAGTGCTTTGGAATCTATGTCAGTCTGTGTTGTTGTACGCAATTTTGAATTTGTAATGTTTTGGTGGAGAAGCAGTTTGGTTTCAAATTAAAGAAGAAGTGAAAAATTGTACCTATGAGTATTTATTTCTACCACGACGCCCCAGGTCAATAATTTTGCAGCGAGCAGAACCCCCATACATCGCAATGTTGAAAAGCTAAGTATCTTGTTTGGAAGTGGTATAAGTTCCTAATAAAAAAAAGTACCGTAAAACGGGGTTACTTTGCACATTAAGTGGTATCTTTGCACCAGTTCTGAGAAAAGATACAAACCCTAACGCTAAAGACACTATCTATTTTGTAGAATTTTGTTTCTACACAGTAGTTGGCGCCCTTGGCAATGTAATAGGCAGCAATTTCTTTGCCCTCCGCCATCTTAGATGCTTTTGTAAAACAGTTACATGCTGCATTTTTGCTCGAATTTTTTTTATGAAGACAGTAGTGCTTTCCTACAAGAAAATACCTTCATATATGAAGGGGTGAAAATCACAACGGTATAAGTAGCATACAGGTTATTCTGAGAAAAACGACCTTAAACATTTCAATGTTTATTTAAAGTCACAGGTTATACAAAATGAAATGAAACTTTTATACAATATTTTGCACTTGAGGTATATATATTTGGTAATATCTGAAGTTTCTGAGTGCAAGGCATCATTGTGTAAAATATTCATAAAGTTTACTTGTACCAATATGCTTTCAAAACGTCTTGATAAAATGTCACTTGTACCACTATATTTTTAAAGAATGAACACTTTTTGCTTACTCGCTTTCATTCACTGCACCACTGCCACAGTCATCAGGGTAAGATTCTTCATCACTTGGCTGTGCAGTGTTATGAGGAGAGTGTGAAAGATGTTGCTGACCCTGCCTCCGCTTTGATTAAATTTTCTAAACGGTCACAAGTATTGCATGTGTTACATCTTAGCTTATAAAATGATTGATTAAATTCTGAATTGAACACTCTACAGTAAATACACTCCTTCACTAGCAAAATGTTTTCTTCTTCTCATTTCTCAATATACAGCTTATACATTTTTGAGATAGATAATTCTGGCGACAGGTGCTTCTCTTGGGGATTCTCTTTACGAGAATAGTGACTAGTGTAATGAGGAAAGCTTTGTATGTGGTTCCTTACGGTAACAAGGCGATCTTCTGGTATTTTATTTCCAGGAGCATGTTTACCACGTTTATCAATAGGAGACAGACCTTCCACACTTGGTTCGTTTAATACAGCTGTGGTAAATCGGCGATTGCTTAGTATCTTAAGGAATAACTCCTTACAAACTCATTTGCCACCCAGTAAAATTGCAGTACTTCGTTTTTTTACATTTGTTACAATTTCGTTTTGGACGTCTTGGTTTAGTAGTTGAAACACATCTTACTTTGAAGGATGTTTGTTTTTGCCAGTAACCAGTTTTCCAATACTCTTCGTGGATAATTCTTCCTCTTTTTTCTGTAAAAGTCTTGCATTCTTATCGGCAGATATGTTGAAATGGCTGGATGATTCTTGTAGGGGTAATTTTTCCTGTTGTAGATGTGTATTCTTGTCCCACGTTTCTTCGGCGTTTTCTTTTATTCGTTTGCCATGACTCCAAACACTTTTTTTTCTTTTTCTTTCTTGAAACAATGTTTTCTTGAGTTTCTTCATGAGATGCTCTCAAGCAAAACGCTTCAACGGTATTTAGGATTTTTTCATTGTTAGGTTTTTTGTTATGATCTTCGTTTTCATCTGAAGATGATGCATCTGAATAGAAAAGGAAATATACCACTTAGGCACAGATATAAAGCAAAGATTCTTATAAAATCCCTAAAAAATTGTCTTTCTCATGAATGTAATTGTCTCAAGTGAATGCTAACGTACCTCAAAGATGTCAAGCATTTGAGTGGCATACCAGTACAAGTGAAAATATTTTCATGACTTTTTTTTCTTAAGGAATGTAATTTTTATTGACAATAAGGAGACGTTATTAT
Organism: Locusta migratoria; assembly: GCA_026315105.1. NCBI lineage: Eukaryota > Metazoa > Arthropoda > Insecta > Orthoptera > Acrididae > Locusta > Locusta migratoria. The sequence continues at coordinate 397,952,545 of CM048744.1, read as the reverse complement.
GCTAGTTTTAAGTGTGCTTTTGTACTAAAAAATGGTTTAAGAAGTTTTTCTCAGCCACAACATTCATTAAAAATTTGAAAACCTAACTTTACGTAAGCACTCAAATGTTGCACAGAATGCCTCAACTTTAGTTACCTTGAACAGGTACATAGTCTTGATCTGCGGCTGAATCATCATTTGATAAATCTTCGTCAGTCGATTTTGAGAAATAATGAATACTTTCAAAGGTAGAACTACTCATTTTTGATCGAGATTTCGTCAGTAATTGAGCAGCTAAATCGCTAATCTTTGGACTGTCCGCCATGTTGTTGCTTGTACCGTCCTGACACTGCATATCGATTGTGATTCGATAAATGTAAATATACTACATACCGCTAAAGGGCAGTCGTTAACAGTAGGTACCTGGATCTTTGTGCCACTTACAAGTATCCCTTGTTTCTAGGTCGAATGTACACTTACCTCAATTTTGTAAAAAATGTCACTTATACCGTTATGGTTTTCAGCCCTTCATATGATAGTAACATTCATTAATATGTAGAAAACAGTTGTCTTTTAAATCACACCTATAAACTAGTTACCAGTGCATTATGTACTAGTATATTTGTGGAAGTAACCTTGGAGGGCGGGTTTTTTTAAGAACTTAAATGGCTTTCGCCATATTTGCACGATGTATAAAAAGTAACACTCTGTTAGCAGAATGCGGATGATCAGCTAAAATATCAGACATTTCAAATGGTAAACATAGATCATGACGAAAATGATTAAAAACGGACACTGAAAGGGGGTACACAGTAAATGGTTCATCACAGTGCTCACATAAGGGATCAGGGTCACCGCAAAGTAAATACTGGTGGCTAAAACGGCAGTGGCCAATACAAAGCCGGGCTAGAACAATCTCCTCTCGACGAGAGGGTCGAGAAGACATTGACCAAAGATCTGGCACAGGTTTAATGGCCCGCAATTTGTTGCCTGACAGTGAACCTTGGAGGTTATTTTCTTGGCAAATGGGGTAAACTTTGCACCGTTCAGTAGGTGATGCAAAGTGACGCCACATTATTTCGTTTTCTTGGTTTTACATATAAATTAGCACAAAATTTTTCATAAACTGAATTTGAATAACAGATTATTTTTTTTTATTATTATTTATTTTTATGTTGGAACATGAAGATAAGCAGATAACATGCCAGCACATCTGGAAGAATGTCTGGAGTCCATAAGAAATTGACATTTCCCCCACACAAAGCTGCAGAACTTTATAAAATTCCCAGGAAGACTATAAAAAAAATTAATTGAAATTACATCATGTTAGGAAGCCAGGCAGGCCAGTGTTCTCGAGAGTGGGAGAGGAATCTTTTTCCATATATCCATGCAATGAGTGACTTTGGTTTCCCATTGACTTTAAAGGATCTCAGCTGAATAATAACCAGTTACTTGAACAAAATTGATATGACAGGTAAAGTTTTTTTACAAATAATACTTCTGTGTCAACTGGATGAAATCCTTCATATCACGTTACCCCATATCGAAAGAACTGTTTGCATCAAATATTAAGCGTACCAAAGCTGTAGAAGATGAAGGTACAGTGAGAGCCTATATGGAAAATTTGAAGGCTGTGGAGAAAGATGTACCACCTGAGAACATTTGGAACCTGGATGAGACTAACTTAACTGATGATCCGGGAGAGATCAAAGTCATATGTCGTCGTGGAACCAAATACCCAGGAAAAAATCTGCAGTTTTTCTAATTCCAGCACTTCAGTAATGATGTGTGGAAGTGCAGCTGGGGAAGTACTGCCCCCATTTGTCGTGTATAGAGCTACTCAACTACAGAATACCTGGGTGGAAGCAGGACCAAAGCAGTGTCACTACCAAACCTCTAAATCAGGTTGGTTTGCTACATGTGCTTTTAGTGACTGGTTTGAAACTCTCATGTCACCAAGACTGAAAAAAACCTAGAAGTAAAAAAGGTTCGCACTGCTGACAATTAGTCTACACATTTGAACTTTAACATTTTTCAAAAGTGTGGATATGAAAATATTGCATCTGTATGCCAACCCTTACTGGACAGAATTTTCAATAAACAAAATGACCCACCAGCTATATCCTAAACTTTCATGGAAGTGTACAAGGGCTGCATTTGCAGTAACTACAAAGGTTCCAAGGAAAAGGAAGATCAACCTACCTGCAAGAAAGAGTGTCACATGAAAAAGTGGTACTGCCTAGAACCAGCAGCATTAGGAAACCTTGAAAAAGTCTAATCCTGGATGTTCCTGAAGCTGCTTCTGATTAGAAAACTAATGATTGTTGAATGAAGTTCTGACGAAGACTTGGAATCGCTCAGCCAGAAATATATATGTGGAATTTAAACACATGCTAAGCAGATTGATGAATTTGTTGTAATACAGTATGACAACACACTATCCACGAATAATTTAGGATTTTAATTAAGAAGGGGCAACAGTGAGTACTATGATACCATCTCACAACAACTGGAAGTGGCTCACAAAGATGTACTATTTTATAAAGGGGAGGACATAGTTTAGGGGTGGGGGGGAGTGGTTATCCCCCAATAAAAAAAAAAATTAACCAAGAGGTATTTTTTTTCTGTCCCACAGTTGGGTGAAAGTGTTTGTATATAAAGAAGTATGAATATTACCATGTGAATATTACATTTTCACACATGAAGATCAAATTATTACATTTTATGTGAAAAATATTTCAAAATGATTTTTTATATTTCTTAAAATGATTTTTTATATTTCTTAAAATGATTTTTTATATTTCTTAAAATGTTCCATGTAAAAAAATCTTCATTTTTTCTCTCAGTTATTTAAAAAATTTGATTTGTTTGTTTCCCGTGGTGCTCCATAGTACAATAATGAACTTATAAATGGGTAACTTTTCCCCCAGATATTATTCTTCATTACAATAATATATATTTAGTGGTTCAAAGTTACCCTCCTGTATCAGAAACTTCACACCAGTTCTCAAAAATCATAAAAATCAACAGTATATCTCTAGTGTCTTCTTACTGTATTAGACTGTTATATATGATTTTATAATTCATTTCCCAAAGCCATTTTATTAAACTACTATGCCTTGCATGATTCCGTTTCAAAAAGTGGGATAAAGTAACCTCATTTTACGGTACAAGTAATGAAACCTCATGAATCTGTCACAAACAGTTCAAGTTCAGAGTATAACAGTCAGTTGACAATTGCAACGAGTACAAGAGTTCTGCTTTGAAAATATCAGTGTTTATTATAATGCAACTACAGGGTTTAAACATGCTGTGAAAGTGATGGATTTATGGATTTTTATCTTGTGTAGTAACGACTGCTTTCATAAAGACTAGTACACATTCATCTGGTGTTTATTACAGATATAAAGTCCACATAGTTGTACAATTGTTGTCAAAGGGTTTGGTGGCAGAAATTTGAGCACACAGATGAAGAGTGACAAAATACTGCAATTAAAAATGCTCTTGGGTAGCTACTACAAACTCAATGCTTAAATAAAAGCATTGTTAATAACTTTCATTGTTGCCATATTCAAACAAGTAAATATTTGTTGCAAAGAACACAGACATTTAAGAAGTTAAAAAAAATCTGGCTGTTGTTACAGCTTCCCCAATTTTGCACTGATTACATGTCAACCTTGCTAGATCGAGTATTGTCAACAATAAATGAAAATAATTTTAAAGAAGGTGCAGGTACTCAAAACTGTTTATTTTATTATTCAATAGACACCACCACAATGAACCACAGACAGTGCTGAGGTGAGGCAGCTTGCGTGCCTCAGAAATACAGATAGCCCTACCGTAGGTGCAATCACAGTGGAGGGGTATCTGTGGAGAGGCAAGACAAACAGGTGGTTTCTGAAAAGGGGCAGCAGCCTTTTCAGTAGTTGCAGGGGCAATGTCTGGATGATTGACTGATCTGGCCTTGCAACATCAGCTACTGTAATGTGGATCTGCCATTCAGTTACTGTGAACAGCTGAGAGGAAAACTACAGCCATTACTTTTGCCTAGGACATGCAGCTCTACTCTGAATATATGATGGCATCCTCTCGGGTAAAATATTCCAGAGGTAAAATAGTTCCCCATTTGGATCTCTGGGTGGGGACTACTCAAGTGGAGGTCGTTACCAGGAAATACAATACTGGCATTTCACAGATCGGTGTATGGAATGTTAAATCCCATAATCAGGCTGAGAGGTAAGAAAATTTAAAAAGGGAAATGGATAGGTTTAAGTTAGATATAGTAGGGATTAGCGAAGTTCAGTGAATATAGGAACAGAATTTCTGGTCAGGCGAGTACAGGATTGTAAACACAAAATCGGTTGGGGGTATCACAGGAGTAGGTCTAATAATGAATAAGAAAAAAAGGAATGCAGGTAAACTACTATGAGCAGCACAGTGAACACATTATTGTAGTCAAGATAGATAAGAAGCCAACACTGACCACAGTAGTACAAGTTTATATGCCCACTAGCTCTGCCAATGAGATCAAAGAAATGTGTGAAGAGGTAAACTATTCAGACAGTTAAGGGAGAAGAGAACTTAATTGTGATGGGGGACTGGAATTTGGTAGTAGGAAAAGGAAGGGAAGGAAAAGTAGTAGGTGAATATGGAGTGGGGAAAAAGAAATGAAAGAGGAAGCTGTGTAGTATAATTTTGTATGAAACATAATTTAATCATAAACACTTGGTCCAAGAATCATGAAAGAAGGTGGAAAAGATCAGGAGATGATGATGTTACTGCTGTTGTTTGTGTGTTGGAGGGGTGCTCAACAGTGACTTATCAGTGCCCAGACAGAAATCACACGAGTGAATATGAGTAAAAAACAAATGATTAACGAGACCTGAGGAAAATTTGGAACTGTCTAAAAAGTGCCTCCATTTCCTTTGAGATCTCCACTTAAGAATGTGTATATTTAAAACTTTTTTTACTTGTGCAGTCACACGGGCATGCATGCTGAATCTAAAACTTTTCAGTAAAACTGAGGACATTAACGGACATTTAAACTTGTAATAATAAAAAGATGGAAGAGCCAATCAACCTGATTATACCTTAAATTGTTGCCCTTAAATTTTAGGATTCACAAAATTTTAAAAGACAGACCACATTCGTTTGAGCAACCTTTAAAATAGAAGGCACATCACTCGGCAAAGGAGCTGCCGCCCATTGATCTGAATATAAGACATTTAACTAAAATGTGATGCACAGTTAATGGTGCATCACAAGCACCACGACAAGGAGGATCCTCCCATTGGAGCAAGAAGCAACGAGTCATGGGACAGTGACCTATACGAAGACGAGTGAGGACTTCATTCCGCCTGTGCAGTTGGAAGGAGATGCGCCACAGCCATGTGGTGGACTTCACGACTCACAACTTATTGTTCATTATAGCTCGACACTCATCCTCCCATTGACACATGACTGTTCCTCAACAACAAGGCCAGAGCATGCAAATGAATAGGAGACTGAGCTATTGTCCTCACACAACACGCCTCTTTTGCTGCGACATCTGCCCTTTCATTCCCTCATAACATGGGACACAGACAGCACCTTCTCTAGATTTTGTAGGTGGGAAACTGCATCCTGGATGTTCTGGACTACTTTATCTGGTGGGTACAGGATTTTAACAGATTGAAGGGCACTCAGTGAATCTGAGCAAATGAGGAATTTAACACTTGCTACAGATCACATCTGCTGATCTGCCCACAGAATGGCATAAAGTTCCACATCTAAGACAGTAAAATCTGGTGATAGGTGGATATTGGTGACCCGATCAGGGAAAACAACAAAACAACCAACAGTCCCCTTGGTTTGGATCCACCCATGAATACAGCTACAGTCTTAGTTCTCAGATAAAAGTGTATAAAATATTGAGATAAAAACACTAGCAGGAGTGTAGCTTCTATTGTACTGCACTAACTCCAAAATTACTTTGGGCCTCTGCAGTATCCAGGGTGGCGGGCAGTTAAAACCCTGGGTTTGGAGCCGTACCTGAGCTACACCAAGTGACTCCAGCACCTGCTGCACACAGATCCCAAACGGGCTTGTTGCTTGTGGACGATTGGAAAAGAGGTGCATCATATCAGGGTGAGCAACAATTCAATAAGCTGGGGATGCCGGATGGTGAGTGGTGGTTTGCCCGCCTCAGCACAATGACTGGGGATGATCCTGTAAGCACCAGTGACCAGCCTAAACCCCTCATGCTGAACAGCATCAGTGACGGTCTTGCTGATTAATGAACTGTGCAACCTAAACCACAATTGTATGAAAGCCCTATAAAACTCTAGCAGACATGCCCTATCTGCTCCCCACAATCTGTGGCTAAGGCATCTTAAGATGTTCAATACCTTCTGGGTCCTGGTTTTCGGATTCCTCAGTTTTGGTAGCCACAGAGGTTTGGAGTCGATAATGAGGCCAAGGAACCTCCCTGATTCTTTACACACACACTTAGCAGCAGAAAAACTGGAAACCTGTCTGCAGACCACTCCACACTGTCAGTTGCAATTGAAAAGTTACAGTAGCAGTACTGGAGGAGGAAAAGAAAACTGCAAAATCAGCCACGAATAAGGAGCATTGTACAGGACTCTGCTCACAAAGAGGGTAACACTTAAAACACTGTCCTGAGGGACACCATTTTCCTGCTCAAAACAGTCTGACAAAATGCCATCAACTCAGTACCTAAAATTGTGCTTACACAGGAAGGACTGTAGAAAAAAGGAGAGGTAGCCACAGAAGCCCCATTGACGGAGCTGCTCTAGAATAAGGTGTTACCAAGTAGCGTCGTAGGCCTTACTGATGTCTAAGAAGATCACGATACAGTGCTGTTTACGTAGGAAAGCCTGTTGGATAGCAGACACTAATAGGGTCAGGTTGTTGACACTGGAGCATTATCTCCTGAAACAATGCTGAGAGTTGCTAAGCAACCACCTGGTCTCTAACATCCAGACCAGGCAGCGATTGACGATCCATTCCAGGGTCTTTTCTACACAGCTTATTAGGGCTACACTCCTGTACCTATTAGGAAGTGTTCGGTCCTAACCTGGTTTCAGAAGCATAATTAAAATCGCTTCCCTCGACGAGTTTGGGAAATGGCCAACATGCTCTATCAAAATTAAAACACGCAAGGAAGATTTCCTTTGATTCTTCAGACAGATGCCAAAGCATGTTGTACTGTATACTGTCATGGCCAGGTGCAGTGTCACGAGAAAGGGCATTTGTAAGTCTCAGTGTTGTTGGACCTAAAGTCCAACTTGCCCCTCTCCATGGTTGAACGATATCACTGGAACGCTAGACTCTAGCTATCCATGGCAGTAGTATTTGCAAAATGGTCTGCCATTGTCTGGGAGATGGCTCCAGTTGTTTTGAGACATCCCTGGTTCAGCACAGCTGTGATAGGTAAACGACTGAGTTTAACCAGAAATCTGATGGCTTTCCATAGTTTTGTGGAACAAGTGGAGCAGTTGACAGGGGTCAGGAATTTTTTTTTTTTTTTTTTTTGTTTTGTTTTAGGGCGCACAACTCCTATGGTCATTAGCGCCCAGTCAAAAACAGATTCGCTATGGCCTCAAAAAATTAGGGACTGTCCGAACATCCAGAAGAGGCTAAAAACGAAAGATAAAAGACAAGTAAAAGGGTTAAATATTCTTGGATAAGTTGGCCAAGTTGATAAAACGCAAAACTCTAGCAACTGCTCGTGTGTCATCAGCTAAAATTTCCTCCAGAGTAGACGGAAAGTGAAGGGCTACACGGAGATGATTAAAAAGTATGCAAGACAGTAAAACATGTCGCACGGTCAGCAGTTCACCGCAGGGGCACAGCAGTGCAGGGTCGGCGGACAGCAAGTGACGGTGGCTGAAACGGCAGTGACCGATCCGCAACCGGGCCAGGATGACCTCCTCTCGCCGAGAGGGGCATGAGGTGGTCCTCCAAGCGGTCGGGATCGGTTTTACAGTTCGCAATTTGTTGTTGGACATTGAAAACCATGCACTGTGCCATTGCGACACGATACTCCGGCGGAGAGCCCGTTGAACATCGTCAGATGGGACGCAAAAGGTAGCCACGCGAGGTAAAAGAGCTGCGGGGCCGCTATTTCGGCCGTCTCATTCCCGGGCACACCTACGTGGCCAGGGACCCACAGGAAAGAAACGTGACAGCTGTCATCTGCTAGCAACTGGAGGGAGCGTTGGATCCGATACACGAGAGGATGGTACGACAAAGGGTCCTTAAGACTCTGCAGGGCACTAAGGGAGTCCGAACAGATGGCATAGAAAGGTTGGCGGTGGCGGCAGGTGTACAAAACGGCCTGGTGGAGGGCAAAAAGCTCAGCCATGAAGTTAGAGCACCGGTCAGGGAGCTTGTATTGGAAACGGTTGTCCTCGACGACGAAGGCAGATCCGACACCGGCAGTGCTCTTGGAACCATCAGTGTAAATAAATATGGCGCTATCGAACCGCGAACGGAGTTCGACAAGCCTCGAGCGGTATACCAAATCCGGAGTGCTCTCCTTGGGGAGCGAACTAAGTTCGAGGTGAGTGTGAACCGGGGCCTTATGCCACGGTGGCAATGGGCTTTCGCTCAACCGAAAGGTGGAAGGAAGGGTAAAATTGAGCCGCTGTAGTAGGCGGCGAAACCGAACTCCAGGTGGAAGCAAGGCAATCACAGACAACTGATATTGGCGATCGAGTGAGTCGTCAAAAAATAATCGGTAAGATGGATGGTTGGGCATCGACCACAGGCGGCATGCGTACCGGGACAAAAGTATGTCACGCAGAGTGGTCAAGGGTAATACAGCAGCCTCGGCATACAGACTTTCAACAGGGCTGGTATAAAATGCACCGGTCGCCAGACGTAATCCCCGATGGTGGATAGAGTTGAGACGGCGGAGAATCGACGGCCGTGCAGAAGAGTATACAAGGCTTCCGTAGTCGAGCTTCGAGTGAACAATGGCCTGGTAAAGGTGAAGCAGGACGGTACGGTCCGCTCCCCATGACGTGCCACTGAGGACACGAAGGACGTTAAGGGATCGGGCACAACGGGCAGCCAGGTAGGACACGTGCGTGGACCAGCAAAGTTTACGATCCAACATGAGTCCCAAGAATTTCGTAGTCTCCACGAAAGGGAGAGCAACAGGGCCGAGATGTAGAGAGGGTGGAAGAAATTCCTTGTATCGCCAGAAGTTTATATACACAGTTTTCTCAGTGGAGAATCGGAAGCCGTTTGCGATGCTCCAGGAATATAGACGGTCAAGACAGCGTTGAAGAGAACGCTCCAAGAGGCACGTCCGCTGGGCGCTACAATAAATTGCGAAATCGTCAACAAAAAGAGATCCGGAGACGTCGGCTGAAAGGCAATCCACGATCGGATTGATTGCAATGGCAAAGAGCGCCACACTCAAGACGGAGCCCTGTGGTACCCCATTCTTCTGGCAATAGGTATCTGACAAAACAGAACCCACCCGTACCCGGAACTTGCGATCCACCAAAAACTCTTGAATGAAAAGAGGAAGGCGGCCCCGAAGGCCCCATCTGTGCAATGTGCGGAGAATGCCCGCTCTCCAAGTCGAAGAACACTGCTACTGTTTGACGCTTCCTTAGAAAGTTGTTCATAATGAAGGTCGACAACGTAACGAGGTGATCAGCAGCAGAGTGGTGTCGACGAAAACCGCATTGGATATTAGTCAGGAGGCGGCGAGATTCGAGGAGCCAGACCAACCGAGCGTTAACCATGCGTTCCATCACCTTACAGACACAGCTCGTCAGAGAAATAGGACGATAGCTGGAAGGAAGATGTTTGTCCTTCCCTGGATTGGGGATGGGGACAACAGTGGCTTCACGCCAACTTGTGGGAACATGACCTTCAGTCCATATGCGATTGTAGGTACTGAGAAGAAAGCACTTGCCCGCAGGAGAGAGGTTCTTCAGCATTTCAATGTGAATGGAATCGGGCCCGGGAGCAGAAGATCGGGACAGGGCGAGAGCACGGTCTAGCTCCTGCATGGTGAAGGCGACGTTATAATTTTCACGATTAGAAGAGTGGAAAGAAGGCGGCCGGGCCTCCTCTACCTGTTTGCGAGGGAGAAAGGCAGGGTGGTAATGGGCAGAGCTCGAAACCTCCGCTAAGAAACGGCCCAATGCATTGGAAACGTCAGAGGGGTCCACGAGGACTGCGTTCTCCACGGTCAGGCCAGGAATCAGGGAGTGGACCTTTATGCCGGATAGACGGCGTAGGCCACGCCAAACAAACGTGGAGGGAGTAAAACGGTTAAAAGAACTAGTAAAAGCAGTCCAGCAAGCTTTCTTGCTGTCGTTTATGATACGACGACATTGCGCTCTCATACGTTAATAATGTATGCAATTCTCCAAAGTCGGGTGGCGGCGGAAGGTGCGTAAAGCACGGCGCCGGGCTCTGAGCGCGTCGCGGCAGGCTGAAGTCCACCAAGGGACCTGGACACGACGTGGAGAAGAGGAAGTATGAGGTATGGAACGTTCGGCAGCTGTGAGAATAACCTCTGTGAGGTAGTCGACCTGACTGTCACAGGTGGGAAAATCCCGATCGTGAAAAACAGCCATGGTAGAATAAAGCCCCCAGTCGGCTTTAGAAATGTTCCAACTGGTGGGACGAGGAGATGGGGAATGATGCAGAATGTGGATGATACAGGGGAAATGGTCACTCGAGTACGTGTCAGAAAGTGCATACCACTCAAACCGACCGGCAAGCTGAGGAGTGCATATTGCGAGGTCTATATGGGAGTAAGTGTGTGTTGTGTCAGAAAGGAAGGTCGGTGCACCGGTGTTGATGCAGACAAGATCGAGGTGTTGGAGAAGGTCCACCAAAAGGGAGCCTCTCGGACAAGGTGCCGGAGAGCCCCATAAGGGGTGGTGGGCATTAAAGTCGCCTACCAACACGAAAGGTGAAGGGAGCTGATCAACAAGGTGTAGCACATCTGCCCTAGTAAGGGCAGATGACGATGGCGAATAAATATTACAGAGGGAAAAGGTAAATGTGGATAGGGTGATGCGGACGGCAACTGCCTGTAGGTGAGTATGCAATGAAATGGGATGGTAATAGACATCGTCTCGAAGGAGCATCAGAACCCCTCCATGGGCTGGGATACCTTCCATGGGTGGCAAGTCGAACCGCACAGAGGTGTAGTGTGGAAAGTCTGCACGATCACGCGGACGCAACTTAGTTTCCTGGAGGCAGACGAAAAGCGGTCAGTGCAATCGAAGGAGTAGTTTTAACTCCTCCCGATTAGAACGAATGCCGCGAATATTACATTGAAGGAGCACCATGATAAAAATGAGAGAAGAAATAAGGATAAAAACCAACTAGCGAGCGGGGTCACCTCGACGGCCGCTGAGGACCCGATTTCGAGGGAGCACTGCTATCGCTGTTCAGGGGCAAAGGGTCGTGGTCCATAGGTTCGACCGACGCGCCTGCCACCTCCCTGAGTTGATCAGGAGGGGCAGTTTCCACCGCCGGTAGGGGGCCGAGTGCCCGGCAGACGGAGCCACCCGGTGAAACAGAAGACGGCCGAGGCCGGCAACTGTTGGACGGCGTGACGGATGGGTCACGCCTCGGCAGGGAAGGAGAGGAACTCTTTCTTGTCAGCTCTTCTGGAAGAGTGACGGCGGGAAGAGGCAGTTGACGGTTGGGAAGCCTGAGAACGCAGAAAATCCTCACGGACGGGTTCCTTTTTCAAGGTCCGGGCATCTTGTTTAGGTGCTCGCGGTTTACTAGAGTTTGACGAAGACTGTACCCTAGAAGCAGCAGGAGGAAGCGGGGACGTGGAATGGGCAATCTTCGGGCTGGCGGATCGCACAACTGTGTCAGCGAAAGTGAAGTCACATGTCTGGGTACTGGAATCCTTGGTAGGTCGAGTTGAGGTGAGTACCTTACTGTATGTACCCGCTGGGAGGACAGTGGGCTTTCGACTCGCCAACAACTTACGAGCGGCAGATGTCGATACCTTCTCCGTAACCCGAATTTGCTGGATTACCTTCTCATCCTTGTATACAGGGCAGTCGCGAGGGGAAGCCGCATGGTCACCGTTGCAGTTTAGGCAGTGAGGGGACGGAGGTGGGCAATCCCCCTCATGGGCGTCCCTACCACAAGTGACACACTTTGCTGCATTTGGGCAATGTTCACGGGTATGGTTGTACCTGTGGCACTGAAAACAGCGCGTTGGGTTAGGTACATAAGGGCGGACGGAGATGACTTCATACCCTGCTTTGACCTTCGACGGGAGGTCAACTTTGTCGAACGTCAAAAACACAGTATGAGTCGGTGTCAGCTGGTTATCGACCTTTTTCATCACCCTGTGGACGGCTGTCACATCCTGATCGGACATATACGATTGGATGTCGTCATCAGACAACCCGTCAAGGGATCTCGTAAAAACTACCCCCCGTGACGAGTTGAGTGTGCGGTGCGCTTCTACCTTAACTGGAAAAGTGTGCAACAACGTAGTACATATCAGTTTTTGGGCTTGGAAGGCACTTTCCACTTCCAGCAACAATGTGGCATTGCGCTGACGTGAACAAGTTTTAACAGGGCCAGCAATTGCATCTACACCTCTCTGTATAACGAAAGGATTGACAGAATTGAAATCCTTTCCGTCGGTGCGAGAGACAACCAGAAATTTAGGTACATTAGGCAGAGTCTTTTTAGGCTGAGGCGAGTCTAACTTACGTTTCTGGGTCAACGTCACGAAAGAAGATAAGGAAGTCATCGCGGAAGTGTCCCCCATGATTACCGGCGTCTCCGATGGCGCGCTCCTTCCTAGTGGGGGCCCTCTCCGAGGGCTTACCCGCCTTAGGTGATTGGTCACACCTCCCGAGAACTGACGGAGGGACCAATCGGCACGTTCGGAAGGTACCAGCTCGGGTAATCACCCCTCCCTGGGCCTGGCCTTTACCAGGGGGTACGTACGTGCCTTACTTGTCTACCCGGGGCGGGGAATTACGCGTTACCCCGTCACCTGCTACGCACGATAATGCGTGGGTCGGCCTTCAGACACGCACAGGGAGGAAAGAAGAAGAGGATATGAAATGAAGAGAAAGAAGGAAAGAAGTGTCTCAAACGCCGAGGCGGAGACTAATGAGGAGAAGAAGGCTAGGAGAGTACAAGGAGAGAAAGACAGAAAACGAAGGGTAAGAAAGGAAGGAACGAAGGAAGAAAAACCACAACAAGAACCACCGTATCTCACGAAATATGCCCGTCTCCGGGCGAAGGCATAAACCGGGAGGGAAAGTGAAGCAGCCTGGGGCAGAAGAAAGGCTGCTCCGGCTCGGGGCCCCGTGCGCGCCACACACGTACCCACAAAAGAACTGTGGGCCCCCTGGGGGGAGAGGTCAGGAATGCTTGCCATGACATTCTTACTTTCCTTAATAATGTGTCGAGCCTTGGCTTTTGCAGCTGCAAGGTTGTCAGTTGCTCGAGCACACTTAAACCATCGTAGGGCCACAGAACTGGCTTTAATCGCTATGTGCCACTCATTTGACCATCAAGGGACAGGATGCTTTCCAAGATAGAATAGCAGAAACCTATGTAGACTGTTAAATAAATATAAACAATTAATTTATCTAAAGTCTGTAATGACAGTTATGAACTTTCAACTAAATATGCATTATTAGCAAAACTGGAATGCTGATAAAATTTCTCATCGGCCTGATATAAGACTTTTAGTAAACAAGTTCTATTTAAAGTTATTGTAAAACTAACCAGTTCAGAGAATTCTGTAAATAAGAGTCTGCCATCTTGATTTGGGCCAGTCTATGTTTGGGCATCTAGAGGTAGGATCTGTGGTGCAGTTTAAAAGTTTGACTAAGATTTGCTTGTGAACTTAGAATTTTCATGTCTCATGGGTTAAGATGTGGGACTATTAATGTGAATCTAGTACAAGCTAGTAAATATTTTCATTGAATTACACAGGCACGAACCTTACACAGTCTCTCAGAAGGCTGAATTTTACTGAGGAATACTATGGATGTGTGGCGTCGATAGTCTTATGCCTAAAGAGACATATCTGTGTAACTTATTGCTAGGTTCTTTGTAGCCAACCGACACTTCCTCAGTTGGAGTATGGCCGGCATCTGTACATGTTGTGCTGCCCAATAAATATTGACTTCAGCTTTCGGAGGTGTTTATCATTAGCCGTAACTGGCTGAGAATTACTAAACCCCTCAGATGTGTATTTATCATGATTTTGGAACAGACTAGAAACATTTTTTAAGATGTGAATTTTGGTTATTCATTTTGGTAAGGCTTAGAGAGTCACTCATTTTAGAGGTAACCCTGCCTATGGTGGTTCACTGAACCACGTTCTTATTAACAGTTTTCATGTTTTAGAAATAATTTTGGGCATTGAAGCATGGAGTGTACAGTTGGTCCTAAATCTTAAATGACACTAAACAGGAATTTAGAAATCCAACTGTATCACTTTGCCCATATCAGCGTAGTGTAGCCTGGACACACTATTTTATTCATTGCATACACGGCAGTAAGGGATCAAGATACAATTTATCTCAAAGCAAGCACACAAACATGCAAATGATTTTATCAATGCAACCTGACAGGGAGGGCATAAACACAAGCTGAGAAGTGTACAAGAGCCCATTAGTGTGATGTAAAGCCAAAGGAGTACATGTTCATAGGAAGATGGATAGAGAATGAGGAAATCAACAGAAAGTGATTGCTATCACATAGGTAATCATGCAGCAACCAGTGTAATGAAGGAAGGAGTGGAGGGAAAGTGGAGTGAAAAATGTCTGAGAACATGCTCTGAGAGGCCCCAACTACATAAGCACTGCCCACAAAGTGTGGTAGACAAAGTCCAAAAGGATGTGGTAGGGGGGGGGGGAGGAGGGAGAGTTGCAGGAAGAGGGCAGTTGTGGCAGCAGATGTAAATTGTCTGTCGGGAGGAGGAAAAAATGGAACTTGTGCCATACTTAGCCATACAAGAAAAAAATTTGGTACAACTTGGCTGTATCTGGGCTATCTTGAGAAAGAACAGAATAGAATCAAGATTAGTAAATTTGTTCAAAACTTACATTAAGTAAAATCTGCATTTCATGTAGAAAACCAACTAGCAACTGACTTCAGCAGGAAGGATCACATGGGGTGGTATAGACATATCAAAGCAAGTGATCTTCAAGCTCCTGACTAATCATATCAATCTATTTTCAATGAAACATGTGCAATATTCTGCAAATTTATTGTTTTTACTAACCAGTTTTTTGGCTATCACGCCATCATCAGCCAAAAACCAGTTGGTAAAAAGCAAATTTGCAGAATACTACACATTTATCTTGCAAGTTTCATTCAAAATCAATAAAATATTCCGTCAACTGACAGAACAGTCAGTGAAGTAACATCAAATTAAGCACCACCAACCACATTAAAAATTTTATCACTAGTTCAGAGTCAGGTAACAAGGGATTTTTTACATCAATTAGCCAGAAATACAACTCATGTAATTCTTTATTTCAATTCTTACAAAGTGAGCTTACATTTAGCATTTCATCCATACTGTAAACATTCTGAGTTATTTTTAAATAAGGTATAAAGATACCTCATTCAAAAGCAAGCAAAAGACAGAATTCTGTGTGCAAAATGTACAGTACAAATCCAAGTTATTTTCTTGTGCGACTCTAGAAACATAAGTCTGAACTATGGAGAGAGAGAAAAATAAAGTGCACATGGTACTTGTCAAATACTGAGAGCAACAAGGTGTAGTTCGATATTTGTGGCCCAAAGAGCATAAAAAATATCAAAATTCACAGGGACACATGTGGTGTATATGGGTACAACTCTATAGCCTCAGCATTGTCTTAAGTGTGTGTGCATTCTTCCAAGAAGGCTCTGGAAAGCCGGAACAGCAGCAACCCTGAATACTGTCAAACACAGAGGCAGCAATTTTGAATGACTGGTATGTGCAACTGTAAGTCTTATTATTGCAGTTCAATAATTTCCACAGTGTGACATGAAATGTGTGTCACGATAAGTTAAATTTCATAAAGTTAGTGCTCACTGGGTGCCTGAAAATACCACAGACCGCTACAAGAACCAGAGAATGATGACAAGCTTGGGTCACTCGACGCCTTATGGTGCAGAAGGGCATTAACTTTCTGAATGGAATTGTCACCAGTGATGAGTCACAGGCATAGCACTACACTTCAAAAACCATGCAGGCATCTAAAGTGTGGAAAGATGCTGATTCCCTGGTACCAGTGATTACCATGTACCAGAAGAATTCAAAGTGGCTAAATATGATAAAGTGCTTGTAACAGTGTTCTGGGATATGCACAATGTGTTATTGGTGGACTTTGCTGAATACAGGACCACTCTGAATGCTGTAGCCTACATTAAAACTTTAGTTAAGTTGCGTCATGCTATTCATGGTAAATGTCACAACATTAATGTTATCAGTGTCAAAATTTTGCACAAAAATGCTCATGCTCATATTACTATTGCTGTTCAAGAGAAAATTACCAAGATGGGTGCTCCAAAATCCACCATACAGTTCAGGCTATGCAGCATCAGACATTCATCTGTTTGGTTCCACGACAAAATTCCTGGACATCAAACGATTTGTGAAAGTCGTGGAAGGGAAATCAGCAGATGACAATACACAAATGAAATGGACATCTACATACAGGGTGCAATGAAACTGGTACCATGACAGGAGAAATGAGCTGAGAACCTTAGTTATTTTATATAAAAAGATGTAAGTTAATTTGTGATTTTCTTTTGTTACCTACCAAACCTTTTTATAATGAAATAGTTTGTTACTTTCTTACTTCCCTCGCATATTTGCTGGTAATCAAAGCAAGCACCAAACTACTAATCTCTTAGCTTTAGACTGTAATAGTACACAAGAACTCTGTTGAAAGCATATTATCCATCAATCTGAGGATCTATAGGATGTTTATAACTTCCTATTTTCACAATAATAGTTTTAAAATGGCTTAACTATTATAAGTCCTTTGCCCTTTACAGCTACAATTTTCAGTACATTTAAAAGGTGAAGAAGTGTATTGTGCTCATTAAGGAAATTCTCTTTAAGAAAAACAGTTCAAAGTCAATACTAATACTTTTTATTTTGCATAAAACTTGTGTTAAAATGTATGAAAATCCTTTGTGATTTTTTTTATTTTAACATCTGTAAAGTTCGCAGTACATATGTACAAAATAAGGTACATTTTATCAAAACTCACTCAATGTATACATTTGGTGCTTATTTCATTAAGTACCTAACACTTAGTTCTTTAAAGTATTTTCAATAAGTTACCATTTGTATATGTGATAAATTTGAGGTATTCATCATTTCAAAAAAATTCATTCAGGTGGTATACTTCAATAAAAGAAAACAACACAGTCAATTAACAAAATACTGCATATACTCAAATAATCCGCACGTTTTTTCCCCGAATTTAAGGACGAAAAACTGGAGTGCACGGATTATTTGAAACATTGTTGGTACTACTCTGCCTCCAACAGTACATCCCATTATACTATTGCATTGTTGCGGCCTCCAGCTGCGACGCATCAGTAGCACGTTAGGAGTAAAGTATTAACATCTTCAAACTTGTTAATTATGGCTACAAGTTCTTGTTACACTGCTAAAGAAAAGTGAAAATTATTAAAGAAGCCGAGAATATTGGAAACCGTGCAGCAGGAAGAAAGTACGGCGTGAGTGAGAGTTGTATTCGCGACTGGCAAAAAAATAAAATGCAGCTTCAAGAAACTAATATTAATCGCCGGGCATTTCGCGGCTAAAAAGCGAAGAATCCAGAACTCAAAAAAAGGCTCTGCGATTATGTAGATGAGAAGCGACAATACAGATAAGCGGTGACGAGTGAAATGTGCCAACTTAAAGCATTGTCTTTAGCCAAAGAACTAGGCATTACCAGGCTATCAAGATTTTTCAACCAAAATGGTATAGGATTCCGGAGAAAAATTACTATCGCTCAGCGGCTTCCAGGCGATTATGAGGAGAAAATATAAATTTTCATTGTTATGTGAAATCTGTGTCATAAACAGTTCTATATATTATCGCTAATTGGTAATGCGGATCAAACGCCAGTCTATTTTGAGATGCCACTCAATGTCGTCCTGGTGCGTTCATGAATTTACGCAACATGTTGGTCCTGGCCAGCTGCCGCAGACATACAACTAAGGAAGTGCGAGACAAATTAAAAAAAGGGAAAACTGACTGTCATTATCCCTGGAGGCCTAACATCCATCCTACAACCACTAGATGTGTGTATAAATCGGCCATTCAAAGCTGCACTTAAACAGCAATATACGCAATGGCTGGCTGATGAAAACCGTAAGTACACACCTAGTGGAAAAATCAAATGGCCGGATTTGCAACCACTGGTGAAAACATCCTTCAAAAAAATGTGGAATCACAAATTCACTGGATGGAACAGAGGCTGACGCTCTATGGGAAGATGGTGAAGACGACAATGATTCTCTCGCTAGTGATGACGACGAAAGTGATGAATAGAGCGGTAAGTGCCGCCCGTCTAATGGGCCAGCCGGCCAGATGCATGCCGCTGAATCTGTTGCGTTTTAATGATGTATCAACCTGTACAGCAGCATTGCTTCTAACCAGTAGTTTTTATACATACTTTTGAACACATCATAGCGTTGGAACAATTTTTTTTTTTTTTATTTTTGTAAATAAAACAAATTAAAGCAAAAAATATATTTTTTTCTTCCTCAAAATTGGGGTGCGCGGATTATCCGAGGGCGCAATTATTCGAGTATATACGGTACTTCATAAAGAGTTTTCTTCTTTCCACAAAATTAATGAAGTTCTTAAAATGTACTTCAAAAGAAAATTGTATGTTAACAATGCATATTTCTGAGATGAGAATGTTCTGTACTTAATATCATTTGATCTACAGATGATGGAATGTACTAGTCAATGTAACACTCTAAATTTATCATAAATTGATAAATATGAAGGAAACATAGGTAATGGACTCAAATGGTATAGGGAAGCAGTTAAAACAACAGTAAGTCGACAGAAAGTGACATTACTTCAAAATTTGGGCAGTAAATCAGATTAGAATTCAGTAACTGGGAAACTTAACTTTCTATAGACATTTTCAGTGTGTTGTTAATTTTTCTACTCTATATACTTGTAACATCTATTAGTACAGAAGGAAGAAATTTAGGGTAATATGTCAACAAAGTGGTCACTAGAAATATAGCACAAGGTCAGATTGTTTTTTGGTACGATGGAGAAGAAAATTGGCAGTGCCATTTGAAAGTGACCATCCTGATGATTAACTGATTTAGGTAAATCATGAAAAACCCAAATCTGGATAGCCAGAGATTATTTTGAATTAGCGTCCTCTCAAACAATTCTTGTCTGCTAACCACTGTATCTCTATTGGTGCAGATGTGTCAAATTAAACAGAATCTTGCTAATAAGGCTTGTAAAAAGCACACAAGAGCAAACCCTGATACCCCCATTAAAGCAAGAATACTAATTACAGGCAAGCAAAAAGGGTAACATATGACTGCAAAGTTGTCAATAAAATATCCACAGTTAACATTATGGATCAATGTGAATCCTGAGTTTTTCCCGGCATATTAAGCATTCAAACAACTTATGGATATGCATCTAGGTAACAAAGTCAACAACTCCAATATTTCAGCAGGAGAAATGGCAGGGTGTCCTGCCAAAATTTCAGTGATCATCAATGTTGTTATCCAGCTGTGTACCCAAAGCTGTTCAAATATTATTAATGAAAATTATTACTACTACTCATTATGAATGAAAAATTGTCATTCCTCCTGCAAAAGCCATTTACTAGTGTTGATGGCTTTATACCAGTTATTTCTGATCTGCATTATTATTATTATTATTATTATTATTATTATTATTATTATTATTATTAGTAGTAGTAGTAGTAGTAGTAACTGCTTGTATAACTAACTTTCTGACTAAATCTCAAGCAACACAGATGCAGATATGCATAATTTTCCTCTGCAACTGTTTTCAAGACCAAAGTTTGATACACTAATGTATGAACAAATTGCCTAACAATTCAAAAGATTTGTGCCATGATAGAAGAACCTGGAATGTATCTGTAAATATTAGAGACTAAAGAAGAAATAACTTTTACAGAGGCAGCACACACACACACACACACACACACACACACACACACCACCACCACCACCACCACCAACAACTACTACAACTACTACTACTACTACTACTACTGTGTAAGTGGAGAAAAGAAAACAGATGACAGTAAATGACAACAAATCCCAAACTAATTCACTCGCTCACTGAGAAGTAGCTACAAGGCAAAAATATAAAGAACACAAAAAAAGAAACAGTTCAAGTGCCAAAGAAATAGGCTTTGAAGAGATTCAATCATTAACAATACTCACTAGATGAACTGTATAAAGATTGGTACCCTAACTGACCAGTATCACTAGAAACACAAATATATATATATTACATAAAAGTACTTTTAGTCTTCAACTAGTGCCACCAATGAAACAAATTTTAAATCATATACACAAACAGTAACACACTAAGAATTACAACAATATAGTAATAAGGACAGTTTGCAACGCACCGCAGAGACGTGGCTACAAGCTGCAACAGACACTAAAGACACTAAGTGCAGCAGCCAGAGGTGACGTTGTGCTTGTGTGAAACGTTACATTTTCTGAAGAAGGCCATGAAAGTGTTTTATGTGTGTGTCTTTTTCATGTGCTCATCGCAGCTCGTTGCCACGTCTTTGCGGTGAGTTGTGAACTGTCATTACTATACTGTTAATTCCAACCTGGACTTTCCATTATTAAATAATTAAGCTACATATTTTAGAGAAAAATATTTTGTAAACTTCACTGGTGATGCTGCACCTACCACTGATTAGTTTACTGTAACCCAAAAGTAACAATGATGAGTTCAATGGAACATAAGCACTGTGATGACACAATCATTTGACAAACAACTTATTAGTGATGGTTACCAATGACAAGTAAATGGTATTCAGGATATTTTAGAATACTATGTTACAGTTTTCTGATACTTTCAAATGCATATTCCACCTGTTCCATCTACCTATTAACATGCTTGAAAATTCATATTACCTGTATTAAAATAACAAATACATCCAAAAATATATATGTATATTAACAGAAGACTATTACATCTAAGTTCTTAAATATGAGACAAGGACTGGATAATCAATATGATCCTTCTTAAACTTGATACATACAAAATTTATAAGCCACATATTGTTTAGTAGCCATTACAGACAATTCAATTTTGTAAACATGACTTTATACTGCTCAAAAACTTAAATACTTTTTACTTTTCAATCTTTAAATCTCTCTGCCTTAATGTAATAGCACACAGTGCTAGAGAGTCTCCACTTTTGTGGTGCAACCTTTAATAACATCTTTCTACACCTGGTAGAAATCACAAAATATGTAATATATACTATTAGAAATAAATTAAGGGTGAATTATCAGATCTTTAAGATTAAGCTGTCATCCAACTGACACATGAAAATGAGCAATCTAATTAAACACACACTTATTTTCTCACTTTAAGGCAATGTGTAGAAAATTTTCAGACCCTAATCCCTCTTATAAGAACTTTTTTGTTTACTGGAGGAGATAAATATCAGTAAAATAGAAATTCTAATTTCCAGATATCATAATCATGTAATTATAAAACTGATTATCTGAAAGACTAGTGAGTATTATGCAGCACTGAATTCAGGTCTATTTATGACTAGACAACAAAATTAAGAGAGTAGGAATGTGGAGACACGCAATAGTAGTAATAATAGTAGTAGTAGACTGTAAAGCTAAGATCTGTTTAAAATAAATGTTAAGTACTGATAGGGGGTCTGAGAATACTGAAAATGGTGATGGTAAATAAGATACTACCAAAAAGTTAATATTGGAATCCTACATGTTTTGTCTCAAACAGATCATCTTTCTTCTTTATACAAATTATTTCACTCACATGCATAAACTTTTGACAAGAACATGGTCTGCAATGTTAACTGGTCTGTGTTTAAATTTTGTGTAGAAATATTTTTGTCACTTCTATCTGTGAGTTGTCACCTCTTCTGAGCACACACTATCTCGCAGAAATTCTTTTTTTACTTGCACACAAGAGAAACATGAATTTTATGATTGTTTACATTTCAGTCTGACTTTGGAAAGAAAAATTATCCAACTATATTGAGAAAATAATTTTCAATGTTGATTTTCACTTTTATTTTAAAATCAATAATACTCAGGTTAATGTGCTCTTTTTACTAATGAAGTTAGACCCCCCCCCCCCCCCCAACATTGATGAGAACTGTAGGTCGTCTCAAATGATACATCGACACACACACACACACACACACACACACACACACACACACACACACAAAAGATTGATGTTTGTAATCTGACCTGCATTTCAGTTCTTGTTATGTACGTGACTCACCACAATGTGCCTGTGGTTGGGAATTCAGACACCATTCAATAATTACACACCATCTATTTGAATCTTCCACCACTGATAGCCATTGTCTTACTACTAGCCAAACTTTGCAAAAGAACATGAATATTACAACTGGACCAAACCTGACATTTCTGGGTTTCAAGCTTACAAAATACACAAACGTCAATGCTGTGGCCACACCACAATTTAAGATTGCAATTTTTTTTTTTACAGAAATCTCTCTTTATCCTTACTAGATAAAAAAAATGAAAGTAGCATTAATTGAAAGACACCAGGACTGTTTACTACTACACAATATTCTTCTCATAGGACATCTCATGGCCATTTACAATGGTCCTCCTGAGTATCTGTTGTCCACTGATCCACCTGTTTCATTTCACATCACACAGAGCTTACAAATTTCTTGAAATTCATCTTTCTTTATACTGCATTCACACTAAATCTGTGGGAAAGTTAAACTGAAGATAAAAGCTAATATTCCTTTATGATTACACCAGACAGCTTGAAGACTTGTGTAGGATTGGGATTATTTTGTCACCATTATTAATAATAATAGACATCTGCCAGGAAGATCAATGAATTGAGCAAATAAAATGCATCAATTTTAAATAATGAACACTAGACAAAGATTTTAAACACAATGCATAATTACAGTAAAAAAGCTGAGATCTTGTAAAATTAGGAAAAAATAAAATATTTAATTGCTTTCAAATTGTAAAGCAACGAACAGTAATGTATCAGACAAAATTCTTTTACTTTTTGTAACTGTCTCTAGTTTTAATTAATTTGTACTCATAGAAGTTATGAATCACTGCTGCACAAGTATTAAAGATAATGAAAACTTAACACCTTTGGTATCTTTAACTCTATGCATTTCTCTCAAAGATGTGCCAAAAAATAAGCCCTTTGTCTAAATATTATCACACTTAAATAACAAATATTGCACAATAATGCAGCATTTGTTTTGTTTTGGGGCATAATTACAAAAATGCCTGTAGCACAAAAACTCCTTTTCTTCTGCAACCACACAGCTGACAGTTCACAAAGTTTAACACTCCTGTTACACTATCACATGCGGTATTTAGCACTGTACACAAAGTTTAATGTCTGAGCATATGGCATGATGAGATTTTTCAATAATTATGAACATTGTCATTAAGCACATTAAATAGAAAAAATGCAATACGTAGCATACATCATTTACATGACAAGAATGTTCTCCCCCGTTTCTGAAACAGAATTAGTGACATATCCGAATGTCAATATAATGAATATTAACACTGTATACACACACACACACACACACACACACACACACACACACACAATTAAATGACTCGGGGAAGTTCTTAGGCCTCGTTGTGATGTAGTTAATTCTGCATGTAAGTACACAAGGATCTTCTGCGGAAGTTTTTCAAAACACCTTCAGTATACTCTCCTGAAGAAGAATGTAGTCCTCACTTCGCAAACTCAAGTCCAAGAGCTTGTACCAGAAAGCATAATATGTCAGTGCTTTCTTCTATCTGCAAACAAGAAACATTAAATGTAACACACTAAAATTTTGATAAAGTTGTTGATTGTGATAAGGAATGTTCAATTTTACCAGTTTGGCTGTTGGTTTTCCTCCTCCATGACCTGCTTTTGTTTCAATACGTATAAGCAGAGGGTTTGTCTGAAACAAAAGAAAACCGACATACTTCAGGGTCTTAGTTTTCCTACAATAACAGATCACACTGAAGACTGTAGACAGTACATAGCCAAAATATGCTAAGAATAATTACGTGGCAACATTACTGAATGAAGATGTAGGCCTAAATAAATTTACCTGCTTCCACACTAACTAAAGAGACACCTGTTGAGTAGAAGAAAGAAACAGAAGAGCACTAACAGTTACTAGTTTCCTATAAACAGCCCCACGAACCACAGACATTGCCGAGGTGGGGTGGCTTGCGTGCCTCAACGATACAGATAGCTGTACCGTAGGTGCAACCACAGCGGATGGGTATCTGTGGAGAGGCCAGACAAATGTGTGGTTCCTGAAGAGAGGCAGCAGCCTTTTCAGTAGTTACAGGGGCAACAGTCTGGATGATTGACTGAGCTGGCCTTGTAACATCAGTTAATGTGGCTTTGCCACACAGCTACTGCGAACGGCTGAAAGCAAGGGGAAACTACAGCCGTTACTTTTCCCGAGGACATGCAGCTCTACTGTATGGAAATATGATGATTGCATCCTTTCGGGTAAAATATTCCGGAGGTATATCCCCCATTCGGATCTCCGGGCGGGGACTACTCAGGAGGATGTTGTCATCAGGAAAGACAATACTGGCATTCTACGGATCGGAGCGTGGAATGTTAGATCCCTTAATCGGGTAGGAAAATTAGAAAATTTAAAAAGGGAAATGGATAGGTTGAAGTTAGATATAGTGGGGATTAGTGAAGTTTGGTGGCAGGATAAACAGGATTTCTGGTCAGGTGAGTACAGGATTATAAATACAAAATCAGTTGGGGGTATCACAGGAGTAGGACTGATAATGAATAAGAAAATAGGAATGCAGGTAAACTACTATGAGCAGCACAGTGATCGCATTATCATTGTCAAGATAGCTACGAAGCCAACACCGACAACAGTAGTACAGGTTTATATGCCAACTAGCACTGCCGATGATGAGGAGATCGAAGAAGTATATGAGGAGCTAAAGGAAATTATTCAGAAAGTTAAGGGAGAAGAAAACCTAATTGTGATGGGAGACTGGAATTCGGTAGTAGGAAAAGGAAGAGAAGGAAAAATAGTAGGTGAATATGGACTGGGCAGAAGGAATGAAAGAGGAAGTCGCCTGGTAGAATTTTGCACGGAACATGATTTAATCGTAACAAACACATGGTTTAAGAATCACAAAAGAAGGTTGTATACATGGAAGAGACCAGGAGACACCGGAAGGTATCAGATAGATTTTATAATGGTAAAACATACATTCCAGAACCAGCTGATAAACTGTAAAACATATCCAGGGGCAGATATAGACTCTGACCATAACTTGTTACTCATGAACTGTAGGCTGAAATTGAAAAAAACTGCAGAAAGGTAGGAAAACAAGGAGATGGGACTTAGATAAATTGAAGGAACATGAAGTTCTGGAGAAATTCAGAGGGAGATTTAGGCATCAATTACAAACAGGGGGAAATAAAACAGTAGAAGAGGAATGGGTAGCATTGAGAGATGAAATAGTGAAGGCAGCTGAGGACAAAATAAGTAGAAAAGCAAGACCTACAAAAAAATCCATGGATATCACAGGAAATACTAAATTTAAATTGATGAAAGGAGAAAATATAAAAATGCACTAAATGAAACAGGCAAAATGGAGTACAGACGACTAAGAAATGAGATTGACAGGAAGTGCAAAATGGCTAAGCAGGAGTGGCTAGAAGCCAAATGCAAATCTGTGGAAGATTGTATAAATAGGGGAAAAATAGATACAGCCTACAGGAAAATAAAAGAAACATTTGGTGATAAGAAAAACAGCTCAATGAATATAAAGGACTCTGATGGAAAACCAGTTCTCAGCAAAGAAGGGAAAGCTGAAAGGTGGAAAGAGTACATAGAGCAGCTCTACAAAGGAAATGAACTCAGAAACGATGTTGTAAGAAGGGAAGAGGAAGTAGATCAAGATGAAATAGGAGATACTATACTGAGAGATGAATTTGACAGAGCCCTGAAAGACCTAGGTCGGAACAAGGCCCCAGGAGTAGATGACATACCCTCAGAGCTACTAAAGTCTCTCGAAGAGCCAGCCATGACAAGACTATTTGAACTGGTGTGCAGGATGTATGAGACAGGCGAAATACCCTCAGACTTTAAGAAAAATGTAATAATCCCCATTCCAAAGAAAGCAGGCGCAGACAGGTGTGAAAATTACAGAACCATCAGTTTGATAAGTCATGGATGCAAAATTTTAACACGAATTATCTACAGGGGAATGGAAAAGCTGGTAGAAGCTGACCTCAGGGAAGATCAGTTTGGATTCAGGAGGAACGTAGGAACCCGGGAGGCAATACTCACTTTACGTCTTATCTTAGAAGATAGATTAAGGAAAGGCAAACCTACATTTTTAGCTTTTGTAGATGTGGAGAAAGCGTTTGACAATGTTGACTGGAATACACTCTTTCAAATTCTGAAGTCAGCAGGGGTAAAATACAGGGAAAGGAGAGTTATTTACAACTTGTACAAAGGCCAGACCGCAGTTATTAGACTCTAAGGGCATGAAAGGGAAGCATCAGTTGGGAAGGGAGTAAGAAAGGGTTGTAGCCTTTCTCCGACGCTATTCAATTTATACATCGAGCAGGCGGTGAAGGAAAGCAAGGAAAAATTTGGAATAGGGATTAAAGTTCAGGGGGAAGAAATAAAAACATTGCGTTTTGCTGATGACATTGTAATTCTGTCCGAGACAGCAAAGGACCTGGAAGAGCAGTTGAGTGGAATGGACAGTGTGTTGAAGAGAGCTTATAAAATGAACATTAACAAGAGCAAAACAAAAATAATGGAATGTGGTCTTAGAAAATCAGGTGATGCCGAAGGAATTAGATTAGGTAACGAAACAATGAAGGTGGTAGATGAATTTTGTTACTTGGGTAGTAAAATAACATGCGATGGTCGCAGTACAGAGGATATAAAGCGCAGAATGGCAATGGGAAGAAAAGCATTTTTGAAAAAGAGAAATTTGCTAACATCGAATATTAATTTAAGTGTAAGGAAGTCTTTTCTGAAGAAATTTGTGTGGAGTGTTAACATGGACGATAAGCAGTGCGGACAGGAAGAGGATAGAGGCTTTTGAAATGTGGTGCTATAGAAGAATGCTGAAGATTAGGTGGGTAGATCGCATAACTAATGAAGAGGTACTTAACAGAATTGGTGAGAAAAGGAATTTTTGGCACACCCTGACTAAAAGAAGGGATCGCTTGGTAGGACACATTCTTAGACATCGAGGAATCGTAAATTTAGCATTGGAGGGGAGTGTGTGGGGTAAAAATCGCAGAGGGAGACCACGAGATGCTTATAGTAAGCAGATTCAGACAGATGTAGGTTGCCGTTCTTATGAGGAGATGAAAAGGCTTGCTCAGGATAGAGTAGGGTGGAGAGCTGCATCAAACCAGTCTCTGGACTGAAGACCATAACAAAGTTATCACAAGATCAAAGATAAAAAACAGCAATATTGATAATAAACATCAGTTTTCAATGGATGACATGGCATTAATTTTGTCCCTCTATCTTTGGACTAGTGAGAGAGAGGATTCCAAGCAGAATTGAAGCAAGAAACATCCATCCCTACCCAATTGGTTATACACTAGTTTTATTTCAATTGCATCCTTGATAATACAATCCCAATAGCTAGAAGTGCCTGCTGCATGGCATACAGTATACACTGGCTTTGCACAAATCCAGAGCTCCTTAAAAGACCCTGAGAGCATCTAATTTTAGAAGGTAGTCAAAAGTCAAAACGTCCATTTCACATCATATCTACATATAATACAGCCAATATTGTTAGGAAGCTTCTACATGGCCACCAGCCATGTACACTGCTTCACATTCTGCGGCCCCTACCACGCCATGTCCGCAAGTTGCCATCAATCTGTTTCCAGCCGAGGGCGGCAGTATGGGATTCCAGCTGTTCCAGACGTCATCTCTGTGTGGTCCACACGGAGAATGATCTCGCATCCCAACATGTGGATTAACTGTGACCACGAGTGGCAGGCTAGAGTGGGAGGACATGCAGCAGCCTCCTCCAGGCCTTCCATCAATGGCACAGAATGACTGCCAAGCACAGCTTATCTGGCCAATACCCCACGGCAACCAGGGAGCTGTGGCTCACAGCACCAACACCCTGGCCAGCGGCAACTCCACCTGCCACACCTTCTCCTCTTCCCTCTCCACTTGTGAGAACACTCCCGATGATCTGAAAACCATCTCATCTGTCATATTGCACTGGGTGGAGGGGGAGAGGCGGGCCTGGGCCCCCTCTTACATAGAAGCCATTCACCAAACCAAGGTGTGAAGCTATGACCCATTCATCCATATTTTGTTCTAAACAAGTGGCACATGTTATGAATTTTGTGTTCTGTTTTGGAGGTTTTAACTCTTCAATTCCTTTCCTATAACATTGTCACAACAATTTGTTAGTTGTTTTCCTTATTGTGAGACGTCTATGCATCATCTCTCTCTTCTCAATGTTCATCACATTTAATTGTGGCAGTAATCCTTTTTAATACCCGTAACCAATCTTTAGCATGACAATTGCAACGACTACCAAAAGAAAATGGACATGTCAGTGGCCAGATTGACATTTGATAATTAGCAAAAATTGGGAGATTTAAATAAAGATCTCCCATTCGCAGACCATCGCCGTGGCCACGTAGTGACACCTTGCCTCTTCTAGATCTCTTGATGTTGCAGATACTGAGTTTGGACCATTAACCATTTTTATTTTGCTTCTGTTTTCACAATTCGGTACACCTTGTTTTCATGCTTGACTGCATGTTCAATTTATGACA
The DNA here is from genome assembly GCA_026315105.1 of Locusta migratoria. NCBI lineage: Eukaryota > Metazoa > Arthropoda > Insecta > Orthoptera > Acrididae > Locusta > Locusta migratoria. Next base: position 397,923,477 of record CM048744.1, on the reverse strand, counting down.
GGCTATCTGCTGGGCCCACTAAATCAGATGTGGGGTGGGGTGGGGCTTGCAGTGGAGAGTCATTAGAATAAACACACAAAATATAACATAAGATGAAAGTGAAATCTTCAGGAGCCCCCTCCTTAGCACTCTAGTACCTGCAGAAGGTACCTTTTGTTTTTAATGTATTGTCATTCTGCTGCCTTGTTATAACTTGGTGTCAAAACAGTTTGAACTATGGTCTTTTTCTGACTTTTCTGAGAACTGTACACCAAGTAGTTCGCTTAGGACAAATCTGATACACATTTATAAGGAAACACACGAAAGTTGAAGGAAATAAACAAATTATGACACTTTTTAAACTACACTTACATTTTTTTCATACATATTTGAGACTAAAATGATACACACAAAGTAAAAAATTAAAGTAAAGTTACTTAAAAACCTGTCTTCCTTCCAACAACTACATTGTAGTTTTACTATCAAAAAGTATTGCTTAAGAGTGAAATGAATTCTTACTCCTTTGTGATAGTTACTATAACAGCTGGAAACTACAAAACATGAATAATTTTTTAACATTTTAAATCCCTTTTAATTTTCAACACAGCATATCCTGTGCTGAAAACTAGAAAAGTGACAACTCAGAGTAGCGATTTTTATTGTCTTGGATTCTCCTTCAAAAAGGAAGTGTACATGTTACCACCGACCAAAATATTTAATTGATTTTGTCACTATTGTGTACAGCTATAAATATCAAATCATCTTGCATTATCAGTTCCTGATTAAAATCCCTATCCAAAACCAAACTACTGTGTCAGTATTATTTCCAGCTGTTAATAATAAAGGACACAGTGAGCAATGTTGTAACTTTACCTGTTTCTTCTCATCTCGCAGAATGTGATGTAGAGTTGCAATGAACTTTAGGGAGTGGAGAGGAACAACTCTGTCATCATGATCGGCAGTTAACAACAGAGTAGCTGGATACTGAAATAGTAGTAATATTAGATGCAGTAATAGTAGTAATAATATTAACAATAACAACAACAATGATAAAGCAATTCACCATAAAGATAATAGCACATGTGCCCCCCCCCCCCCCCCACACACACACACCATTCTTAGGATTTGGTTTGTGGAATATCCAGAAACCTTCGAGCATCTGCCCCCAATCATATTTCTGAGGTAGGTACATACTTTTAACACCATGCTGGAAAAAAAAAAAAAAAAAAAAAAAAAAAAAAAAAAAAAAAAAATACATGGAGGAACAGGTAACTGAGAAGGTACTAATCCTGTTTTTAAATTCTTACATGTCCACAAAAATAGGCAAGACGATTTTAGCAGACTTTCTTCATGGATACCAAGCCTGGACCCTTATACAAGTGATGCCCAGGTGCCAACTTTTAACAAGTAGCAGCCAGGAAACCCAATGTAGGTGTGGAAGATTTGGATGCCAACAACCATGAAGTCTGTCCCCCAGTTCTACATACCAACCAAGGTTCCCTCCTGAGGTGCCCCCCCCACCCCCCTGTCCCCCTACCATCCCATACGGGTGCCTAATATCTGGGGAACAACTAGGACCACTTCTGTAGTCAGAGGACTTTTCAAAGACCAGACCCAGCCCAAAAGCCACCCCTTTAGCTGTTACTGAACTCCAAATATTAGGCACCTTCAGTCAGCCAGCCCATTGCCAACAAACCAAAGAAAACACCCTTGCTCGAGATGGAATTGCCATTTTACTGTAATCCTGTTCCTGCATCCAAAAAATCCCCTCCCAGGAGTTGTCACTGATTCCACCGACAACTTCCAGGCTTAAATTTTACACCAGCCAGACAACAGTGAACCAGCATTTCCTGGGGGATTGGGATGTTCCAACAACAGAAAATGACTCCAGGCTATCAGAGCAAATTGAAGTCACCCACAGCTGAACACTGTATCACTCTGGTTGATACTTGAGCCTGAGTTGCCACTTCTCTATCCTCCATCTCCCCCCCCCCCCCCCAATGGGGGACGGGTGTGCTGACCACTACTTACTTACATCTTAGAAGAACATGAGAGGTGACATGGAAACAGCAGCGACTCAGCCTTAGTGTATCTGCCACAGCCAAACTACCAAATAGCTTATGTCAACAAGAATGAACTGCTGCCAGCCAGAAAGGCTCACCAGTAAGGTGAACAAACCAACTTTGAGGTGAACACGAGGTGTTGTGATCAAGAAGCAAGTCTCACCTTACTTCACCATCAATCCGATCATGCACAACTACCATGCATGGCATAATTTAAATAGGTGTAGACTGATCTATCAGTCACACCCACAATTCAGGGTGACATTTTTATGGATTATTGCTTTTTGGTGTTGTTTCCAAATTACTGTTGCTCCTTGGCTGAACTACTCCATTGCTTCAAACAAAAAAACTTCAATTTTGATTTGTGTTCATAGCAGTGTGTAATAAATCTGTGTTAGTAAGTCTGTGTCTAATTCATACAGGCACAATTCATCATGTCATAAAAAAATAACCTAATGTATGTGCTATCAGCTGGCTGTACTGGTTGTCTGAAATAAAATGTGTGTTTCACAGCAGGCTTGGTAACCCTAGTTTCTGATCACCTAATTAATTGTAGAAGTGATCCCTATCCTCATACCTTTCCGACTATTTGCATTTGTAAATACATTACTGCTCAGGAAATTATATTTACATATTGTCAGATGTTTCAAAGAATCATTTCCATACTATTTCTCTACCATTTCACTCTCTAATGTCGCAATGGAAAGATGAACAACTATATATGCCCATACCTCATCTGATGTAACAAGTGGGAGTGGGAGTGGTGGTGGTGGTTGTTTTTAACTAAAATCAGGATTAATTATTTGTGTAATTTATAATAATTAAGTAAATTTTAATTGAGACTTATTAACTCAGAATTTGTTGCTTAACTGCTGTGATACTTTTATGTAACCTAATGCAACATTACAATGGTAGATACAGTAAGTTTTCTTAACAATAAGTTAAAACTTATAAAAATTTAACAAATTACCTGTGTTCCATCTCCATCTGGAATTTTCACATTATGCAAAGGTGAAAATTTAAGCAGGTTCTCAAAATGTTTTTTGTCATCTGAACTGCCATAGTCTGACACCCATGCATAACCAATTGTAAATTTATGAAATCTAAGCATATCAAGAACGCCAACTTGAGCTATAGCTGCACCAAAAAGCTCTGGTCTTTGGTTTATACATGCTGCCACTAGCAGTCCCCCATTAGAACCTCCCTGAATAGTTAGTTTGTTACTTGATGTGAATTTTTCCTGTATTAGATATTCAGCTGCACACTGGAAATCATCAAAGACATTCTGCTTGTTGAAAAGTCTGCCGGCATTGTGCCAAGCTTCCCCATATTCTCTAAAGAAAGAAACAGAAGAAGAGAGTAGAAATTACTCACATATCTCAAACACTCAAAAGCAGTTACAGAAACAACAAAATAGCAGTCGACTTACCCTCCACCTCTAATATTAGCTACAGCCAATATACCCCCGAAGTGCTGAATAAACACAAGTCTTGTGACACTAAATGTTGGTTGAATGCTGACGTTGAAACCTCCATAACCATACAGTAGACATGGATTGCTTCCATCTTGCACTAGTCCCTAGAATATTTAATAAGAAATTATTGGTTAAAAACTGCAAAATAACAAGCTACCCTGTATCATCCAATATTAATTAATAACTAAAATTAATCCTGATAATATTAATTTTGAAACTAGACAAAAGGTGAAAACAGTGCAGCTAGTGAATTTACAATACTTCTTAGCGTAGGGAGCACAGATCTGTAGTTACTGTTTGGATTCTTCACAGTATAACATATAAACAGTTTTATGATTCTCAGGATAAAGGAATATCTCATCAGTTAATAACAATACAAACAATAAATGAGTGAAATGCAGAAAAGCTACTCTGAGTGTTATTTAAATTCCAATACAAATTTTCTTCATTTGCTACCACTATAGAAGGAGCTTGAAAGCTTGTGTAAATACTGTTTCCTGTTGAGCATTTCTAAGTACCACACATCAGTTAGCTGTAAGTGAATGGTTGCCTTTCCTTAGTGTTACTGAACATATGCATTATTAACCTTGTGGGGCATTGTATCCACTGTAGCAGACTGATGTTATTGGATGGACTTTTATGTGAATGTAATAATTTTCAACTCAAACTCACGGAGTTGACACCACATCAGCCTACCAGTAGGTACATGTCACCAGGAAAACTCACAAGCATCGATTTTCCACTCAAAACAACATTTTAGAAAAGTAGAGTACATGTGTATCAAATCTGAAGAAACTATGTGCCTCCGTACGTCAGTCAGTAAAAACAGAATCCTTGTTGGATTGCTCAGTCAATAAACTCAGTTGTTCTAGCTAAGATGTCAAATGTAACTAAAAGTCACTGCCCGAAATGATGTATATTCATTAAGATTTTGATACAAAAAGTTAAACGTGCCAAAATAAGCAAAGAAATGTCATTAAGTATTTAATACACAAAGCGAAATCAGTGACACTATGTTCAATGTTTGTTGGTATTCATAGACATAACATTGCTTAATTCTGTCACATACGTTCGCTTACTTGTTGTACTACCCCATACTTATGCAGAAGCAGTGTTTATTAGTTGTTTAGTGCACTAAAGCGCCTCTATCGCTTGTTTGCTGTACTACACAATACATACCCGAACTTCACACGAACACCCGCAGCGCTATCTATTAGTTCTTTGCTGCATTACGCCGTTCTTTCCAAGCATGAAATACACCTAAAACTTCAAATTACGATATCTTTTACTTTCCTGATCTGATTTTGATGAAATGAAGCCTATATGTTGCCCCAGAATATTCTCTGTGATACCCCGATGAATGTTAATTTAGTACTTTTGGAGATTACTTTCTACAAATAGTCACATGTGATTGCTTTCAGATAAATGTTTAAATTGCGATATCTTACTTTTTCTGATCTGGTTTTATGAAATGAAGCATTTCTGTAACCGTAAGATACCCTCACATTTCCTGTGAAAACCCAATGGGAATTCTTGAAGTAGTTTTGGAGAAGTGGTTTCTAATAGATGAACAGACAGACATGATGGTCAATGAAAACACTTAATGATTTTATTTTGATGAAATCATGCCTTGATCCTGAACCAATCTTCGCTCATGTTTCCTGTGAAAACCGCATGAAAATTTGTCCAGTAGTTTTGAAGATTGAAACGAACAGGGACAGGCCTACAGATTTAGTATAGTATAACTATGTTGTACAATTGTAAAATTTTGCAGGAATATATTGAGTTGTATAAGTGCTGTATGTTGGTAAAATCTGTTGTGAATATGGTTAGTAGAAAATAAGTAATAGATTAAATCGTGATGATCGATGGGGCAGTTTTTCCATGAACGTTACTCTTTACGTCCTCATATCTCATGAACTGTGTGTCTTACTGAGATGCAATTTCGAACGTACATTCAGCTGTATTCCGTCTGCAGAATATCCTGAGAGTACAAATGGTAGTGTAGAAATTAAAAGTTGTAATGTTATACCGAATGCCATAGTTTTGCTCCATGAACAGCGGAAAATTACTAAGCGAGAAACTTTTTTCCTTTCATTATTTTGATGTGGTTGTCTGCGAGAAAAAGTTTAATAAAGGTTTAAAATTATGTTTAAAGTTTCTTGCAAGTCGCTAAGTACTGTCATTCTCATATACTGTAATTATAAAGTCTCGTCGCATTGTGTAGCAGTTTTTTGCAATTCCTATTGTTCATGACGTTATATCTCCTTAACCATGTGTCTTATGAGGTTCTTACCCCCTACAGCAATTGTTACCTCACAGTAAGGAATGTGTGTACCACACCTGGTTCAAATCTGTTCAGTGGTTTAGGAGGAAATGTGCAGCACTGTCGTTTGATGCAGTAGATTTTTGCGCATCTCATTGTTTATGATGTCATACTCCCTATGTATGTGTCTTAGGTGATTCCTACCCCCCACAGCAGTTGTTCCCTGGTATTAAGGAACATGAGTACCAAGTTTGGTTAAAATTGGTCCAGTAGTTTAGGAGGAGATGTGGAACATACATGCATACAGACTATTTTACAATATGTAAGATTACAAAAGGAAAAATCATTTTACAATACTTCAAAAATAAAAAGAGGATAGCAACAGTTGCCTGTACTTAGTAGGAGGTGAAAATTTCAGTACTGCAAACATACACATTTGAAAGTGAAAAATAAACTAATCCTATTTTCCAGAATGCGGTGTCCATTCGTACACCCCCCCCCCCCCCAAAAAAGGGGGGGGGGCTGGGTAAGTATATGCTATATATTAGGGGCATATCACTCATGGTCCAGAATGATGAGGGCACACCTGTCATTAAGACAAGGTAAAATGAAAGATCTGCCCCTCTCCACCCTGCAGAAGTAAATGACAGTACTGAAAGCTAAGGACAGGTTATCTTCAATGTTTCAACAGATTGTACTAGAACTTCCTATTATAAGTACTGACCAACTGGAAATAAAGATGATCAAGATTAAGCTGTGTAGTACAAGAGAAAATCTCATTTACTGAAGTTTCTACCAGTGTGTGAAAAGTGTGTACATTGTATCTAAAATAACTGACTGCACTGAACTGTACGTACCTTTCTATGGACAATGAACATTGGAACTTGTGTGCCATCTTTGCTTGAAAAAAATACTTGTTTTGTTTCATATGGAGTGGGATCAAATCCCTGGAATTTAATCTCCCTGAAGACCTAAAATAAAAATAATCCAAATGTTTAGAATATAAGCATACTATTGAATAACATGAAGACAAATTCTCTACAGCAAAACATCTTACAGATGGTTCCAGCTCCTCTTTCGCGAGGTCACAGTGATATATAATTCCAGGAGTTAAGAATGATGTAAACTGGTAAAACATCTCCGAGTGTTTCTTCTTTCCTGAGTAACCTGTAATAGTTCCCACATCTAGTGGAAATGTTTTCAGCAACTGCCCAGTTTTTAAATCATGTAACTGTAGTACACTCTGTAACATCACAAAAAGGACAGTTATTATTCTGTTTTACAGCAGCAGCACACTATTGAAATAGTTAAAAGGAGAGAGTTTATTATACAGGTAATTCAAATAAAATAAGGACGACTGGAGTATGTATGTGTTAGAAGTTAAAATGAAAAAAGGAAAAATTGTGGTTTACTGCCTTATGAATGATGGGCAATTAAAAGTAGAGTATAACCTGAGGTATGGTAACGATAAAAGCTGTATGGAAGGAAGCATTTTCTTAAAGAAGTTTGTATAAACCACAGAAAATCCATGGCTAGATAGATCAAATTGGGATTTAATAATCTTTGTAGTCAGTACATTCAATTCTCACTTTTCTGGGGGACTTTTTTATTCCACATTATTCTCCCAAACTCTCCATAAAGCCATCAATTTGCCTTGCATGTTCACTTATCTGTCATATCTTCCAATTTCCTATTATGTATTTTGCAAATACATTAATGAGTTGTAGAATTTTTTCAGGGGCAGATTTCCGGAATAAATGTGTTACAAGAATCTTGGTTCAGTCTGAAACATCCTGTGGACGTCTCTTCAAACAAATCTGGTATTTTGAAAATTGCCTACCAATATTAATGCATTTATTAATGTCCTTTGTGATTTCTAATATTTCTTTTTTCACATAAAATAAAGAAAAGCATGATTAACACTATCGTCAAAAACATCTGCAACAATAATTTCAAGAATTAACATTAGGAGAAGAATCAACAATTATCCACAACACATGTCAAGTAGAAAATGTGGTGGACTTCAAGAACTTTCCTACAGCCAACTCTTTCTACTGTCTTCGAAAGGACCTCCCAGTAACACTTAAATATAAGGGATCAGATTTTCTTATAGTTAGAATTACCATTATATTAAATAGTTTCATTATGTTTAATTATTTTACTTTGTTAACTTTATTTAAATAAAATTTAGACCCAACTTCGTTTTTCTTCCCTAAGGCGAGATCCCATATACTTCATGAAATATCACAAGAAGACAATGAAACAAAATATAGTTGTTTATACAAAAACTCTAACCCATTTCTTAAACATAGTATCAAACTTGTGTGTTTATTGCATATAGGTAGTAAAAAAAAAATTTCTATTTTTTTGTCCACATAATATAATCATGCAGAGATTAAAGTGGAAACTCAGAATTACTGTAGCAGTAGTTGTATGATGAAATATAATTGCAGATACTACACATTATGGAAATTTCAACAAAAACCATATGCTCAGCTAGTCCAGAAGGGGTATCATGTCTCTGTTTATATTCCTATTTTTAGATTTTTTAAGCATACTTCGTACAGTAAGGGTAGTTGGATGCGTAACTTCATTCAGTGCATTATGCGAGCTGATTCTCTGCTGGTGACAGCTGGGTCACAGCTGATACACAGCACTGCAAATCCAGCTCAGAGATGCAGCAAAGAGGGTGCAACAAGTTGCAGCTGACCACTAAACAAAGCAACAGCCACACCTACTGTAGCCAAATAGTAGATCATGATGAAATCACCATTCGGCGCAGGCATGCACTCACACAATATGTTTAATTCTATTACTTGTGCCTTACTGCAGCTCAACGGATATATCTGTGGTGAGTAAGCAACCTATACTTCTCAAAAATACTGTTGAATCCTTCCTGGAATTTCCCATTGTATAAATATTGAATATTGGCGTATAATATATTTATCAGAATCAGTATTGGAGGACTAGTCACAGAAGAATTAACACAGACACTTCAAAAGGTAGTATATCCAACTTCCCAACATTTGTTTCACATCTGTGGCACTATAGACTACCACGATATCTTTGAACTTTATGTCTACAAATGATGTTTCACATGATATTTTGGCTTGATTTTTATGTATTTGATATACATTGGATTGATAAAGGGCTAGTTAACTGCATGATAACTTTTTAATAGAAAAGTAATGAAACAGACAGGTCAGCAAAGGTTGATACACAGTTGAAGATGGACCTCTGCACACAGAGGACAAAATTCCCTGGTGTACAGATTAGGAATGAACAACTGTAAGAACAGGTCTTAGTGAACATTTAAAAGTAGTAGAGCAAGTGGTTGACTGGTGATAAGTGACAGATAATGTCTGGGTAGTTAAAACACACAGTGAAACAGAACTCCAGATGGAGAGTTGGGTGAAGCACCAACAACACATTGCCAAAGAAGACTACAAACACAGGTGTAGGTAGAAAATAAAGTGCCGTAGGAGTGCGGGCCTGAAAAGTCAGGCGACAACACCCACAGCTAGAAGGAGTGATAAAACCCAGCTGCACAGATAAAACGTAAAACAGTCAGCCATGTAGGCACTGTCACCTACAACTAAAGGGAGCATGCCTGGCAGATTAAAAGACTGCCACAATGGGTTTAAAATGGGACAGTCTATCAAAAGATGGACCCCTGTCAGCAAAGTGCCACAGCAACACTTGGGTGGGGTCTCACGGCAAAGAAAATAGTCGTGCAACACGGCAAAGAAAATAGTCGTGCAACACCCACGTATGGCCAATGTGGAGACGGCTGAGAACAACTCCGTCCCATCATGTGGGCCTCTAAGATTTCCATGTGAATGGACACCTTTATTGCACGAAGCTTGTTCAGCACACTAGAGGCTCACCATTCACAGCTGTGTGCACCTTCCAATGCAGTGCCAATCTGAGATCCAGATCCATGATGCCAATCTGCAGATCATGAGGTGGTTACCTGCTTGGTCAGTTGATCTACCTATTTATTCCCTGGGATGCCATGTGGCCTGGGGCCCAGGAAAAACCTACTGAACAGTCAGACCTGCTGAGAGTTGATACAGTGTCTTTAATAGCTCATACCAGAGGATGTCTAGAAAACCTCTGGTCCGAGTGCTTGCAAGCCATTTATAGAGTCACTATATATAACAAATGACTCCCGAAGGATAGAACATAGGTTCTCAGGAGCACAATAAATGGCAACCAGCTCTGCTGTAAAAATACTGCTCCCACAAGGCAATGTTGTTCAAAGTGATCACCGTGGACGAAGGAAAACCACATTCAGCCACCCACGACAGAACAAACCATCAGTGTACACTGCATCATGAAATGAGTCGATAAGAGCCGCAAACTAGCGACAGAGACTCTCTGGTGGCACTGAAGCTTTGGGCTCATGTTCCAAACCCATGTAAAGCTGTAAGTGAGGGTGGGGAAAGTATTGAAGTGACGCTAGAAGGGAGCAAACCCAGGCCACAATCTGATGACCTGACCCGGATCACCGTTGTGGAAACGGGGGGAGGGGGGGGGGTGTAAGATGGAAAAATGATCCTGTGGTTAGGGTGATTGGGTGAGGCATGAACGTGGGCCAACTGCAGTTGCAAGACTGTTAATGGCCCTGTGGAACACCATTCTCCTGTATATGACGGGAGCTGAAACAAGTGCCAATGCTACACGAAAGGTACGTAAAGAAAATGTTCTAAGGGAATTAGGAAAGGCACCACATAAGCCCCAGTAACGCAATGTAGCCAGGATATGATGGCATCAGGTTGTCTTGTATGCCTTTCGAATGTGGGGAAAGTCTGCAAAAAGATGCTCACACTGAGCAAAAGCTGTACAAATAGCCGATTCCAATGAGATGAGATGGTTAATTGTTTAAGAGCCCTGATAGAAGTCCCCCTGTTGCGGGGCCAGGAGGCTCCGAGCTTCAAGGATACACAAGCCACCGTCTCACCATACATACAAGGAGTTTACACATTACACTGAGGTTAACAGGGCGATAACTGTCTACCTCCAAGGGGTCAACGCCAGGTTTGAGCACTGGATGATAATACTATCCTGCCCAGATGCGGTTGAAGAGGGTGAGCAGCTGACCCTGAGAGGAGTCCACTGAGAGGTGGCGGAGGAGTCCGCTGTGGATGCGATCCAGTCCTTTAAAGGTGTCATGGCAAGTTGTGAGGGTACTTTGCAGTTTACACACACTAAATGGAGTGTTATACATTTCCTGGTGGTGTGTGCAAAACGTTAACTGCTTATGTTCAACCTGCTCTTTAAGAGCACAGAAATCCGTGCTGTAGTCTTATGTTGCAGAATTGCGAGTGTAGTACACTGTCAGGTATTCAACGATTGCAATTGAGTCAGTATAAAGGGTACATTCAATAGAGACACAGGATATACCCGGTGAAGGGCGAAAGCCAAAAAGGTGCCGAACCCGAGATTGGGTAGTATGAGAACCAATTGTGCAGATATACCTTTCCCAACAGTCCTGTTTGCTTTGCAGGATGAGTTGCCGGGCTTAGAGCCATTTGAGGGCAATGAGGTACTCCATTGAAGGGTGGCACCGATGTCTCTGCAGGGCTCGCCGACGGTCCTTTATGGCCTCAGCAATCTCTAGTGTACATCATGGCACTGACTTTCGCCATATGGTACCTGAAGAGCAGGAAACAGTTGCTTCGGCTGCAGAAAGAATAGCCACAGTGTCGTGGTCAACTGCAGTATCTATATCAGTGGAAAGTGGGGCAGTGGCCATAGCAGCTGATGTGTAAGCTGACCAATCAGCCCCACGGAGAGACCATCTGGGTAGGCAATCTGGGGTTGAGACTGGAGAAGAGATAAAAGGATAGTGGTCACTACCACAAAGATCATTGTGTATCCTCCAACTGAGGTACGGGAGGAGACCTGAGCTGTTGAGAGAAAGGTCGATGGCCAAGTATGTGCCATGCACCACTATACAATATGTAGGAGCACCAGTGTTGAGGAGACAAATGTCTTGTGTCAAGAAGGCCTCTATATCCCTATTGCAGCCCATAGAGGGTGGTGGGCATACCCCAAAAGGATGAATTGTGGAGGAAGTTGCGCAACCAAGGTTGCAAGGTCAGAGATAGTCACTACCTCATCCGGGGCAAGGTAAACAGAGCAGAGATCAATTCCCTGTCCTACCCCGATTCTGACAGCCACTGCCTCAAGAGCCGTACAAAGTGGCACTGGTGCACTAGGTACAGTAGCAAGGACTAGAGTTAGACACCCTATGATAGTCTGAGCAGTTTTTGTAGTAACCCCTATAGCCACAAAGGGCAGGCGTCCGCTGGACAGGAAACCAGTTTTCCAGTAGAGCTACGCATATGACAGGGAAGTGGCACATCAGTTGTCTTAACTCGGCTAGGTGTTGGAAAAAACTGCCGTTATTCCACTGAAGGAAGACACTATCAGTGAATGAGGGGAACATGAAAGAACCCAGGGAACAGTTCAGGTCTCAGAAATGTTCACCACCCCCAGGTGAGAGCCGGATCTATGGCCATCACATCTTAGGATCCCCAAGATCTTTGACCTGAGTGGACACAAGATGCTCCATATTGTCCTCTGATGCAGAGGGGGTCTTTTTCTCCTTCTCCCTGTTCTTTTTCATCATCTTTTTCTTTTTGGAGTGGTCTCTCTTCCCTTTTGATTTCTCGAACTGGGATTGCTTTTCAGATTCAGTCTAATGGACCAAGGAGGACCCAAAAGCCCTACGACTCTTTGTCAGTGGTACTTACTGCCAAGGGATCCCTCCCTTGTAGGAAGAAAACCAGATGCTAACTCTTCTGCAGCTCAGAGATGGGGACTGATGTTCGAGGTTTGGCAGGTTGGTGCTTCCAAGTTAGGCAACTTGGGAGCAGTGGAGGAAGGGGAGCCCCTAATCACTGTGGAGGCACACAAGGACAACTGGGCCTGAGAGCACTTTAACGGATTCTGAATTGTCAATGTAGAAACCGCTGTGGAATAAGATGTTGACAAGCACACAGGGTGGAGGTTCTCATATTTTTATTTAGCCTCTGAATAAGTAAACCTGTCCAAGGTCTTGTATTCCACGTCTTTATCTAAGTAGTGTCATGCAGTCTGGTGAGCAGGGGGCATGGTGATGTCCACAGTTCAAGCAGACAGAAGGTGGGATACACAGGACATTTAGATGGGAGGCTCGACTACAGTCCCGACAGGTGGGGTGGCGGAAGACGTGACGAAACCTCCAACATTTAAAACACTGAATAGGTAGAGGGATGTAAGGCCTGATGATGCATCAGTATTATCATCACTTTGACCTTCTCAGGCCAGGATGAATGCACCTGTATCGACTGTTGTCCTTCGGACCTCTGTGGACACGGCAGATACAATGAACCCCTCCTCTCCCAAGTCTGCACATACCTCGTCATCCGTAAAAGATCACAGTCAAATATAATACCCTTAATCATATTTAGAGTCTTGTGGGCAGTGATGGAGACAGGAATATCGCCCAGTTTCTCACACAAGAGTAGAGCCATAGATTGGGTAGGGGACGCCGTTTATATGAAAACAGACCCTTCACACATCTTGGTCACACTCGCAACCTTCCCATTTTGTCCCCACGGTGTTCAACAAAGAACTGGGGTTTGGTGTTCGAAAAGGATTCTCCAGCCATTTGTGTAAATCCCAAGTACCTTGTTTGGAGGGTATGCTTCACCTCACATTTGAGTCCGACGTTCCTCCCAAGGTATAGGAGGAAAACGAGTGGGGATCGTATTGGACAGCATTAAATTTACCATTCTTAGAGAAGGCAGTAGTACCTTGGCCAATGTTACTTTGTGCTTGTTTCATTGTGGTCCCACGAGCAGCTAGGGAATTAAATGTCCACCCAGGCAAGCGTGGCTCTGCCTGGGTAAGACAAATACAACTGCAGCAGGTTCTCTAGAGGTTGCCCACTAGCAACTGTTCTACTTCAACAGCCATGCATCTCCTCGGCCATCCTTGCGACCCGGGCGATTAAGCCAAGATCCCTGGTCTCTTTAAACACAACGTTCCACCGTCACACTGTAAGCAGCGGTTGTCCATTTTTCTGAGGCATGCACAGAGCTTATGGTTTGGAGGACTGTTGGCACAACAGTCCCCACTCAAGGTTCAAATGCCTGTACTCAGCATATTGATGCTGAGCCCCTGAGGGGAGTGATATTTGAATCCGCAGTGCATTACATAGCTGTTCACATCTGCTAAAATGATTTCATGCATAATCCACAACTTTTTCTGATATATTAAGGAATAATCAGTAGTTTTAGATTTCACATTGTGGTAGCTTTCATGCTAAACAAAAGTGCAAGAATAGTCTTACATTCACTTAGATGCAGTTGAATTTTCATACAAAAGTGCTGATTAACAGTTTGGTTGAGTATTGGTATATTCAGGGATTAGTTGATAATTTTCAAAGCAAATTAACAGAGGTTCAGTGCTATCTTTAGCAGTTGTTTCCTACAGACTACCCATCTTGTGCTATAACAAAAGGAATTACCCCTATTAATACAAAGTTTGCTGCCCTGTGCACATTGTGAGAAAGGTTTTTGAATTACAACAAAACTGGGAGATTAAAATTGTGTGCCGGAACCAGGACTCGAACCTGGGACCTTTGCCTTTCGCGGGCAAGTGCACTTTGGAAAGTAGGAGGCGAGGTACTGCCGGAAGTAAAGTTGTGAGGCGACATCATGAGTCGTGTTGGGTAGCACAGTCGGTAGTGTGCTTGCCCGCGAAAGGCAAAGGTCTCAGGTTCAAGTCCCAGTTCCAGCACACAATTTTAAACTGCCAGGAAGTTTCATATCAGTGCACACTCCGCTGCAGAGTGAAAGTTTCATTCTACAAAATAACTGATAATTGCTAATAAACAGAACTCACAGTCAGATACGTATGTTTCACCACACACCGACTGGTATCGGTTATGGCTATAGTTGATAATTCACCATATATTTACAGGATCTGTGTTTGTTTACAAGTCTGAACAGCATAAAGTGCAACTACCCACCTACCACTTTCAAAATGGTATAAATCACAGTGGATCCCAATATATCTCTAATGACTAAGATGTCATTATTGGCAGTCAAAGCAAGAGTAAAAGTACTAATATCCAGCAATTACAAATTAAGTACAGTATTATATTCTTATACAGACTAACCTTAACATCATGGATGTAACAAACAACCAGTTTGTCTTGGTTCACGGGACTAGCCCAGTCCAAAACATCTTTTGAATGCTCCTGTATCAATGTTGTCCATTTTTCTTGTACTGGGTCCAAGAAATTTATTTTCACAAGACGATAATTCGGTGCTTCTTTGTTGGTGCGGAAAATACATTCTGGCCCTTCATTCGTAACATACTGCATACACAAAAGGATTGTGGTAATGATTACATTAAGTAAGAAAATAAATATTATCAATTCATAATACAATATGTGCACCCTTCGAAGAAGAAGAACTAACCTCATAATCTGCTTCAAATTTATGTACAACTTGTGTCAATGGAAGCTTTCCAGATATTTTTCCATCGGGCAATTTGCTTAGATCATAGAAAAATAGCAAATTATCTCTGCAATCCTTTTGAGGTGTAATGATCAACCACTGCCCACAGTCACTCACTTCAGCACCACTGGAAACACAAATTTAATGAAAATTACATCATGTCAGCACAGCTAGCTGGTTCTAGTTATAATCTTCAATTATTGCTCTCCAGAATAGTAACTCTTACAACAACGATACTACTACTATTACTACTACTACTCATGAGATGAAGCAACACAGCTGACGTAACATTTATATACATATAAAATTAATGAATGTGCCCTGTGTGTTCCTAAACCATTCATCTGAGTGTGATGAAACATTGGCGAGTAGTTCTCAGCAGGCCCGCCGCAGAATTACTGACCCAAAAAGAAAAGGGTATGGTACATAGTTCGAGGATATGAATTTGAAAAAGAGCACTTAGTGACTGTTATAAACTTCAAATATAATTTCAAATATTTCTGAAAAATTTGACACCTCATCAAACAATGACAGGAAATATGTTTATTCCAATAAAACTCTATTGCCACAATCACTTATTCAAAATTTCCACTTGTGTTTATTGGTTTCAAAGATCTTGCCACCATCATCAGAACTGCTTAACTATTGTGAACATGCGTTACTTGTGTCTGGATGACATATTGTAGGTTTGTCAGTTATATAAAATCTGTTAATCAAATTATAAAATCAATGCTTCATTGCCCCCAAAATATTTATCACTATTGACACACATCCTCCTAGCATGCCTGGTACATTACTGTCAGGCCTGACAATAGCACGTCAGGAAGACGCGTGTTAATAAGATACTTGTTGTGGGGGCAATGAAGAGTAGATTTTGATTAACAGATTTTATATACTTGAGAAACCCGCAATATGCCACATGGATACAAGTAACACATGTTCATAATATGAGTATTTGGGCAATGGCATTTCCACAGTCCTGACAATGACATCAGCAAAGTTTGCCAAAACTGGTAAAAACAAGCGGGAATTCTGAATAAGCGATCTTGGCAATAACAGTTTCAAGTTTTACATAAACAACAGGTCGCACTGAGCAATATCTGTAAACTGCTCAAAAATTTTATTGCTTACTATATTTATGCAATTTTCATTAAACTGCCAAACAGGGTTGACATTTAATGTCTTACTTCATTACTACATCTGTTCAACATATTGTGCTTACAGTATCGACATATCACTACATTTACCAGCCATTCTATATCAATGCATGAAAAACTACTGTGTCAAGCGCGACTTTTGTTTTATTACTACTTTGCTACTAAAGCAATTTGCAACTCATTTCTAAAATGTAATACAAATAAAAGTATATAAAACTACAGGTTTATCCAATGCTACATTGTATCAAAATTTTCAGTCAAGATCTTTTGGAGATTAGAAACATTTACATTTTCTTTTGTTTGCTCATAACGGCAATCTCAGAATGTTCTTGACCAACTGATTGGAAATTGCGATGCATTCTGGATACATTTGTTTTATAACTCATACAAATTTACAGTTTTGTTCCAATCTTCATGACATTTTGCATATTGTAGTGGGACATGTATTTAACTGTCCACTATTTTCTTCATAAAACTCAATTTCGCAGTTATTCAGTAACTACGGAACATATTGTATTGAATGTTATTAATGTTTGAGAACATATACTTGTGTTAATTTTATTCACCTTTGTTTGTTTCATGTAACCAAGGTGCTGCAGCAGTACACAGTGACGGGATCTCCACCGACATCAGTGAGAAAAGGCCAGTCGCTATCACTGATTAGGCAAAGGTTGGCACGCTAAACTGGAAGGCATTAGATCTCAAGATCTGTCCAGTCACCCGCCAGCTCCCCCACACTCAACGTCCAGCAACAAAGGAGCACCCCTCTTGTGACCCAGTGTCACCCAGGACTGGAGAAGTTAAACCAAGTTCTCCACCAGAGTTTCGACTAACTTTCATCCTACCCTAAAATGAGAAATACCCTACCAAATACCCTCCCCACCCCTTACAGTGGTATTCTGACGCCCACCAAACCTACATAATAATAAATTATATATATACAAATGGAAAAAAGTAGAAAACGGATGACTTACCCAGAGGACAGGCTCGTCGACAAGCTTTCGCAACAGTTGGTCGCTTCTTCAGGAAAAGAGGAAGAAAGGAGAGGAGGAAGGGAAGGATATGGGTTTTAAGGAAGTGGAAAAGGAGTCATTCCAATCCCAGGAGTGGAAGGACTTACCTTAGGGGGAAAAAAGGAAGAAATACACACACACTCACACATATCCAAACGCAAACACACCTAGACAGACATTTTCAAAATGTCTGCCTAGGTGTGTGTGCGCATTTGGATATGTGTGTGTGTGTGTGTGTGTGTGTGTGTGTGTGTGTGTGTGTGTGTGTGTGTTTACCTTCCTTTTCCCCTAAGGTAAGTGCTTCCACTCCTGGGATTGGAATGACTCCTTTTCCACTTCCTTAAAACCCATATCCTTCCCTTCCTCCTCCCCTTTCTTCCTCTTTTCCTAAAGAAGTAACCAACGGTTGCGAAATCTTGCATGTGTGTGATTTTATTTGTGTCTGTCGACGAGCCTGTCCTTTGGGTAAGTCATCCGTTTTCTATTTTTATATTTGTTTATCCCACCAGGAAACTTTCCTTGCATATATATAGCTGCTATTGTCAGCGACCCTTACTGCGTCAGAGGATAAAAATGCAGTCCTTGGTCACAAAATTAAAATTATTTAACCTGGTTTCGGCAATAACTATGATTGCCTTATTAAATTAAAACCTTTTTATTATTTCTGATGAAGGCAGTCACAGTTTTTGCCGAAACCAGGTTAAATAATTTTAATTTTGCGACCGAGGGCTGCATTTTTATCCTTTCTACGTAATACCCTTGTCCATCCCTACTCTATCCCTGCTCCCAACCCCTTACCCCATGGCTCATATCCCTGCAATATACCTAGATGCAAAACCTGCCCTATCAATCATTCCACCACAATCTACTCCAGTCCTGTCACTGGCATTTCCTATACCATAAAAGGCAGGGGAAGCTGTGAAAGGAGTCACATTATCTACAAACTGAGCTGCAACCATTGTGCAGCTTTCTATGTGGGCCTGACCAGCAACCAACTATCTATCCATATGAACGGCCATTGTCAAACTGTGGCCAGGAGACAGCTAGACCACCCTGTTGCAGAGCATGCAGCGATGCATAGTGTGACTCATTTCAATGACTGCTACACAGCCTGTGCTAAAAGGGTCCGCCCCACAAACACCAGCTTTTCTGAACTGTGCAGATGAGAACTCTCCCTACAATATATCTTATGTTCCCGCAATCCCCAGGCCTAAACCTCCGCTATCTCCTGCCTCAACCACCCTTCCCTTTCTCTCCCTGGCGCACACTATCCTTACATTTGTCTCCCATCCAGTCACAAATTTCATTCCCTTTCCTTCCTTCCGCACTGTCCGTCAGACAGCACTGGCGTATTCGCCCACCCATGCTGCGCAATCCCCCCTCCCGTCCTGCTTCCTTCTCCTTGCCACCTGCTCACCCCACCACTGGTTGCCACCTAGGTCATGCTGGGTAGTGCAGATCAGCCACAGCAGCCCGAGATGACAGTCAAGTGTGTGTGTGTGTGTGTGTGTGTGTGTGTGTGTGTGTGTGTGTGTGTGTGTGTGTGTGTGTAACCAACGAAGATTGATACTCGTGTTTTACTGTTCAGAATTTTTTATGTCTGACTCAGTCCCCATCTTCTCTTTATTTGATGAATGTTCACACAAACCTCACAGTAATGTACAAAAAAGCTGCATGAAGTATTTGGTTTGATACTGGCATAGATACTTTGAAATCTTATTACATTAATGTCCAATTTCTTGTGGAACAACTGTGACTAGATGATTATTATTTCGCAACATATATTTCATATATTTCTTTGTTTTTCTTACTGACCATGCAAAAGCGAGTCTCAAAAATATCTGATTCATTATAAACTTTACAGCTTTTCGTGGTATTAAAAATATTCTGCACTATGAATGTTTAATATAAGATACTAGCCAATGCTACTCACATTCTCCATAGTGGTTCATCAGGAAATTCTACTACAAGCACATCTTCTGATTGAGGCGTTCCAATGACATGGTAATACAGCTTCTGATGTTGATTGCTCACTGTTTCCGAGCCATCAGTCTTTCCTTCTTGATCTGGATATCGCTAGAAAGAAAATTTATAACAAGACATGTAAAAATGAAAATCTTGACAATCTGATATGATGACAAAGCATCATTAACTACATATATAAATTTATACGTACCCCATAAAATATTCCTTTGTTATCATGAGTCCAAGTCATTGGTGAGAACTTCACTTTCTCTAGCACTTCAGGATACTCATTACCTGGAAATACATTGCAAAAGAATGTCACTTTATACAAAGCCCTGTGGCAAAAAATTTATTTCTAAAAGAAAGAGCAGGTAAGAAAGTGTATCAACCAGAAAAGAACATTTCAATTAACACATTCAACTCAATGTGTCAACATATATTAAGTATGTAATGTTTTATGTTCTTGGCAGAACCCACCATATGTCTAGGGACTTGAAAATATGCACAAAATATTAAAGAAAACTTGCTCCTGCCACATATGAAAAACTTAATCCGACTAAGAGTAGCTCTCCCCTTAACTTCAAATACTATCTGATCAATATCAACACCTAAAAGTGAACCTTAATATGGGGTATGCCCACTCTTCAAATTTATGATTGTGTGAATTGGGAGGAGGTGACAGGACAAGGGGAGGGGAGACTGTTGGGTAAAGAGGGTGTAAATGTTCTTCATTCTGAAAAAGACCACTGCCAATAGCTTAAGTGTGTGTGTGTGTGTGTGTGTGTGTGTGTGTGTGTGTGTGTGTGTGTGTGTGTGTGTGAGCGCGCGCGCCCACACGCGCCTGTTGCAGCTCATAGTTAGGTCTTGTCGGATTTCATTAGGAAAAGTTGAGGAGCATAGACAGCAGCTTGGCAGAGCATCAAAACAAGCACGGAAAGGGATTGTTTTATTCTCTTGTGTGTGCATGCAGAGAAGAGGGGGGGGGGGGGGGATTTCCAGTGGGCCAGCAGTGAACTTGGCTGTGCTGCCAACTACAGAAATTCATTACACATTCACTATTTTTATAAACATTTGATTTGCCAAAGTGTATACTGCAGTTTACTTGAATCCAAATGGGCAGATACTCAACTGTGGTGTATGTTTCTACAAAAATCAAACTAATTATAACATAAATATTTTAACAGGACACATTAAATGTGGTACCACTAGTGAAACATGATGTTCCACAACAGTACTTTAACAACTACTGCTCCACAGCATTGTTTATTATTAAGGTTGGGAAACAAATACTGATCCCGGAGCTCCATTGGTGCAAAGTGTTGATATTCTGGCAGAGAGAGAGAGAGAGAGAGAGAGAGAGAGAGAGAGAGAGAGAGAGAGAGAGAGAGAGAGAGAGAAGGGGAAGGTCTTTTTATCATATGTTATCTTACCACTTTTGACATCTTTGAAATGTATTGTAATCCAATCAGAACCACTTCTACTAAGTCCATAAGCTAAAGTTTCTCCATCTTCAGAAAAACGTGTTCGAGATAATGCCACTGTCCCATCTTCTGAGAATGTGTTGGGATCTAAAAATACTTTCGGTTCCGATTCTAAGGAATCTTGAACATACAGCACACTGAAACAAAAGGAATCTCTAACTAATAAGAAATGTTGTGTTAAATATAATAAATAGTAAGCATATGGCATCAGTTTCATGACAAAAGGTAAAAAATTATCCAATTCCACAGTTTCAGGTAAAAAATTATCCAATTCCATAGTTTCAGGTAAAACATTCACTGTTGCTGATGCTTATAAAAATAATTACGAAGCTCTAGTCAATGTGGCCGACACCTGTGAGTGTTATGATCAAAAAGTTTGTTCATGTGATGTTACAGTCTGTATTCATATAATTATCTGTGTGTGCCAATGTTTGTGCACATCACATCTGTTCAGACATATTACTGTGCATGAACAGAAGATTTGTGGAGATATGAAATGTACACAAAATTGCTGAAATCTTTGGGTTCAAATCACATCTGAACAGACGAGTTTGAATGGGTGGACATGAGAGCACTGCAAATCTCGCACACAAACCATCTTTGAAACAATTATTTATTCGGTCCAGTGTTTGTCTGTGTGCCCATAGTGACCTTTAAAACTGTAGACAGACCTCATTACTCTAGATACTTCATTACTAAAAATATCAAACTTTATAAGAGTTATATTTGTTTGAATAAAAGAAGAGCAACAAATACAACAAGATGATTAGAAGATTAACAAGAAATATAAGACGGTAGCTGCTTACTATATTATTAAGTAGATAAATTATGAATACTTGAGTAAGTAACAAATATGAAAACTGTAATAAAAATTAAAGAAATTGCAGACTTTTTACCTCAAATATCTAAGCTAAGCTATGAAATCTATTTGATCTGGTGCTAGAGGATAGCTAACATACTTGCACTCTGTATTGCCCTATGCCGTATTTTATGTGAAAATATATTTTGGACAGAGAGAGGGGTTGGCCCGTACTTACCTTAGTTCTGCACCACCGATCATCACATAAAAAAAGACACAAATGGAGACAAAAATAAGCAAGCACATTACCTTTTGGAAATATTTTCACTCCTCAGATAGCAGAAGAGTGAAGAAAAAGTGAAGAGAAGGCAAAGGTTACAAGTTAGGCCATGAGGTACTAGAAGAATTACTTTCCCTGTAGACCGGTATAGTGTTCTGAATGGAGCTTTATATTATGTTGCAAAAATCTATAATGAGTTGTTAGTAGACTTGAGGCAGGGAACTGGAAATCCTAATGCAATAAAGAGAAAAAATAATTTAAAAAAATAAACTATAGCTCACTGGTCACATATAGTATCTACCAATACACTATGGTTTAAAAACATCGAAAACTGTAACAATATTATATGTAACTTTACAGAAAGCACCAAGAATATGTCATTATTAGGCCTTTCATGTGGAGGAAGTGCTCTTCCCAGACAAGTGTGTGTTACACAAAAAGTTAAGTAGATAAAGCATTCTTTCAATCCAAAGATTGGCTCTAATATCCCAATAATTTATTAGGTATGGTCCTGTTTGGAGGTGGTATGCATGGCCTTCCTCTGACCTTTGAACTAACTTACCCAGCTAATTATAGGTGGACCACAGAGCAACTAAGAAATTTTCCCAGCAACCAACATAGGTGAAAGAAGTGGTAATTGATAGATAAAAACCATAGGATTCAGAAGGAACCAAACTCAGGACCTTTTGAGGTGCACCGTTTATTTGCTTATGTATGAGCTTAAGGATCAATGATGCACTGTTGGGAGCAACACTAGCAAATTCTCCTGACATTTACTAATTATTTTTATTTTATTTTTGATAACACCATTCAGGCTTCTTTAATGTTATAACCTTAGACAATATCCTTTTCTGAAGCCAGGTCTACTAGCTCTTCTAACACCTTCAATTGATCTGATACACAACTACTGAATATGGGAAGTTGCAATTGGTCTTCTATAACTGAAATTCTATCCTAAGCTATAGACAGTCGCTGCAGTACACAACATTATTATCTTCTAATTTCTTCCAGTAGCACTGCTAATAACTTAAAATTACTTCTCTTGTTGTATGTTGTTGTGTCTCAAGCACTACATGCTTTCCCTAGCTGGACAAGATGACCAAATCTGTTAATTTTGCGTATTTATGGAGGTTTATTTTTTGGACTATTAGTGTCCTGGGCTGCTACTTTTAAGGGTGAATGTCCAGACAGGAACCTCTTACTTGTCAAAGACGTACTACCAGAAGGTAGTGTGTGGTGCAATGAACTCTTTGGAGACTTGGAATAAACAATGGACAGAGTAGAGCGAATCAAATTGTTATTCTTCTGTTTTGTAATTAGTTACGGGTGATGTCTTTGATAGATAACAGATTCCAAGTTTGGTGTCAATAAGAGATATTTGTAATTACATCTGGATGTATAAGTGCAAACCAGATGATACTTTTACATAAGTTTTAATAAGGGTTAATAAACCCCTTTCCAATGTTCAAGTAGAACTGAAGTGTGTACTCAATGAGTTATGTGCTGAATGAAATTCTTCATCTCTTCTACACATTTCAAGTAAAAGAAGAAGTCCGATTGACCTGAGTATTGGACAAACTGTTACTAGATGCACTGAGTTTCAGGACCTCTATAAATCAACATGTCATAAGAAAGTATATTAAGAAGACATTTCTTTATGTGATGGGATTCTGGAAAAGATTGAATCACAACGGGACATCAGAATGTCTAGTACGAGACTTTTTGTTGTTTATTAGATATAAATCCTAATATTTTTCAGCTGCTTCTTTCAATTTTAAAACCATCTAGCCAGCTTTGACTTAAATCCACTTCCTTTCTAAACAGTAGAAACAGTGCTATTGTGGCCCAGTTTTTCCTTCAATTACACCAAAAATTTCCTTCATAAAACACTATAGACAAGCCTTTGTTGGTGTGTGTGTGTGTGTGTGTGTGTGTGTGTGTGGTTTATGTTGTCATTATGTTTCACATTACTGGCCTTTAACTTGACAAGGCCATTTTAGACATGGTTTACCATACCTTTGAGCAAAACTGGCCTGGAGCATGTTTTCTGTGCGCACTGAAGGGAGTGAAACGGCTAGTTCTTGGTCATAGTATCATCAGAATGTGTGTATAGTGTGTGCGCGCGCCATGGTGGAGAATAAAAGATATTATGTACTCTGTCTATAATAAGAGCATTGAACAATAGCAGGCAATTATACTAGACAGTGCAGCTGTTAAAGCACTGAACTTACATTTGCGAGTACAGAGTTTGCTTCGTCTGGTCATCCTGATTCAGGTTTCTAACAGGATGGACAGACGAACTGACTGACAGTCGGTCGGTCAGACTGACTGACTGACTGACTGAATGGATTGGTATGGGGGTATACACAATGATACAAGTGAAGGTCTTTAAAGGAGAGAATTGAAACCCATGGGAAAGAGCTGGTGTGGAAGCCTGCCAAATGGCACCCTGGCTTCGGCAGCAGAAACAATGCCACAAGTTACACTCTCAACCACCACATTGATGTTGTCAAGTGGGGGAGGTGCAACCATGGCAGCAGAGGTGTAGTCTTCCCAGTTAGCCCTGCTTAGAGCCCACCTGGGCAGGCTGTGGAAGTGACCAAAAAATTGGAAAATGATCACTGCCACACGAGTCATCGTGAGCTCTCCAGTGGATGGATGGCGGAAGGCTGTGGCTGCAGATTGACAAATCAATGGCCGAGAACGTGCAATGCGCCACACTAAAATGTGTGGCGGCACCAGTGTTTAAAAGGCAGTGGTCGAGTTGAGAGAGTAAGTCCTCGACAACTCTATCACAGCCACAAATTGTGGAACCGCCCCACAAAATATTACGGGCATTAAAGTCACCAAATTACAATAATATCCCTGTAATCACAAAGAACAAGAGTCCACATTGCTGCAAACCAGGTTTCCTGGAGAGCAATGCAGAGAGCAGGTGTTATGCTTAAAAGTTGTCGTGCTCAGCAAGGTGGGTGAAAAAAACACCTCAGTTCCACTGAAGTATGACGACTTCTGGCAACTGGGAAGACATGAATGATCTGAGGGGGCAGATTACACCTCAGAATCATGTGCATCCACCGGTTGAGAAGTGTCTGCTTCAACGTCAATTGTTTCTAAGGCATCCCCAAGAGCTAGGTCCTCAGCAAACGCAAGAATCTCCACCTCGTCTTCAGGAGCAGAGGTGGAGGGGTGTGGAGGCACGAAGACCACCAGAGCGTCCATTGTCTTTTTTTTTTGTGTGTGTGTTTTTTCTTTTCTTCCCTCTTGTCCCTCACAGGCTTCGCCGGTGGAGAGGGCCTATCACACTCAGCCTCAGGGACTGAGGAGGAGTGGAAAGCCCTGTGACCAGCAGCTGGCAGCTCCGCTTGCTGCTCACTAGTGTTGATAGCGACACCTGCCATACCCTGGGATGGGAGTGTCCAAAGGGACGCTTTGTGAGAGAGGGAAGCCAGAGTAGTTGACGCTTCTCCGACAGAGGGGTAGGGACTGCTCTCGAAGTCTAGGGAGCAGTAGGAGGAAGGAAGCCCCTAGCCTCTGTGGGGGCAAGTGTAAGTTGGTGGCTCTGGGAGCCCACAAAAAAATATGTCGCGAGAAGCACTGCTGTCATGAGAGAGGGCGGCAGCGATGTGACTGCAGCAAAAGAGGTGGTCATTTTCACAGGGTGTAGACGCTCATATATCTTTTTTGCCTCTGCGTAGGAAAGTCACTCCATCGTCTTATACTCCATTATTTTTCACTCTTTATGGAGCATGGTGCAGCCCGGTGAGCAAGGGGTGTGTTGCTGTCTACAGTTGACACAGACAGGAGGCGGAATACGAGGAGCATCTGGATGGGATGGATGCCGACAATCTCTACAATTTAAACTGGAAGTAAAGCAGGAAGACATGTGGGCGAACTTCCACCACTTTAAGCACCGCATTGGAGGAGGAATGTAAGGCTTTATGTCACACCGGTATATCACCACCTTGACCTTTTCCAGCAGTGTGTCACTGTCAAAGGCCAAGACGAATGCACTGATGGCTACCATGTTGTCCTTCGGCCACCTGTAGACATGCCTGATGACTGTACACCCCGTAGCTCAAGGTTTACGTGGAGCTCATCATCTGACTGCAGGTGGTGGTATTGATGAAAGATAATCCCCTGCACCATATTGAGGCTCTTATGCAGAGTGAAAGAGACCAAAATGTCACCCAGCCTGTCGCATGCGAGTAGCACATGGGATTAGGCAGGGGACGCTGCTTCTATTAAAGACAGATCTATTTCGGATCTTAGACATCCCAGTGACTTCGCCATACTTATCTTCATGGTTTTCCACAAAGGAAAATGGCTTAGTACTTATAAAAGATTCCCCTTTAGTTCTGCTGTGCACTAGAAATAGAAATTTGGGAGAGTAAGGCTCATCCTTTTCTTTAGCCTGTCATTCCTCTTACAATGTGGCCAGGGAAGGGAATGTCTGGGGGTTATATGTTGCTGCATTGAAATCTACTCTTCCACACAGACAGCGGTTTAGCATCTGCCAACAGTATTCTTTGCTCATTTCATCCTGTTCCCACGAGCAAGCTAAGGAACTATACGTCCACCCAGGCAGAGCCCGATTGCCTGGCTAAGAAGTACAACTGAGGTGCGCAGGTACCCCAGAAGTTGCTCGATAATGACTATTCAACCTTAACAGCCAGGCACCTCCTCAGGACATAGCACACCTTGAGACTGAGGTTTTTTTAAATAGAGGTTTGTACCGTCCTCGTGACCCAGGCGATTAAGTCAATATCCCCGTGCTCTGAAACGTACAACGTTCTACTGTTGTGCCGCACAGTGGTCATTTAAGCACGCACAGAGCTTACGGTGTGGCGGGCTGTTGGCGCGACAGTCCACAGCTCGGGACCCCGGGTTTACCAACACATACTCAGCAAAATAATGCTGAGCCCTTGAGGGGGCAAATCTCTTTATGACAAATTGTAGTCTATCCTTTTCATAATGTAGTTGATATTATAAAGAGCCAGTATCACAATTTATGACAGGTTACAGCTTTTTGATCATGATGATGATGATGATTTCAAAGGGGCTAAACAGCTAGGATATCAGTCCCCTGTTCCTAGCTAAGAGTCCACTGTTATAAGTTTAAAAATAAAACACTGGAAAAAGAAACAGACTTAAGGGACAGGCTGGCAAACAATTCGCTGACAACACAAAAGAAAGATCCGCAATAGGTAATGAAAACCAAGTCAAAAACTGAGTTAAAATAGGACAGCAGAGTATCATAAACCACTGGGTATTCGACACGGAAGTCGTAAAAGGACGCGAACATGATGGATAGGTGTGGACCTGAGGTGAGGCTGTAGCACCCACCACTACATGAAATTGTTAAACCCAGCTGTGCAAATAAAACTTAAAACAGATTTAGCCATGGAGGCATCGTCACCTAAAACTAAGGTTAGCACGTCTGGTAGATTAAATGATTGCCCCAAGTTGGCTAGAAGTGGACAGTCCAGAAGAAGGTGGACTACTGTCAGTGCTGTTCCACACCGACACACCAGCGGGGCCTCATGGCGAAGGAGGTACCCATGCATTAGCGAAGTATGGCCAATTCACAGTTGGCAAAGAACAACAGAGTTCCGACGAGAGGCCATCAGGGAGGTCTTCCACATGCCAGTGGAGTGTTTGTCAGCATGGAGCTTATTCGGGACGCTTGAGTTAGCTCATTCGGAATTCCAAATCGCTGTTATCTTTCGGCTCAACTCCCTTCGGAGATCCCCTTCCTGGAGACCAATCCCAAGGGATGCAAAGTGGTGGCTTGCTTGGCCAACTGGGCGACGCGTTCATTGCCTCATATACCATTGCCCCATTGCTAGACGGACACCAGCATGAAGGATGGGTGTTATATTGTTATTGTTGTTGTTGTTGTTGTGATGACTAAACTACTGGGTTATCAGTCCCCCGTTCCAAGCTAAGAGTTACTTAGCCATTTATGATGTAGCACTCGAAACCCAGTAGACACTGGGGACAGAGTTTCAGTCGATGGTAAAATGACACTATGAAACAGAAGACAATAGGTGTTGACCAAATAGACAACGAAGCTAAAATAACATGGCAGCAGAGTGCGACAATCCTATCACGAAGATAATACAGGAAGAGCCAGCCACTCTGCACACACTTAAAACCTCCAGTTTATAACTAGACACAAACTGAACACATGACAACAGATTGAAAGTTCTGTAAGGGTAGAGGGCTGGAGATATCAGGCAAATGAGCCTATCACTAAATGGAACAGTAAAAGCCAGCTGCGCGAATAAAACCTAAAACACGGTCAGCCATCGAGGCATCATCAGCTAAAATTGACGATAGCACAGTTGGCAGATTAAAGGAGTGCCTCAAAGCAGCTAGAAGCGGACAATCAATCAAAATGTGGACCACTGTCAGCAAAGTACCACAACAGCACTTTGGCAGGCAAAGGAGGTTAACCACGTATGGCCAATACGTAGTCAACAAAAAGCAACTGATTCCTAACAAGAGGCGCTCAGGGAGGACTTCCATGCGCCTGTGGACGGTTTAACTGCACGGAACTTATTTGGTACACTTAAGACAGCCCATTCAGTGTTCCAAAGCCCTACGACCTTGCAGGTCAACTCCTGTCAGAGATCCCTGTGCTGGAGGCTGATCTGTAAAGGCCGAGATGTGGTGGCCTGCTTGGCCAACTGATCAACACATTTGTTTCCATCTTATGCTAATATGGCCAGGGGTCCAAATGGAGTTCACCGACTGGTGTAACTTGACCACGGTGGATACAGAGTCTTGGATACCCTGAATGAATGGGTGTTTTGGGAAACACCGATCAAGTGTCTGCAAGCCACTCTGAGTCACTACAGATGACAAACGACTCCCTGGGGCAGTCTCTGAGATGTTCCAAAGCTGTAGAGATAGTGACCAGCTCCACAGTGAAAACACTACTCCCACTTGGCAAGGACACCTTTACATCACCATGGAGATAGGCATAACCAGCATGCCCATCTACTAGGGAACCATCAGTGTAGACTACTACTGCGCCATTGAATGAGGCAAGGACTTCCAGGAACTGGCGACCGAGAATCAATGATGAAATAAAGGCTTTCGAATCCCTGGACAAGTCCAACCTTAGCTGCAGACAATGAATACAACCAAGGAGGGGTATGGGAAGAGTAGTGGAAAGTGGGAGGGAAGGGAAGGAATTCAAGTAAGAAGAGAAGGGAATGGAGACGGACTGCAAATGGGAGACTCGACCAAGGCCATCTTTGTGGGGATGGGAGTGCAGCAGTCAGAAAAAAGAGCCTGTGGTTTGGATGATGGACTGAAGTGTGGATGCGTGCAACATGAGACTAACAACTGTTGCTGACAGAACCGCAGGAGGGGGAACCCCAGCCTCAGCGAGTAGACTCTTCACCAGGATCATACGAAAGGCCCCCCATTGCTAAATGGGGTCTAAGACTGCAACGCAGAAGGAGCTGCCAAATCACACACCTGACTCACATAATCCAGGCATGACTTCATGAGAGCCTTATAAAGCTGCAGGAAGGTTCTGGCTCCCCAAGCAGTGTGGCTGAGGCAGCACAGTATATTGGGCTACCGTCAGCACTTTTGTCACAGCTGTTGTAGGTGTGGGACCAACATTAGCCAGGCATCAAACAGCACACCCAAGAAGCAATGCAACTGTTCAACGCGAAGAAGTTCATCACCCAGATACAGTTCAGGATCCAGGTGCATAGCTCAATGGCAACAAAAGTGCATGACACGAGTTTTGGGAGCAGAAAACCGGAACCCATGGGCTAAGGCCCAGGACTGCGCCTTTTGAATGGCTGCCTGCAGTCGCCTTTCGGGTGACACCAATTGTAGCAGAACTGTAATATGAAGAAAAGTCATCGGCATACAATGAGGAGGAGACCGATGACCCTACTGCCGCAGCAAGTCCATTGATGGCAATTAGAAACAGTGGAACACTAAGAACAGAGACCTGTGGGACTCCATTCTCCTGAGTGTGAGGGGAGCAGAGATGGGTACCTACCCTAACCCAGAAAGTGCAAAGCAAGAGGAAGTTCTGCACAAACAGCAGAAGTGGGCCTCTCGAGCCCCAGCCATGCAGGTAGTGTCATAGGCCTTTCGATGATCAAAAAAGACCGCAACAAGGTGCTGACTTCTGGGGAATACAGTGCAGATAACCGACTCCCGTGGTAATAAGTTGTCTAAAGTGGAACGGCCTTGGCGGAATCTCCCCCCCCCCCCATTGCGGCGTGAGGAGTCCACGATCTTGTGAGGAGTCCACAATCTTCAATAACCCACATGAGTCAATGACTCACCATATGTTCAAGGAGCTTGCACGGAACATTGATGAGGCTAATCGGGCAGTAACTGTCAGCCACCTGTGGATCAGCACCAGGTTTTATCACCGGGATGATGCTGCAGTCCAGCCATTAAGATGAGGCAATTGAACAGGGTGAGAAGTTAGTGTTGAAAGTCCTTTGACAGGTGACGCAGGAACTGGTTGTGGATGCATTTGGCCCTGGGGTGGTATCAGGGCATGCAGGGAGGGCACTTTGGAACTCCCACTCACTGAATGGGGCATTATACAGTTCTTGCCGATGTAAGTGGAAAGGTAACTGCCTTCTCCCGACCTGTTCTTTGCGGGTGCGGAAGTCTACACTGTAAGCTGCAGTCACAGAGTTACTGGCATAATGGTCTGCCATATGCTAGCAGCTGGGTCCATGCATATAGTAACCTGAATGATCAAGCTGGGGATTCCTGCCTGTGGTCGGTACCCGAAAAGGCGCCTAACTGTGACCACACCCGAGATGGGGCAGCACGAAAACCGACAGTAGCGACATATCTCCCCCAACAATCCTACTTACTGTGACGTATCAGCCTCCAAGCTTGTGCCCGGATCTATTTAAAAGCGATCAGGTGCTCTATACAAGGATGGCGTCGGTGGTACTGGAGTGTCCGACGACGTTCCCTGATGGCCTCAGCTATCTCTGGGGACCAGCATGGTACGGACTTGCGCCGAACTGAACCAGTGGTGGTCAGAACAGTGGCCTCAACAGTGGAAATGATGGCCATGGTGAAATAATGATCAGCCTGATCAACATCATCCAGGGTGGGAGAAGAGAACCTAGCAGCCAAGGTGTAAGAAGGCCTGTCAGTCCTACATAGAGACCAGCGGGGCAAGCGATCTGGAGGTTGAAACTGGAGAAGAGAGATGTGGATTGGAAAGTGGTCACTACCACATAGGTCATCATGGACCCTCCAATTGAGTTGCGGCAGAAGGCTCAGGCTGCAGAGAGACAGATCAATAGCTGAGTACATGCCATACAACGTACTGAAATGTGTGGGGGCCCCTGTATTCAGTAGACAGCAGTCCAGATGTGCCATTAGAGCTTCAATGTCTCTACCACAGCCTGATATCCAAGTGCCACCCCATAAGGGATTGTGGGCATTGAAATCCCCCAAAAGAAGGAAGGGTGGAAGTTGTTCAAGGCCACAAGGTCTGCAGGAGACACTGCCTCATCTGGAGGAAGGTAGATGCAACAGATGGAAATGTTCCGTAGTGTCCGGATTCTTACAGTCACTGCCTCTAGCACCGAGCGAAGTGGCACTGGTGCTCTGGGGACAATGGCGAGGACGTAGATACAGACACCTCCCGATGCCCTATCATATGCAGCACAGTTTTTGTAGTAGCCCCTAAAGCCACGTAGGGCAGGGGTTCGCTTGGCAGGAAACCAGGTTTTCTGTAGGACTACACAGAGAGAGGGGGTAGGGTCACAGTAACTGCTGTAGCTCAGCCAAGTGGCGGACAAACCGCCACAGTTCCATTGCAGCACCACACTAACTCCCAACTTACAAGGCATATTTAAGGAGATGGTAGTTCAGAGCCCATTGGACTATCTGCAGCCACTGACTGAGGAGGCAGAGCCTCGACGTCCATTGCATCCAAAGTCTTGGCAATTGCCAAATCTTCCGAGGACACAAAAATCTCCACCTCGTCCTCAGAGGCTGAGGTGACACAGTGGCCACCGGGGTTTCCTTCTGCATGGGTGGCTTCTTCTTCTTCTTCTTCTTCTTCTTCTTCGTTTCACACTTCTCTTTAGGTTTCTCATCCTGGGAGGGCCCTGCCAGCTCAGTCTCCGGGAC
Organism: Locusta migratoria; assembly: GCA_026315105.1. Taxonomy (NCBI): domain Eukaryota; kingdom Metazoa; phylum Arthropoda; class Insecta; order Orthoptera; family Acrididae; genus Locusta; species Locusta migratoria. The sequence continues at coordinate 397,891,330 of CM048744.1, read as the reverse complement.
TGAGGAGGAGCATTAAGCCTACGAACAGCTGGCAGTACTTTCCACCATTCACTAGGGGCTTTGGGGGCGACGGAAGTTGAGGTGCTCCCATCGGCCAATGGGGTACCAGATGTTGATGGTTGGGCCTGGGAGCCCACTAGGACCAACTGAACAGGTGGTATGAATTTAGACGATGATGCGGCTGCAGCAAAGGATGTCTTCATGCTGAATGGGTGCAGTTCTTCATATTTCCTCTTAACCTCCGAGTAAGACAGACTATCCAGGGTTTTATATTCCATTATTTTTCTTTATTTATGCAGAACACAGCAGGTGGGCGAGCAAGGGGAGTGTTGCTGCCCAAAGTTCACACAGAATGAAGGAGGTGCACAATGGACATTGGGGTGTGAAGCAAGTCCACACTCTCAACAAATGGAGGTGGCACTACACATGGAGGACATGTGCCCATACCTCCAGCACTTAAAACAGCGCATAGGGGGAGGATCGTAGGGCTTGACATCGCAACAGTATATCATCACCTTGACCTTCTCAAGCAAAGAATCGCCCTCTAAGGCCAAGATGAATGCACTGGTAGCGACCCTATTGTCCTTCGGACCCCTAAAAATATGCCGAATAAAGTGGACTCCTCACTGCTCCAAGTTCCTGCGTAGCTCATCATCAGTCTGTAACAAAATATCTTTATGGAATATAATACCCTGTACCATGATGAGGCTCTTATGAGGAGTGATCGTTATGGGAACATCACCCAGCTTGTCACAAGCAATGCTCGTGACTGCTGGGGATGAAACGTAATGAGGACAGAGCCAGATCACATCTTTGACAACTCCTCCACCTCAGCAAATTAATCCTCAATGTTCTCTACAAAAAGCTGGGGTTTATTGGTGGTAAATGATTCACAATCAGACCAAGTATCAGGGGGCATACACCTAACCTCAATTTCTTGCCCAATGTTCCCTCATGGCAGTGGCAAGGTAGGGTACGATTGGGGGTCATATTTCTCGACATTAAATTCAACTTTCCCACACTTAGAGACACCAGTTGTACGTCCGGCAACACTATTATTGGTGTGTTTCATTCACGTCCCACAAGCAGCTAGGAAACTAAAGGTCCACCCAGGCAGCCCCACTTGTCTGGGTAAGCCTTATACAACTGAAGTGCGGCAGGTTCCTCAGACGTTGCTCGCTAGCAAATGCTCAACCTCAACAGCCGAGCATTTCTTCAGCACTTTGACACCTTGAGATTGAGGGTTTTATATATGGAGGTTTGTACTGTCCTTGTGACCCGGGCTAGTAAGCCAAGATCCCCAGGCTCTGAAACATACAACGTTCCACCATCACACCAACCGATGGTCGTTGAAGCATGCACAGAGCTTAAGGTTTGGTAGGCTGTTGGCGTGACAGCCCACGGCTCAGGACCCCGGGTTCGTCATGCCCATAGTCAGCAAATGCTGAGCTCCTGAGGGAAGGATAGGGTCTAAGACCTGCAATGCGGAAGGTACTGCCAAATCATACACGAGGCTCCCATAGCCCAGGCTCGATTGTATGAGAGCCTTGTAGAGCTCCAGGAGTGCCTGACATGAGGCTCCCCTAACAGTGTGCTGAGGCAGCATAAGATATTCAGGTAGTGCCAGCACTTTTGTTTAGGCTGTCTGATGTGTGTACCCAAGTGAGCCAGTCGTCAAAGAGCATTCCGAGAAAGCGACGTGTCCACGACACTTTGCAGTTGATCAGCCAAGAAGAGCTCTGGAGCCAAGTCAACAGTCCGACAACGACAAAACCGCAAGACTCTGGTTTTAGATGCAGAGAAATGGAATCCATGTGCAAGGCCCATGATTGTGCCTTTATAACTGCTCCCTACAGACGCCTTTCAGCAACACTGATGCCTATGGAGCTGTAATACAGGCAAAAGTCATTGGTAAATAGGAAACAAGAGACTGATGAGCCTACTGCAGCAACAATACCATAAATCGCTCCCAAAAACAGGGGCACACATAGAGCCCTGTGGGACACCATTCTCCTGAGTGTGAGTGGAACTGTAACAAGTGCCTAACCTAACACGAAAGGTGTTAAGGAAAAGGAACTTTTGGATGAAGATTGGAAGAGCACCCCGTAGACCCCATTCATGCAGTGTTGCCAGTATATGGGGGGTGCCAGGTGGTATCATCTGAAGGTCGAAGAAGACAGCGACAAGGTGATCATGCTGAGTGAAAGCTTGGCGGATTGCTGACTCAAGAGACACAAGGTTATCTCTAGCAGCGTGACCCTGGCATAAGGCCCCCAGTTGCTGAGCCAAGAGTGCATGATCTTCCAGCACCCACATGAGACGCCGACTCACCATACGTTCAAGTAGCTTGCAGAGAATGTTGGTGAGGCTAATCGGGCGGTAACTTGTTTGCCACCTGTGGATCGGTGCCAGGTTTTAATACCGGGATGACAATGTTGTCCCGTCATTGCGACGGGAAAACATCATCAGCCCACAAATGATTAAAGAGGGTGAGCAGTTGGTGTGAAGAATCCGCTAACAAGGGATGAAGGAACTGGTTATGTATGTGGACTGGCCCTGGTGAAGTATTAGGGCATCCAACAAGGGCACTTTTGAATTCCCACACACTAAAGTAAGTGTTGTACAGCTCCTGGTGGCACGTGCAGAATGATCCGTCTCGCAGCTCATTCTTTTAGGGTGCGGAACTGTAGGCTGAAGGCCGCCGTTGCAGAATAATGTTTGTAATATTCTGCCATGTGCTCTGTAATTGCCATGGGGTCTGTGCACAGTGTACCCTGGGACTGGAGACGGGGAATTCCCAACGGTGGGCAATGTCCAAAACGGCATCGGACGTGCGATCACACCCCTAGATGGGGAAGCACGAGAGCCGAGGGTGGCAACATACCACTCCCAAAAGCCCTGTTTACTCTTCTGGAATAATCACCAAGCTCAGGTCCAGAGACGCTTATAGGCAAAATGTTCAAACGTGTGTTAAGCTTAAGGGACATAACTGCGTGGTCATCAGCCCCTAAACTTACTAAGTACTTATGAATTACCTTATACTAAAGACGACACAAACATCCATGCCCGAGGAGGGATTCGAACCCACGACGGTGGACGGCCACGCACACCTGAACAGAGCGCTCCAGTACACACGGCTAGTCCACAGTGGCGCACTTAAAGGCGCTCAGGTGTTCAATCAAAGGGTGGCGCCAGTGGTACCAGGGTGCTCGCCGATATTCCCGGATTGATTCAGCGATTTCTGGTGTCCACCAAGGCACCGAATTACGTTTTGGCAAGCCACGAGAACTGGTGACTGTGGCTTCGGCTGCAGATATGATGGACACAATTACTTGGTGAACTGCCCTATCAATATCTGTGGGAAGTGGAGCAGCTACCACAGCATCCGAGGTGTAGGCCAGCCAATCTTCTGTGTGGAGTGACCATTGGGGCAGGCGGTAAGCAGGTTGGAACTGAAGCAAAGATAGAAGAATGGGGAAGTGGTCGCTACCACATAGATCCTAATGTACTTTCCAGCTGAGATAGGGGGAGAAAGCTTGGGCTGCAAATGGAGAGTTCAACAGCTGAGTATGTGCCGTGTGCCACACTGAAGTGCGTGGGTGCACCTGTGTTTAGGAGACAGACTTCCTGCTGTGCCAGTACAGTCTCGACCTCCGTCATGATAGGATGACGGGAGGGCTCAGCTTCACCCCACAGACTGTGGTGGGCATTGAAGTCCCCCAAAAGGAGGAATGTTGGGTGGTAGTTGAGCGACCAGGGCAGGGCAGGGAGAGGTAAAGAGAAAAGATAAGTTCCTGTGTTACCCGTCTGCGGACAGCCACTGCCCCGAGGTTGCGTGGAGAGGCACAGGGGAGCTGGGGACAGATGCCACCAGAGAGTCTATCATAAGCAGAACGGTTTTTATAGTAGCCCCAAAGGGTAGGGGTCCATTGAGTAGGAAATCACGTTTCTTGTAATGCCAAATAGAGCACGGGGAAGCAGCACAACAACTGTTGCAGCTCAGCCTGGTGGTTGAAAAAACCGCCACACTTTCATTGGAGGATTTCAGTCTCTCTTTGCTGTAAGGCCATAATGAAAAACAAAAGATCGTCAGCTCAGAAAATCACCTTCTGCCAAGGACTGTGTGTCTACAGCATCAAGAACCATTGGTTCAAGGGTCTCAATGAGAGAGAACCTCAACAGACGCGAAGATCTCCACCTCATCTTCTAAGCCAGAAGGCATAGGGAGATGTGGCTTTGAAGACACAGAGGAGTCCTTCCTGTGCAGCTTCATCTTCACCTCTCGCTGCCCTTTCGGTTTTGTGGGCTATGAGGTCTTCTCACAAGTGCTTTCAGGCCCCAATGTAGATTGGGAAGCCCTTTGCCTAGGAGTGGCAGATCCTCATATCCACTTGTGGAAACCTCAGATGGGAGCACCCCTAGAAACTTCTTCCGAGCAAGAGGGGCCAGGGAAGACTGTTTCTTTTCCAGCTGGGGAATGGGGACTGGTGTTTCCAATGGTGGGGGGGGGGGAATTGCTCCCTCAGGTGTTGAGGGAGCAATGCATGGAGACACCCCCCCTCCCATCATGTAAGGTTGATGGCCCATAGGGCCCACGGGAGCAGATAACACTGGTGTTCCGCAGGTCTCAAACTGGTGCTGTTGTGACTGTGGCAAAAGATGTTTCCATATGGACAGGGTTGAGCCACGCTTACTTCCTATATGTCTCAGATAGTCAGCCGGCCCAGGGTCTTTATTTCCATAATCTTCCTTTTCCTATGTAAAACAGATCAGTTCAGCGAGTATGGTGGGTAATGTTGCCCACAATTCACACAAAAAGGGGGGGGGGGAGACCAAGATGGACATGATGGGAAAAATTAAAAGAAACTGACACCTCTTACACTAACACATTGGGATTATGACAAATAAAATGCACTACTACTTCTGAATCAGGGTCCGCACCTGAGCAAGAAATGGAAACTGCAACTTGGAAGTTAGATAAAGGCATTGGCTTTGGTCCAAAAGAGGATACTTTTCAAGCAACAGAGGCAAAAAGAAGGAATAGAATGGATTCCTAAACAGAAATGGAAGGAATTTAAAGGGCTTGGGCCCAAGATCGCCCAAGAGAAAAAAAAACTTGTCTCACTTCGAAGGGGTACAAAGACCCCGTTGATGTCCAAGACTGGTGGCAAGAGGGTAAGGGAGGAATCTAAGTTTCCCCCCTCATCTCTGGGCAAGTGTTATCTTAAAAAGCAGACAAAAGAAATAGAAAAACAGACCTATAGTCCTGCCGTCTTGATCTTTGGGATGGCAGTTATCCAAGAAGGCTAACCATTGCTGAGCATCACCTCAAAGCAGGAGCAGCTCATCAAATGGCCCTCTTTGAAAAGATTGGGGGTGTATCTAGCTCACAGTGCCCCCATTTTTGTCTTTGAGGGGGAGCACACAGTGGAATAGCTTATGGACAAGGGGCCCATGATATCTCCATGGGAGGATGCAATGCTGCTGGTCAAGACAGCAGGTGAACTCCTAAAGGTCGCAAACATATCAATATGGGTACCAAAGATCCTTAAGAATGTCTCTCCAAAGACTGTTCGATGAGATAAGGGCCCAGAACCCCAAAGTCTCAACAGGGAATTGGAGAATAATTAACCAAAAGGTAGTGCCAGAAGGACAAACCCTGGTGGAGGAGGTCGGAGAGACGTCCCAGAAGGCAATGCGAGAGCAAGGCCTGAAACTATTTTTATAGTTCTCAGAGGTCACTGTCAGTGTTATCAAAGATCTTAAAGGCAATAATGGCAGTAAGATGGAGATGAAGTGCTGCAGATAAATCTGCAGCACAATAAAGCCGTCGCGTGGAGAGACAGGAAGTGGACATGGCCCTGATACAAGAACCCCATTTATATAAAGGGGGTGCATTGGACCTCGGCGGTACTGGAGGGAAGCAGATTTTACGCTAGAAATCTGAGAAACTCTAGATTTACTATCCTATACTCTTAGTCTTTGCTGGAGATATCAGTTTGCCACGAAGAAAAATAATCTTACTCCTAATGATCCAGTTCCCCAAGACATCATTCAAACTGAACCCTGCTTGGAATAGTTTTGTCCTCCGTCACAGCGAGACCCACCCCCTGTTCCTCAAACTCACCCTCTTCAAACCTTGCAGGAATACCTCACTCCAACCTTGCCTCCGAGTCTTTCCTGAAAACCCTTAATCCAACTGCCAACATTACCGCAGCTGAATCCCGAGCTATCCGTGACCTGAAGGCTGACCATTCCATCGTCATTCTTCCGGCCGACAAGGGATCCACCACCATGGTACTTGATAGGCGGGAGCTGCATTGGCTTTCAGACAACACTATCTACAAAGTTTGCCAAGACAATCCCATTCCTGATGTCTAGACAGTTTCAAGGAATCCTCAGATCCCTAAGCCCCCTACAGAAACTTTCACCTGAGTCCATCAAATTTATGACCCCACTGACTCCTCGCACCCCTACCTTCTACCTACTTCCTAATAATTCAGGATGGCGCAAGCCCCCACAGAACGATGCTCTGCCTACATAGACCAACACCTTCAACCCATTATGTGCAGTCTCCCATCCTTCATCAAAGACACCAACCACTTGCTCGACCACATCAAATCCTTACCCAACCTGTTACCTCCGGAAACTATTGATGCTACTTTCTTATACGCAAACATCCCACATGCCCAGGGCCTCGCTGTGATGGAGTACTTCCTTTTATGCCGACCATCTGCAAACCCACCTAAAACCTCTTTCCTTATTACCCTAGCCAGCTTCATCCTAACCCATAACTTCTTCACCTTTGAGGGCCAGACATACCAACAACTAATGGGAACAGCCATGGGAACCAGGATGCTCCCCCCCCCCCCCCCCATACGCAAACTTATTTATGGGACGCTTAGAGAAAGCCTTCCTGGATAACCAAGCCTGTCAACCCAAAGTTTGGTATAGATTCATTAATGACCTCTTTATGATTTGGACTATCAGTGAAGATGAACTCCAGAAATTCCTCTCCAACCTCAACTCCTGTGGTCCCATCAAATTCACCTGGTCCTGAAACTTCCTGGTAGTTTACAATTGAGTGCTGGAACCGGGACTCGAAACTGGGGCCTTTGCCTTTCGCGGGCAAGCTCACTACCGACTGTGTTATCCCAACACGACTCACGATGCCGCCTCACAACTCTACTTCCGCCAGTACCTCGCCTCCTACTTTCCAAAACTTCACGTGAAAGGCAAACGTCCCTGCTTCGAGTACTGGTTCCAGCACACAATTTTAATCTGCCAGGAAGTTTCATATCAGCACACACTCCGCCTCAGAGTGAAAGTTTCATTCTGGAATCACCTGGTCCTATTCCAAATCCCATATCACTTTCCTCGATGTCGACCTCCTTCTGTCCAACAGTCAACTTCACACATCCGTCCACATCAAACCAACCAATAAACAACAGTACCCCATTATGACAGCTGCCATCCATTCCACATCAAACGTTCCCTTTCTTACAGCTTAGGTCTTCGTGGCAAACGACTCAGCTACAGTCCCGAATCCCTGAACCGGTACACCAATAGCCTAATAACAGCTTTCACATTCCACAGCTATCCTTACTGATCTGCTATAGAAGCAAATAGCCAGAGCCACTTCCTCATTCCTCCAAACCCAGAACCTTCCACGTATGAGCCCCAGAAGTTCCCCCTGTCACCGGATACTTTCCGGGACTGGATCGGGCTCTGAATGTGGCTCTCCAGCAAGGATACCATTTCCTCAAATCCTGCCCCAAAATGAGATCCATCCTTCATGACATCCTTCCCAATCCACCAAGGGTGTCTTTCCACCACCCACCTAACTTTTGTAACTTCCTAGTTCATCCATATGAAATCCCCAAACCACCTTCCCTACCCTCTGGCTCCTACCCATGTTACCGCCCCCATTGTAAAACCTGCCCTATGCACCCTTCCACCACCACTTACTCCAGTCCAGTAACCCAGAAGGTGTACACGATCTAGGGCAGAGCCACGTGCGATAGCACCCACGTGATTTACCAACTGACATGCCTGCACTGTGAAGCGTTCTATTTGGGAATGACCAGCAACAAACTGTTCATTCGGATGAACGATCACAGGCAGACTGTTTGTTGGTAATGAGGATCACCCTGTGGCTAAACATGCCTTGGTGCAAGGCCAGCACATCTTGGTACAGTGTTACACTGTCCGGGTTATCTGGATACCTCCCACTGACACCAATCTTTCAGAACTCCGAAGATGGGAACTTGCCCTTCACAATATTCTCTCCTCCCATTGCCCACCTGATCTCAACCTCCACTAAATTCAATTTCCCGCCCACCACTCTTTAACAGCTTTGCCTCGGCTCTCTGGACAGAGCCTCTGCCTCAACTGTTATCTCTGTCCAACTTCTTTGCTTTCTATATATGTCTACCTTGGTGTGTGTGCGCGCGCGCGCACGCACGCACGCACTTTTTTACCTTTCCCTTTTCCCCCCAAGGTAAGTCCTTCCACTCCCAGGATTGGAATGACTCCTCTTCCACTCCCTTAAAACCTGCATCCTTTCCCTTTTCCCCCTCCTTCCTTCCTCTTTTCCTGAAGAAACAGCCATCGGTTGTGAATGCTTGTATCTTGTGTGCGTTTTTCTTTGTATTTTTGTGTCTATCTATGAGCCTGTCCTTTGGGTAAGTTATTCTATTTTTTGAACATTCATATATGTTAGAAATGGAATCTCTTTCATGCCAATGATGGAATTTTGTTCCAAGGACCTGGTGACCATCACGATGCAGCAATGTGAAGAAGGTATAACTACAGAAACTGTTCTGGCCTCAGCATACCTTCCTTATGAAGTAAGTTCTCCACCTCCACAAGTGAGGAGAGTAACAGAAGACTGCCATCAGCTGGGCGAACAACTGTTGGTTGGATGTGACGCTAATGCACACAATCTAGTGTGGGGCAACAAGGATATGAACGGTAGCGGTGAACACCTTCTTAAATTTCTCCTATCTAACAACTTGGTGGTCCTGAATAGTGGTGGTGATCCAACATTCAGAAATAGTAGAAGGGAAGAAGTAACTGAAATATCCTTTAGTTCTATGATGATGGTCAGTTATGTCAAATAATGGCATGTGGTATTGGAGCCATCCTCATCAGACAACATGTATATTAAATTCAAGGTTGAAATGGGAACCAGACAGATCATGGCCTGTAGGAATCCCAGGAAAACAGACTGGGACACGTATAGGAGAGACCTTGATTTTAGCCTATCAGAAATGAAAGGCTCAATAAAGAAACCAGCAGAGTTTGAGGAATTAGAGGCTGTAATCTCTGCCATAGTGGCATACCAAGACAACTGCTCCATCACTAAGAAGTGCACAAGTGCACAAAAAGGAATGTGCCTTGGAGGAATAAAAATTTGGAAACACAAACATGACAGGTAGGAAGAATGTTTCACTTGGGAGACGCAAAGAACAATGGGCCAAATATTGTGAGGCCCTTGTCAATTACAACTTTGCAATCTGACAAGCAAAGGAGGCATCCTAGAAGGTATTCTGTGACGAAGTGGAGGGCATGGCTGCTCATGCCAGACTACATAAAATCCTCACTAGAGTACCAACTAATCCAAAAGCAACACTGAGGAAGGAGGATGGGGAGTATACAAAGACAGCACGTGACATACTGCAACTGCCTCTCAAGATAAGCTTCCCCAACATACACTGGCAGATAACACAGGCCAGAATGCAATCCCTGAGAGACAAAATTTCTCAGGCATTCGAAAAGAGGACTGGAAATTTCCCAAGGAGTGTGTCAATTTCAGTAATGTCCAATGGGCAGTGGAAACATTTCAACCATTCCAGTCACCTGGCTCTGATGGAATCTTTCCATCTCTCCTACAACAAGCAGGAGGAAGTCATAAGATTACTGCAGGTTATTCAGGATTAGCCTAGCAGCAGGAATCATTCCCAATGTGTGGAGGGCAGTAAAAGTTGTATTCATTCCAAAGCTAAGGAGAATTGATCATACCAAGGCCAAGGATACGGAGAGCAATCAGCCTGTCCTCCTCCAATCTTTAAACATTGCAAAAACTGGTTAACGCACATCTTGGAGAGAGGAGGTTAACTAGGGCTCCTCTACATTCAAACCAACATGCATATGAGCCAGGTAAATCATGAGACACAGCTCTCCATCAACTCACTGGGAATGTTGAGAAAACACTATACTTTCAGAAAATAGCCCTCTGTATTTTCCTGCATATCAAGGGGACTTTTATCTACACAACCCTCAATTCCACGGTTAAGGCAGCAAAGGTGCATGACCTAGGGACCGCTATACGTTGGTGGAGTAGGGCCATGTTCAGTGGAAGGAATGTAGGGGCTACCACAATTAATGAAAAAATTTTAATCAACGCCACTGGGCATTGCCTGCAAGGGGTAGTTCTCTCCCCTTTATTGTGGAATCTAGTGGTGAACTCATTGGAGAACCAAACCCTCAACAGTACTTCTGCAAAGGATACTCAGATAACCTTGCCATAGTAATATTTGGCAAATTTGCTGACAGTCAGGAATATGGCACAAGGTACATTGGACATTGTGTGCAGAAAACAGGATCTGGGGGTTAGTCATAAGAAGACTGTTTTACTATTTACGAAGAAGTGTATTCACAATTTAAAGCTTTTTTCAATGAAACACTACCTGTGAAGGTAACAGTGAAATATCTAGGGGGCTACCTTAAATGAGAAAGTGATGTGGATCCCTCACATTAGTAGTATTTGTTCCAAGGGGAAAGGTACCCTGGTGAGTACCAGAAGAGCTTGTGGCAAAAACTGTGGCCTGACCCCTAAGGGTATACACCACAGTATTTAGACCCAGGAGTACTTATGAGGCAGTCGTGGTGGAAGATGGTAGAACAGCAGGTTGCTGCTAAGGAGCTTGGTAAGGTGCAAAGATGGGCCTTCTTAACCAGAATTAGCAGCACACCAACTGCTGGGATGGAAACCATTCTGGATATGCCCTTTACACCTTTGGGTCAAGATGGAGGCAGTGGCTGGTGCATACAGATTCAACTCTGGCAAAAACTAGATCTCATTGGGATATCCAGAATCACACACACTAAAATAATGAGTAAGGTAAATATAGGAAATGTTGGGGAAATGCCAGCCAACTATATTATAACTCCATACTGCTTCAATAAGTCTTTCAATGTAACAACTGGAAGCAGGGAGCAGTGGAAGGAAACTGTTCGGCACCATACAGGGGACACTGTTTGGTTCACTGAGGAGGGGCAGAGACTCCATTTATTGGACCGGATCCTGTCCTGACAATCACCAAGGCAATGATCAAACTGAAGCTATGTAACTGGCTCAGAAGACAGCACGTAAAATATTGGGCCAAGGTCTAGAAACAAACATGGTAAGGTGATTATGCCAAAGCCATGTTTTACAAGAAGCTCTGTAATCATGGGCTTGAACAAAAAAGAGATTAAATTCATGGTTGGATTGATGACAGGCCATGGGAACTTCAAGGAACACCTACATCAATGGGAATAACGGAATAGAACCCTAAATGTAGGATCTGTGACAATTGTGAGTGCAGTGCATTGGACAGCAAGAGGCACAGAAAACTCAGGACAACCAGACCCAAATAAATTGTGTCCAAGAACTGGTGAACAAACTCTTAGTACTGTTTAAGGGCACTGGTAGGCTTTACTACATATAAACAGAGAGCAATACTGCACAATAAAATCAGTTTTAGTGCAGACAGTGGCAGGTTGGACCAAAACTGTTTTGGCTTCCTTGTTAAAATCAAGTCAAACACCACCGTTGTCAGCTGTTAACCCTTTCACGGGCACATTTTTGTGGCAACTCAGCAAAGCTATTTTTTTTTAATAATTAGAATTGTGATCAATTTATTATATTTTATTTTTGTGATTTATGTCTAAAAGCAATGGTTGTACATATACCACCTTTGTGATCTTTTCGCTTTGGTGGAAATAGATTTCCCATTTCCCTTTTGTGAGCTATAGTGTGTTGGCATTACAAGTTAAAACATAAACTGATTTCTTTTTATTTTAAATTTTAAAAATATTTACATTTCATGTTTACAAGTAATATTTCTTTCTCAACCAAATGTTCAAATCATCACCCCAATCTCTTCTGGCAACAGTAGTGATACTGTTACAGAAACAGATTGTTGTAGCAGTTTTCCTAAACATGCTACAATGTACTACAACATGTCAGGCACATACAGAGAGAAGACATAGACCCAAGAACTTTAAGGTGCCCTAAAGTTGGTGGTATATATGCTTCCCAAGGACCACAAGACACTGGTATGTGTATTTCCCAAGCCCCTTTTAATATTAATTCTGATGGTAACCATACTCCCCAAGAACCCCATAAAAACTGTTACTTGGTGATAAATAGCCATAAATGCTATATTTAACAACAAAAGGAAACCAAAGCTAGTGCAGTGGACTACCACTAGGGCACAAAAGCATACAGAAGTTTTAACACACACTGTCGCGTTGAAATAGAAGCAGGCTTGACTTCCAAGGCGCGTTCGTCAACTGAACACAACAGTTATACTGAAAGCAGGTTTATTGCAAATAAACATATGCGCAGCACTTTCTGCCTCTCGGTCAGAGTGCTCTGCTTTTTATACACAGACAGAATGCACCAGAAATTAGAATAATAAGAAACATGTAGAAATTACAAGTGAATATAAGAAACATGTTGAACATTCTGGAAATAATGATTACAAAGAAATAAATTTTTGCCGGTGGACGGGATTGAACCGGCGACCTTCAGCACCGCAATCTGTGATGCTATCAATTGCGCCACGCCGGCAGTCAGATAACTTCGGGTCTTGCGGCAATATTCACAAGAACTCAGTAAAGAAATGCTGTTAATGGGAAGTATATCCCCTATGACCCACAAGAGGATTAACCAAAAACCTGGAGATGCGAAAGGTCTGTACCAAAATTGTTCCAAAACACCTTTCCCAGGACCAAATGAATATTAGGATGGCAAGGTGCATTGACTTTTTGGACTGATTAACAAGGATCTCCATTTCCTGGAACATATTACATGGGTGTTTCAGTACAAACTGGAAACCAAGTGCCAGAGAATGAAATCTGCACTGTCACATCAAGGCCAAAAGAAGCACAAGTGAGAAAGTCCAAGATCAAAGGTGCTTATTTGCTTTCGCAATACCCAGGGCATCATCCACAAAGATTTTGTGCCTCCCACCCAAACGGTTTATCAATATGTTTACCGACAATTCCTTGAAAGATTCGGAAAAGGGTCATGCGTGTATGACAAAACATCAAAAACAGCTGGTGTTGCATCATAGCAATGCACATTATCGCACAGCAATTTCAGTAAACCATTTCTTGGTCAGTAAGAACATTCCTGTTGCTACACATCCTCCTCATTCATCCCGACTTGTGACTTTCCTCTTCCCAAGGTAGAAGGAGCACCTCAAGGATCATAGTTTTAGGACTTACCGACATCCAGAAAGTTGTAACTGACCACCTAAATGCGATTCCCATATCCGCGTTCCAACATGGCTCTGAGGAGTGGAAAAAAACAGTTCTGCGTGACTTCCAAAGGCAATTACTTTGAAGGAGACACTGTACAATCTGAAGTGTGTGAGAATAAACAGTGACAGTCACACTCATTACTTAACTTACACCACTTTCACATGCCAACAGCATTGTCAAGATGATAATTCTCAACTCCCATGAGGTCTAGTAACCATTAGACTATCTCCCTATCTTGACTTTCACATGCAGAAGCATTCTTTCAGATTTTTCTATGTGACAATTGCTTGACAAGATGGAGACTTTCAAACAAGAGAAGTATCACAGTGCAACTACATCCCATTTGTTCCAGTGCTCTCAAGATTGCAAGTAACTGTAGTAAACAAAGCGGACTCAATAAGTAATCAAATACTGGAGTTAAGGGCACAGTCTGACAGCACCAGTCTGCTTTGACACCTGTGCAACATCACGAGTTTCAAGAAAGGTAAGATGAGCTTGTATTATGTTTTGCGTGTGGCAAATTATTGGTTTCAGGATGGTGCATGTAAGTGGTGTGTTTCTGAACAGTATTCATTCTGTCTACAATTTTAGAATGGCAGTCATGTTTTGACAGTTATTCAGTGGAAAAACACACACACACACACACACACACACACACACACACACACACACACACAAGGGGAGGCGGAGAGGGAGAGGTGAAGACAGTGTGTGTATTGGGTCGGCAGATCAAAAAGGGGTTTTGGTGAAATTAATTGGGCAACATCTTGATGTGGGGTCTGCTACTGTTTCAATTTGTTTTTCATCTTTGGGGCCTAAGGGGCTACATACATTTAATGATTAACCATCATGTATATCAACAAAAATAATTTTTTGCAGGAAAAATAAAATATAAAAAATAGACTAAGATTACTCACCACAAACACAAATGTAATCACTTTACAGAATTTTACATTGGTACCACTACCACAAAGCTATCAGAAATGACATATGGGATGAGACAGATGAAGCTGGCAATACACGATAATGTATAGCAGAGTATGTTCTGTAACATGACAGTCTTGACCTCAGTGCCAAATTAACCATTAAGTTTCATCTGGATCCTTCCTTTTGAATCCACAATTGTGAACTGTAATTATAAAATCTGTGGAATATGAAAGAACAGGAAATTTAAACTGTGGGTGGTTTTTTTGTTTGCAGACTACATGGGTCTTATCTGCGAGAAGTGGTTACAATATCAAAGCAGAAATTTCAATTTCATTTTTAAAACTGTTCAGTTTTTGGCACTTTATTTATTAATCATGGAAGCACTCAAATATTTTTCCATGGGTGGGTAATTTGTATCTTTCCAGAAGAACATTGTTAATAGCAGATGCTACTTCATTTTAGTGTAATATTTATGAATGCCAATATTCTTTTCACAAATATCTATGTATACTAACAAACTGAAATGATGCTCTACTATAAGAAAAATAGTTTACAAATACGTTCTTTCTGTAACCCAGTTTATTTCTAATCATATGTAGCCACTTTATCAGTCACAATACAACTTGAGACACCGTTATGAATTTGGTCAACACCTGTAGTCCAGATAGTCTTACAAAATATCTGATAGCTACCGACACCATTGCCAGCTTTCAACTGCAAAGTACATACTCTACATATGAGGCAGTAGCCTTCAAATAGCATTTTATAGAATTGTGAAAACAATGAGGCACTTCCATATAGACATTAACAGAACTGTGTTACAGGATTTGTTGACTGCGTGGCTCAAAACTATCCACATAATTCCATAGACAGGGGGAATGCTATGTTGAGGCATGAATTTGAACAAAAAACAAAGTAAATTAAGACATAAATTTTAAAAGAAAAGTAGTCCAACATGGACATGATATAGTACTGACCATCCCCAAAGTCTAGAATAAAATGGAACAGTTACTTTGTTTTCTTGTTCAAATTCATGCCTCAAAATAGCATTCCCCCTGTTGAACACTGTTCCTTTTCATAAATCTAGACTTAAGGGTTGATGTGATCTCAGTCATGTCCACATAAGACTAAGAACTGACCTAACTTGCTTTGTGTTCGAATATATGCTTTAACATGGTAGTCTGCTTGATGGGGCACATGCATCCATCTGTTTATTGTAATTTATGTAACATGTAGTTTTGTAAATAGTTTATTATAAAAAAAAGGGAGAGAGAGAATATTTGCCACCTTTGTCTACCCATCCACCTCTTGCCTACCCCATCATCATCTTGCCTGCCCCCTCTCCTCCCTCCACATCAATACACGGAAAAATTTAATATCACTTACTGCATAGGGCATAACAGGTCATACACATGACACTCCATGGAAAGCTCCACAACAAAAGCAAAATATTATCCGTCATTAACACAACAAATGATCAAAAAAGAGCATGAGCTTCTATGAATGAATAACTTTTTTCTTTTAAAAAAAATCTGTACATCTTTAAGCCTCTGATCCAGCGCCAACTTAATGATTAAGTGACACTTAAGTCTACATTTTATTATTCTTTTAGAGAAATTATTGTACACCACTAAAACATACACATTATAATGTATTCTAAATATCAACTATTACTAATAAACCAAATTAAGTGTTCATTACCTTTGATTCTGTAGTCCAGTATTCATATAGAAGAAATATCTCTCTCCATGCCGATATGGGCATGAATACTTTGGATAGTTCCACAGTTCTGTAAGTCTTGAGTTTATCTCTGACCTCACTGGACAACTGTCGAGATAAGGTCTTGTAACAGCATTTTGTTCATCAACAAATTTTGCTGTTTCAGGTGAATCTGGATCTTCAAGCCATCGGTAAGGATCATTTATCTACAAAACAAATTGAAAAGATGTTCAATGTGTAAGAGAAATAATCTGCCTAAGTACATAGGTTTTTGTGAGGTACTAGTACAAATTTGAATTTATTCTTTAAAATTATAAACCGACTTATTTCAGAACACATCTGATTCCCCCCCCCCCTCCAATGGATATCGTCATATTAGTATTCTAACAATTACTGATATTTTGTAGCACGCAATCAGTAAGGTGGCAACAAGCAGAAATTTTATGTACATATTTATGTTTTCAGAAGCTTTCACTGCAAAATAATGAAACATTGCCTCGTTCTTAAACAATTATGGAAACATGGTGCATAAATGCAAACTGAGATATGTCACTCATGGCTGCACTTACAATGAAGTGACTTAAGTCATTGTGTGCCTCCTAATATTGTGCCAGACCACCTCCTGGCCAGCAAAGTGCAGCAACTCAATATGAAAGTCTGCATAAATTCCAGTACTCGATACCACCTGTCAGTTGTGACCACTGACATCACATGTAATGCAAAGATACGCCACTTACAACATTGTGTGGCAAAACATCAAAATATTCATAAAATTCAACAAGACTAGTGCAGTAGATAATGCCAACATACACTGCATACAATATGGCGCAACATAACATCAAAATATTCATTAAATTCAATGGGATTAATGTGGGAAAAAGGGGTTTTGGATGGGGACATACTAAAATCAAGAATATGAAACAGAAAATAATCTACATTCATTAGAAATGCAACAAAAATAGCAAAATTAAAATAAAATAGGAAATTCAAGGAATCGACAACATGATTTTACCTACTTAGATCAATTCCAGTTGATGATACCAATATTTTAAATCTTTCATACCAAAATATTTAGATGTATCAACAACTAGAATTGTATAGGTTAATTCTAGTTGTCGATACCAGCATCTCTAATACTGGAAAAATACTAAAATTATTCTTTGTCGATAACTAAAAATAACCTTGGGTTAATACCAGTTCAAGATTACATTTTTCTCAATTTCATACAGGAATGTGTGATTGGTACCAACAATTAGAATTAACCTATATAGATCAACTCCAACAGTCGATATCAAACCATCCTGTGAATACGTCAACTTTAGTTCTCACGACAGCAGATGATTACGAAAGATTGATTAAACTATCACCAACATTTATGTTTACTTTTACCTCGCTTCCCTAATACTACTCTTGATTTTCTTTCTTTCTTTTTTGGCCTACTTTAGGTTACGGTAGTAACACTAAAAGTTGGCCTTTGCGATTGTCTTTTGATAGCTCAAAATTTAAATGAAAAGAATGGCTTAACCATTCATCTGACATGAAAATGGAATAACCGGATTTGTAGAGGGGAAAATTCTCTGAAACTTCGCTCTATTATGTTTTTTCATATAATGCATTGTTGCAGAGATATTTGCAAAAATAACGGATATTTGATGTTGTCTGTCTGGCTGTAACGTGTTCCCACTTTTCAGGTTGAACCGTTCAACCGATCGGCAGGGACAGAGTTAAATTTCCTTTTCCATGTAGTGTGTCGGTAATCAACTAAAACGTCAGACAACTCAAGACAGGAAACAAACACTTTGATAGAGACAGTTAAAAATCGGGCACTACCCGAGAAGGTGCCACACAGTCCCCACTTGGGAACAGTGACCACAAAGTGGGGCAGGATCGCCACATAGTAAGTGGATGTGGCTAATGTGACAATGTCCTATGGGCAGGCAATGACAGCCATCCCGTGGCGAGAAGACCGGGAGGAAGTAGACCATGCAAAGGGGAGGGCTTTGATCTCCCACAGTTTATTGGCTTGAAGGGAAGACCAATGCATATTCCAGAGCGATACCACATGCCTAGAGATTACAGCACGGAGGTCTTCCAACAGAACAGAATGGGTAGCAAGCCGAGGGAGGGAAATGGCTTACTTTGCAGCAGCATCCCCCTCCCCCCTTAGTCCACCACTGGTTGGAGTTCAACAATATAAAATGAAGATACCTCGCAGCTCACTAATGACTGCCAAGCCATGACAATAAAAACAAAAAACCACTTAACTGCTTTCAGCCATAGCACTCATCATAAAAAGGAAAAACACTAATTCATACATTTACACAGGCAAAACTCTCAGACATACAGTAGTCGTCTCCAACTGCTGTGACTAACAACATTATCTTGTTGACTATCAGACAAAAATTGTGGGAGCTGCATGAGGAGGTCTTAAGGTACTATTTGCTGCAACTGCCTGCCATAGTGGCCGACAGTAGCTGCCAGCCACAACTGCCGACCTCTGCTGCCTGCGTATTTTGTTGCGACTGCTAACTGCAGCTGTCATGCCACTCAGTGCCATGTCTATGTCAACAAGCATGTCTACTAATACCATTCTAGATTTTCTAGTGGTTTAGGAAAAAGAGAAAGAGGAAATAATGATACTGTTTACGATTCTTGCCCTTGCAGTATTTTCCAAAAATGGAAAATTTAAGGTGTTTATGCTACTTAATAACAGGCCATTTGTGAAATGATGAAAAGAGGTAAAGAGGATTAATTCATCTCCGTTCGACTATTTTACGCATAATGAGAGAAAATATAGCACGTACAGCTATCAGTACAGTATAAACTATAATCCAAGATGATGAAGAAATGGCACTTGCTTTACGTTAAGTTGCAGCATAAAAATGTATGTATTCATCAACATCGACTTAATACAGATAATTTTGCATTTATTTTAAATAAGAAAAGTCTGCAAAGATAACAGATTTATATGGAAATGACTCAGTGCTTGTAATTTGTTGTAAATTTAATGTTGTGTTTACAATATTACAACTAATTATTTTCAAAAGTAATAACAGTATAACGTGCCTTTGTCTTCAGCCAACGAAACATTTAATTGCTGTGAAGTTCAATAAAAAGATTTCAAAAGACTCCTGATGCCAGCTAGTAAGACGAGAGGTTTTAGAGGAACATTCCAGTATCTTAAGTTAGATTGAAATGTCAAATGTTGCTTCATCACTGAGGTGACGTGGCAGTTTCCTGATGGAAATTTTTCAGGAATATCTATATCAAGTTCGGCTCATGCTCATCGGCAATTATTTCTCTGAACTTATAACCGGGAGAACTATGGCGTAAATGATGGAAATAATCTAGCTTCAATATTATAAGATTGCTTCTTTTTATCTTCTTCCACACTTCACACGCTGCCACATCTCTGAAATATGTATGCATATGGTGATACAAAAGAATATCTGCTTACATACTACACTAACTGTTACTCACTATCATGTAAATTTTTCTGCGAAGCTGTGCTTACTGCAGCAGTCGCGAAGCCAGCACTTGCAGCTGACTGCCAGAGTGTTTCCAGAGCAGTCAAGATGTGGCAGTCACGATGACATATGGCCGTCGACTACTGAGCAGTTGCATTGTTAAGCCTGAGAGCACCGGTCAACTGCCCGTGGTCACTGCCGACCGCTAAATGTTACGAATATCAGTGTAACTTTTTAATGTCATCATTCTATTTTTCCATCATGCGTAAGACACAGATTTAAGACAGCTCTTCTTCTCCCCCTTCCCCTCCCAACCCCAAAGTTCAATATCCACTTCATCCACACTACACAATCTATTACATACAGATTATGTATCATTCTGTGCCCTTTTATATGTAACTAACTTTTCAAATTAGGCTTTACATATGCCTTTAAATTACAAAATTATCCTTACCCCCCCCCCCATCCCCCATGCTCCACCAGGCAGTGCAGATCATTTGTTCTGTTGAATTATGAGTCAAGCCACAGAAGCCCGAGATGCCCAAATGATTGTGTGAAAATGGGTGCTCTGTTGCTGATGAAGGCTGTGTCTAAACAACGAGTTGTGGCTGGCAGTCATCTTTACGATGAGTTACAACTTATCCTCATTGTAGTCACTACAATATGAACTTTGGGTTGTTAAGTTTAACATTTTATACCAGTTTTCGTGTTTGTTACATGTTTAACTATGTAATGATTCATGCAACTCAATTTGAATCTTCAGTACACACCTTCAGTTACACGAGTACATTTACACTGTGCAGGAATATCTACATGTACTAGTGCCATCTGTTGTCACTGCCTCATCGCCCAGACTGGTAAGTATCATAATTTGGCAGATTTCATTTGTGCTATTGTTTTAAGAGTTCATTCTTGCATATTTTGGTAAATATTGTGTGTATAGTTTTCATCTGCTGCAAGCTACACTATTTAAGTGTCGTATTGTCACTTCCTTAATTCGTGTTCTGCTTTAAGAAAGCTTATATTCCTGTGGATTTAATAACAGTGTACTCCGTAGATTTTCTTGTTTATTTTTAAAACTGCTTGACTCAGTTTCAGTTCAGTCAGCTGCAGGCCGCCTTTATTAAAGTACTAAGCTAGTTAAAAGTTGATTATTTCGGATTTCTACTTTGCACAGTTAGGATAGGATGTGTGCAGATGCAGGACAAGTCGGCCGCAGTTCGCGAACAGCTGAGGGTGCTGTTGGCTATGGTCAGCCGTCTTCAGGCTGCTGTCTCAGGGTGCAGCGGTCGTGGGGAGTCTGGTGCTTTAAGTGGGACACCTCAGGTGTCTAATGCTTTGCCCTATGTCCTTGCTACCGAGGCACCTTCAGGTGTACCGGATGTGGTTGAGCCCCCTCTCTGCAAGGGGAGTGGTGGGTTGAGCAGCATTCACATTGCTCATGACTGAAGGCCAATGTGGAGGCCCTTAGGCAGATAGTGTAGAGATCCAGAAAGAAGTCCAACATGCTCTCGGTGTGTCTGCCGAGAGGGCCTCATCCCAGATGCGGAGGCGGCCTTTCCAGCAGCTATCGAGGGTGTGGGGTGCGGTCGACTGCAAGGCGTGGCTCACATCAGCACCAATGACTTGTTGCTTAGCTTCTGAGGACATCCTTAGTTCGTACAGGCGGCTGGCGGAATTGGTGAAGGCCGCTGCACTCACACGCAGTTTTCAAGCAAAGCTGTTGATTTGTTCCCCGGTTTGAACGCGGTCCTTTGGTTTAGATCAGGGGTGCACTACACTAAAGAAGTGGCTACTCGGGTAGCAGAGTACTTTGAGTGCACATGAGTGTTATTTAGGCTAGACGCTAACTCTGATGAGCACTCACCTGTCAACATTCAATGAATTCAGGCCACATTCGGCTCAAGGATTAAACTATCAAAATATCAGCTGCAAACTTTCAAAGTATTAAAAACACAAGTTTCCGAATTTGCCACACTGCATGGAAATTGTGCTCAAATAGTTCTAGGCACCGAAAGCTGGCTAAATCATGATGTGGCAAGTTCAGAAATATTTAGCGTGACATGGAATGTATATCGGAAAGATATATCGGACAAACTGGAGGGGGAGTGTTCATTGCCGTGGACAAATATTGTTTCTACTGAGGTTGAAAATAACTGAAGTTATTGGGGCACGAATAACAGGTCTATAAGAAGTAACATTAATAGTTGGGTGTTTTACTGGACCCCCAGTGCTGCTGAAGTAGTTTTAGAGTCATTCAAAGATGTTCTACACCAGGTAGTGCACAGGTATCCGGGCCGTGTAATATTAGTTGGGTTGAGACTTCAACCTTAAGAGTATAGATTGGGGCCTCTACTGACATTTCAGGCAGTACAGACAAGTAGTCTTGTGGGCTACATATGGAAACATTCTCCATAAATTGCCTTTAGCAGTTAAACCAGCAACCCAAGCACAATGGAAATATTTTAGACCTTATAGCTACAAACAGGCCTGACCTTATTAACGATGCCTGTGTAGAGACAGGAATTAGTGATCATTACATTGTCATAGCATCGATGGTGACCAATCAAGAAGGCTAGGAGTGTGTTTTTGTTGGGAAGAGCTGATAAGCAATTGTTAGGATTGCACTTAGAAAATAAGTGGGCTTCGTTTAGTTCCAGTACTATGGATGCAGAGGAATTGTGGACTAACTTTAAGTGCATTGTACGTAAAGGGTTAGAGAAATATGAGCCTCTAAAGTCTATTAAAGATGGAAAAGATCCACTGTGGTATAATAACAATAATGTTAGAAAGTTACTGAGAAAGCAAAGACTGTTGCACTCTCGGTTCAGAAAAGAACACGCAAATGATGACAGATAAAAGTCAGTAGAGATTCGTGTGTCTATAAAAAGAACGATGTGCAAAGCATACAATAACTACCACATCCATACCTTAGCAAAAGATCTTTCCGAGAACCCGAAAAAATTCTGGACCTATGTAAAATCGATAAATGGGTCAAAGCCCACTATCCAGTCACTCTACAATTCTGGGGCAGTAACAGAAGAAAGCAAACGGAAAGCTGAAGTTCTAAATTTAACCTTTAAGAAATCTTTCATGCAGGAGGACCGCACAAATGTACCATCATTTGATCAACATACTAATTCCAAAATGGATGACATAGTAAAAGGTATTTTCGGTGTAGAGAAGCAGCTGAGGCAGATATATACGAAAAAGTCTGCTGTTCCAGATGGAATACCAATTCTGTTTTACAAAGAGGATTCTGCGGCATTGGCCCCTTACTTAGCTTGCATTTTACGAGTAGCTTTAATTCGGCTAAAAGTTCCTAGTGATTCAAAAACAGTGCAGGTTATTCCCACTTATAAGAATGGAAAGCGATCTGATCCACATCATTACAGGCCAATATTGTTGACATCAGTTTCCTGTAGAATTTTGGAGCATATTATCAGAATATAGTAAATTTCCTTTAGATGGAAAAGCTTCTTTTTATGATCAGGAAACATCGTTAATGTCAAACTCAGCTTGCCCTTTTCTCACATGACATCTTGCGAGCCATGGACGAAGGGCAACAGGAGGATGGTGTTTTTCTAGACTTCAAAAAGGCATTTGATGCAGTGACACACTGCCGACTTCTAATAAAGATACGAGCTTATGGAATAGGTTCACAGATTTGTGACTGGCTGGAAGACTGGGTGTTCAACTGACTGTATCGTCAGGCGTGCCCCAGGGGAGTGTGATAGGACCGCTATTATTTTCTATCTATATAAATGACCTGATGGACAGAGTAACTTGTCATTTGCAGCTGTTTGCTGATAATTCTGTGGTGTATGGGAGGGTGTCCTCTTTAATTGACTGTAATAGCATATAGGATGACAGACAAAATTTCTAGTTGGCACGAAGAACGGCACCTAGCTCATGTAGAAAAATGTAAGGTGATGCGCACGAGTAGAAACAACAATCCCAATATGTTCAAACACAGCATTAGCAGCGAGCTTCTTGATGCAGCCACGTCATTCAAATATCTATGCGTAACACTGCAGAGCGACATTAAATGGAACGAACATGTAAGGACAGTTGTGAGTAAGGCAGACAGCCGACTTCGGTTTATTGGGAGAATTTTGGGCAGATGTACTTCATACGTAAAGGAGAACGTGTATAAAACGCTTGTACAACCATGTCTTGAGTATTGCTAAAGTGTTTGGGACCCGCATCAGATCCATTTAAAGGAAGACAAAAGCAGTTCAGAGGCAAGCTGCTAGGTTTGTTACTGGTAGGTTCAACCAACGCTCAAGTGTCACGGAAATGCTCTGGCAACTCAATTGGGGATAGCTGAAGGGAAGACTACATTCTTTTTGTGAATTTCTGTTGAGGAAATTTAGACAGCTGGAATTTGAAGCTGTGTGTAGTACGATCATGCTGCCGCCTAGTTACATTTTGCGTAGTGATCACAAAGACAAGATAAGAGAAATTAGGGCATGTACGGAGGCATATAGGCATTCTTTTTTTCCATCGTTCTATTTGGGAGTGGAATAGGAAAGGAAATGCCTAGTAGTGGTACAGTGTACTCTCCGCCACACACCTTACAGTGGACTGTGGAGTATGTATGTAGACGTATATTATTGTGTTTTAGCTAGCTCATGATGTGATTTTAGTGTTACAGTGGTGGTTTAAATTCTAATTTAGGTGAAGACAGGAGATTTTTTACATTGAGATATTAGTACCGGAAGGCAACCAATGATAAGTGCAATGAGAGAGCCAAAGGAAATTCATCTTTTAATATTATTTTGAAAAAGATCAATATGATATTCATGTGAATGTGTTTAACATAAATTCATGACATATTTAGTAGAAATAAGTCAATGGTTTTGAGAAGTGGTAGTGTGGATCTGCCATATCATGAATATTTCTTAGGATGGCAAAACATTTGTAGGAAGTAAGTATTTTTATAATTTTAGAATATATAAGTATTTTGACTAATTTCCATACAAATATCATTGTTCCAACTGTCACTGTCACTACGTAAGATCTTCAGGAAAGAACTAGTCTCTACATGAATGGGAGGTTTTTCTTTCCTTTAACCTATGTAGCTTTCATGTTACTGATGAATTAATTATAGTCAATTTTCATAAATAAAAAACCATCACATACATGTAGTTACTGGTTCTCAATGTACTTCTCTGAACATCTTCCATAGGCATAGTCCACATTAATTCAGGCAGACTAGAAAAATTTTTACCTTCATAGTCTCTTATTGAATTTACTATGTTTGAAGTTGCAAATTTTGGGGAAAATTTTAAAATGCTGCATCTCTGAAACAATTCTAGATATAATGTTTGGTTTTAATAATAATAATAATAATAATAAAGATAATGGCTTTATGATTACAGTGGTATGCTCAGTTTGGATGTACCTGCCAAAGTTATTTTATTGTAGCCTTTTTAATTATTTTTTTAATTTAAAGAAAGACATTTTATTCAAAATCGCCAATCCAAAAAAATTTTGATTTTTTCCCCTTTATTACCATATAGCAGCACTAATTCCATGAAAAGGATAGCTTCCATTTATAAGTTGGGCAGGTTTTATAAACGAATTTTTTGCCATATTTTAAACTTGTTTCTGTTACCACATTATCGCATATCAGGCTCATAAAAAGCAAAATCTACACTTATGTAACAGAATTTTAGTTTTCAAAGATCAGTATGAGACATTTTTCAAACATTTTAAATGGCTACAAAATGTTAAATGTCCAAGGACCCGCAAGTTCCATTTTATACAACTTCTGTCCACTCTGCCATGTACTGAAATTAGTCAATAAACTAAAAATGTATTCCACTGTGTCAGTAGGCCTATCTTCCTTTGATACAGAGTGATGCCTTCTTGTTGAAGCAATGGATGTGTAAGATTTCAAAACTCTTGTAAAATCCTTGGCATTCTGAATTGCAGCTGTATTTGGTCTGGAAAGATTGTATTTTGTAACATGGTGCTTTAATTGGCTGTCTACACCATAACAAGGCTCTTTCCCATGGCCAGCAGCACTGTAGGCCTATACCCACTCAGCTGGCACAAGCAACTTAATTAATTCAGAAAATATGTAACTCAAGTAAAAATTGAAACCTGGTCATTACTAGAATTATACCTTTGTACTTCTCGTGGGAGAATTACAAACTAGTTCTCAGCAAAATCACAATGTAACACTAAACACAACTCTTCAGTCTGTACATGCCCCTTCATTTTTGTAATGTGTTGTTGCAATTTCATCAAATCTTTGTGTGTTACTGCTTTCACTGTCCATTTGCCTAGTTTGTCAATGGCAACAGTTTTTGTAATTGGTTTGTTTTCCTCCCATGTCACATATGTAGTTCCTGCAGAGTTATCTGCTGTCTTCCAGTTTAAGTGTCTAAAGGAAGTCCTCTTTCCAGAGGCAGTTACCACATTCATGAAACAGACAAGCCTCTTGCTTTATGTCACAGACAACTAGTGACTTCACACACCCAACCAAGGTGTCATATGTCACATGCTACAGTAAATTCCTCAAAGTTACCACATGAACCTCAAAATTTTCACAATATACACATAGACATCTCTAGGCAGATGTGGAACTAACCACTTAGGTCTCAGTGCATAAAAGTTTGATCTTCCAAAGTGTAAAGTTGTTCCTATAAATGACAAATGTTTCTTTAATACTGCACTTCACTTTCAAAACTTTTTGTCCTGCAACTGTTACAGTTATAGTGTGTTTTGTTGGCACTGGTGAGAACAGTCCCATCTATCTTCTATATGAAATGACTGAGGAATTTGAACATGTGTTGCTTCTACAAGATGACCATAATAGGAATCAGGTCTTCCAAAGACTCCTTTTAAAGACCTATTGTTTCTTGATTTTTCTAGCATACATTTTGATGCTGATAGAATGAAGTTAATTTTTTTATTTTTTATTTATTTTTATTTTATTTCTCTGGGATAATAGTTAAAACTTGCACGTTTTTGATGTGTGATGCACAACATTCAAAAGCTGAATTTTGATATTTGTGAAAAATTGCTGGCAAGATATGCAAGAGCCCTTTAGATCACTTTCTTCTGGGGATGGAATTTCTACGTTGAAGAGAGTTGTCAGTTTTGCTTTGGTGTACTTGTCCATAGCTTTAGTAATTTCTTTGTGCTTTCTTGATGCATAGAGCTTGGCCCTCTACTTCACTGACCAGTTTCTTAACAGGACTAACACCTATTTCTGTAGCTGACTGGTTTAAGCAATGTAACTCTTCCTCTACATATGCAAAATCCGCTTCTTCTGCACCATGGGAGACTGCACCTTGTTCAGTTACTATCATTGTCGATATTCTGTCAAAACATTTAGAACGTAGGAAATCATCACTGGAAACATCTTCACTTTGAAACAAAGTCTTGAAATGAGCACACACATTCCCAATCTGAACAAAGTCTGTTTTTTGCTACCCTTGTATATCACTTCGCTAACCTATGGCCGCAGTTTGAAGACATTTCAAACATTCCTTTTCACAAAACATGCTACAACTTTGTCAATTGATTTATTCCTCACAAAAACACAGCTCACCGGATGTTCTCAGTTTTCTTAGGAAGTTCTTTGATAAGGAAAATAGCATAGAACAACAGCAATACTGAAACCTCCAATGAAAAAGCACAACAAAGAAACGGACAAGAAACAGCAACAATGTAAGAACCTATTGCAACAATAAAATTACAAGAAACAACTGCAACAGTTATGTTAGAAACATAGTACAACAATGAAATTAGTAATGAAAAACTTCAGGCAAGACATTATCCATGGAAGTAAAGAAAAACCTATCCAACTCAAAAGTGGAAGCTCTCCTTTACAGGGAATGTAGTACTTTATGGCAACAATAAACAGGAAAAAGAATCAAAATTTTTTGGATTGGAATTTAATTTTAATAAAAATCTTAAATTAAAAACAAAAACGTTCAATGAAATGACTTTGGCAGGTATGTTCAAACTAAGGATACCACCGTAATCATAAAGCCATTACCTTTAAAAAAACAACCCTAACTTAATATCTAGAATTGTTCCAGAGATACAGCATTTTGAGATTTTCCCCAAAATTTGCATCTTCAAAATAGTGCTTGTAATGTCATCTTTGGAGGCTTCTATGTCAGCACAGGAAATTTGTTTAGGAGGAAGGGGAAAAGTTTCTGAGTCCTGAATTTTAAAATATGCTAAATTTTGTAATACCCAAGACTGAAGGTAACCCCCCTGCCTGAAGTGACATGGATTGTACCCATAGCAATTTTAGAGACTTGTACCAAGAATTTTATTTATGAAAATATTAAAGAGTTTCAAATTATGTGCCATATTCCTTCATGCTATGAAAGACTCATTTCCATTGGTTATCCAACTATTCTTCTGATTGGCCAACTTCTGGCACCATTATCTGAACACCAAAAAGCCACTATCTTGACCTAAACTAGGTTTAACTGAGTTGTGTGTGAACTGTTTCAACCACGTGTTAGGGTGACCCAGCCAGTAGTTGATCATCACCCGCTAGTTTATCAGTATCGCTTTAATCTTTAAATTTTAAGATTTGCTGAGAAGTTGAGAGTCGGAGCATCGAGACTAGTTTTATGTTGTAGTGATGCTGATATTGACAAGTACTAAATACTGAAATATGAACTATTTTAATAGATAACTCATTATTAATGATTGATGATATTTATCACAAAGGAAGTGTAATTAATTGGTTCATTGATTTACAAGGGGGGATATATCAATTACTGAAATGCATAAAAGCATGTTTTCCAGTGATTGATCATAATGATCAATTACTGGTACTTTCTGGAATGTATTCACAAAGAGTGGCTTTTAAGCATGGACTGAGTAGGCTTTCTTTCTTCTGGCCCATACTGATGGAAATTTATATGGCTCCCAGTAGATTATCAGTGGTGATCATCCACTGGTTTACATATGATCAACCACCCGATATAGCAATATTTCGTCCGTTAAAATCATGGATGGAGAGATGCTGTATATAATTGTTGTGCACCTGTTACAACATTTGGTAATGCAATGAAACCGTCGTCATTTGGTGTTGAAAATCTTTTGCATTTTGAATCTTTAACGAAGATTGTCAGAGCAAAAGAAAAATGGATGGGAGGTATTGTTTCACGTTTGGTGTAAAATTTGAGCTTCATGTATATCAACTTTAACAAACAAAAGTACAGATGATAACATGCCACCTCTGGACTTTGGTAATACAGAACAATCCATCCCCATATCTCAAAATCCAGCAGTAGATCCTTGAACATGTACTAACACCAAAATATCTTGTGACCTGGAAAATGAATCGTCCACATACCATAATGAAAAGTCAGAAGACCAATATACAAGACAAGAAAATGCCATTTCAGATCCTCTTGCACCCCCCTTACATCCAGTTAACACTGAAGCCAACACTCCATAACACCATTCATCCCAGTCTTCTTGGAAAAACAGAATTGGTCAACATTTTGCTAATCATATTCCCTGGCCTACTGAATTCCCTATCAAAGCTTGAAGAAAAAGAGTACATACCATATGCAGCAACATCCAAATGGTGGTTACACTGGTACAAATAAAAAGACCTAAAAGGCAATACAGAAACTTCCAAATGAGCTAGAATAGAATATAAAATGAAAAAAAGCAGAAGTAACGGAAATGTTCCAGCTGTTGAGGAGTAGAAACTTAAGCGGACAGTGCCCCTTATGGCAGAACCATTCACTTTCAATAGTGCGAATGCAGTTTATCGACTGTTCAGGTTCCAAGCGCGCCACTTGAATTTGAGGAGAGTGTGGTTGTGTGTGTGTGTATTGTGGTTGGCACATGAAGAAACGGTTGTGGAGTACAGGTGTACTGCCTGCAACGGCGGGGTAAATAATATACTACCAATTGGAGTGTGTGTCCCTAATCGTCGTGAAGGACCCCCCCCCCCCCCATCCCCCAGTAGAGATTTATACAGTGGAAGGTTTATCCAAAGTGGAACAATGTGTCATTAGTACGATGACCGTGTCAACCGCATTGGTGTCATGTGTTTACTTACTTGGATTATGTAGGCAAAGCATCAAAATTCAGTATAATGGTGACCAGTGACTTCAATGTTTGTAACAAGAGCAGTAACTGCAATTATAACTGTCAGACAAAAGCCGTGAACAGCTCACATTTATGCAACTTAAAACAATATATAACAATTCTATCAGTGCAAACTGTGTTATTTACTCAACAACCTTGAACTGAACTATGTGTACAATTATTGTGTAGCCTCAGTCATTAACTATGTGGTAGAAACAGCTTCCGCAAAATCATAACCGATAGCTTTATCCTGTAGGCATGGCCACATTGATTCTGGATTAGCTGTGATGGTAACGATGGGCCATATGAATAAAAAAGAGCACATGCTCCAGAGAAGATTCTCAGAGCAGAAGACAGTTCTCTGAGAAAGTTCTCAATTTCGTATGAATAAAAACTTCGAAGCATATGCTCTGAGCAGGTAGTCCATTCTCACTACTTCCCCTCCTTCTTCAGTAAGTCCTCCGTGTGTCATGCCCGGAATGGAACAGCTGTTCAATCATATATTTCCTTTAACTAGCTTAATAAGGCAAATTATTAAGTGTACAAATATGGAGTAGGCATCTACATGTTTAGATACTACTTTGTTGTGAAGGAGCATATTATTAAGACTAAATGTGCAATTTTTACGAAAATGTATTCTTCTGATGATACAAAATTTTCGTCATGCGAGAAACTTTTTTGTTAATAAAGTTGGGTTAGCACAATTTGCGAACGAAATTTTAAGAATGCATCACATATTCATCTGTTTAAACGTGGAATGCTGTCTGAGTTTCTTTAACATGAGATAGGCCTACTTGTTGTTAAATATTACACCCAATGGTTTACTCACAAGTGTTGGGCCATGCAATTTTGTTACAAGAAAGAGGCTGCTAGGTATGTAATCAGTTATTCATTTTCCTGCCATGTCTACTAACATAAGTTACAGAGTCAGAAAACGCATCTTAAATATGCCAACCGGTTTGGATAGAAACAATACTTCAATAGGCCTATCTGGTATTGCAACAATATTTATTTTGTGATAGAAAGTGTGAAGTCTTGGGATGCACTTTATTTGGAACTAACAACATTAGGCCTTAGTAATATTCCATATTTAAAAACAATATTATTATGATATGTAGCTGTTTACAACTGTAAATATACACTCCAAACAAATGGGTAAAACACACAGCTGAATCCACTTGTGTCATTTCTATGTCGGTAGTGAAAACATTCCTCTTACATCACTCTTGTCACTATAGAAAATGCTTGAAATGTCACACAGATTTTTCTGAAGGAAGCTACTCATCAACATAATGCTTTAATTTGCTTAACTTTTTGGATCCCCTCGTATTTCTCAAAGACTAGGTATAAAGGAACTTGTTTTTGCCTTCTAAGTAACACAAATGTTGTCATTTTTATTATCAACTACAGTAAAACATAACCTTAATAGAAGTTACTCAGCATGAAGTATGCTAGAGAGCTCACTTCAGAAATCTGAGAATGTTCTCTGGTCATGAGAAAATTCTTTAGTTTTATTCATGTGAAATTTGAGAATGTTTTCTGCTGTGAGCAACTTCTCCCACCCTGTTATGCCGAGAACGTACTCGGCTGAAGTATATTCTCTGACTCCGTTTATTCATGCAAACCTGAGTATGTTCTCTGGAATTCAGAGTATAAAGTAGATACTCTATTTTATTCATATGGCCCCATATTGCATACCGGAGAAAAAAGGTGGGAATGTTTCAAACTAAAAAACACACACACACCTGCAAGGAAAGACAATTGAGTCAGAATACAGCAGTGATGAATGGAGTCATTAAGTACACATCAGAAAATTACACGAACGAAAACTTTGCTATGGCTGAGAATATACTTAATGTAAGGCCTCATTCAGAGGAGGAGATTTTGCTTTGGTCTTGTTTCCAGGCCAGAATAATAAGTACAAATTTGCATGCATTGTTCAAAGAGTAACTACAGAATATGACATTGAGAAAAAGGAGTTTGAAAAACTGTGACGAAAGAAAGTCACTGTTTAAAATTGATGAAGATATGTAAGCACTTTCAATTTTCACTAACTTTAACAATGCTTCTGGAAACCCCTATTATCTCTACAGGAGGCAGGCTACTTTACAAGTTTCAGTAACCTGTTGATATTGGAAAACAAATGAAACTGGGCAGACATGTAAATTTCATTGTTATGTTTATTGTATTGTTTTAGTTCATTGAAAAAATGATTTAATATGTTAGGTCACTCATGATTTATGTAAGTGCTTTAAAATTAAGTTTCCAGATATTATTTATTACATAATGATCAACTAATGGGCTATGGGTGATCATTTTGTGGAACTGTATGATCAAATACTGGTAATTTATGTCCATTGTGATTGAAATTCAGAAAATGTAGGGAAAAAAATCATTTCAAGGATAATTATATGTATGGCAAACTTGACACTAATCTTTTCTCTGTGATATGTGTAATTATCAAATTAGTACTTCAAGTAGATGTCCTATAAATAACAAATGTAAAATCAAATTGTTAATTGATCAACTACTGGCGGTGTCACCTATATGATATATTGTTATATGATCTAACTTCTTTACATATGATACAGCTTCTTGACAATGGTGAGAGACCAAAACCAGTTGCAGTAAATTGTTTTATTGTAGTCACAGGCCCCAAGTTTCATAAATGTCAACACAGCACAACAGACATAGTAAAGTAATCAATTTTACATAAATACTAACTGGGAATGTGTTTCAGTTATCCTACTAAAAATATAAACTAATTTGAAGTGTAGACTAAAAATTCAAAGTTCATCTGTTGAAAATACATGACAGTTAAGACTAACTTCATTCACTTCCCTGATAAATTTATCTAGATTTCTTACACGAATTGTGCAACAATTGTTCTGAAGCTAATAAACGACAAACACAGATTGTATATCATTAGAGCTAAATTATCTATAGTTCAACACCAAGGACTACCAATTTCTCTACATCTGCCAATCTAGTTGGGTTTCATTAACTTTATATCTTTTTACAAGGAAGAATACAGCAAACAGTTTCAATGCACTACAACAAATGTTTTCCTTTATCAACACGT
This sequence comes from Locusta migratoria, assembly GCA_026315105.1. Lineage (NCBI taxonomy): Eukaryota > Metazoa > Arthropoda > Insecta > Orthoptera > Acrididae > Locusta > Locusta migratoria. The sequence continues at coordinate 397,858,510 of CM048744.1, read as the reverse complement.
CACATGATGATGTACCTTTCATTTTCACAATTTATGTATGTACACAATATGGATTTAAAAATACTGAGACTTGCATTTACTATGATTTACTTAAGGCAGCACCAGCAGAGAGAGCTGATATTACCGACACTTGAATGCTCTTTAACAACTCTAATCACATAGAATGAAGGGAATAATCTTTTGAACAATAGTTATTTAATGCTATGACTGCTCTATGGTTGAGAGGATCTCTTTTCTTCCCTTCGTCAAGAAACTAATAATGCGAACATTTAGTTGCCAATGTTGTTATCACACTACGGTAGGGCACCCCTAAGCTAAATCTGACAGTTTTCTGAATTTACGCAATAGGTATAAAGAAGTGGGTCAAATATTAAGCTAACCTAGACCCATGCTGCCCTATATATCTTTGTTTAATTCGTCAGTACCCTAACGTCATTCGCCAGACTTCAAGCGAACGACACTATGCACTCACCTCAACTCCATGATATACTTCTGTTACACTTTCATCTCTTCTAGCAACTGGGTAGTTAAATTTCATTCTTGGAATTGAAGACCGTCTTGAAGAGTACACGGGTTTCTGAAAATTAATGAAGCAAACTTCACTTTACGTTCATTGACTATGCAACTAGAGGATCACTAAAGTGCAGCGAAGATATTTCAAAAACTTTTCTCAGTTGTCAGTATACCGTAGAAGGCATTAGACTTATTTGAAGCCCACCTTATGGTTATCAAACACTTGAGACTGTCGAGTCACTTCTGCTTTAGCTGTATCAGTTTTATAACTGCAGAAGAAACCAAATGTAGCTACGCTTATCTCTCGTCTGTTCAGATAGGACGAATATACTCGACAAGAATTAGGAACTTTCGATAACAGTACCATCATACTCTTACCTTTATTTATTTTTTCATAGATCACACCTCCTAGCAGAGATGTCTACCTCATAAACTTTATTTACATGAAAACCAGCGATCAAAAACTTTGTATACGAAGATATTCCTACTTGTCCGACCAGCGCTGGCTGATTTGTATATCCACTATGATTTATAAGTTCATTGGCAAAATTCTAACCAAAGCGGGAAAATCGAACCATTCTCTTTCGTTCTGCATTTCTACAAATGATCGGATACCATTCATAAATACGTAGACTTTATGTATTCATCTATTTTTCTATGACTATTGGTATTAATGGAACAGTACATGATTTCCTAACAATACTTAGATGTAGCTGTCACGCCTAAAAGATAAGATAACACGAACTTGACAGTTCGTGTATAGGACAGTGACTTGTGCGTTATTAAAAAATGTCTGATCATTAGCTTTTATAAACATGACTAAAGTTGTTAATTTAGTACAATTTTACTTCTTCGTATTACTTGTGCCAAGTGCCTACTTTAAAACTCTCAATGGATACTGTCCAGATTACTGTCAATGTTACATTTGGGAAAATATGAAAGCAGCGGATTGTGTGAATCAAAACATAGTTACTGTTGATATTGGCGTGCCACATCTAACAGAAGCATTAGATGTATCAAACAACTATATAAGAAGAGTAGAGGATCATGTTTTCAAGGTGAACTTAAAAAGATAATAGATTGTTATTTACCAATACAGTATACGGCACGATTTGCATAAATGCTGCCCAAACAAGTGACCACTGGGATTATGATGCTTTCCTTATTTTGAATCTGCATCTAGTTTTAAAAGTGACTTGTGCAACATTTGATTTTGCAGTGTTTCACTATAGGCTAGACATGTTTAATATATGTTTCAGAGACAGGGAATAACTTCATTGAAGTATCTAAACATGAGTGGTAATCACATTAAATATATTGAAATGAATGCCTTCAGTGGACTAAACAAACTACAAGTTCTAGATCTCTCAAAGAACCATCTGTACTACATTTTTGTTAAAACGTTTGATGTGCTTGACACTTTGAGAGCTCTTTATATGTCTGGAAACAAATTTAGTAAATGGACTGTGGAGCTGCATCTACAATCACTTAAGGTATGAAACTTTTCCATGGTGGCCAGGGCATGTAAATAACAGTTTGCTTTCTTACAAATTCTTGTATCACTGCCACTACATTGTTTGGATAAAATTGTATTTACCGTCTTGATAGCATAGTGTACTGATGTTGGCAACACCCTTTGATTGGTCTATGAAAACTATGTAATGTACAATAAGAGGAAATAATTCTTTGTGTTGACCATGAAATAAGTATTTAATGTTGTAGGCCTACCTGCTCTATGTTGACACATTCTTGTGTGAACACTTGTCCAGTTAATAAAATAATTATCCTCATAAAGCAAAGTTTTTGTTGCGTGCGTGGGTACCAGTAGCACAGACAGGCACATACAAATTACACTCATACTCTTGAACTTATATTGATATGTTCGTAATAGTCAAGCCATGGTTTATGGGGAAGAAAAATTCGTAGATACTGAAAAAATTATGAAAAACTAGCCCCCCCCCCCTTTTTTTTTACAGTCCTAGAACAATTTTAATGAAAAAAATTCATATAATTAAAAGTGAAGGTCACAAAATTAAGACAAATATCATGTTTTGAATGCACTTTCAATTATTATAGCTGATGACAGGGATGACATATGTGGTAGATCATCATGGTATTTGGCACATATATGAATTTTTAATGAAGTAGTTAAAGTATACCCCATGGTGCATGGCAGCAGCTATCTCTTGAGCTAATATTGTTTGGCCAATCACCATGAAAGTTGGCAGATATTTGTAATTTCCCATAGTTAAGGAGATGTAGACTACAGAAAGAGGAGGAAGAGGAAGAAATTTACATAAAGTTGTTGAGGAGGTGAGAGGTCAAGAAATTGGGAAGGGGATGAAAGTAACAGAAAAGGTGGAAGAGGAGAGGAGGCAACAATCAGGTGAGAAGAAGAGAGAGAGAGGGGGGGGGGGGGACAAGCAGAAACAGATAGATGGGAGGAGTAGGTTACAAGGAGAGGGGAAGGAGGAAATGTTAATCTGCATTACAAGTACCAATGTTTATAACTTATCAGGAGGAGGGAATGAGGAGATGGACTGTGAGAAGAGACAAGTGTACAAGACCAACAGAAGGCCGGAAGAATTAAATGCCGAATGGGTTGTACTGAGTGCAATTAAAACACCAACGAAATGACTGTCAAAACAAATAATTCTGTTGTAATCACGGACAGCAACACTCTCACAACCACTACACAGAACACTGGCATGCACTGGCTGTACGAACACCCGTGAAGTGAGCTCATACCTGGTAAACAACACACTGGGCGCAGAGCACAACTCTGCACTGTTTATGTCATTGACTCGCCCGTGGCGTGCTCTGGCATTTGCCGCATTTTCCCGCGGCACACACTCGCGGTCGACTCCCGACACATGTTATCGGCTGTGTCTGTGCCTTATAGCATTCCTTTCTCCTTGGGAGGCTCGAATGCGAGCAATGGCCATGACGTCATCATCTGTTGGGCTCTGACTGAGGTTGCACTTCGGATGTACTTGGGGCACGGGCAGCGTCGGCGCCCTTCCCCCGACAACCCATATGGCAGGTCCAGTGATGGTGGCTCGGTCTCCATCTCCACCTCGGGCCCCGGACCTGGTGATGGTGATGGTGGACCTGAAGGGAGCAATGCATCAGGAGGAGATGAATCCTGCTTGGGTGGTGGCTGTACCCGCAAAGGTATATAGGGCCCTGAGGGGAGGGATCTGGGTCAGTCCCTGGCTGAGGCAGACAACTTGCAGGTAATGGCAGGAACCTCTCTTCGGCCTGTGAGCTGGTTAGTGGAGCAGACTGGTGCGGGAGCATCGGCTGAGTGATGGGGGGCTCCCGATCTTCCACACACAGGCGCAGCTGGTCGTGGTGACGTGCAGTGATGCCGTCTTCTGTGCATATGTCGCAGAGATGGCGGCCGCGGCATCTGGTGATGATGGCAGGAATCCATTTCAGTCGGCGTCCGAACCCACGTGCCCAGACAGCCATCCTTGGTCGGAAGCGAGGAGATGGAGACGCGGGTGAATGTCCTGGGCTCGGATGCAGAAGATGAAGCAGAGTCCAGGGCTGCCGGCCATGGAGAAGTTCCACAGGACTCTTGTCGCCAAACGGGGTGAACCGAAAAGATGAGAGAAATTGATCAAAGGCAACATCCGAAGGGTACCGAGCCACATACTTTTTCGACTGGGTCTTAAAGGTGCGAAAAAATCTTTCAGCCTCCCCATTTGACTGCGGATGGAAGGGTGGGGCAAGGACCTGGCGGTTACCCCGGGTGTTGCAGAAGTAGGCAAACTCGTGTGATACAAACTGAGGACCGTTGTCTGACACCACCATAGTGGTGAGGTCTTCAATTGAAAAAAATACGTGACAAGGCTGCAACCGTGGCCATGGCTGAGGTTGAAAGGCAATGGACCACATACGGGAACTTAGAGAAGGCATCAATAACCAGCAACCAATAGGAATTAAGGAAGGGGCCCGCAAAATCAATGTGCAGGCGATCCCACGCCTGCAAACGTTGAGGCCATGGGGCGAATGTTGCCCGAGGGGAGGCTTGATGTTGCGCACAGAGCGAGCATGAGGTAACCATACGAGACAGGTCGCTGGCCAGACCCGGCCAAAACACATGACGGCGGGCCAATGCCTTAGTGCGAGATACCCCCCAATGATCAGCATGCAGCAGGTTGAGGACCTCTGAGCGGAGGGCCGATGGCATGATGACCTGAAGAGAGGAATCCTCAGAATCAAGGAGAAGCACGCCATCCACAACAGAAAAACAATTTCTAAATGCACAGTAGTTTCTGAGGGGGTCTGATGCCCGTTTTGGCGGAGTCGGAGGCCAGCCCTGCTGGACCAAACGGATCAACTTGCGGAGGATCGGATCTGCGGCACTAGCCAGAGCCACCTTGGCACCCGTGATTGGAAAAGCGTCCACTGCTTGCTGAGCGGCTAAGTCAACATGAAAGCACAGCAATTCTTCCCAATCAAAGTCTGGGTCTGGTCCAGCCAGAAGCCGGGAGAGCGCATCCACATTTGCATGTTTGGATGTAGGGCGGAAGTGTAACACATAGTTATATCGAGATAGGAACAGCGCCCAACGCTGAAGATGGTGAGTGGCCTAGTCAGGTAGTGATGCCAAAGGGTTAAAAAGAGAAACCAGCGGTTTGTGATCAGTTATGAGATGAAATTTTATGACACACAGAAAAACATGAAACTTCTTCAGAGTGTAGACAATAGCAAGAGCCTCCTTCTCAATTTGTGAATATCTAGTTTGGGCCAGAGTGAGTGTCTTAGAGGCGAAAGCACTACCCCAATCCCATGTTGGGAGGCATCTGTTGCTAAGACAAGGGGAAGGCCGGGTTGATAGGTGACGAGGCAGGGGGCCCGATTGTAGCAGCTCCTTTAATGTGCAGAATGCTTTTTCACATGCCGATGACCAATGGAAGGAAGTCCCTTTGCGCAACATGTCATGCAGGGGTTTTGCAATAGATGAAGCCCCTGGCAAGAATTTATGGTAACAAGCGACCTTTCCTAAAAACACTTGCAGGTCCTTGACTGATGTCGGTCGAGGGAGGGTCAACACGGGGGATACATTCTGACGGAGGGGCTTGCTGCCCTCACTAGAAACCTCAAACCCCAAAAAAGTTATAGAAGGCTGAGAAAAGTGACATTTCTCCAGATTGCACATCAACCCCGCCTCCTGTAGTACTGTGAACAGCGCATGTAAGTTGCGTAAATGTTCATCGGCTGAGGGCCCGGACACTACTATATCGTCGAGATAATTGACACAACCAGGCACCGACAGTGTGAGTTGTTCGAGGAAACGCTGAAAAATTGCTGGAGTGCTGCCCCTCCCCCCCCCCCCCCCCCCCCCAAAGCTCAACCTCAAATATTAGTACAAACCAAAGGGCGTATTCAGGACCAAGAGACATTGAGAGTCAGCATCGAGAGGAACTTGCAAATATGCATCAGAGAGATCTATCTTGGAGAAGTACTGTCCACCCGCCAATTTCGCAAGAAGCTC